>OY757024.1:42486107-43195851 GCA_963580285.1 Lucinisca nassula | reverse complement strand
AAAAATAGTTTTGCAAAGAGGCAAACTGTGTGGACCCAGATCAGACTGCTCCTACAGGAGCAGTCTGATCTGGGTCCACACTCTTTGCAAATATGACTTTTAAAGTAACCGGCAGACAACAAAGCAGACGGCAATTGCCGTGATTGGCATCTCCTGGGTTAATTTGGTTTTATGGTCCTCTCAAGATTATTTCACTGTATTTGCTGTATTAACGGCACAGTGAGATTAGACATCTCATTCTAATCAAGCCCCCGCCCATAGGGGCTTGAAGAAATATATGGGCTGCATGATGCTTCCACGCAGAGCTGAATCCGGCCCGCACACTAGTACTGGTAAACCGCTTAGAGGATCTACGCCTGTCCAGGAACCGCGGTGCGAGGCGGACCGTCCATGCTAATAAACCCTATTGGTTTCATTGGGCGACAGGGCTTGAGATGTCATTTCATCTCAATGTCGGGTAAAAATCCCACAAAATTGGAAGCAACGTCTCCAAAATGACCTTTACAGTGTTGACGGGGACGTTAAACCTCAAATCAAACAAACATCATGAAAACAAACCCATGAAGTGTTTGATCACGCTCCTTTTTCTGACATTTGGTTCCATCACTAATAGCACGAGTTTGAGAGTCACATGACTAATAAGAAATCATGTGACAAGTAATAGAAACATATCATGACTGATGTAGTAAAGGCCAGCATCAAGAAATTCAGTTCTTACTACAGTAATTACCCTAAATATTCAAGCACCTCAACTCCTGACCATACTTGATCTAAAATTTGAAGAAGTAAAATTTACTACCCGATGTTGGGTCCAAAAATGAGTTTCTGGAAGGTAATTAGGTAAGAAAGTTAATATGTGCAGAAAAATATTCAATGAGGAGTATGTTTAGCTCATAGCCGGGGAGCCAGACTACGTGACAGCCAATTTTGAGCCAAAATGTGACTGGGCCAGTCTATAACAGGGGCCAAGTGGCCCACTTTGCCATCCTGTTAATGTCTTTGACTTAGAACCGTAAATATTCCTAAACATTTGCACACCTTGAGGACTTGCTGTATTCTTCTAAAATTTTAACATATTTGTTTCATGATCCATCAAGGCATCCAAATGGCAAACAGTGTAGACCCTGATCAGACTGCTCCTTCAGGAGCAGTCTGATTTGGGTCTACACTGTTTGCTTAGGCATGTCTGTCCCAATACTTAGGGTTATTACTGTAAACTTCTAATTTACAAGGACAGGTCCGAATTCAAAGATGGAAGTATGCACTTCAGAAACTCAGGATGAAAGGGAGATCACTTTAGTACCCGCCACATTTTTCAACTTACCAGGGTTTGATTTCTGAATAGTGGTCTGTGCCCTCAAGTCACCATTTGCATCTAAAATACCATGCTGAAAAAGAGATAAAATAATGTAGCCAAAATACCATAAATATCTCGACCCCCGCCCATCGGGGCTTGACGAAATAGATGGGCTGCATGATGCTTCCATGCAGAGCTGTAACCGACCTGCATTGGAGTACTGGTAAACTGCTTAGCAGATCTAAGCCTGCCAAGGCAAAGCGTTGCAAGTCGGCCCGTCCATGCTTATAAACCCTTTTGGTTTCATTGGGCAGCAGGGCTTGAGATATCATTTCATCTCAGTGTCGGGTAAAAGTCCCACAAAATTAGAAGCAACGTCTCCAAAATTTACAGTGTTGACGGGGACGTTAAACCTCAAATCAAACAAACAAAAAACATAAATATCTCATGTTTCAAGACATTTTTGTGTGCTTCAGTTATGCAGAATATTACATTAAAGGCAAATGCTTACACAAAACATATTTTCCACCATCGTTTTAAGAAAGGAAAATCTAACTTCCCATTTGCCATTTCCCAGCTGCCTACCCTGTTTGTGTGGAGTTTAACAGCCTTGTCAACACTATAAAGGTCAATTTACCTGGCCAAACTTTTTCTGGGCAGGCTTATACCAGTACAATGCACTTTTTTCCACCAGAAACTGACAAAAAAAAAATGTCCTTCTTGAATCAGCAGAAGGGAGAGAATGACTGTAGTAAATACACGTATTTCATGATCAATCTCAATGAAAGAGTGTTACCTTACTCTTCAAAGGGGAAGCACCAGACATATTCTGCACCATTTTTTCAAGGGAGAAGGAGCAGTCTGATCAAGATCTACACTGTCTGCCATTCCATCTGCATTTTTTTGGACTCCTTACTGGATCGTGAAACAAAATTGGTAAAGTTTTAGGAGAATTACAGCAAGTCCTAAAGGCGTCCAAATTTTTAGAATTTTTACGGTAGCTTTCTTCTACACAGTGCTCTGATGTCACAATGCCAAGAATAGCATGGCTGTAAATAACCATGATTCCAAATGGAATCTTCCTTCTTATATATAGCAGGAGTTCATTTCAAGTGAGTGTTTGAGTTTTACGTCCCACCAACAGCTAAGGTCATACGGAGACGGGACCTCGGTATAAAGACTCATCCGAAAGTCTGGAGAAGCCTGGGATCGATCCTGCGATCCCTGGTTTACAAGGCAAGAGGAGTTCATTTCAAAATTTAGGGGTGTCAGGTTCTGTTTTCTTCAAAATTTAAATGGGAAATGGCTTAACTTTTTGCAAACAGTGTAGGCCCTGATCAGACGCCGCATTCTGCGGCGTCTGATCTGGGCCTCCACTGTTTGTCAAGATCCCCTTTAGGAGTTTCTGGTACTGAATGGGTTAAATATAACTGGCTTACGTATACAAATCAGTGATGGTCATGTTGAGATCAATACTGTAATGCTACTGTGTTTAGTAACTTTGGGTCAATTCACAAACAATCAACTCAGAAATAGCCATCAAAAGAGATGGCAAATCCCTCATCCAGAAGCCAATTAGGTACACATGCAGAAAGTGTGCTAGAAATAAAGCACACTAGCTAACCCTCCAGGACATTGCTGGGATGTATCAGCCAGATATCTTCAACAAGAGGCTCAATGAGCCTAAACCGCTCACCTGAGGAACTTAAGTTTTAACAATTCACAGACTTGACTACTAAATCTGCTAATAGAATCCAGCCCATTGACCCTTACAGGATATAAGTCATCATTATTGCATTGCATTCCAAGTTTGAGACTTCTAGCTTCTATACTTCCTGAGAATTTAACATTGGTCAAAATGGAGAGAAAGAAGAATGAAAGAACAGATGAACAAATAAGCTGAGAAAGCCCAATGTCTCTTACACAAAATAAGTCATCATTATTCTATTGAATACCAAATTTGATGCTTCTAGCTTTTATAGTTCCTGAGAAATCTTTGATTAAAAATTTAACATTGGTCTATTATCTCTATATGGAGAGAAAGAAGAATGAAGGAACAAATGAACCAGACTAGCTCCAAAACCTAATGCAGCCTTTCCCCTTGCCCAATGGTGCTACACATAAAATTTAAACAAGATTGGTCGACTGCCTTCTGAGATATGCTTCATTGAAAGTGTGGTAGACGGATGGACGGACGACAGACGACGGACTCCGGAGCCTTGGTATACTATCAGCTCACTGGAGCCTTTGGCTCAGGTGAGCTAAAAATTCAAGTCGCTATTTCTGTCACAACATTTTCCCTACGTTAAGTCTATGGGCAAATTTTTTTGTCTCTCATGGTCACGTAACTCCGAGGTCAATATTCCGATTTGGCCCAAAATCGAACTTAACCGAGATTTTATGCCTGTCCTCGTTACCTGCAAGTTTGAAGCTGATATGAATAAAAATAAAGTTGCTATCGTGGTCACAACGTATTTTTTTATGCTCAAGGGCAGGTAACTCCAAGGCAAATATTCCGATTCGGCCCAAAATCGAACTTAACCGAGATTTTATGTCTGTCCTCGTTACCTGCAAGTTTGAAGCTGATCTGAAAAAAATTCAAGTCGCTATCGTAGTCGCAACATTTTCCCTAATTTAGTCTACGGGCAAATTTTTTGTCGCTCAAGGTCACGTAACTCCGAGGTCAATATTCCGATTCGGCCCAAAATTGAACTAAACCGAGATTTTATGCCTGTCCTCGTTACCTGCAAGTTTGAAGCTGATATGAATAAAAATAAAGTTGCTATCGTGGTCACAACGTATTTTTTTATGCTCAAGGGCAGGTAACTCCAAGGCAAATAATCCGATTCGGCCCAAAATCAAACTTAACCGAGATTTTATGTCTGTCCTCGTTACCTGCAAGTTTGAAGCTGATCTGAAAAAAATTCAAGTCGCTATCGTAGTCACAACATTTTCCCTATGTAAAGTCTATGGGCAAATTTTTTGTCGCTCAAGGTCATGTAACTCCGAGGTCAATATTCCGATTCGAACTTAACTGAGATTTTATGCCTGTCCACGTTACCTGCAAGTTTGAAGCTGATCTGAATAAAAATAAAGTTGCTATCGTGGTCACAACGTATTTTTTTATGCTCAAGGGCAGGTAACTCCAAGGCAAATAATCCGATTCGGCCCAAAATCTAACTTAACCGAGATTTTATGTCTGTCCTCGTTACCTGCAAGTTTGAAGCTGATCTGAAAAAAATTCAAGTCGCTATCGTAGTCACAACATTTTCCCTATGTTAAGTCTATGGGCAAATTTTTTGTCGCTCAAGGTCACGTAACTCCGAGGTCAATATTCCGATTCTGCCCAAAATCGAACTTAACCGAGATTTTATGCTTGTCCTTATTATCTGCAAGAATGAAGTCGATCAGAAAAAAATTGACGGAGCTAGAGTGATGACAAGCTTTTTCCTATGTTAAGTCTATGGGAGTTATATGTTGCCATGGTAACCAGAGTTCCACTCAGATCTGCATGAAAACCTTATGCAGTCTTTCCACTTGCCCAATAATGTTACACATGAAATTTGATCAAAGTCGGCCAAGTAGTCTTCAAGATATACATTTTTGAAATTCACATTAACCCTTATGCAAAAATGCACAAGGGCAGGTAACTCCTAAGTGTATGATCCGATTCTGCCAATTATCGAACTTGACCGAGATTTCATGGCTGTGCTGGTTATCTGTAAGAATGAAGCCAATCCGAACAAAATTGAAGCAGCTACAGTGATGACAACATTTTCCCCATGTTAAGTCGATAGGCAATTTTTCGGGCACTCAAGGGGACGTAACTCTTGAGTGAATTATCTGATTCGGCCCAAAATCGAACTTAACCGAGATTTTATGTCTGTCCTAGTTACCTGCAAGTTTGAAGCTGATCTGAAAAAAATTCAAGTCGCTATCGTAGTCACAACATTTTCCCTATGTTAAGTCTATGGGCAAATTTTTTGTCGCTCAAGGTCACGTAACTCCGAGGTCAATATTCCGATTCTGCCCAAAATCGAACTTAACCAAGATTTTATGCCTGTCCTTATTATCTGCAAGAATGAAGTCCATCAGAAAAAAATTGACGGAGCTAGAGTGATGACAAGCTTTTTCCTATGTTAAGTCTATGGGAGCTATATGTTGCCATGGTAACCAGAGTTCCACTCAGATCTGCATGAAAACCTTATGCAGTCTTTCCACTTGCCCAATAATGTTACACATGAAATTTGATCAAAGTCGGCCAAGTAGTCTTCAAGATATACATTTTTGAAATTCACATTAACCCTTATGCAAAAATGCACAAGGGCAGGTAACTCCTAAGTGTATGATCCGATTCTGCCAATTATCGAACTTGACCGAGATTTCATGGCTGTGCTGGTTATCTGTAAGAATGAAGCCAATCCGAACAAAATTGAAGCAGCTACAGTGATGACAACATTTTCCCCATGTTAAGTTGATAGGCAATTTTTCGGGCGCTCAAGGGGACGTAACTCTTGAGTGAATTATCTGATTCGGCCCAAAATCGAACTTGACCGAGATTTTATGCCTGTACTGGTTATCTGCAAGAATGAAGTCGATCAGAAAAAAATTGACGGAGCTAGAGTGATGACAAGCTTTTTCCTATGTGAAGTCTATGGGAGCTAGATGTTGCCATGGCAACCAGAGTTCCACTCAGATCTGCCTGAAAACCTAATGAAGCCTTTCCACTTGCCCAATAATGCGACACATGAAATTTGATCAAAGTTGGCCAAGTAGTCTTTGAGATATACATTTTTGAAATTCCCATTAACCCTAATGCAAAAACACACAAGGGCAGGTAACTCCTAAGTGAATGATCCGATTCTGCCAGGTATCGAACTTGACCGAGATTTCATGGCTGTGCTGGTTATCTGCAAGAATAAAGCCAATCTGAAAATAATTGAAGCAGCTACGGTGATGACAACATTCTCCCCATGTTAAGTCAATAGGAAATTTTTTCAACGCTCAAGGGCACGTAACTCCTGAGTGAATAATCCGATTCAGCCCAAAATCGAACTTGATCGAGATTTCATGCCTGTCCTCGTTATCTGCAAGAATGAAGTCGATCAGAAAAAAATTGACGGAGCTAGAGTGATGATAAGCTTTTTCCTATGTTAAGCCTATGGGAGCTCTTTGTTGCTGTGGCAACCAGAGTTCTCATCCGATCTGCACGAAAACCTAATACAGCCTTTCCCCCTACCTGATGATGGTTCATATGAAATTTGATCAAGGCCGGCCCACTGGTTCCAGAGATATACTTCGTTGAAAGTGTGGACGACGGACGACGACGGACGACGGCTCATGGTAAACTAATACCTCACTTGAGCCTTCGGCTCAGGTGAGCTAAAAATATTCTGTGTACAGTGAAATTCTATTGAGACCACCTAAAATTAAGACTAATTCTCCTTTAATAGAAGGATGCAGTTATTCTTTCATGTTTTTTGCACACAATGTCCTCTGGTCAGGGACCACCTTCGGGACTGTTCAAAAGTGGTCTTAAAGACCACTTTTGAACAGTCCCAAAGGTGGTATGGTCTTAAAGACCACTTTTGAACAGTCCCAAAGGTGGTCTTAATATAGGAATTTTACTTTATATTGTGTTTAATGAGTTTTCATGACCAATAATATCAAAATGATGAAGACTTCTATTTTTTTTCATGTGGTATCAATTGTGCTAAATTTCATTTCTTTTTCCATGAAAAAATTCCCATGTTATTTTTTCAAGCAGTTTATCAGCTGATTCAAAAAGGGCAGTTGTCAGTTTCTGGTGAAAGAATGTGCACTTTACTGGTTAACTACTTATGTATAAGCCTGCCCAGGAAAAGTGTGAATAGGTAAACTGACCCTCTCATAAATGGCCTAAATAGTGTTGACATGGCCGCTATACTCCAATGCAAACAAAACAAACAAGACAATTTCAAAAGTTGAACATCACAATATTAAATCTTGTCTTTTTCGTTGTTTATCAGACCGTTTCAAAAGTTGAACAGCAAAAATGTGTCTCCTTCAGTAATCCTTTCAAAGATACAATTCTAGTTTTTGTAAGGAGCTCTGCTGTAAAAATATGCTGTATCAATTTAAGATAAAATACAATCATGAGACTTCCTTTCTTTAAAGGATCACTGAAGTGGGGATACAAATTGAAAAATACCACAATTACAATGTATTGCAAATATTTGGATAGCCATTTACATCCCTGTCAACACTATTTAAGTTATTTTGGAGATGTTGTATCTCAACCCCAACCACCCAAAGGAACTGCTAGGGTTTAATTATGCAGGGACAGGCCGGCTTGCACCCGTTTGACTAGGCAGGTTTTAGACCTTCTTGGCAATTTTAATACGAGAATGTTTGGTTGGTTAGAGCTCTGCACAGAAGCACCATGCAGCCTAATCTATTTCATGAACATATGATTTATCTCCCTAAGGAGCAAATTATTTCCTTTAACTCTTTTTGTACCAAATAGGATCTTCCTCCTTAAATATGGCAGGAGTCCATTTTGAAATTTAGGGGTGACAGGTTTTGTTTTCTTCAGAATTTATGTGGAAAATGACTGAAGTTTTTGCAAAACAGTGTAGGCCCCGATCAGATGTCACATTCAGGCATGAGACTGGAGGATTGCAGAAAAATCTGGAACCAGAGTGAAAAAATCTGAAACCCCTATCACCCCTTCAAAAAATGTTATTTTTACAACTTTCAGACAAAAACAAGTAACTTTGAAAAACACATTTTAAAACCAAAAAATCTGAAATCTGCCAAAAATCTGAAGAGTCTCATGCCTGCACATTCTTAGGAGCAAATTCTTTCTATTAAGATTGGACCCCTATTAAAAAGGGAGACAAAAAGTATTTCTGAAAGAGTCGCCACCCCTGAAGTGTATCCATTCCCATAAAGATGTTGTCTTATGGCAAAGGTTCACTAATACTGGGGTAGTCCCTATGTGCTTATAGCGCCCGGTTACCTTAAAAACCATCTCAGTTCAGTTCACATTCTTTCATCTTTCAGTTTAAACTGGGTCAGACATAAAAAGCAATATGCAAATTTTGGGCAGGTGAAACTTTGTGATTTCATTTTCACAGAGTTCAACGGTTTATAGACTGGGCCGAGGTTTAGGAAACCAGGCCGTCTGATTACTGTAAGCATTTTGTGTATGTTGGTTTTAAAAGCACATTTAACATAATTTCACTTATATCGTGACAATTGCTAATCAGAGGTGAACAAAGACAAGAGTGCCTGGAGAAAACTAGCAGATCTATGCAAAACTTGACTTCTCGCGTGTGACCTACTTACTGTTATCATTACTCAGCATAAATATTGTAACATTTTCCCTTGGTTGCTCTAACTTTTTTTAACCCTTAAAAGGCCAAGAAAATGTTGTCTGTTTAAAATGTCAACTGCTGCATCTACTTGCAAACTTCTTGCAAAATATTATTGCATACTGGTAAACAGTGTGGACCCTGGTCAGACTGCTCCTAGAGGAGCAGTCTGATCTGGTCCACACTGTAACAATCACTTTTGAAGTAGGTGACAAATCAGTATCTCTAGATACATCTGTATTTTTTTTTGTGAATGATTAACGATTTATTTAAATCTAAGACAGCTGCTGCTGTTGGGAAATCATACAGGTATACACAGCAGGTAAACACGTCTTCTCCTATTGTAACGCATCCAAAAATACTATTGTGATATTCATATTTTAATATTACAATAAAATAACATCTGAAAACTATTATTTTAACCCTTATCTTGCTGAATATTCATTTAAGCCACACCCATTTCTTGACCAGTCAACCAATCAAATTACTTGATGTAATTTATTGCTGCAAATTCATAAACTTCATGTCAAACAGTGTAGATCCTGATCAGATGGCTTCTTCAGAAGCCATCTGATCTGGATCTACACTGTTTCCAAAGATAGGGGTTTTCGTGAACAGCATGATAAGAGTTAAGGCTCAACACTGTTATTGCCACACCTGCTTTGACCAGAGGTCAGTTCGTACGTCCATTTATCAATCCGTCATTGTTGGATAAGAAGCGAACTTTCTGATGATCTACAATTAAATCCCTTTCTAAATGGGGGCTATACGTGTGCAAGAAAGAGCCTTTAAAGAAAAAAGAAAGAATCCCTTCAAAATGGACAACACTTAAAAGATAGACTTTGCTCCTAGACAAATATGGAAAGAGATTGCTTACAGACAAATAGGGGCTACTCTTTGAGAATAGACTTTGCTCCTAAAGAAATATTGAAAGAGATTGCTTACATACAAATACGGGCTACTCTTAAATGATAGACTTTGCTCCAAGATAAATATGGAAAGAGCTTGCTTACAGACAAATGAGGAAAGAATTTGCTCCTAGACAAATATGGAAAGAGATTACTTACGGATAAGGGCTACTCTTGAAGAATTTGCTACCAGAGGCACTTTTAAAGGAAATCTGCCCCCAGAAGCAGTGCTCTTAAAGGAAAGAATTTGCACCCAGAGGCACTTTTGAAGAAAATTTGTTCCCATAGGCAGTGCTCTTAAAGGGAAGAATTTGTTCCCTTAAGCATGTTTTAAAGGAAATTTGCCCCCGGAGGCAGTGGCTACTCTTATATGAAAGAATTTGCACCCAGAGGCTTTTTTAAGGAAATTTGGAAAGAATTTGCTCCCAGAGTCAATTTTGAAGTAAATTTGGATCCAGAGGCAGTGGCTATTCTTAAAGGAAAGAATTTGCTCCCAGAGGCACTTTTTAAAGGATTGCCCCTGGAAGCAGTGGCTTCTCTTAAAGGCAAGACTTTACACACAGGACAAGACTTTACACCATGGATCGCCCCCGCCCATAGAGGCTTGGAGAAATATATGGGCTGCATGATGCTTCCACGCAGAGCTGAATCCGGCCGCACACTAGTACTGGTAAACTGCTTAGAGGATCTAAGCCTGTCCAAGAACCACGGTGTGAAGCGGACCGTCCATGCTAATAAACCCTATTGGTTTCATTGGGCGACAGGGCGTGAGATGTCATTTCATCTCAATGTCGGGTGAAAGTCCCACAAAACTGGAAGCAAGGTCTCCAAAATGACCTTTAGTGTTGACGGGGACAAACCTCAAATCAAGCAACCAATTTACACCCAGGAGCATTTTTAAAGGAAATTTTGCACCCCCACTAACCCTAGAGGCTGTGAGTACTCTTAAAGCAGATTCTTTCCTTTAAGAGCCCCTTATAGGAAAAAGGAGGTAAACTAAACACTGAATTAATCTGATAGTTACTTCCCTTGGAGGCTTGTCCATTTCCCTTCAATGAAATGTACAAGGATTCAGATAGTAGCTGCATCTTAACTCATTTCCTGATGCACATTCTTATTTATTAGTGTTTTTACATCCTTCTTAATCAAATACCCCAGTAGCAATATAAACAGGATCAACATCAATATTGCTAGTGCTTCCAGAAAACCAATTTTATGTCTTTTTTGTCAGAAGGCTGAGAGAACTAACAGTGTGTTTTTAACAGCACAGTAAAATTCCTATATTAAGACCACCTTTGGGACTGTTCAAAAGTGGTCTTAAAGACCACTTTTGAACAGTCCCAAAGGTGGTCCCTGACTGGAGGACATTGTGTGCAAGACATTCACCAAAAGAATAGCTGCACCCTTCTTAACTAGTATTTTAAAGCAGAATTGGTCTTAATTTTAGGTGGTCTTAATAGCGGAATTTCACTGTAGCTGAATTTCTTAGTGAAAATTTGACTAATACACTATGGACATTGGTTTTGGTTTGGAGTTTAACCCTTATCCTGCTGAATATACAATTTAGCCACACCCATTTCTGACTTTGAACCAATCAGATTACTTGATGTAATTAACTCCTACAAATTCATTAACAAAATGTCAAACGGTGTAGATCCTGATCAGATGGCTTCTTCAGCAAGATAAGGATTAATAGCCCAGTCAACGCTGCCAGAGTCATGTTGAGCTTATCATAAAAGGCTTATATGCATTGGACGGTCTGACACACATCACTTTGCCTGGGCAGGCTTAGTCCTTCTTAGCGGCTTACCAGTACTAATGTGTGGTCATTTTCAGCTCTGCATGGCAGCACCATGCAGCCTAATCTATTTCTCCAAGCCCCCATAGGCAGGGGCAACCAGCCAGTCAGTTTACCTAACCTCACCAGTTATGGACATGTGTGTTCCTATCAAACTGGTTACCCAGTACTGTGCATACATGAACAAGTACTGTGCACATTCTTTCTCCAGGATCAGCAGAAGGGCAATAAACGACCATAAAAATATTTCACTATCAATCTCCACTAAAGAATGTTCTCAGACTTCTCAAACCAGCAACCTGGGGCCAGTTGTTCAAAGCTCATTAGTGGTCAAATTGTTAACTGTTCTAGCAAGTGCAATATCTATAATAGTGTTATTTTTGCTGAAAAAAATGTGAGCAGCTTTTGCATTTGCTAAATACTAATTAGTACACAGAACATACATTGTTGAGATAAAAAAGAAAATCATCCCCAATATATTAATATCTGCAGTTATGGAAAATTATTCCCAGGGACTCAAGAATGAGTTTGAGACAACAGTGGTAAATGAGCCATTGAAGTTTCACTGTACACATGTACTGTATTTACCAGCAATCTAAGTATTTGGACGCCTCAACTCCTCATGTTAATAAGTCTGTGAATATATTGCATGTGAAGTGGTTAACAGGGGTAAACATTATTTTTCCTCAAAGACATAGGTTGTGTGTACTCGTTAGAACCACCTACAGGAGTAGTTCTAACAAGTACCCACAACCTATGTTCGAAGTATAAACTAGAATACTGTCGATGGCGCGCCATCGCAAATCCCCACGCTTTCTACAGAGGGGCCAAGTACCGAAAACCCCTCACCCTGGGCCCTAATTTGACCCCAGGGTCAAAATATTACCTGTATTATATTCTACTAATCATGCCCTTCAATTTGATATGCCACATGACTATGTTCCAAAAAACTTAAATTTTGACCCTTTGACCCCTCCCCCAGGGCCCCAATCTGACCCTAGGGTCAAAATTTTACTTGTCCTGTATTCTACTAATCACCCCCTTCATTTGGTATTCCATATGACAATATTCGGTAAAATTTGAATTTTGAACCCCTGACACTCCCCCCCAGTCCGACCCCTTGGGCATGACCCAGGGTTCGCAGCCAAAATCCCGTTCAATATGTGTTACATATATCATTAATCATTACTTATGCAAAGTTTGGTTTCAAAATCTATACTAGAGTGCGCAGTCGATGGCAAGCCATCGCAAATCCCCAAGTTTTCTACACAGTAGTCAAAATTTGACCTTTTGACCCCTCCCCAGGGCCCCTGGGGGCGGGGACAAAAAAAAATGTGCTCTTGCGCAAGCCATTCATGTAAGCAACTCGCATACCAAATTTGGTTGAATTCCGGCTAACGGTTTAGGAGGAGATAGCCGGACAGACAGACGGACGGACGGAGACGATAACAATATCCCCACTTTTCGTTGAAAAACGTGGGGATAAAAATTGACTTTGAAATTGAATTTAATTGATATTTGACCTTTTGACCCCTCCCCAAGGTATGACCCAGGTGACGCAAAAAAAATCCCGTTCAATATGTTATACCTCCCTTGCCATTGAGTAAGCATACAAAGTTTCAAATAAAAATCTTCGAAACTGACTTTGTTATTGCATTTTGAAGAAATTGGGTCAAAATTTGACCTTTTGACCCCTCCCCAGGGTATGACCCAGGTGACGCAACAAAAATCCCGTTCAATATGTTATACCTCCCTTGCCATTGGGTAAGCATTCAAAGTTTCAAATAAAAATCTTCGAAACTGACTGTTATTGCATTTTGAAGAAATTGGGTCAAAATTTGACCTTTTGACCCCTCCCCAGGGTATGACCCAGGTGACGCAACAAAAATCCCGTTCAATATGTTATACCTCCCTTGCCATTGAGTAAGCATACAAAGTTTCAAATAAAAATCTTCGAAACTGACTTTGTTATTGCATTTCGAAGAAATTGGGTCAAAATTTGACCTTTTGACCCCTCCCCAGGGTACGACGCAGGTGACGCAACAAAAATCCCGTTCAATATGTTATACCTCCCTTGCCATTGAGTAAGCATACAAAGTTTCAAATAAAAATCTTCGAAACTGACTTTGTTATTGCATTTTGAAGAAATTGGGTCAAAATTTGACCTTTTGACCCCTCCCCAAGGCCCCTGGGGGCGGGGACAAAAAAAAATGTGCTCTTGCACAAGCCATTCATGTAAGCAACTCGCATACCAAATTTGGTTGAATTCCGGCTAACGGTTTAGGAGGAGATAGCCAGACAGACAAACGGACAGACAGACAGACGGACGGAGGCGATAACAATATCCCAACTTTTTCGTTGAAAAACGTGGGGATAATAACAGAAATTTTCATCAGAAAGTAATGAAAGAATGCACTCTGTTGCATGTGTGTGTTTACTGTGTTATCGTAATCCATACTTGCTCTTAAAGTTGAACAAGTATAACTTACCACCTAATGTTGTGTCTGAAAATAGCTGAATGAGTGGCAAACAGTGTAGACTCTGATGAGATTTTGCATTCTGTGGCATTGGAACTCATCTGGGTCTACACTGTTTGCTAAGGGCTGTCGGTCTGAAAACATACGGTATATACAGCAGATGCCTTTTTCACCCAATGCTTCTTCATACAGTCAAATAGGCTTGTTTTAGAATGGTACACATGCTGGTTTGAGTAGAATATGTCAGGGGCATGAGGGTGGATAGAAAAATCTATCCAAAGGATAACTGCTCAGTATCATGTGTCAGTGAACCATGAATTTGGGTCAAGGTCAAAAATGGATGCTTGCATTCAAGTTTTCATCCTAAGATGCATTTGTACCATGTATCAGAAATGAAGCTCTTATAGTTCTTTAAGAATGGACTTGAAACATTTGGGTGAATGCTAGGTTGGGGCAAATGTTGACAGCTTGACAAACGAATGAATGACTGGCCGGAAAAATGGATTCCTACATCGCACTATGCTTAAAGCTGGTGCAACAGAAAGGATATTCAGGGTTCAGCACGTTAAGAGTTAATATTTCAAAGATACATGTAATAACAATAGCTGGTGATAGAAGGTAATTGTTTTTTTTAATATGTCTTATATAAATGATAAATAATATTTCATTACCAGGGTATATCTAATTGTCTTTCAAAAACATGAGGCCAATTTTAAAATATGTGTTAATGCTGACCCAGTGAAACTTAACTACCTAGTACCTACCCCCAAACAATTTCATGGCTGTTTGTGAAAAAGAATTTATTTTTATTCTCAGAATGGAATTTTATATCTTGTTTCTCCTTTTATTTCCTCAAACATTTTTTTTAAGGCTGGTCACAGTGCTACCATAACCCAAAATCTGTCCCTAACACCAATATGGAAAGGAGTAAAGGGTTTCAGCCATACATTTTTGATGGAATAGCAAGATTCCTATTTGGTCTGCCTAGCCAAATAGGAATTCTTATTTGGACTATACAGAATTTAGCCAGATCCGGAATCTGGCTAAACTAAATATTATTTTAGCCAGATCTGGAATCTGCCCAGGCCAAATAAGAATTCCTATTTGGTCTAGCCAGATTCCGGATCTGGCTAAATTCCTATTTGGACTACTACATAAATATATCCAATATCTTAGCTGGCTGTCAATAGTGAATCCGCCATCGACAGCCGGCTGTCAATAGCGAACATTAGCTATCGACAGCCGGCTGTCAATAGCCACTTCCTATTTCAAATTTTTAATTTCAACCAACCATTATGGCAAACAAGAGGGCCATGATGACCCCAGATCAACCGCCTGAGTCAATATGTGTCATAACTTATGGATCGTGGCCCTGCATCACTGAAGTGGAAAGTGGCAACAAAAAGTTGATTAGATTGATTAGTAGCGCATCAGACTGAGCTACCGAGGCCGGCCAAGAACTACTTGAAGCCAACTGAATGCTGCAAGAAACTTGTAGCCATTATCCAAAAACTGAATGCCACAACCATTTTTGGGAGCCATCATGATCTGAATGGTGCAAAAACTTTGGTGACCACTATCCACTGAAAGCCCCAAGAACTATTTGAAGCCATTAGCCGCCACCGAATAGTGGGTACAAAATGTTCCTATGGCATCCAGTTTTTATGGAGTATGTAACTGTAACTGAACTCTTAAATTTGAAATTAACTGTAATTCATTACATTTGAAAGTGATCAATCTGCTATCAAAAATATATCTGTAATTTTGGAAATTATCCCGGACCTACTTGTATTTCCAGTTTTCTCTGTTTCCTGGGAGTTCTGCTAAAGACCGACCTGAACCTGAACAGATACATGTACATTTATCCACTTTGTATGTAAACCCATAAAATGCCAATCACGACTACTGTTGTCTGCTTTGCTGTCTGCCAGCTACCTTAAAAGTATTTTTTTGCAAACAGTGTGGACCCAGATCAGACTGCTCCTGTAGGAGCAGTCTGATCTGGGCCCACACTGTTTGCCCATATGCAAAAATATTTTTAAAAAGTTTGCAAAAAAATTGAGCAGACGACATTTTCAGATGTAGTTTATCTTGGGGTCTTAAGGGTTAAAACAATATTCCTACCTCCTTGGCCACCACATCCAAGCCTGTCGACTTGTATACCCTCGCAAAGTCTTCCCGGAGCTCAGCCGAAGGGCCAGCCTTAGTCGGAGTGCTCTGAAGAATCTTTATGGGACTTGACTGACCTGCAATACACAGTTGAACTTTAACCTTTGTTGTACCAAATGGAATCTTCCTCCTTATATATGGCAGGAGTCGGTTTCAAATTTTGGTGTGACAGGTTGTGTTATCTTTAAAATTTATTCAGAAATAGTTGAACTTTTTGCAAATAGTGTAGGCCCTCATCAGATGCAGCGTCTGATCTGAGCCTGCACCATTTGCCAGGGTACCCCTTTTTGAGTTTCCGGTACAAAATGGGTCAACGGTTGGACACCTTTGGGACCATAACTAATAAAATTTGTTCCGGATAGGGTTAGTTCGGGCCACTAAGAGTCATTTGTTTGTGTTGGGGTTTTATATCTTAGTTACTACTATTTAGGTCATTTTGGAGATTTGGCTTCCAATTTTGTGTGACCATTACCCAGACATTGAGGCAAAATGGTATCTCAAGCCCTACTGCCTAAGGTTTATATGCAGGGACAGTCAAACTCGCAACACTTTGTCAGGGCAGGCTCGGTTCACCAGTACTCGAAATGTTTTGTCAGTTTCAGCTCTATGCGAACGCGTCAAGCAGCACAATCTATTTCTCCACACCCCCATGAGCCACTAAGGTTTGACCATAGCTCCAGGTCAAGTGCCATAATATGGATGACTGAGGGATATTTATTTCATGTTCTATCCATGCGACATAGTACATTTTTCATATCTCCAAAATGGCTACTTTAATGATGAAAATCCTAAATATATTTTTGCTATAAATGTTCTAAACATAGGTTGAGGGTGCTAGTTAGAACAGCCTCGAGTACCCACAACCTATGTCTTGGAGTAGAGACAAGAAAATAATGTATACCACCGTAAAACCCCAATTCTCTCTATATAAATTGAGGTTTGGTGGGGGGGGGAGGGGGGGGGTGTCTTCATTACACAGACTTGTTCACGTGATGTTGTACTCATTTGAATTGTCTGATTGATGGCCCAAAAATCAGAACATGTGTCATTAAGATGGCCCTGAATTGCTCACCTGATTTCAAGATGTCGCGTAGTTTCTGAAAGTTCTGGCGGCCATCTTGTTTATCAGAGCAGAACATTTCTGTAGAGGGTCACCTAAGCAACATTCCTGTGAAGTATGAATCAAATTGGCCCAATGTTTAGGTAAAGCAAATTGTTGATGATTTCCTATTTTTAGCTCTGGTGGCCGTTTTATTCATCCAAGCCAAATGATTTTAGCTATTTCGGTAGCGGATCACCTACATGTAAGTAACATTCCTATGAAGTTTGAATGAAATTGGCCTGAGGGTAAAAGAGTTGGTGTTTAAAGATTTTTCTATTTTTAGCTCTGGTGGCCTACTTGTTCATCAGAGCTATTTTAGCAGTGGGTCAACTAAGCAACATTCCTATGACTGATTGATTCAAATTGACCCAGCGGAGGAATTGGCATATAAAGCAAATTGTTGATGTTTTCTATCTTTAGCTTTGCGGGCCATTTTACTCATCAGAGCTGAACTGCTTTAGCTATTTTGGCAGACTTGAAGCACGAAAGCGCCTGGATTTCAATTTATTTAAACTTCATTAGAATTTTTTATAGACCAACACAGATTTCGACCTGATCTTTTGAATACTTTGTCGTAATATTTTATCACATGCTTTTTTGATGGCAGTAAAACATGAAGTTAATAATTTTGAGAGTTCAGTTGTGGTACAAGAGCTTGAATTCGCAATAAACCGTGCTTTGTATGGTCTTTTATGAAATTTAGGTAACCAATATAAAGTAGGAAGCTTGTCTTGGCCTTCTGTTACACAGACAGCAAACTTGGTGGCTGAATGACAAATATGGTCATCAACTAAAGCCCCCTCTACAGCTAAAGGCTGAAGCTCATAGGCCTTAGTACCGCCAAGTTCTTGCTGAAGAGTGTTAACATAGGGAAGCCGGCAAACAACGACCACACTGTTAGCTGCCTTATCACTTATCAGCTGGAGCCAAAACAAACTTCCTATGAAATTCTTGCCATCCACAGATACAAGTTTGTACCAAATATCATTAATGAAGCCTTTATAGTTCTTGAGAAATAAACTTGACCATTAGGGTGAATGCTAGGGTGGCCGCAGTATTTTACCAAGTCAGTGAACCATGAAATTAGGAGTGTAACGATGCATCGGACCATCGATGCATTGGGATAGGCACTGGGCCGATAGTACTGCATCGATGGTAAAGTCAAACATTGATGACTATTGCCAATAGTCTTTTGAACTATCGATAGTTTCGATAGTTTTTCTATATCACAAGTTTTTCAGATAATTCTCGAAGTTGTTTCATTTTTAAATATATTCTTTATCACAACCTGCGTCTTAAACCCAGTCAAGCATCAAATGTATATTTTCCTAATTGTAATCCAATAATCCCCTGTGCCAGTGGGAGTCAACGTCTACTTGCAACGACTGCTTGTCGCGAGATAAGGGCAATAAAAATACAGCCGAATCGTGATTTAGCGGTAGCCTACAGGTACACGGTGTTTATGCATCCAATTTGTTATATATTATCCACTTAACACCCAAAGTCGGTATAGAGTCAGTACGCTGAATATTCCTTCATTGCACTGGTAAATTTAAAGCTTTCTGAAACACATTTTAACAGTAAACACTTTAATATTAATTAAGTTCGAAATAATTGACATGGACGACCACGCATATTTTGCTTACGCTAATCCGTGTCTGTAAGCTAGAGATATGAAAAGCGATGTTTAATGTGTGTTTACACAGTGGTATTTATTATCAAAGGGTGCCGCCTGCATTAGCACTTGAAGCATGAAAAGTCCGCATGTGTCATTACCGCTCCAAAAGGTGCAAAAACAATGTTCTGGTTGATGTTTTAGTGGATTCGTATTTTGTCAATAGCAGACATCAAAGGAAATGGTTTCGTCCTGCAAGGAACATTTATAATTTGGGCATCCAGACATGTCTATACAGCGGAGGAATTAATTTTTAATCTTGGACATCATGTATTCAAAATCTTCACTGGAAAATACAGCACTAGAAAACAATTGAAAATAAAAACGTGGTACGATTTTCTGTTTATTTGTATTGCTAAAAGATTTTACCAAACACCAAAAGAAATAGATTTCACAATGAAAATGATGTGCAATTAGATAAGTTGGCAGATGCAAGCATGTCGGGGATGACATTGTAAGGCATGTTCGGCACATACCTGATGTCGTCATCGGTCGGCCAGGGCCGATTTGGATTTAAAACTTCCTTATCCCTGATTTCAATGGTGTTCCGTTTAACAAAAGCATGCGATCGACTGTGTACCGAAACACAGCCTTTTATAAAAAATTCATTGGATTTTTGGTCAGAAGATTCAAATCTAACTTCCCATATCACAGGTCCTGGTGTATGAATGTCATTTGACCTGTCACCGGTAACAATTCTGATTCTGAATCGTGTGCATTGCCGACCTAGTTTCTCAGAGTCAGTTATCTACTACCATTTTAATGGGGTATATTTCTTTCATAAAGAAGTGTTTGTAACCGGTAAAATATATTCTGTCGATAGCTCAGCTGTTGTGGATAGAGGTGGATAGAGAACGGAACTTTGCACAATCCCCCACTTTTCCTTGGATGTGTTTATACAAATTAAAGCGTTCGACTTTTCCTGCCAAGCATCTTCTATTTTGGCGCAAAAACACAAACATGCAAGAGACAGTAGAATAGTCGTTTTGTATTTATATGCATACATCTACCGTTAGACGTAGCTAATTCTCTAAGGCCTGGAGCGATTTGATTGTGGATTAATTTTATGATTATGGGATACAGTACAGGCAACGAGACATTCCTATTTGCCTCGTTTCCCGGTGACAATCCGTCATGGTGACAAAGCCCTATGTCTCGCTTAACAGTTTCCCTGTCGCGGTGACAAGATTCAAGGCAGCGAGGCAGGTGAAATTGTCCCAATGACTCGGCGGTACACACCGCGACCCAGCGAGACATTTTATTGCATGGTTATGTAATCATTACGGCCGAGCTCCATCTACCTGGATAAAACTTATATTAAAATGAAAAGAAAAAATCCGGTCTTCCCAATATCTTTGAATTTATATTTTCTTATATAAATAAACTATAAGTAATATTATATACATAAAAACGTTTTTGTCTTAATTTCCAAATTTAGGGGTACCCGATTCAGTTACCTTTAGAAATTCACTGAGAAAATGGCTGATTTTTTTTTACAAACAGTGAAGGCCCTGACCAGATGTCGTGGCACAGGCTGATCTCGGCCTGCGCTCTTTGTGAATGTAAAAAATAGCTTAGATGCAACAACCATTTTTTACAAACAGTGAAGGCCCTGACCAGATGTCGCGGCACAGGCTGATCCTGGCCTGCGCCGTATAAGTTGTGGATAAAAGAATCTTTTCACAACAGACAAACAATTAACTGCCTGGTTTTGGTCAATGTGTAATGCAAAACGCCGGTGTCCTGTGCACCATGCCACATTATTCTATCTCATCACATTAACAAGTCCGTGTAATGAGTATCTCTTGGTGGGATTCAGATTTCCTTGTTCTAAAGATATTTTGGGTACTCGATGAGACGGTTCTAACGAGAACCCAAAACCTATATTTAGACTAGAAATACCAGACTGCATAAAATATCCACATCTTGTCAGCTAAGGCTCATCAATATACCCGGAACTCAAGACATGTCTTGTTCGCTGACCATAAAGTATATGAGCTAGCGCACGACAAAACTTATCATAAAACCTGTCTGACATACAAAGGATCAGATCAGTATCACCGTGGCTGCAGAAGAGGCAGATGATTGGCGAATACGGATCAGAATGCATGGATGCGCATGCCCACATGCGTCTTCAGTGGTCGTTCAACTACCTGCGTAGACTCAAATCAAAATGCACAACCGGAGTTTGCAATTTACCGGCGGTTGCTATGTGAGACTCTGATCAGACTACTCGGATTCACAGGCCGAGCTTGCACTTTGCATACTTATCATATGCTGTGCTACGTCTTTGCTGGTCTGAGGCTAGGGAAGTTGCATAAAGTCGGTAAATACTGATGAAACTGCGTGAATGCGCATGTTGAGCTGTGCCTTCTCTCAGTCTGGCCATTCAGTGATTGCTCAGATCAACATGCACAACCAGAGTTTCGTATTTGTATATGTATGTTGTGATATCCAAGTGGCTTGGTAAGACTGTGATCAGACTACTTGGATGAGGAGGCTGAGCTGAGCTTCTGTTGGCCGAACAGTGGCCTACAAAGAATCAGATCAACATCCACTGTCTGAGGCAAGTGACAATGAATATCATTGTGGCTATAGAAGGCGCATTATACTATGGTAGGCGAATAATTTTCATACTCATTACTGCATGATTGTGCAGGCTGATTTGTGTCTTAAAGCTGCACATTCTTACTAGTTCAGCTTTGTGTAAAGGGGTTACCAGTAGAATCGATCTTGACAGGTAGACCCAGATCAGACGCCATAGAAAGCAGTCTGTTCGGACCTACACTGACAGTAAGGAAGGAAGGAATTTCTTCAAGTGTATTGTGTCAGTATATACATGTGCATATAAAACTTTATTATATGACGTCGTTGATAAGCAGTGGATAAAGTCGTATAATAAAAATCGTATGACCTCACGTGTTATAACACTTTGGCGGGATTTAGTAACGTCATGACGACGTCCATGTAAACCATGCATGTTTGTGGGGAAAATGTCAAATTTAAAGGCGATAAAATCAAATTTAAAGTGGTCATGTGATAAACAGAATCTTACACTCGTGGTCATTTCATATGAAATTTATGAAACTCGCCAAAGGCTCGTTTCATAAACTTCATATGAAATGGCCACTCGTGTAAGATTCTCTATTTATCATATGACGTCGTTGATAAGCAGTGGATAACGTCGTGAAATAAAATATCGTATGACCACATGTGTAATAACACTTTGGCGGGATTAAGTTATGTCATGACGACGTCCATGTCAACAAAGCATTTTTGTGGAAAATTTGTCAAATCTAAAGGCGATGAAATCCAATTTAAAGTGGTCATATGATAATCAGAATCTTACACTCATGGTCAATTCATATGAAATTTATGAAACTCGCCAAAGGCTCCTTTCATAAGTTTCATATGTAAATGCAAATTAGAGACATAACCTGATCTTTTTTTCACACCTTGTCACGCGAAACATTGTAGGCTTAACGATAGCAACGGACTGAACGGAGGCTTGTATTTACAGTGTAATAGTAGAATAGACTGATCCGTGACAAATACAGCGGCGTTTATAACACGATTCGGTTAACTAACACGGTTGGTGGACCCGAAGTTCCGAATTATAACGAAGTTTAGGTGTATTTTGTCACTGTTTCATGTCTGAAGTTTTTTGAAGACAAGTAAATATTTCATTGCCTTAGTGAAGAGTTTACATTCATTTTCATTAAGAAACTAGGGTTACATGTACATTCTCATTGTGAAATGATAGATGTACTTGGCTACTTCTAATAAAATGAGTTTCCCGGCTCTTCCAGGAAGATTTACACTTAAAGAAAAAAAAAGATGCTCCTGGGTAGCTGTTTCCTCTTGTAGGGCAGCCAGAAAAGCAAACAGGAGTTTACAACAGTTATCCCTCTGTGTAAATTATCTTGTTTATTTCTTTTAGGCGATCGCTATTAACAGCCGGCTGTCACCAGCGAAAGTTCGCTGAAGACAGCTGGCTGTCTCCAGCGAACTTTCGCTGGTGACAGCCCGCTAAAATATAATGATGGTATATTGATAAATAATTTAAGTTATTCACTGATTTTAATTCTTTTAATATGCTTGAGAATAATTTTTTTATGGTTTTGAATATCAATACATGAATTTTATCATTTTCAAATACTTGTTTTAGCTATTTTTGAAAGCTGGCTGTCACCAGCGAAAGTTCGCTGGAGACAGCCGGCTGTCTCCAGCTTACTTTCGCTGGTGACAGCCAGACAAAATATATGGATGGTATATTGACAAACAAGAGCTGTCAGAAGACAATATAGCTCCCCTTTGGGGGCCTAAGTTGGATGAGGGCAAATTATCAAAAATGAAATTATTCTGCTGTACAAAGCCCAACCGACTGCAGCAATTAAAAGAGAACCACTGAAGAAGAAATCTTGTTATAAGCGTTTTTATATGAAAAAAAAAAAAAAAAGAATTCCAATTTTGAAGGCCTCCCCTAAAAAAAGCCATTTTCTTATGAAAAAGAGCTAAACAACCTGGGGTCTCTTTGTACTGAGGTAATGTGGTGGGGCCATACCCTGCCCCTCCACTTCATAAAAGGCAATAATTTATATCTTGGAAACCATTCAAATCAAATCCCTACCGTACAAGCATATACATTATGAATATTCTTGTTCCTTATGATATGATGCATTCAGTGATAGCAACCAGTCCATGCTCCAACTCCTCCACTTCATAAAATGCCAACCGGTAATATTTCAGATACAGAGTCCACGTGGGTGCTCATTTTTGGGGAATGGGGATTTGTTGGGAGACTTTATAATCGGTAGATTAAAATCATATCATGTTAACCCATTTTGTTCCGGAAACCCTGGCAAACAGTGTAGGCGAAGATCAGACCAGGGACACAGACTAACAGGAGCCAAGTCGCCCAAGGCACCTAAGTTTTGGATTAAAATGCTTATTAATGCAAAATTTGGATTTATGGCAGTCTGGGCCCCTA
Organism: Lucinisca nassula; assembly: GCA_963580285.1. Classification (NCBI taxonomy): domain Eukaryota; kingdom Metazoa; phylum Mollusca; class Bivalvia; order Lucinida; family Lucinidae; genus Lucinisca; species Lucinisca nassula. The sequence goes on along the minus strand of OY757024.1, from coordinate 43,172,080 downwards.
AAGCAAAATACTCTGTCCGTGTCCCTGCAGACATGGCGTCTGATCAGGACCAACATTATTTGCAAAAAGTTGAGCTATTTTCCGAATAAATTTTAAAGATAATGCAACCTTTCACCCCTAAATTTCAAAATGGACTCCTGCCATAGGAAGATTCCATTTGGTAATACATGTACATGGCTGCCAGTGGGCAGTACCCAACTGAGCTCTGGTGAGCATAGTGGCACATAGGCCTTTTGTTTGGTGGGGGGATGGGTGGGGGAGGTGATGGGCAGGGGAGACTTCACCCAAGCTGGATCTTATTTTGGCTCACTTGAGCCTTTGGAGGGAGCTATTGTGATCAGCCACCACCATTGTCATTATCCGTAAACTGGGGAAAATACTTTAAAATGCAGGATACCAGAAAGCCCTGAAACCCACTGGTTTTACATAGAATCATAATGGTGACAACTTTAAAAATCTTCTTGTTGGAAATCAGAAGGTCCAGGTCATTGATATTTGGTACATGTAGGTAGCTTCATCTTTGTTCACAGTTGTTCAAATTATTGCCCTGAGATCAAAAGTAGCCCTACCCCAGGGGTCACTTGTTAAACATAGACTCATATATGTTTGATTTTCAATACACCACAACCTCTTTATAACATTGCTATTTGGGAACAAAGCACAACATATGCCAGATAAACTTGTTATATACAACCAAAAATTTAACTGTATAGAATGAGATTACTGTATGTTGTAAAAATGATAAACCAATGGCAATTTAATAATTTTAGGACCACAATATACATCACGAATCTATTTAAATTATTAACATAGGTTCCATTAAATGACTTTTATTGATTGCTGGACAATATACTTTCTGTATATTTTTGCTGGCTGTCATCAGCGAAAGTTCGCTGGAGACAGCCGACTGTCACTAGCGAACTTTCGCTGGAGCGATCGCTATTGACAGCCGGCTGTCTCCAGTGAAGAAAGTTCGCTGGAGACAGCCGGCTGTCTCCAGCGAAAGTTCGCTGGTGACAGCCAGCTAAAATATAAGGATGGTATATTGATAAATAATTAAGTTATTCACTGATTTTAATTCTTTTAATGTGCTTGAGAATAATTTTTTTATGGTTTTGAATAGGAAGTGGCTATTGACAGCCGGCTGTCGATAGCCAATTCGCTATTGACAGCCGGCTGTCGATAGCAAATTCGCTATTGACAGCCAGCTAAGATATTGGATATATTTACTTACATATAAATGAATATAATTTGATAAAAAAACCTGAATGCATAAATAAAAATGAAATAATTATAGAATATTAAAGTGAACCATTAAACTTTTTTCATACAAATGATAATTTTTCATCAGAATAATATGAACTATTAAAGTGTTCATTACACTTAAGGCATAAATGGTTGGAACTCTACAAGATGTAACTCCATGCTGTGGCTAAAATAAATAAATAAATATTTTGTTTTATAGATTATTAAGAATCTCAATAAATAAATAAAGGAGTCTAAATAATGTATATGCAATTATTTTTAGCTCGCCTGTATGGAGTACATGGAGAGCTACATGTATTGTTGTCACCTCGGTCGTCTGCGTGCACATTTGCGTTCCTGTCACACTGTGTTAAAGTTTTTCAAATGTTTTAATATATCTCAACAGTCACTCATCACAGAGCACTCATATTTGGAACTTAAGTACCTGGGACAGCCCCCGCCCATAGGGGCTTGAAGAAATATATGGGCTGCATGATGCTTCCACGCAGAGCTGAATCCGGCCCGCACACTAGTACTGGTAAACCGCTTAGAGGATCTAAGCCTGTCCAGGAACCGCGGTGCGAGGCAGACCATCCATGCTAATAAACCCTATTGGTTTCATTGGGCGACAGCGCTTGAGATGTCATTTCATCTCAATGTCGGGTAAAAGTCCCACAAAATTGGAAGCAACGTCTCCAAAATGACCTTTACAGTGTTGACGGGGACGTTAAACATCAAATCAAACAAACAAAGTACCTGGGAGGGTCTTCTGATGACGTCATGGTTCAGTGATTTTGCCTATTATCCCGAATACTATTTGATGGAGAAATGTCATACCTGGATTATTAGTTCCATGTGACCTGATAATTGACCATAAATATATATCTAGGTCTGTGTGACCTATATTTCATGGTTCAGTGATTTTGCCTATTATCTTGAATACTTTTTGATGGAAAAGTGTCATACCTGGGTTATTAGTTCCATGTGACCCCATGATTGACCTCAAAATATATCTAGGTCACTTTGACCTATATTTCATGGTTCATTGATTTTGCCTACTATCTTGAATGCTATTTGATGAAGAAACGTCTAACCTGAATTATTTATTCACATCAGGCTTTTGTAACAGTTTACTTAGCATTTAGTCTGAGAGACATTTAGACCTCTAAGCCCACCTTAGCATAAGACTGATGTCCACACCAAGGCCCAGTTGTCTGATTCTCAGTAGACATGTATCTGTTCTTTAACCACTGACAAGACAAAATGGGTCTAGAGCTCTGAAGGAACGTTAAATTGGCTGGAAACAAATAACATTGTTTTGTTTGTTTGATTTGAAGTTTAACATCCCCATCAACACTGTAAAGGTCATTTTGGAGACGTTGCTTCCAATTTCGTGGGACTTTTATCGGATATTGAGATGAAATGACACTTCAAGCCCTGCTGCCCAATGAAACCAATAGGGTTTATAAGCATGGACGGGCTGATTTGCACCGCATTGCCTGGGCAGGCTTATATCCTCTTAGAGGTTTACCAGTACTTGTGTGCGGGTCAGTTTCAGCTCTGTGGGAAGCATCATGCAGCCCATCTATTTCTTCAAGCCCCAAGGGCGGGAGCTAAAATAACATTGTGGATTGTCCTATCTACATCTCCAACAGATCACTATTTACCATTGCTCTGATGATCACGACAACCCCTACCTTTTGAAAACAGTGTTGATCCAGATCAGATGGCTTCTAAACAAGCCAACTGATCAGGATCTAAATGTTTGTTATTCAGTTTGTGAACTGGACAAATACATTATACATTGTGTATTCTGCAATTTATTTGGTTAATAGACAGAAATGGGTGTGGCAAAATTAATTCATTCAGCAGGACAATGGTTAATTGTTGTGGACCTTGGAGTTTTACTATGTCAGTTTGTCCTGTAAAACTGTTCGCTGTCTATATGCATGATTGCCCATGATATGATGCATAGATAACTTGTGAAACAAGAGGGCCCACACGGCACAGGGCGCTGAATCGCTCAACTGAGTATCAGTGTCTCTATTACATTCTCTATTACATTCTTGGCCCAAGGGCTATAATTTGAACAAACTTGGCAGCTGTCCACTAGATGAAGCTTCATACCAAATATCAAAGACCTGGGCCTTCTGGTTTCAGACAAGAAGATTTTTAAAGGTTTTCCCTATATAAGCCAATGTAAAACCAGTTAGCCATGGCATGGGGGCATTTTTTGGCACCAGGGCTATAATTTGAACAATCTCAGTAGAGGTCCACTAGATGAAGCTTCACGCCAAACATCAAAGGCCTGTACTTCTGGTTTCAGTCAAGAAGATTTTTAAAACTTTTTTTTTCCTATATAAGCCTATGTAAAACTAGTGTGTCCCGGCGCAGGGATATTTTTGGCCCCAAGGCTATAATTTGAACAATCTTGGTAGAGGTCCATTAGATGAAGCCTCATACCAAATATCAAAGACCTGGGCCTTCTGGTTTCAGACAATCAAGAAGATTTTTAAAGGTTTACCCTATGTAAGTCTATGTAAAACTGGTGGGCCCTGGCGCGGGGGCATTTATGGGCCTTCTGGTTTCAGACAAGAAGATTTTTAAAGGTTATCCTTGTATACGCCTATGTGAAATAAGTGGGCCTGGCGCGGGGGCATTTTTGGCCCCAGGACTATATTTTGAACAAGCTTGGTAGAGGTCCACTAGATGAAGCCAAATATCAAAGACCTGGGCCTTCTTGTTTCAGACAAAATTTTTTTAAAGGTTTTCCCTATATACACCTATGTGAAACCAAAGGCCCCCCGCGCGGGGGCATTTTGGGCCCCAGGACTATATTTTGAACAATCTTGGTAGAGGTCCACTAGATGAAGCTTCATACTAAATATCAAAGACCTGGGCCTTGTGGTTTCAGAGAAAAAGATTTTTAAAGATTTTCCCTATATAAGCCTATATAAACCCAAAGGCCCTCGGGGCAGGGGAATTTTTGGCCCAAGGGCTATAATTTGAACAATCTTGGTAAAGATCAACTAGATGAAGCTTCATACCAAATACAAAAGACCTGGGGCTTCTGGTTTCTGACAAGAAGATTTTTAAAGGTTTTCCTTATATAAGTCTATTTAAAACTGGTGGGACCGTGCACGCATTTATGGCCCCAGGGCTATATTTTGAACAATCTTGGTAGAGTTCCACCAGATGAAGCTTCATACCAAATATCAAAGACCTTGGCCTTCTGGTTTCAGACAGTCAAGAAGATTTTTAAAGGTTTTGCCTATATAAGTCTATGTAAAACTGGTGGGCCCTGGCGCGGGGGCATTTATGGCCCAAGGGCTATAATTTGAACAATATTGGTAGAGGTCCACTAGTTGAAGCTTCATAACAAATATCAAAGACTTTCAGACAAGAAGACTTTTAAAGGTTTTCCCTATATACGCCTATGTGAAACCAGTGGGCCCTGGCACGGGGGCATTTTTGGCCCCAGGACTAAATTTTGAACAATCTTGGTAGAGGTCCACTAGATGAAGCTTCATACCAAATATCAAAGACCTCGGCCTTCTGGTTTCAGAGAAGAAGATTTTTAATGTTTTCCCTACATAAGTCTATGTAAAACTGGTGGGCCCCCGACGCGGGGGCATTTTTGGCCCCATGGGCTATAATTTGAACAATCTTTGTAGAGGTCCACAAGATGAAGCTTCATACCAAATATCAAAGACCTGGACCATGCGATTTCAGAGAAGATTTTCAAAGTTTTCAGTAAAAAAAATCTATTTTTAACTTTTGTGACCTAGATGTGCAACGGACCGGAAGGATTTGAACAACTTTGAAAGGGGACCACCTAGGATCATTCCTGTGAAGTTTGGTCAAAATACGAACAGTGGTTTAGGAGGAGATGTTATTTGAAGAAATTGTTTAGGAATGGAGAGACGGACGCACGCACTAACCGACACACGACAGACCAAAAATGATCCCAAAAGCTCACCTCCTCACTACGTGACAGGTGAGCTAAAATACTCGGTTTTGACTTTTTCCCCATACAAAAGTCTATGCGACCAAATTTGACCTTGGCCTAAAATAGGTCAAGGTCATTCAGGAGTCATCATCTGAATAAATTTTGATGGACCCCGAGTCCCCAATGCCACATACCACCTATAGTTATGTGTAGTTTCATCCACCCATTTAGCTTACTATATCTACTAATTTTTAGATCACAGGCTGCAATAGTTTCCAAAAAATACACGTGTTTGACTTTTCCCCATACCAAAGTGTATGCGACCAAATTTGACCTTGGCCTAAAATTGGTCAAGGTCATCCAAGGGTCATCATTTGAACAAAATATGATGGACCCCGAGTCCCTAATGCTACATCCGAAGTTTCAGGCCAATGGGCCCACTGATTTCGGAGAAGATTTTTGAAGGGTTTTTACCTTATATGGACATGGTGGCCATCTTGGTCACATGACCTGGACCCTGCGAACAGACTTTCGTTCCCCCATCCCATGGATGCTCCACATGAAATATGACTCCAATTGGCCTTGGGGTTTCAGAGGAGAAGATGTTTGAAAATGTTGACAGACAACAGACGACAGACAGACAACGGAGCCTTACCATACTATAAGCTCACCTATGAGCCTTCGGCTCAGGTGAGCTAAAAACTCAGGAATTTCCGCAAACAATGGCCTCGGTCACAGGCAAAACAGTAAATATTTGTTTGCATTAAGAAGATTAATAAGATTTCACAATATTCTTAGTCATAGAAATGATATGTATCAGAAAATAGACAGTCACCAAATCATTGGAACAGCTGGTAATATCACTACTTTAGCAGGTTCCATGGTAAAGACCAACTGACGGGATAATCACAGTACCTGAAGCCATTATATAATAAATTATATTAAATAACCTGTCCATAAAATTAATGTTTATAAAGTAAAACATAATAAATTTGCAATAACCCATTTTCATCAATTTAGTTTGCTGGCTGTCAATAGCGAATTCGCTATCGACAGCCGGCTGTCAATAGCGATCGCCGAATGAATATCAATACATGAATTTTATCATTTTCAAATACTTGTATTAGCTATTTTTGAAAGCTGGCTGTCACCAGCGAAAGTTTGCTGGAGACAGCCGGCTGCCTCCAGTGAACTTTCGCTAGTGACAGCCAGACAAAATATATGGATGGTATATTGACAAACAAGAGCTGTCAGAAGACAACATAGCTCCCCTTTGTTGGGAGACTTTATAATCGGTAGATTAAAATCATATCATGTTAACCCATTTTGTTCCGGGAACCCCAAAATGGATACCCTGGCAAACAGTGTAGGCGAAGATCAGACCAAGGACACAGACTAACAGGCGCCCAAGGTGCCTAAGTTTTGGAATAAAATGCCTATTAACTTAATGCAAAATTTGGATTTATGGCAGTCTGGGCCCCTAAAGCAAAATGCTCAGTCCGTGTCCCTGCAGACACGGCTTCTGATCAGGGCCTACATTATTTGCAAAAAGTTGAGCTATTTTCCGAATAAATTTTAAAGATAATACAACCTTTCACCCCTAAATTTCAAAATGGACTCCTGCCATAGGAAGATTCCATTTGATATACATGTACATGGCTGCCAGTGGGCAGTACCCAACTGAGCTCTGGTGAGCATAGTGGCACATAGGCCTTTTGTTTGGTGGGGGGATGGATTGGGGAGGTGATGGGCAGGGGAGACTTCACCCAAGCTGGATCTTATTATGGCTCACTTGAGCCGAAGGCTCTGGAGGGAACTACATGTATTGTGATCAGCCACCATCATTGTCATTATCCATTAGCTAGGGAAAATACTTTAAAATGCAGGATACCAGAAAGCCCTGAAACCCACTGGTTTTACATACAATCATAATGGTGACACCTTTAAAAATTTTCTTGTCGGAAACCAGAAGGTCCAGGTCCTTGATATTTGGTAGGTAGCTTCATCTTTGTTCACAGTTGTTCAAATTATTGCCCTGGGATCAAAAGTAGCCCTACCCCAGGGGTCACTTGTTAAACAAAGACTAATATATGTTTGATTTTCAATACACCACAACCTCTTTATAACATTGCTATTTGGGAACAAAGCACAATGTATGCCAGATAAACAAACTTGTTATATACAACCAAAAATTTAACTGTATAGAATGAGATTACCGTATGTTGTAAAAATAGCCATCGGAAGAGATGGCAAATCTCCCGACCAAAAGCCAACATGGCCTTCAGAAGATTGCTCACCAATAGAAAGTGCACCAGAATTAAACCAGCAATATATAACAAAAGTATTGCAGATATGGCCATCACAAGATTATACTGTCAGGGGAGATGACTAAAAAACCAGGGCACTCAGAAATGTGGTTCTTGCGCATGAAATGCCTGCTTAAGCTCATGTATTTCTGTACAAAGTACCATCAATATGTCTCAAAAGGTATTGGAGATATGGTGATCACAAGCTGGTGCTACTGTTATCTTGGAAGGGTAGATTACTCAAATACCACAGCCCCAACAGTTGTGGTTCTTGCACATGACATTCCTTCTATACCTTGTATACAATTGTGCCGAGTTCCTTCAATATATCTCAAAGGGTGTTTGAGTTATGGCCATCACAAGGTTATATTGCCAGTGGAGATAACTAAAAAACCAGAGCACCCAGAATTGTAATTCTTGAGCATGGCACACCTGCTTAACCTCATGTACATATGCATCAAGTACCAACAATATGTCTCAAAGGGTATTTGAGGTACGATGATCACAAGGTTGTCATACTGTTATATTGGAAGGGGAGATAACTCAAAATATCATAGCACCCAGAGTTATGGTTCTTAGGCATGAAGCGTTGTCTCAACGTTGTATACAATTGTGCCAAGTACCATCAATATATCTCAAAGGGTATTGGAGTTATGGCCATCACAAGGTTATATTGTCAGGGGAGATAATTAAAAAACTAGGGCACCCAGAGTTGTGTTTCTTGCACGTGACACACCTGCTTAACCTCACGTACAACTGTACCAAGTATCATCAATATATCTCAAAGAGTGTTGGAGATGTGGCCATCACAAGGTAGTGATTCTATATTATTGGAAGGGGAGATAACTAAAAACCATGGCACCCAGAGTTGTGGTTCTTGTGCATGACACACCGTCTCAGCCTTGTGAACAACTGTGCCAGGTATCATCAATATATCTTAAAGGGTTTTGGAATTATGGCCATCACAAGGTTGTCACTCTATTTTATTGGAAGGGAAGATAACTAAAAACGTGTAACATCCAGAGTTCTGGTTCTTGCGCATGACACGCCGTCTAAGCCTTGTGAACAATTGTGCCACAAACCATCAATAAATCTCAAAGGTTATAGGAGTTATGGCCATCACAAGGTTGTCACCCTATTTTATTGGAAGGGGAGATAACTCCAAAACCATGGCAACCAGAGTTGTGATTCTTGTGCATGACACGCTGTCTCAGCCTTGTGAACAACTGTGCCAGGTACCATCAATATATCTCCAAGGGTACTGGAGTTATGGCCATCACAAAGTAGTCATTCTATTTTATTAAAAGGGGAGATAACTAAAAAAGTATGGCATCCAGAGTTCTGGTTCTTGCGCATGACACGCCGTCTCGGCCTTGTGAACAATTGTGCCAAGAACCATCAATGAATCTCAAAGGGTATAGGAGTTATGGCCATCACAAGGTTGCGTCTACGGACGGACGGACGGTCGGACAGACGCCAGGCTGATCGCTATATCCCCCGAACCTATTCGGTCGGGGGATAAAAATGATAAAATCAATGGCAATTTAATAATTTTAGGACCACAATATACATCATGAATCTATTTAAATTATTAACATAGGTTCCATCAAATGACTTTGATTTATTGCTGGACAATATACTTTCTATATATTTTTGCTGGCTGTCACCAGCGAAAGTTCGCTGGAGACAGCCGGCTGTCACTAGCGAACTTTCGCTGGAGACAGCCGGCTGTCAATAGCCACTTCCTTTATTTTATTTTAGTATTCTTTATGTTGGTTGGCGCCTGATGCTCCGTCTTTGGTCGGGCCCTTCAGAGTCTGTTGGTTTTCTTTTGCTCCAGCAATTCTGTTATAGTATGCTGTCGAGTCCCCAACCTTGTTTCATCTCTGTAGTTTTTTGATTTGTATGTTCTCGGAGATGTTACACTGATGAGTTAAGAAGCCTTCATGTGCACTAAACAAAATTAGTGTATACCGCGACAGAGGCAGGGATTTTCCTACCCTTCAGAATCAGGGTCCAGGGGCCGCTGGGTTTAGGAAAAACAGGTCGATAATATTTATAGTTCGGAATTTAAATCAGCTGTAACTTTGTCAATTTTGGTTCAATTTTCATGATTTTTTTATCAAAATGTAGCACAACATTAGAAATTGGGATATTTGTTAAAAAATTGGGGAATATCGGTCTCTAAATTGGGAAAATAGGGGCTGATTACCGGCCCCAAAGTTGTGATAGGAAAATCACTGAGAGGTAAGGGTGAGGATTATGGCCATTTAAAATCGATTTAAGCCCCCCCCCCCCCCCCCCCCACACACACAGTGGAATTCTTTCCACATACGTTCCAAGGCGGTTCTTCTGTGGCGGTTTATTTATGTTGTTGTTTGTTACTACTTGCTGTGTGTATCACTTGTGTCTTTTTATTTTGGATGGCCATTTGGCCATTTTGTGGGAAAGTAACTATCCTTATGGCCATCCTTTGTTTAGGTTTCCATTATGTACTGGTCGCTTCATGTTTGTGTTTCTTTCCCTTAGATGTCTATGATGGGTGGAGTAAGTTAATTGTATTGACTCCTGATCTTTGTTTTACTTCTACTTTGAATGGATTTATTTCCATCTTAAACAAGAAAAGTAGTATCGCATTAGTATTGCAATAGTAGTCAGCAATAGTAATAGGATCGCAATAGTTGTTCCTGCAATGTCAATACTACGCAATGGTCATTTTCTGACTATCGTTACATCCCTACATGAAATGTAGGTCAAGGTCAAATATGAATGCATGTGTTTAAGTTGCCTTCCCCAGATACAAGTTTGTACCAAGTATCATTATTGAAGCTCTTATAGTTGTCGAGAAATAAACTTGAACCTTTGGGTGAACGCTAGGGTGGTCGCAAATGTTGACGCCTTGAAAAATGGACGAACGGACGGAAAACCAGGCGCCTATATCGCACCATGTAATAGCAGGCGCGACAGAGAGTTGTGTCGTGTTAAGTAGATGCCTGTCTTGAATGTACGAGATACATATCATAACAAATTTTGACACATGCTGCCTCTTTCTTCCTTTCTTTCTACTGATACTGCGTCGGTCACATTTAAGACTGGCACGATTAATGGGATAATTGATTATTCAATCTTTAAATTCCACAAAAATGATTATCTTTACTGCTCTGCTTGCAATCAATTATTTGATAAGTACAATTTACTACCCAGAGTTGCGCCTAAAATAAGGGCTGGCTAATCGGATCAGAAAAGATAATCTGATATCTGTGTTGTCATTGTGATGGATAATAAGTAATAACGGAATATTTGGTGATAAGTTTACATGTCCAGCTTTCTGTCTGAGCATGACTCTTACTGTATTAAAATAGACAGGTCTGAGCAAACAGTGCAGACCAGATGAGACTCCGCAAAATGCAGCGTCTCATCAGGTTCTGCACTGTTTGCCACTCATCCAGCTGTTTCAGGCACGACGTTGGGTAGTAAAATGTACTTATCAAACAATCGATTACAAGCAAATCAGTAATGACAATTATTTTTGTGGAATTTATCGGTCGGTTCATCGATTATACGATTAATCGTGCCAGCCTAACCTAAAATAGCTGTATGAGTGGCAAACAGTGCAGATCCAGATGAGACGCCGCCTGCTGCGGCATCTCATCTGGTAGTACATTGTTTGCTCAGGTTCAAATACATATGGCCAAGTACAGCATATGGTAGGAGTCCTGCTCAGACAGAAAGCCAGACAGGTAAAATTATGATCAAATCTTCAGTGATTACTAATTGATTACCGCAGGTGTACATTACATACACTCCAGGTTTGCAGGATAAAAGCCTATCTATCTATCTTCTTATACTGTAAACGGTGCATGGCTGAAATTTCCTGTCTCTATCCAAGAACATTAATCCCGACCGGGCGGAGAGTGTGTAGCTGATAGATCCAGTACAGTTCCTTGATTTTTCGGGGGTTTGTACTCTTGGGGTCATCAGGATCTGATGACAAGATGTCAATGATTTGAAATCTCATGTGTTCGAGGGTGTGGTTAGGTCGGTTGAAATGATTCGCCACCGGCGTGTCCCGTTTTTTTCGGGTGTCGCGCTGGTGTTCCGTCATTCGAACCTTCATTTCCCTTTTTGTTTCACCAACATATTGCATTTTGCACCTGGTGCATGTGATCATGTACACCAAGTGGTCATATTTGGCCATTACCTCAGTTGGGTGGGTGGCTAAATTTAGAATTTGGCACAAAAAAAAAAATCATCTCTGGATGAGTCCTTAAAACTATTTACAATCCAAGCACAGAGGTATCCTAAAACGCATACCTCTGAGTCTCAATCTTATACTGTGCGGGCTTTGAACTCCTCTGCAGTCTTGGCATTCACCGCAGAAGATGGAAGACTATTCCACTGAGGAATAGTTCTAGGGAAGAAAGAGTTTTCAGGGCATCACTATTCACTTTTTTTGCATTATCTGCTGGTTCCTAGTCCGAAGATTATCAGTGTTGGAAAAACAGGTAACCAGACCCCCCCTGACCTTGAAAGGTCAGGGGGGTCTGGTTACCTGTTTTTCCAATATTGATAATGTGCAAGCTGGGAGCCAGCAAATAATGCAAATATGGTGAATAGGACTGGTACCTACGATACTGCGAGTTATTTGCTCTTGATGCCCTTGTCGGGGTTGACACTAATGCAGGGGTCAAATCGTGCCACAGTACACAGTAATCATGCAATTATGGTAGTGATCTTTAACCTGCACAGGGGATGGTTCTTCCTGCACAAGGACTCTAGTTAATGTCCCGATCTGAAGGACAGTGCACTTTATGACATTCATCCCTGCAAATGATGCCAATGGAGCGTGCTCGGAAACCAAAATTGTATCGCCGCTGCCGGGGATCAAACCTGGGAACTCTAGCATCAGAGGCAAGTGCACTAACCACTGAGCGATCACACTCAACTTCTCAAAGCCTACTTGCAGAAACAAGGGGTTCTTGGATTTTATTAAGCACTATCATACAAGTTCAAGACTTTCTATCTTCATATACTGAGTCGGTCATACTTGGCCATTGCCTCAGTTGGAGGTCAGGTGTGTTTCTTCGATTTCGGTTGTTCATACGACATAAAACTCAAGTGTAAACTATTTGTAAGCTTGGTGAGGCAAATACCCATTGCATCAACGTTTGTCATGTATTCAAAGGTCAACAACAAATTTAGGAGAAGTTTAAATGTTGGCTGATGAAACATACAGGTAAACTCGAACAGCAACGTATTCTGATTGCAAAGAAGTGGAGGAAACCTGCGGTAAACAATTACAGATGACAAATAGTCACGAAAACTAATGACACACGTAATTACCATCGTCCCACAGGCTGGCGAGGGTCGTATTGGAGCTAGACATAATGGTTTCATCGGCCAACCATCGAGCCGTTAAACCGTTGACTGATCGCACAATAAGTCAGTTGCAGTATAGTTATTTTCCAACACTTGTCAAGGGCCTAATTTCAGAATTTCTAAGCCAAGATGGCGTCCAAACATTCCCTTGATTCGGATGAAGAACAAAGCGTCCGGAAAATTTTCCGATTTTTTACGACTGACTTCTTGATAGCTTAATACAAACACCATCTAAGAAGATATTTTATGTAATTTGGCATTTGCATTTTTTTCCCTTTTCATTGCAAAATTTGGTTGAAAAAAATCGACGATATTTTTCAACTGCAGCGAGATTCGCGGCGACCATGAAAAATCGCATCTGATTGGATAATCAACATCTAAAAATATTCAATACGCATGCGTAGTCAAAAAATATCTGAATCTGAATCCAGTTTGATTTGAGGTTTAATGTCCCCGTCAACACTGTAAATGTCATTTTGGAGACGTTGCTTCCAGCTTTGTGGGACTTTTACCCGACACTGAGATGAAATCTCAAGCCCCGCGGCCCAATGAAACCAATAGGGTTTATAAGCATGGACGGTCCAACTCGCACTGCTTTGCCTAGGCAGGCTCACATCCTCTATGCTGTTTACAAGTACTCGTGTGCGGGTCGGTTTCAGCTTTGCGTGGAAGCATCATGCAGCCCATCTATTTCTTCAAGTCCCGATGGGCGAGGGCCGAAATCTAGTCTATACTGATACTGAGAAAACTTAAAAAAATTGCAAAATTTGTATGTCACTATCTGGGCACTTTGTGGACATTGAGGGTCAGGTCCTAGTGCATCAAACAGTGATGAACATGCTCAGTCTAACTATCAATGATTCATGGTGACAGGAGGTGGGTTTGGTGATCCCTTTGACAATACAGAGCTTACTTGTATGTCACTTTCTGGGCACCTTGATCCCTTTGACATTGACGATCAGGCCCGAGTGCACCAGACGGAGATGAACATGCTCAGTCTAAGTAGCATTGGCTCATGGTGACAAGGGGTTGTGTGTGTGTGTGTGTGTGTGTGTGTGTGTGTGTGTGTGTGTGTGTGTGTGTGTGTGCGGTGGGGGGGGGTTGGCCGACCCCATTGACAATACAGATCTGACTTGCATGTCACTATCTGGGCTCTTTGTGGATATTGAGTGTCAGGTCCTAGTGCACCTGACGGGGATGATCATGCGCAGTCTAAAAATAACTCATGGCAACAAGGGCTTGTGAGTGTGTGTGTGTGTGTGTGGGGGGGGGGGGGGGTTCGCTTTGACAATACAGAGCTGACTTGCATGTTACTATCTGAGCACCTTGTAGACATTGAGGGTCAGGTCCTAGTGCACCAGACGGAAATGAATAGGCTCAGTCTAACTATCAGTGACTAATGGTGACTATGGGTTGTGTGTGGGGGGGGGGGGGGGGGGAGGGGGGGGGGGGGGCAAGGTTGGTTGATCCCTTTGACAATACAGAGATGACTTGTATGTCACTATCTGGGCACCTTCTGGACACTGAGGGTCAGGTCCTAGGGTACCAGCCTAGTGCACTTGACAGAGTTGAACAGGTTCTGACTCATAGTGACAAGGGGTTGTCGTAGTAGTGGTGGTGGTGGTGGTGGTGGGGGGGGGGGGCATTCCTTTGACAATACAGAGCTGACTTGCATGTCACTATCTGGGCACCTTGCGGATCATGAGGGTCAGGTCCAAGTGCACCAGACGGAGAGGAACGTACTCGGTCTAACTTAAAATTCCTTGTGGTGACAAAGGGTGGTTCGTTTAATGACACCTTCATGTCCTATACAGACCTCTCATGATATTGTCAAGATGATAATTCTAAGCAAGTTTGACGATGATTAGACCAAAACTGTAACCTCTAGAGAGTTAACAAAGTATTTCTATGCTTTTACATATACTGACCTACTTCTGACCCGACTTATCCCATATTCGAACTTGACTTAGATATTGTCGAGATGGTCATTCTGGGAAGGCTTGATGATGATTGGACTAAAACTGTGGTCTCTACAGTGTTAACCAAGTTTTTCTATGATTTGACCTACTGACTTACTTTTTAACCTGGCATGATCCATATTCAAACTTGACCAAGATATTGTCATGATGATCATTCTGTGCAAGATTGATGATGATTGAACCAAAACTGTGGCCTCTAGATTGTTAGCAAGGTGTTCTATGATTTGACCTACTGGCCTACCTTTTGACCTGACATGACCTATATTCGAAATTGGCCGAGATATTGTCAAGAAAATCATTTTGGGCAAGTTTGATTATGATTGGTCCAAAACTGTGACCTCAAAAGTGTTCACAAGGTTTTTCTACGATTCGGCCTACTGACCTACTTTTAGACCCAATATGACCCATATTCAAACTCGACTGAGATATTGTCAGGTTGATCATTCTGAGCGAGTTTGAGAGTGACTGGACCAAAACTTAGGCCTCTAGAATGTTAATTAGGTTTTTCTATGATTTGATCTACTGACCCGACATGACCCGTATTCTAATTTGACCAAAGTATTGTCAGAATGATCATTCTGAATATGGACCAAACATGTGGCCTCAAGCGTGCTAACAAAGTTTTTTCTATGATTTGACCTACTGACCTAAAAAAGATTGGGTACAACATAAATGCTATTCGACAAACCGCATGCATGGTAGTTAACCCAATCATGGTTGCCAACTTTTCTTCCCTCTTTAATTACACACCGGTGCGTCAGGCCTCAGACTCTATGATGGTTCCAGCATAAAGGCTTGCTGAGAATTAGAGATAATTTAATTTTATGTAATGTTGGTTGGTGCCTGATGCCCTGTCTCAGGTCGGGCCTATCGGAGTCTAACTGTTGGGTTTCTTTTGCTCCAGCATTTCAGTGGTTTCTTGCTGTCGGGTCATCACCGTTCTTACGAATTCATCGCTGTGGTTGTTTGATTTTTGGATTCTTGGAGATGTTGCACTGATGAGTCAGGAGGCCTTCATGTGGACTGAACAAATTATTTGTCTAAATCGCAACGGAAGAAGGGACGAGGATTACATCTGCGTGCAATCGATTTAAGAAACCCCCACCCTACCCCAAGTGGAATTCGTTTCACTGACCGTTCCAATGCGGTTTTTCTGTCGCGGTTTATTTGTGTTATGGCTTGTCTTTGAGTGTGTGTTTCGCTTATTATACCCCACTACACGATAGTGGTTGGGTATTATGGTATACCGTCGAGGGTCTGTCCGTCCGCCCGCACCAATTCCGATCGATAACTTGAGTAATTTTTCACGGATTTTTTTTTCAAATTTTGCATACATGTTTATACCGGGAATGAGCGGTATTGGATTGTTAATTGGCAAAATCTGTTAGCATTTGACAGAGTTACGGCCCTTTTTACTTCAAAATAAGGAGTTTTGGGGCGTTTCCGATTAATAACTTGAACATTTTTCACGGATTTTCTTCAAATTTTGTGAACATTAAACGGAGTTATGGCCATTAACAATTCCTATTAAAAAGATTTTAGGCACTTATTCTTTACTAAATGGAATATATGTGTGAAACTTCACTGATATATAGACCACCATAAGAAGCAGGTTTTTTATTGTTAATAGGCAAAATGCGTTAACATTTGACAGATTTATTACTGTTAACAATTTCCATTTAATGGTTTTTGGACTCTTATTCGTTTATTTTATGGAATAATTGGATGAAATTTCGTATACATATTGATATTGGGAATGTTTGGTTTGGGAATTGCTCATGGCATAAATACGTTAACATTTTACAGATTTGTTTTCGTTAACAATTTCCATTAAATGGTTTTTGAACACTTATTCCATTACTAAATGGAATATCTGGATGAAACTTCACAGACATATAGACCACTCTAGAAAGAACGTTTAGTATTGTTAACTGGCAAAATACGTTAACATATTCGACAGTTATGGCCGTGTACAAGTCTCATTAAATGCTTTTTGGTTCTTATTCCTTAACTTAATGGAATATATGGATGAAACTTCTCATATGTGTACTATTGAAGGAAGCACGTTTGGGATTGTTAATTGGCAAAATACGTTAGCATCTTTGTCAGAGTAATGACCATTAACAGTTCTCATTAAATGGGTTTTATTTTTTTTACTTTACTTAAGGTTCCACCAGATGCCCTCTGTCCTTTATTCTCTTATGTTCTTAACATATACAGTATGTACATACTTATCTGTGATAATCTTACTGTTATATTATATAATGTAAACTGTTGTATATTAAGCATGTTATATAGTCGGTGGAAAAAGCTCCCAGGAGCTTATGTTAACTATGTTATGTTGTGCTGTACAGACTCAAAATAATTTTTTCTTGACTTGACTTGACACTGTATCAGAGTATAGTCCTTTAGGAGGAGATTGAAAAAGTTCAGAATAGGGCAGCTAGATTTGTTACGAGCAATTACAACTTTGAAACTGGAAGTATGACTGGAATACTGAAAAACTTAGGAAGGGAGTCTCTCGAGAAAAGGAGGAGAGACAGTAGGCTTATACTCTTGTTCAAAGGTCTAAAGGGTGCTGCCAGCATTCCAACAGATGACCTTATCCCCCCCCCACCCCCGACACACAATTAGGAGTGGCAGAAAGCATCACTCTTTAGCATTTCAGGTGCCCCTTGTAAGAACTGACATCTACAAGGGATCGACAATTAGAGATTGGAATGTCCTTCCAGTTTCGGTTATTTAATCCGCGGAAGGTGCTAAGGATAATGTAGCTAAGTTTACTTCTTTTGCGAGAGCTAGTGACTAACTTCCCTTTTCACAGGTCCTGGTGAATGTATGTCATTTGACGTGCCACCAGTGACGATTCAGATTCAGAGCGTATCTTATAGAACAAGGTTTAAGAGGACTTTTCACGATGGGTCTCTAGGGACGACCACTCTAGCTCGTTAAGCATGTCACCAACGCTAATTCTATTTCGGCATCGCCGGCAGGTCCATCGAGCAGCTGTCCTCTGCACCTTCTCCACGCCGACAGGTCCATCGAGCAGCTGTCCTCTGCACATTCTCCACCTGTTAAATCTGAGTTTTAACATAGAGATGCACAATGGGTGATATATATTCAAGCTGAGGGCGAACAAATGTTTTATATGCAACATCCTTTGTCTGCCTAGGTGCAAAGGAATCCTAAAGTCCTAGTTGCTTTAGATGTTATCTCTGAGATATGTTGACCCCAATCAAGATCGTCAGTGATTGTTATACGAAGATATTTGGCGGATTGAAGGTGCTCCTCTGAAGTTTTGGCATCTACCATTGTCTACCACAGAGAAGGGAAGACTATTCCACTGACGTATAGTTCTATGAAAGAAAGACTTTTTCAGGTCATCACTATAGGTCTGGTACCTACGTTACTGTGTGCTGTTTAATTTCGATGTACTTATTTCAGTTGAAATAGTCACAGGGGTCAAGTATCTTTCTTTATTAAGTGGCACTGTATCAGAGTGCACCTTATAAAAGAAGGTTAAAAAGGACTGCTCACAACGGGCCTCTCAGAAAGGCCATTCCAGCTCATAAAGCACATCACCTACACTTCTTTTGTTCCACAATCGCTGACAGATCCATCGAGCAGCCGTCCTCTGAACCTTTTTAACCTGCTGTGTTTTAACATGGGGATGCCAAACAGGTGACGCATACTCAAGTTGAGGGCGAACCAAGGTTTTGTATGCTACAACCGTTGTCTACATAGGAGCAAAAGTCAAATTGCGTCTAAGATATCCCGCTGTCATAGTTACTTTAGATGTTATCTGGGAAATGTGCTGACCCCAGTCTAGATCGTCAGTGATTGTGATGTGAAGATATTTAACGGATTGAACATGTTTCAATGTATGCTTGTATAATGAGTAGTCAAACTTAATGTAATTGTTCGGATGCTACAGCCTTTGTCTACGTAGGAGTAAAAGCCAAATTGCGTCTAAGAAATTACGATGTCCTAGTTGCTTTAGATGTTATCTCGGAGAAATGTGCTGACCCCAGTCGAGATCGTCAGTGACGATGATGTGAAAATATTTAGCAGCTTGAATGTTGAAAATAAAGTGCCAATGTGTGCTGGTATAATGAGTAGTCACACTTTATCTGCTGTCCGGAAAGTGCCGCGATACCTTCAATGAATGACATTTGGCCACATTGAACTTCATCTACCAGTCGGCCATCCTTCGTGCTAAGCCAGCCAGATCATCTTGTAAGAAAATGTGGTCAGAAGGAGTATATATATTCCAATACAAAACACAATCGTCAGCAATATAGAAGTGGAGGCAATGATCAGGAATCGATACAATTAACCCACAGCTCCCATCAGAGAGACCAAAGGGATAGAAACACAAACATGAAACAAACAAACGAACATATGACCTGATAATATCAGGAAGATAAATAAATAAATAACTAAAAAAGGACCGGCCCAAGTACTAAACCTAGGGAACATCAGATAAAACACGGACTGGGTCGGTCGCTTGGCCATCAAGTTCAGCTTGTTGTGAGTGCCCACAGATCCATGTGCTAATCCACCTGTATGTGGATCCTCTTATCTCATAGTTATCCAATTTACACAATAGCCTTCTGTGAGGTGCCTTGGCGAAGTCCATGATAATTATACCAGTCTATTTGCGACCACAGTTAATGGCCACATCCAGATTGTTCACCGTGTCATGGTAAAATTAAACCAGTTTAGTTTCGCAAATCTTTGACTTCGGAAACCATATTGACAGTCATCAAGAATGCTTTCAAAGGCTAGATGATTGATTATGTTGGTAACTAATATATGCTCCAGGAGTTTGCAACAGATGCACGTGAACGACACCGGTCTGTAATTTGCAGCGCCATATTTTCCCCCTTTCTTAAAGAAAAGAGTGACATTTGCTTGTCATCTGATATTAATGTATAATATAAATCCAGCATACCATATTCCATTTTTTTGTATATTAAGCAATATAGGAATGACGATTTTTCTAAGATTCCAACTAAATAACTCGACCCAAGGATGGGATGGACTTTTTAAACAATTAGATAACTTACGATCTAGAAGCTATACCTGCAACTGACTACCTCATTCCTAACACTAGACACTCAAGGCAAAATCGCTCACTAGCTTGCAGACAAATCCCAACACACAAAGACTACTACAAGTACACATACTTTCCCCCGAACTATAGTCCACTGGAACGCTCTCCCATTTCACATCTCTGTTTTACCTACACAATTCAATCATAACTTGTGCCAATTAGTACACGTTTCATCCTAGACATCAAAAGTGCTTTTACCTTTTAACTATACTTACATCTCCCTTTCACTTGTATTAAAAAAAAAACAAAAAAAAACAACAAAAAAAAAAACAACAAAAAAACTAGATCTGCAGTCGATGGTAAACCATCGCAAATACCCGCTTTTCTATTAATAACACTAATGACTATGTATTAGCTAGCCAAAACTACACGTAAGTTAAAAAAAGTTGTAAAGAACATTCTAACTGATCAGCAAAGTTTCAGAAGTATAACTCTTATAGTTTAGAAGATATGGCAAAGTCATACTTTTTGACCTTTGACCTTAGGGTTATGTTGAGTTCCACCTGAAGTATCCCAATTTATTCTAGATTCCAACAGCCATCCAATAACCAAGTTTCAGAAGTGTAACTCCAATAGATTAGAAGATATGGCAAAGTCATACTTTTTGACCTTTGACCTTGGGGTCGAGGTCACACCGAAAGTAGCCGAACATATTCTATATTCCAAGGACCATCAAATAAGCAAAGTTTCAGAAGTGTAACTCCAATAGTTTACGAGATATGGCAAATCATAATTTTTGACCTTTGACCTTGGGGTCATGTTGAGGTCAAGGTCACACCAAAAGTATCCAAATTTATTCTATATTCCAAGGGCCATCCAATAACCAAAGTCTCAGAAGTGTAACTCTAATAGTTAAGAAGATATGGCAAAATCATACTTTTGGACCTTTGACCTTGGGGTCAAGGTCACACCAAAACGAACCTGACATATTCTATATTCCAAGGACCATCCAATAAGCAAAGTTTTAGAAGTGTAACTCCAATAGTTTAGGAGATATGGCAAATCATAATATTTTACCGTTGATCTTGGGGTCATGTTGAGGTCAAGGTCACAAAAAAGTTGCCCACTGCCATCTATATTCCATGTACTATCCACATGCAAAGTTGCAAAAGTGTAACTTCAGTGGTTGCAGAGGAGATCCATTTACAAGAAACGTGACGGACGGACGGACAGACAGACAAACGGACGGACAGACGGACTGACGCCGGAGTAAACTGTGGTACGAAAACAATATACCCGATTTTTCTTCGAAAAAGCGGGTATAAAAAACTATTCCCTTTTTCAACTACCATTTGTACTTGTATACCGAACCCTGTTATGAGGTTGAACCGTATTGGAAGAAAGAAAGAAACAAACAAACAAAAAAGCATCCGTGGTCCTAGATCGATCGTTCATTTTCTTCGTCAAAGACCAAGATCCGGGACATCAAGCATAGACTGGCTTGTAAAAAGCTTGCTTGACTCTTCTTGAGCATATTTTAGTATATGTTTTTAAAGTCCAAGAGCGCAAAGACGAGTGGCATTAAGGCTATTAAAAGTATCCACAGGTTGCTATATACGTGTGGTTGCTTAGGTTCTTTTACGTACATAGTCCACGCTTATCAGTAGCCTCTTGGTGTGAAGTTTGTGACATACATGTAACTTGGTTGTTGTTTTCTTTATTTGCAAAGACTGACCATTGTCATCAGCGAACTCAAATAAGCTGTTTTCTAATATGAGTTTAATAGTAATTTATGTACTGTTGAATTTTGTTTCCATCTCCAGTACTCACTATAACTGTTGACTTCAGTTTTGAATATAAAGATTGTCTTAGACTCGCAAGCGATGAACACTATAAAACAGCATATGTGAAGTCATCATCTTCAGTAATTGTCTACCTCATCGGTTTAATATTATCTTAATAAGATGAAGAGATCGCATGCGCAATGGTTAAACGTGTGCATCTTTAGAAAGATTAAAGGTTAAAGAAAGAATGTGGCATTCAGCGCCAGAGAGGAGGCGGCCAGCTGACTCTTGGAGGCTTCCATCGTTTTTTCCCTAACTTGTGGCCAAATGTCAGCACTAACTGATGACAAACATGCCAATGCACATTTAACAGTTATATTTCAAATGCTTTTAAGCACCCAATACTTGTTACTGCTGAAAGTTCTTAAAGCAGAAACGGTTCTGCTATGGTGTAAACTTCTGTACATAAGTTCTGAATAATTAGATCCATTGGAAGCAAAGAATACACCAAACTAGACGTTGTGTTTGTGAAACACTATGCCCCAACCATATGCTTGTCCCTAAATATGACAGTCAACAGTACCTCATGGTCATTTGCATTAAAAATAAACCTGTCAAATATAAACAGATTTTAAACAATTCAGGTCATCTTTGCTTTAGTAGCAAACAGACTGCCAAATATCATGAGCCTAGCTCAAGTGATTCTCCAGTTATTTTGTTCACAAGATTTCCCTATAGCCAAAATGTATAAGTCCAAAAAGGGGCATAACTCCATTAAATATTTTCAGAATTTCGTCAAAAGTTAAACAGGTCATCTACACATTAGACCCAAACTGTATACCATATATCATGAGCCTAGATCAAGCGGTTCTCCAGATATTTTGTTCACAAGGTTTCCCTATAGCCACAACGCATAAATCAAAAAAGGAACATAACTCCGTTAAATGTTTTCGGAATTTCGTCAAAAGTTAGCAGGTCATCTACACCTTAGACCCAAACTGTTTACTAAATATCATAAGCCTAGTTCAAGCGGTTCTCCAGATATTTTGCTCACAAGGTTTCCCCATAACCACAATGCGTAGGTCCGAAACAGAGCGTAACTCCATTAAATATTTTCGGAATTTCATCAAAAGTTAATCATGTCATCTATACCTCAGACCCAAACTGTCTAATAAATATTATGAGCCTAGCTGGAGCAGTTCTTCAGATATTTTGCTCACAAGGTTTCCCCATTGCCACAATGCATAAGTCCGAAAAGGGGCGTTACTCCATTAAATATTTTCGGAATTTCATCAAAAGTTAATCAGGTCATCTACACATTAGACCCAAAATCTCTACTAAATATCATGAGCCTAGCTCAAGCGGTTCTTCAGATATTTTGTTCACAAGGTTTCCCCATAGCCGCAATGCATAATATGTTCTATAAAAGGGTTATCCTTTGGAAGCAAGGAATACATCACAGAACTCAAAATAAGAGTGTACATGTTTTCTGGGCCAGACTAGCTAGTTTCGGCCAATTAGGCCTTATCAGTGACCCTCAGATATTTTCAAAATTCCACAATGGAATCAGTGATCCTAAAGGACAAGAAAATATAATCTACACTATGATGTAGGACAGGGAGACGTTTTACCGCCGCCACACAGTCCCACTCACCAGCTGTAGTGAAGTTAAGTATGTTCTATAAAAGGGTTATCCTTTGGAAACAAGGAATACACCACAGAACTGAAAGTCCGAAATAGGGCGTTACTCCGTTAAATGTTTTCGGAATTTCGTCAAAAGTTAACCAGGTCATCTACACCTTAGACCGAAACTGTTTACTAAATATCATGAGCCTAGCTCAAGTGGTTCTCCAGATATCTTGCTCACAAGGTTTCCCAATAGCCACAATGCATAAGTCCGAAAAGGGGCGAAACTCTGCAAAGACAAGTCCGACGAAAACAAAAAATAAAGTACGTGTCCGCTTATTTTTCATGCACATTCCATATATGAAATTTCGGGATCCTAGCCAAAACCATTCTTGAGTTTCCTACAGGGTGAGGCGTAACGGACAGATGGACAGACGGACAGACAGACGGACAAGACAGAACCAATATGCCCCATCAACTTTTTCGAACTTAAACGAAAATAGCAGACTCGGCCCCACCGAGCCAGTTCATGACCAGCAACGAAACGCGCAACACCGGCCACACCTGTGAACTCAGTGATCCAAAAGGACCAGAAAATATCATCTGCACTATGATAGATGTACGGTTAGACTTTTTTCGGCCGCCACACGGTACAACACCAGCTGCAGCGAAGATATATAAGTTCTGAATAATTAGATCCCTTGGAAGCAAAGAATACACCAAAATAAACGAAAATAGCACCACCGAGCCTGTTAATGTAGCTTTGTAGCTCTGCCTATGGGGATTTTCAAGTTTCTTTGAGTTTCATTATTTTTTTTGAATTTCATGCAAGTCCATGTTCCATTGTTGCCACGTCTGGGGATGAAACGGAAGCTATATTTACTGTGCTGTTGTCTGTTGGTGACCTCAGTGAATGAATGTTTGATATTATGCTATTCTTTTTAGCGGGATATGTCTTGCATCACGTTAACCAATTCGTGCAATGAATACCCTTGTAAACCCCAACTTCATACATAGAAAGTGGGGTTTTAACAGGAATGGGAACACCTTCAAGAGAAGCAACTCATGCAAAAGTATTTTTGTCTCCAATGTCAATAGGGGTCAACTCTTAAAGGAAAAAATTTGCTCATGAAGAGCAAATTCTTTCCTTTAAGAGTAGACCCCTTTTCTGTGGAACAGGGCTTATAGAAAAGCGAACAGGAAGTCCCGAAAGTTGTCTCCCTTTGAAAAATGGCGGAAAAATCTGCCAGGAGTTTCCATTCCCCTTAAAGGTACAGGCGTACATTATTTTCCTTATTTATGTTCAAAAACATAGATTTAGACGGTTATAATAGGAATCCACAGTCTATGCATGTTTTAAGCCGAACTAAGAAAATTATGATGCATTGTCATGAAACAGAAAAGAAAAAAAAAACAACAAGGGCTCCACTACGTCATACGCATTATGATAACACACATACCCGAGCACTAAAATGGCGACTCTTATCTCTAGAACGTGCATTTTTCGGATGAAAATGATGGATGAAAATGGGCTGCGTCTTGTGATTGTGGCCTTCTCTGGGTCCTTCTTTTAAAACTTGTCTTATCTCTAATCCAAATATAAGTTTTTGATGCCCGTTAGAACCACCTCAATCAGGCGGCTCTAGCGAGTACCCATTATCTATGTTTTTGAGCAAAGATAGGAAAATAATGAATCCTCGAAAACCCTATTTTTCTCTTTCAAGAGGAATCCTACGCCATGATGACGTCACACGGGAACACCACTGCAGTCGGCCATCTTGAAACGACCTTTCACTTCGTTAAGTATTTCTGAAAATAGAAGTGGAGGCAATGGTCAGGATTAAGCATAAACTTGACATAGCTATTATCGCAGAGTACGGACGAAATTACAATGTTTTACCAGCAAAAAAGAAATTTGTGAAGGCTTCATTGCCTCCACTTCTATTTTTAAGTAGTATGGATGAACACGTCGGATTTAGTTCAGTTCAACGATTCATCCGTCAACACTCTGGATAAGAAAATCGCTCATATGAAGCAGCACGGTGTTTTCGTTAATCCTGTTATAACGAGTTTCAAAAGAAAAATACCATAGAAGTGTTTATTTGTAGATCTATTAAAATTAAGTAAGACATTTTCATTAAATGGCGTCGTTAACACCCGATAAGAAAAGAAATACATACTCTGAAAACAAGCATATATATTGTTTCTATTGACAACCTGAATATCAGAGTAAAAAGCGCCAAATTCTGTAAAGGGTTACAAGTATCTCTGATAATAGTGGTGGCCAGATGAACAGGCGGTTGCAATTTCAACTCTCTTTTCACTTAAGAAGATATTACCCAGTCTGGAGCATTGTCGTTCTTGAACTGTTGCAAAGGTTGCATTTAGGTGCGAACAAGGGGCGATAAACAACTTGTGCAGATTTAAAATCTCGATAAAAACAAGAGGCCCTTGGGCCACTTTGCTCTCCAGAGTTCAGTGGGGCCCTGCCCCATGTCAGTCACGCGTTTCAATAAGCCATTACGGCTTGAAAAATCTCTGAGTAGAGGCCCACCCAAGGACCATCGCTGCGAAATTAGGCTTCTAGCTTTTCTAGTTCATGTGAAATCTTTGACAAAATATTAACATTGGTCTAATTATTGAAAGAAGAATGAAAGAACAGATGGACAAATAAGCTAAAAAGCACATTGCCTCTTACACAATATAAAAAATAGAAGTGAAGGCAATAATAAAGAATCGATGCAATTAACCCACAGCTCCCATCAGAGACACCAAACGGAAAGAAACACAAACATGAAACAACAGACCCAGCAACAGACCCGGAAAACCAAAAAGGACTTTCCTACAAAATGGCCAATAGGCTATCCAATACAAAATAAAATAAGCGATACGAACGCTCAAAGACAAACCATAACAAAAATAAACCGCGACAGAAGAACCGCATTGTAACGTTCAGTGGAAAGAATTCCACCGCGGGTGGGGGAGGGGGGGGGGGGGGCTTAAATCGATTTTACGTGGCTACAGTCCTCGCTCTTACTTCCGTCACGATTCAGACAAATAATTTGTTCAGTCCGCCTGCAGGCCTCCTAATTCATCAGTGCAACATCTCCATGAACAAAAAAAAATCAAACAACCACAGAGACATGGGCGCGAGACGGAAGGCTTGACGCGTTGTTGGCGGCTGGGGCGGTTACGTACGCGCTTATCCAAGAGGTCCCACAAATGTTCTATAGGAGAGAGATCTGGACTATACGGAGACCAGTGCATCACGTCAACGTTGTTTTGCTGCAGAAAAGCCATGCTGAGCCTTGCTACATGCGTCCGAGTGTTATCCTGTTGAAACGTAACGTTGTGCTGTCGTACATCTGGAACAACTACCGGTCGTAAAACGACGGCAACGTAACGCTGAGCCGTCAAAGATCCATCCATGAATACCAGGGGCGTTCTATGGCCATAAGATATGCCATCCCACACCATCAACCCACCGCCTCCAAATCGATCACGTTCAACCAAACAATTGTCACGATAACGCTCTCCGTCACGCCTATACACACGTTGACGGCCGTCAGCTGTGCACAACAAGTACCTGGACTGGTCAGAAAACATTACGTTACGCCACTGACGAAGAGGAAACAGTTTTGGCCTATGTTGTGTGAGCCACGCCATTCTAACCTGTCGACGTCGTGGTGTTAATGGCATACCAACGTACGGACGACGAGGATGTAAGCCAAACTCTCGAAGGCGATTCCTGACAGTATCTGCACTTATTCGATTGTTATGCGTTCCTGGTGTCACCTGTGACGTCTCGACGGCTGTACGGAACCGATTACGAGGGTGGGTTAGACGGATTATCGGTCTTGTCGGCGAGTTATCGTCGATTCACTCACTTGGAAGTTCCAGGCGATGCCAGCCTGAGACGCCCCACGTAGAAGCATTTGGACCGCTACGTTACGTTGATCTTGCGTCAAACGTACCATATTCCGTAGAGACATATTACCGAACTTTTGAAACCTAAACTCCAGGTAACACACTATGCCAATATGATTAGGTTACTGTATGCATTTAATGTACTGCAAGAGAAAATGTTGAAAACAACGAATTGCCAAGTGGAGCGTTAAACTGTACAGATATCGCCCAAATGTTTTCTGCATAAGAAAGTTTAAAAAGTATGAAAGTAAATCGCAAAATGATCTTTCAGTCAACCTGATGGTTGCATGAAAATCTTTTGGGTTAAAAAGTTATGTTTCTTTTTCGGTTCAGTATATATTGCATTCATAGCCCAGATGAGGAAAAGAAAACATTATTTTGAAAATAAAATGATGCATCGAGAATCTTCATGACCATTTTACAGATATCCCAGACCAGTTTAAATGTGATTATCCCTCAATGCCCAAAATTACCATAAACCTAAATGGTATTCTGAGACTGCTTTCAAACTTAAAGCCTGATAAAGCAGCTGGCCCGGATGAGATCAAACCCCTTGTACTAAAGGAACTCAGAAATGAGATAACACCCATTATCCAGCTAATATTTGAGAGATCCCTAACTACAGGTCAGTTACCCTCGGACTGGACCAAGGCCAATGTTACCCCTGTATTTAAAAAAGGTGACAAGAGTGTCCCGGCTAATTATAGTCCCATTTCTCTTACATGCATTTTATGCAAAGTAATGGAACATATAATAGCATCCAAACTCACTCAGCATCTTAACAAACACAACATACTCTATGATCTCCAGCACGGGTTTAGAGAGAAAAGATCTTGCGAGACCCAGATCATACAGCTCATTGAAGACTTGGGGCGACAACTCACCAAAGGTATTCAAATTGATTTAGTACTTCTAGATTAAGTCTTTTCTTACTGGAAGAACCCAGGCTGTGGTGCTGGAAGGGGAGAGGTCCTCAGATGTGCCTGTTACCTCTGCTCGGTGCTTGGGCCTCTCCTTTTCTTGCTCTATATTAATGATCTGCTGCAGAACATCATGTCTCATGTTCGGCTGTTTGCTGATGACACGGCTGTCTCCTTAACAGTGAATTCATCGGTCGATATGAATACACTCAAGGCAGACCTTGGCACACTCCGAGAATGGGAACGAACCTGGGACATGGAGTTCAACCCAGTTTAATGCAAGGTGCTCCACATCACAAGGTGTAGCAAACCACTACAGTCCCGATATTCCCTTCACGGTCAAGAGCTAGAGGTCGATGATGGTGCTAAGTATCTGGGTATGTGGAGCGTGATAGCTCAGTGGTTAATGCACTTGCCTCTGATGTGTAGGCTTTCGTTCTGCAAAACTCGAGTGTATGTAATATATACCGTCTGTGTCCCCTACTGGGGTTAAGGCGAAACCGGAAGAAAGAAAGAGAAATAAAGAAAGTTACCATATCTAAAGACTTAAACTGGAATTCCCACATCAGTAACGTTACAGCAAAGGCAAACCTCACACTAGGCTTTGTCAAGAGAAATATTAAAACCACCAATGAATCTGTAAATAAAAGAATTGGCATATAAGACCTAGTACGCCCCCAGATTGAATACGCATCTCCAGTCTGGTCAGAACATAAAATATTGAAGTGATTCAAAGAAGAGCGGCAAGGTGGGTGAACTTAAAATATCTATTCCCCTTATGAGAGTGTTTCTAGCATGCTGAATGACCTTGAGTGATCGTTAGAGGACAGATGGACTGCAGACGGACTGCAGAGGCACATCTCGTCATGATGTAGATTCTCTTCAATTCTCAGTAAGCCTTAACGCTGGAACCGTCATATAATCTAAGGACTGACCCACCGGCGTGCAATTAAAGAGGGAAGCAAAGTTGTCAACCGTGATTGGGTTAACTACCATGCATGCAGTCTGTTGCATAACATTTATGTTGTACCCAATCTTTTTTTTTTTTATCGAAGAATGATTTTACGAAATTGGGTGCTGAAGTCATTGCGGATATAAATTTTTCTGAATTTATATACTAAGTCACCATAAAATTCGGGTTCCGATAGACCTTGTTGCAGAAAATATTTAAGTTCAATATTGAATTTTGCAATTAAATCAGAATGACGTCTATAAAATTTTGAAAAGACTTTGCATAGTTTTTTTTTTATGCTAAATTCTAAATTTAGCCAGCCACCTAACTGAGTTAATGGCCAAATATGACCGACTCAGTATAAGAAGATAGATAGATAGATAGATAGTTTACGATACCGATAACCCTGATTAAGAAGTTTGACAGTTAACAATCTATTACGAGTGTTGAAGTCAGTTACATGACTACACACTCTGGCAAATCGAACTAATTGCGAAATATAAACGCCATTTTTATGCAATGAAGGGTATTTTTGGGGTAGAACATAGTAATAAAGGAGCCCTGCGGTGTCCTGCGGTGTCGTTAGGTGTCTTGTGGTGATCAGAATGACCGGGCCGGCTCTGGCTTTTATACCCTACCTAGGTCTAACTTCCCACATCACAGGTCCTGGTGTATGAATGTCATTTGACGTGTCACCAGTAACAATTCCGATTCTGATTCTGATTCCAAAACCTTGTCGGTGAATTGTCTTGATTCCTACTAAGTATGTTCTATAAAAGGGTTATCCTTTGGAAGCAAGGAATACACTACTGAAGTGAAAAATATGGAGTGTACATGTTTTCTGGGCCAGACTAGCTAGTTTCGGCCAATTAGGCCTCATCAGTGACCCTCAGATATTTTCGAAATTCCACAATGGAATCAATGATCCCAAAGGACAAGAAAATATAATCTACAATGTGATGTAGGGCAGGGAGACGTTTTACCGCCGCCACACATTCCCACACACCAGCTGTAGTGAAGTTAAATGTGTTCTATAAAACGGTTATCCTTTGTGAATCCGGGACGTTTCGCCCCCAAACCGTTCCTCCCCTAGTCGTTTCGCCCCCAAGACGTTTCCTCCCAGGTCGTTTCCCCCCCTAGTCGTTTCGCCCCCCTAGTCGATTCGTCCCCCTAGTCGTTTCGTCCTCCTAGTCGTTTCGCCCACTTTTCACTGTAAGGCTCATTTTCAATGTTGAACTTTTATAAAAGGCGAGAAGAGGTAGATATTTAAGTAGCATCATCGCCCTGTCACGTCAGCCTAAGTATCTGTATCTGTTCGTTAAGGGACATCATTCATACTTGAATAGTATGTCTCTGATGGCGCGTGAAAAAGAGAAAGTGGGAAATATTGGAAAGAAACACCTAACTGTTGATAGACAAGAAAGGAAAGATTCCTGCCGGCTTTTTCAAATCATCATTGGAAACCAGACCTCTCCGGCTACAGTAGCGTCGCCCAACCCGCACAGGTTAAAAAGTCCCTCAGACTTTACTTACAGACCGGCCCCTACCTAGCTGTTAAAACGAGAGAGTAGACGGTCCCTTCTTGAAGGATATCAAGTCAGGGGCCTCAGAAACAGATGCTGGTAATTTTTTTTATAATTTCAACCGGGTATAGTCCTTGGGAAGAAGCTGTACTTGAATGTATCAAGCTAACCGCGTTGCCTGATCAGGGTCTTCACTATTTGCTTACAGTTCAGGAATTGTAAATAGTTTTAAGGACGCATCCAGTGCCTCTCTCTTTTTTTTCCAGCTAAATTCTAAATTTAGCCACCCAATCAACTGAGGTAATGGCCAGATATGACCGACTCAGTATAAGAAGATAGATAGATAGATAATTACTGGGTCGGACGCCGCAAATCTGTTCAGAGTATACACAAATTGCTGACAGAACATTGATGCAAGGAATTGACTTGATCATTGCTTCCACTTCTATTTATTACGTTGCATCGGCATTGATGCGTCGTTGCGTAGACGACATTTGCGCCAATACTCAACCATGTATTACCTAGTGGGCACACAATGTGTATGCAACGTCCTATCAACGCCGATGCAACTTTATTACGTTGCATCGGCGTTGGCGTGATGTTGCGTAGACGGCATTTGCGGCAACCTTCAACAATGTATCACTGGCCGACTCTGTTAACGAAACAACCGACCAATTTAAAACAAAACTGGTAAAGGTGCTTAAGCTATAATTAAAGACGTTTAACTTTACAAAGAGCGCATGTTTTCACACCTTATCAGTAAGGGCATTAATTGCGTGATTCATTTGTCAAATCTAATAAACAATGTGATTAACGGTATTGATCAAAACAGGTAATAATTCCTAATGAACATTTTCATTCAAAGAACAGGTTCTCCTCTCTCTCTCTCTCTCTCTCTCTCTCTCTCTCTCTCTCTCTCTCTCTCTCATATATGAATCTTTTTTATATAAAATATAGTAAAATAGTTTGGGGGCGAAACGACTAGGGTTTGGGGGCGAAACGACTAGGATTAGGGGGCGAAACGACTAGGGGCCAAAAAGGGGGCGAAACGACTAGGGGGAAACGACCAGGGGGAAACGTCTTGGGGGCGAAACGTCTTGTTACCATCCTTTGTTATCTGCCCTTGACAGAAGTTCCGCCGCTAGGTGAAATTGTCTGGAAACAGTACACAAACTACGCGAAAAATGAAACTTAAAAGATTTCTTCTTCGGTATTATCCTCCAGGTACTATTTTGAATCAGATTTATTTATTTCCATATTTTGAAACTAGGAAAAACAGCAATCAGACAAAAATGTCAACACAAGCGGTTTGTCAAGTAACAAAACTTCGCAATTTTCTGTTGGCTGTGGTGGGTGGAGTAATTTCATGTTTGATCATGTGTTTTCACTGTGGATTATTTACTTGTATTTACCTGTATCTTCTGACCGTTGTGTAGCACATATTGCTAATGATGGCCATATAAGTGAGTCGTTTGTGACTCAAGCATAAAAACGTCCACTGCTGATAATGTGTGTGTGTCTGTTAAATAGGTGCGAATTTATTCTCTTTCGTCTTCCAGTCTTCATTCAGGTGGCTCTTGAACATGTTAAGCGACGTGGCACTAACTGTGTTTGAAGATAACTTGTTCCAGCTGTTCACAACGCGATGACTGAATCTATTCTGTCCCAGGCGGGTTCTCGCGAGTGATTTTGTAAGCTTAAATTGATGTCCACGGTTTGTGTTTGATGCTAGTTGAAGATTTCTTATTTCTACTATGTCGTATTTATTCATTATTTTGAAAAGTTGTATCATATCTGTTCGTTCCCTTCGATAACTTAGAGTGGGGAGTCCCAGGTGTTTGAGTCTCTCCTCATATGTACGCGTTTTACAACCGGTTACGAGTTTAGTAGCCCTTCGCTGCACGTGCTCGATAGCAATGATGTCCTTTTTAAACGTGGGTGACCATATAATACTTGCATATTCCAGATGAAGACGTACAAAACTCTTATATAATGGAAGAAATATATCCTTGTCCAGACATGTAAAAGTATTCCTGATGTACCCAATAGCCTGGTTTGCCTTTTTTACCTTCTCGGCTATATGTTTGGAAAATTTTAGTTCGTCGTCTATAGTAACTCCTAAATCCTTCTCTTCATGCACCTGCTGAACAACAGTTCCTGACATTTTGTATTCAAATCTGGGATTATCTTTTCCTAAATGTATACTTTTGCATTTGCTAGCGTTGAATCGTAACTGCCACGATGATGACCAATTATGCAGATTATCCAAATCGTTCTGAATACTGTCGGAGTCTTGTTTATTTGTTACTTGGTTATACACTTTCGTGTCATCGGCGAAAAGTTTAGCAATGTTGCTCACAGCATCTGGTAGGTCATTTATATATATAAGGAATAGTGTGGGACCCAGAACACTTCCTTGGGGAATCCCACTTAGGACATTCTCCCATGGTGATGTTGAAGAACCGACGTGAACTACTTGCTGGCGTCCAGTCAAAAACGATGATATCCAGTTCAGAACATTTCCCATATAAATCCCGTAAGCGTGAAGTTTCGATAAGAGGCGTTGATGTGGAACGGTGTCGAATGCTTTCGCGAAATCCAAATATATGCAGTCAACATTACCGCCATTGTCCAGTATGTCGGTCCAGTGTTCTACCACTTCTAGTAGTTGAGTAACACAAGAGTGTTTTTGTCGAAAACCGTGTTGGTGTGGAGAGAACAGATTGTTGCGTTCCATATGTTTCATTACAGCGTCCCTTATGAATGACTCCAATACTTTGCAAAGTATAACTGTTAGGCTGATAGGTCTGTAATTTGCACATGAGTGCTGATTTCCTTTCTTAAATAAAGGGGTCACTGAGGCTTTCTTCCACATGTTTGGTATTTTTTCACTAGTGATAGACATATTAAAGAGTTTCGTCACTATGTCACATATTTCTAGACAACATTCCCTTAAAAGCATGGGATGCACTGCATCAATGCCTGGTGATTTGGATGTCTTAAGTTGACACAGTTTCTTCTTAACCATTTCAGAGCTGACATGAATGTTCTCTAGAGGTTCATCAAATAACTTTTCTGTGATAGACGGTATGATTGAGGTGTCCTCTTCTGTGAATACACTTGCGAAAAAGGCATTAAGGAGTTCTGCTTTACACGTGTCTGAAGATACTAGAGTGCCATTCTCGCTTTCGAGATCACCAATAGAACTTCTAGTTTTTGACTGAGAGCGAACATAATTCCAAAAGGACTTACTGTCACTTTTGATGTTACGTGCGATCTCTCTCTCAAAGTTTATCTTGGAAAGTCTGCAAGCATGTGTTGCTTTATTTCTTTTCTCTGCGTAGTGTTGGTAATTCTGTTTAGTTTTGCAATGTACATACTTCTTCCACGCCTGCTGTTTGTTCTTGATTGCTAATATTGCTTCCTTATTGAGCCAAGGTTTTTTCTTACATTTATTTGAAGGTTTCACCTTAGGTATATGTTCGTCAATCTTCACGTTTATAGTGTCCAAAAAATTTTCCCAGAAGACTTCTAAGTCACTGCTTTCTATGGAGTCCCAGTTTGTTTGACTAAAACTTTCTCTCATAGTTTGGTAGTTTCCTTTATAAAAGTTTGGTCTAGGAATGTCGCTGGCTTTCCATTCCGAATAGCACATAAATTTAAACACCAAACACAGGTGATCACTGGCACCGATAGGCGACATGTAGTCAAGTTCATGAATCATTCCAAGCTCGTTAGTAAAAAGTAAATCCAGTCGCGACGGTGATTGTCCAGCCCTATGCCTTGTATCGCAGTTCACATGCTGATGCAGAAATAGGTCCTTGACTGTTTCCATAAATGCATAGGAACAGCTGTCTATGTTCTCCCTAGATTGAAGAACTTGCCAGTCCAGGCTTCCATAATTGAAATCGCCAATTATCATTATATGAGAGTCTTTAAGACCAACAGCACGATGGAAAAGGTCAATAAGAGCATTGTTGTTTATGCTACATGAAGATGGGCTCCTGTAAACACAACCTACTAACAGACTATCTGTCCCTTTGAGTTTGATTCTGACCCAGACTGATTCTTCAAATTTAAAATCATTTAAAAGTTCAACCTACTGTACATTTAGCAACTCTTTATAGTAGATGATAACACCACGTCCATTTGTAATGGAACGTATTACATAATCGTAATGCTCAACATTAAAGTGTTTATGTTGGATTTTCTTCTTAGCACGATTTCTCTTAGGCAGGATCTCATTAAAGATCATAATATCCGGATTTGTGTTGCTGATGATCACAGAAAGTTCATCTTTCTTGTTTAACAATCCACTATCCAAGTTACTATACAAAACCTTTAAAAAAGAACTATTATCTTCTCTATTTACAAGTTTAAAATTAAAATCGCTTTTTCTCTTGTTCTTAACGAAAGTCCTCCCTGTCTGGGTTGGTTGGGGTTACTTCCCCGAACCGAACCACAACATTTTCACCTTGGTCTCGCCTCCTAGTAAGTTCCTGTCGAGTTTTTTTACCCTGATTGCGCTGTTGGACTGTCAAATCGCGAACAATGACCGCGTCTTTTAGATCCTCGTCTTCCAGACTAGATATTTTACTAGAGTTTGAGAGCATAAGGCGGCGTTGCTGTTTGGATTGAAACACGAGTTTAAGGGGAACCTTTGTATTAGAGGGTTTATCTTTGTTCTTCATTCTATAACATGCTTTGAGGTCTATGGACCCTTTATCTGGGCACAGTGTGGTAAATAGTTTGTCCACTAAATCAATGTCATGTTTTTTTCTCACTTGTGGATCACTCAGAGCTCTCGGAAACGCAGGATTCTGCGTATTTTACGCCAACTTTTGCCGTTGTACGCGTAAAATTCACAACCGGCGATTCTTGCGTACGCATGTTTTTTATTGCGACACGCGTCCAAAATTACAGAAGCGGTAAATTCAGAAGCTAATTTAGGCCGCTTATGCAATACCAATAAAAGATCAAATGCGGCGCCGCTTTTTATGTTGAAAGCGCACGTGCCACAAATCAGTAGGCGTGACCTATATTGACAGGTATTTTTGCACCTGTCAGTGGGAGAGACAATATTGGAAAGTGGTCGATTTGCGGCACGTGTTAAAAATGATTGTACCTGTTTAATCTCGCCGCGCTAATCCCCGTGTTATTACGGATTACAATTAATGAGTTTACTAATTGATGTAAGCTCATATCATCAACGGATTAGCATGGGTCGGTAAAATATCACGTTTAGCTAAACTAGGGTTACGGCGAAGACGATATAATTGACGAATTACCAATGTCATGTATTTTCGCGACTACACGATCATACTTTTTATCGCTCGGTCAAAGTGTGTTTCGACGTTTACTGGTGACAAAAATGTTTGTAATTCTTCAAAATACAATCATTTTTAACAATTACAGGAAGTCAGACGTGGTTAGGATGCTTCCCCTACGTATTTGTTTACACCAATTAAAAATAATTGAGCTACTGTCACGTACATATACGTCCGAATTTGAAAGCACAAATATAGCTAAATAGAATGCTGCTTTTCTGATCTGGGTTTACATTATATCTGCTGTTATCCTAATACTACCTTATTTTTATTTGGCATTATTTGACTAGAAGTGTGAGAATAAATCTGAGCAACTGCATGGGGGGGGGGATAGACACATCAGTGAAATATTTCTAACTAATAACCACAATCTACATGTTTGGAACGAAGTTATTAAATGCATTTATCAGAAAAAAAAAGAGTTTGGGGAGCCATGAAAGTATACAGTTTTTCATATGGATGTGTAGCCTGATAATAAGAAGTTTTTGTCTATGTTCTATGCGCGATCAAGATCAGAACTCCAACTTTTTTATGTGGGAATCCAACTTTTTATCTGTGAATCCAACTTTTTACAAGGAAGGATTCCTGGAATCCTGTTTTCAAAATCCTAGTGAGAGCTCTGTCACTAGACTCTGAAGATTTCAGATTAAAAATAATCACATTTTGAGATCTGTTTTTACGATCGTCCATTTCTTTCAATTTATTTTCGACTATCTCGTCGACTGTCTCTGCAATGCGCTCATGCACTGATTGCGTGATGTTGGCTTTAGCCGATTCTACCTCCTTTCTGACAGTTTCGGTAACAGAATTTTCAAGACCACTCAACCTATTCTCGACATCAGTCAGACGCAACTCGTTCGAAGCCCTAAGCTCAGCAATGTTGACACTAATACTCTTTAGGTCCGATTTTATTGTCCGACACACTTTGCAACTCCATTCAATGTCAGTGTCGGACTTAGACAACTCAGTATACATAGTTTTAGACAGTTTACTACACGAAAAGCAAACCCAGTTGCTACATTTGTCACATCTGACTGCTAGCTTTTTACTATCGAGCGTTTCATCACAAAATATACATTGGGATGTATCAGGAGAGTCATTTTTGCTTTGTAGCCTAGCACTTCGTGAAGCTTGTTTTTCGTTCGCCGCCATATTGGATCTCGCGTGACTGATACGAGATTTTGAAAAATATTGTAAAATACAATTAAAATCACTGATGCATCTGCTTGAAAGCTTCAGTTTTTGGACACAAGAGATGCCTTTGCCCTGAACTCATGATATTTTGTTCATTTAAATTTTTATTTAACGTCGGTCATATTACAACAAACAACATTAGCTATATAAGCTATTTCCCGACAAACAAGAGTAGCCGGGTACGTTTACTAACCGGAATGGACCCAATAACCGGAACGGACCTGGAATAATCGGAACGGACCTTTATTTTAGTCATAAGTTAGAGAATTATATGTCTTTGGTCATATGTAGTCTGCTAATAAGTGTAGGTTAGCTATAGAAGTATACTAGCCGCTTTAGGAAATACTGGATTTTACCCTGGAATAGTCATGGCCTACTCCGGTGATCTTGACAAGATAGATAAAAATTGAGTAATCTTACATGCCTACGATCTAAATGACTTTACTACCAGAATTCCGGAGAGTGTATGCAAGAAAAAGATGTTTCATTGTTTGGGGACTAGACAGAAAAAAAATATGTCCTGCAGTACCACTGAAGATGTTGGACTGCAACGCTATTGACGGAATTCTCTTTAAAATATCTGTGTGATATAATGGTACCTCTTATTGGCCCATAACTAACATTTTTTTCAGGCAAATAATTGATTTCTTTTTCTCCGTATTTTTGCATCAAACAGATGGTGGGTGCTCGTTAGAACTGTCTCAACAGATGCTGTTCTAACAAGTATCCACAATCAATGTTTTTTGTGCCAGAATTCAGAAATTAATATTTACCAATATTTACATTTCCAGTGTAACGTCTAATGTAAACCTATAGAAAACAATTGCGTTCATACTTCCATGAACGCATCGAGTCACATGATTTTCAGTGTTAAGTGACATCATTCTAAACCATTGTTCTCTACGGGTGTTGATGACGTCAACGCTGCTCCGCTCTTTGTAGAAAAACTGCTTTTCATGAAAGTATGAACGACAGTGGGTCGCTAGCAAAGTTTACAGAAGCCTCTGTGCTGGATTGGCAAGGCTACTCGTCTCATAAACCAAACAGATTGTGGATGCTCGTTAGAACAGCCCCCCACCCACATTGGAGATTCTAACGAGTGCCCACAATGTGTATTTTTTTTCAAGTACAAAGAAATAATATATACCACTGTGAACCACACTTTTCTCAATCTAAAGTGTAATGAGTGAATGAGTGTTTCAGCTTTACGTCTCACCAACAGCTAAGGTCACACGGAGACGGGACCTCGGTTTAAAGACTCATCCGAAAGTCTTGAGAAGTCATATAAAGTGTAATTTACAGGTTTTTAATAAGAACATAAAAACATATTTACATTTAATTAATAAGCCTCTGTGGTGTATTGGCAAAGCTACTAGTCTCATTATAAACCAAACAGATTTTGGGTGCTCGTTAGAACCGGCCCCCACATTGGTGCTTATAACGAGCCCATCGGGGCTTGAATAAATATATGGGCTTATAAACCCTATTGGCTTCACTGGGCGACGGGGCTTGAGATGTCATTTCATCTCGATGTCGGGTAAAAGCCCCCAAAAATTGGAACCGACGTCTCCAAAATGACCTATACAGTGTTGACGGGGACGTTAAACCTCAAATCAAACAAATCTAACGAGTACCTACAATCTATGGTACAACAGGGTTACGTTGCGTCGACGTTGCTTCGACGTTGCCTTAACGTCATGTACCCGCTGGGAGAATTTTCATGTCATACCTGTCATACAAACCCATCCTATACGATCATGAGCATGACATCTCTATTGAAAACAGGTAACAAGAAGAAAATACCTACAGATCCCCTTTACAGAAGTTCCTGAGACGAGAGATATAGCTATCCCCAAAGAGGGTGAAACGTACAATTATGTATACGGACGTTGTTGTGTCTGTGTGACATGAATCAACATAACCCTTAGGCTTTATATAATATGAATTATTTAAGTTAACGTTGCCAAAGTTATCAATGCTTTTTAATGAGCTTGGATATTGAACATTTCTGCTTTCGGGACATGTGACACTTGTTCACCATAGTGCATGTAATTACCTGCAAGTGCTCATAAATTAAGACCAGATGTTTGCTACTGAGCATTGACCAGTGATATCTTTAAATCTATAAACAATTAAATAGGCTTCATGGTGCTATTTACAAACGCCTGGTTTAATCTAGACTTAATTTTTTAAGGCCTTTGAGTAAGTATAATACAGAATCTTTCATCCAAATTTGCCTCCTCTCACTCTTAATTTCCCTACTCCCTCATATACTCAGCATACTCATTCGATAATTGCATTAAATAATGATTTTAAAGGTCCGTTCCGGTTATTCAAGGTCCGTTCCGGTTATTGGGTCCATTCCGGTCCATTCCGGTTAGTAAACGTACCGAGAGTAGCCTGGAAAGGTTCCGGGTCGTTTCGCCTGTGGGACGTTTCACCCTGATTTTGGGGGTGGGTCGTTTCGCCCTTACCTGGTGGGTCGTTTCGCCTGTGGGTCGTTTCGCCGCAATTCTATTCTAAGGGAGTTACAAATGGAATGGTTGAGTAAATGGGCAGATGTATGAACAAATAAATGAATGAATGGGTGAATGGAGGGGAAAGTATAAAACCCGGGAGTAACTGCCGAGAGCCGGGACTAAAATCCGGGAGTAAATTTTGACAATCAAATAAAGGTACTAACCATTCACATATCTGGATGAAATTTGAATCAAAAGTAGAATATTGACTTTTCTTTAAAATGCACATAAGTGTTAACATTATTATCATTTACTTTTCAAGATATGAACCGAAATATAAGACCATGTCGCAAAATTTTCGCCCGGGAGTAACTTTTGCGGTATTGACGATGTCAGGCATTTTGCAAAATATGTTCAGTCTGGGGTTTCTACAAAAATTACTTTATGTGTTATAAATTAAAAACATATCAGAGATTAGAAAAACGCAAAATTAAAGTTATTCCATCGCTCCGCCTAGTAAATAATTGGGCCGGGAGTAATTTCTGGGTTGAAATTGGCATTTATTTGCCTTATTCTAGGCCTTATTGCTTCTATCACATACATTGTACTTCTTAAATGTTTATTAGAAGAAAAGCTGAGATTCAGCATGGAGTACATGAATTTATTTACTTGTCATATCAGGACTCGACACACATCCAAACCACCAACCCAACTCACGCCCTGCTCCTATGATTTTATGTGACCTGGAACATTTATATTTGGCGCTATTTGTTTTATGGCCGTATAATGTAGAAACCATGACACAATTACCTCTGCAGTCTGATCAGTGCCTTTGCTTTTAGCTGTCAGGGTAGTAAGACTACGTTTAATAAAAAAAACGTATGTGATATCGCCAATAAACGCCGATTTCAACCCAGAAATTACTCCCGGCCTACTCCCGGGTCAATTATTTACTTCATTGAGCGATGAAAGAACTTTATTTTTGTATTTTTCTAATCTTTGATATGTTTTCAATTGATAATACACAAACTTATTCTTGTAGCAATCCCAGACTGAACATATTTTGCAAAATGCTTGACATCGTCAATACCGCAAAAAGCTACTCCCGGGCGAATTTTTTGCGACATGGTCATATATTTCGGTTCATATCTTGAAAAGTACTCAATTATAATTATAAAACTTATATGCATTTTAAAGAGGAGTCTATATTCTACTTTTGTTCCAAATTTCATCCAGATATGTTAATGTTTAATACTTTTATTCGATTGCCAAAATTTACTCCCGGATTTTACTCCCGGCTGTTACTCCCGGGTTTTATACTTTCCCTGAATGGAGTTGTGCGTTGGTAGATGGACCTATGTACGGTTGAGCGGATATTTTGATAAGTTAATGAATGGAGAGTATTGTTAGATGGACAATCGGAAATGAATGAATGATGTGATGCATGTGTAGATTGACGGACGGACAAACGGATCTGAACTGTTCATGGTGACACCTCAAATGACACCTACGGATGGGTGATGTATGGACGGGCTCGTTGCAGAGTTCGGATAGAGAGATAAAAAGTGAGAAAAAAAAAACATATTAAACTGTGTATGTGATCTTCACAAATCCAAACAACAGTGTCCAAATGTGTTAAGTATGTGATATATGGGTACAAGTTAGGATCACTTTGCCGAGGCAGTTCTAATGACCACCCACATTCCATGCCAGGAGCAGAAATAGCGGACTATGGGTACTACCCACAAAACACACAACGAACATACAACACATTGTTTTTCATATTTCCGCCCCAAAATACACAGACAGTTGGTGATCGTTAAAACCACTTCACTGAAGCATTTCGCAGCCCCCGCCCATAGGGGCTTGAAGAAATATATGGGCTGCATGATGCTTCCACGCAGAGCTGAATCCGGCCCGCACACTAGTACTGGTAAACCGCTTTGAGGATCTAAGCCTGTCCAGGAACCGCGGTGCGAGTCAGACCGTCCATGCTAATAAACCCTATTGGTTTCATTGGGCAACAGGGCTTGAGATGTCATTTCATCTCAGTGTCGGGTAAAAGTCCCACAAAATTGGAAGCAACGTCTCCAAAATGACCTTTACAGTGTTGACGGGGACGTTAAACCTCAAATCAACCAACCAAC
The DNA here is from genome assembly GCA_963580285.1 of Lucinisca nassula. Lineage (NCBI taxonomy): Eukaryota > Metazoa > Mollusca > Bivalvia > Lucinida > Lucinidae > Lucinisca > Lucinisca nassula. The sequence continues at coordinate 43,130,307 of OY757024.1, read as the reverse complement.
CGAAGCATTTCTAACGAGCACCCGAGCAGTAATGTGAAAAATATAAGAATCTTTGATCAGAAGAATTTTGATTTTTTTATTTGGTGGTACAATTTCCCAGTATTTGAATAAGCATGTTTTCGTAATGCAAACTATTAAACAGAGCAGTACGATAACACAGCCATGTGACATAGTGCATGTTTTCACATCTCTAAAATGACTATTTCATTATGAAAATCTGTGGTATTTTTTCTTATCTATACTGCAAACATAGGTTGAGGCGGTTCTAACGAGTACCCACAACCTTTGTCTTGTAGCAGAAATAATAAAAATAATGTATACCCCAGTAAACCCCAGTTTTCTTCATATAAGGTGGGGTTTAGAGGTAGCTCAGTTGCTCAAACCTGACGTAGAAGCAATCAGTAGGTCGTCCAGCTGTACCACACGAGGGCAAAACCATGTTTTCCGGAACTCCCAATACCCCCATCAATCCCTTTACATACCAAAACAAACATAACCTCAATCAATAGGGCTTGAATAAATATGGGCGAAACGACCCATGAAGAAACGACTCACGGCGAAACGACCCGAGACCCCTGGAAACCCATAACTCTGTTCATCTAAGGTTGAGCAATCCTGCTTCAGTTTTTTGTTCTAAGAATAATTTTCTGCAGGTATTTTTTAAACATTTGACTAAATGCCTATGGGAATCTCAAGATTTAAGAAAATAAACATCACTTCTGTTTATTCTACAGCTGTCTAGAAATGCAGGGTGTATTTGGGGCATGTTCTCATAACTCCGTTCACCAAAATTTGTTTGATTATCATAATTAATCAGATTCATTCTTTGAATATTATACATGATGAGTATTTTATTTAAACAGTGCACTATTCTAATTTGTTGATACTTTTTATTTTCAGTCACATGCTTGTCATTGATTAGAGATTATTTTTGGGGAACCCTAAAATAATAAGCATTTTGTGACAAATTTCGATCTCTATGAATTAAATTGTAAGTCAAAACTTACTTTCTTCAAGACAGGTTGAAATGTTAGTTATTAACTACGCATTCTGATGTGTGAAAACTGTAAAAATGATTCCTTTTCATATAGACACATCCTAAGTCTACGTCACACAATGTCAAAGGTCTTTAGCCTCGTTTTATCTGGTGGGCAAAAATCTTCCAGTTCCATACTCCACCGTTGATGTAGCACGAATTATTTTCTGTAATAACCTTTGTTAAATCGTCTATCAAAACTGTTTGCCACAAACCATTTTTGACATTAAACTGCTTCTTTTTCGTATGAAATTGGATAGAAAATATACATGCTTTAATCTTATTTCCATTCGTTTAATAAAGCGCATCGACTACGTTTTGGCATGATGGTGGGTAGTTTTATAACGCTTTTTAGGCAACAAAATGTGCAATAAAATGTCAGAAGAGACTGGTCCTATATCATGTATTACTTCAAAAACACAAACTGACAAGGATTAGTTAATTTTTTGGAAAAGAAATGAGTTTAATCACACGATAAATATTCGAAATTGTCATTGACACTGTAATGCAACAGTCATGTTTTGCCAACCAGATAAAAGAGTACCTCGACAGGGGAGGTAATTGGCGCATGCGCAGTGAAATGTAAACAAGGTCACATGTCAAACATTGGATCCGTCTATTAATCAAAGAAGAGGGTGAACAGAGTTATGAGATTGAACAGAGATATGAGAAAATGGGATAACAACTAAAAGCAGCTGTTTGTCTTTCTTACAGCTGCTTTTAGTTTCGTAAAGTGCATCTGCTCTTGGATAATGCACCATTACATAAATCCATAAAGGTAAAAAAAGGACAGCCTGTGCTTTTAAGCTTTCATCCTTTAAGTGCCAAGGAAAGTTGCAGAGCAGATGACAATCTTTTTTCATCCATGTTTGGCATGTTGTAAAGGTGTTTCTACAACTGGCTCAGGTTTTAAGATTTTGGCACAAAAAAAAAAGATTGGCGAAAGAAAAAAATATTAGCGCAAACCCTGAATTAGTACTAGAATATATTTCAGTACCTATTTAAAGAGTAATTCAATAGATTATCTGTGAAAGTCAACTGAAATAAAGGTGGAACAGAACCCATATTTGCAGTGTGTTTATATGGAGGTAGATGCTTTTCAGCTTTCCATGTCAGATTTCAAAGGGAAGTAGTTCGCGCATTGAAATGTAAACAAAGTCACGTGTCAAAACATTGGATGTCTATAGACGGATCCAATGTTTTGACACATGACCTTGTTTACAGGTCATTCATTGCGCATGCTCAAAATTACTTTTCTTTTGATAACGATCTTTCATGGTTGGCAAAAAGCCCCTGGTTCCAAATAAACATATTGTAAATAGGTTTATTATTACAGGTAGGGGTGTAACGATACTTTTAATCAGACAGACTGCAAAACCTGGAGGGTATGTAATATACACCTGCGGTAATGGTCAAATGTGACCGACACAGTATCAGTAGATAGATATATAGATAGATAGGTAGGTAGATAGATAGATAGATAGATAGATAGATAGATAGATAGATAGATAGATAGATAGATAGATAGATAGATAGATAGATAGATAGATAGATAGATAGATTCACACAGCCTAGCCATACTATAAGCTCACCAATGAGCCTACGGCTCAGGTGAGCTAAAAAGTTGGGTTTAAGGGAATATTTGCTGCATAGTTTTGGGAACATGTTGCAAAGCTGTGCCATCATTTGCAAATAAACTGAGATTCCGTTACTGTCCAAGTTACTGCCATCTGCCAGCCTATAATGTGTAAAAAGAAAGCTTAAAAGATAATAGAGCAATGAACAAATTTAATTGTACCTAAGATAATAAAACCCTTCACTGAACAATGAACATCCCAGATAAGAGGAGAAAATTAATATAGAACCATGTTAGCAAGGATACAATCATTAAAACAATATTTCTTTCACGAAAATTGAGATATTTTTATGGGGCCGAACAGTCTATTGTTGCGAGTGTTTTTAGCCGAACGGAATACGGTAGTTGTCGTAATGCAAAAATAGGCGCTTACATCGATAATTAATGCATCAATAAAGCAAAATTAAGTAGGATTCAACATAAAAAAACAACATTTAAGCAGTTTCTCTGCTATTTTCTTTCTTAATTTTGTCTTTTGCCGAAATGTTTTTTTTGTGAACTGAACCGAACCGAAATTACCAAAAACAGACCGTGAACCGAACCGTCAGCTTCGTGCCGCGGTGAACCGTACTTTCGGTGAATCGTTACCCCTCTAATTACAGGCAAGTTTTAGTTGACTGTCCAGAGCTCTCGGAAACGCAGGATTCTGCGTATTTTATGCCATCTTTTTGCCATTGTATGGTAAAATTCACTTTCGCCGATTCTTATGTACGCATGTTTTTAATGCGACACGCGTCCAAAATTACAGAAGCGGTAAAATCAGAAGCTAATTGAGGCCGCTTACGCAATACCAGTAAAAGATCAAATGCGGCGCCGCTTTTTGTGTTGAAAGCACACATTGACAGGTATTTTTGCAAGTGGTCGGTTTGTGGCACGTGTTATAAATGATTGTACCTTTTTTATCTCGCCGCGCTAATCCATTTATTAGTTTACTGATTGATGTAAGCATGAACCATCAACGGATTAACATAAGTCGGTAAAATATCATATTTAGGTAAACCAGGGTTAAGGCGAAGACGATATAATTGAGGAATTACCAATTGTCATGTATTTTCGCGACTACATGGTCGTACTTTTTATCTCTCGGTCAAAGAGTGTTTCCATGTTTACTGGTGACATAAATGTGTGTAATTCCTCAAAATGCAATCACTTTAACAATTGCAGGCAGTCAGACTTAGTTAGGATGCTTCCCCTACGTATTTGTTCACAAAATTATGAGCTAGTGTCACGCACATGTACGTCCGAATTTGAAAGCACAAACATGGCTGTATAGAATGCTTCTTTTCTGATCTGGGTTTACATTATATCTGCTGTTATCCTAACACAACATGATTTTTATGATATGGCATCATTTGGCTAGAAGTGTGAGAGCAACCACGTTTCTTTCTTTTGGGTGGGGGGTGGGGAGTGGGTTTACTGGGGTATACATTATTTTCCTAATATTTCTACAAAACATCAGTGTAATAGTTCTAACCAGTACCCACAATCTACACGTCAGTTCTTCATATGGATGTGTAGCCTGATAATAAGACATTTTTGTCTATGTTCTATGCGCAATCAAGATCAGAACTCCAACTTTTTATGTGGGAATCCAACTTTTTACAAGTGAATCCATCTTTTTACCTGTGAATCCAACTTTTTACAAGGAAGGATTCCTGGAATCCTGTTTTCAAAATCCTAGTGAGAGCTCTGCTGTCACAGAAAATCGATCGATCGAGTGTATGTAATGTACACCTGCGAGTAATGGTCAAATGTGACAGATCGCAGTATAAGTAGTAAGAATTGCACTTTAAATGAGTAGATAAATATATTTTAGAGTTTGTTCATGCATCTTCGACGTTTAGTCATTCTTTTTGCACATTTTTATTACAAATAATTAAGACTGTCCTGCCTTGTTACCTGCAAAAGTTTAACAGGTAATTTAATCATCAAAACATCCTCAAATCTTCTAGAAACCAATAATTACTAGCAAAGGCATGTCTGTTATAAAAGTTTAACAGGTAATTTAATCATCAAAACATCCTCAAATCTTCTAGAAACCAATAATAATTAATTACTAGCAAAGACTTTGTTTACATTTCATTGCGCATGCGCGAATTACTTCCCCTTGAAATCTGACATGGAAAGCTGAAAAGCATCTGCCTCCATATAAACACACTGCAAATAGGGATTCTGTTCCACGTTTATTTCAGTTGACTTTCACAGATAATCTACCGTATTGAATTATAGGTACTGAATTATATTCTAGTACTAATTCAGGGTTCGCGCTAGGATTTTTTTTCTTTCGCCATCACTTTCGCCAATCTATTTTTTTTTGTGCCAAAATCTTAAAACCTGAGCCAGTTGTAGAAACTTCTTCACAAAATGCCGAATGCATAATGCGGCGTCTCATCAGGGTCTGCACTGTTTGCCACTCATTCAGTTATTTTAGGCACAGCTTGGGTAGTAAGTACAGTTAATCTACGCTACACTGTATATCCGTAGGACATACACTGATAACATCATCACTGAATGTATAATTTCAGCAGCTCATTATAACAAACTTGTCAACAGTAAACACTTCGAAATTACACCATTGCGGAATACTGGACACGGACGCTCAAATTTGCTAATAGAGTGAGAGATAGCCTTCTTAACCATATCAATAATGATAGGTTATGTGCGGCCCTTCCACTGTTGGTTCATCAGAAAGATGGTCTGGGTCCCAGTCAAACTCAACGTTAAGTACAGTGTAGCCTTTGGTAGTGTTCTAACCAGGCCCTCTGCTTTGACTCTTCACTCAGTGACATCTCCCCTGCACCATTCTTTACTGGTTTGTCACCTATAACATTGGCATTCTCTCTATTCATCTGGTTAGCAAGGCAGTATACTTCTGAAGACTTAGGGTCAATATTCTTGAAGATACCCTTGTCATCCTAGCGATTTGAAATTTTATATATGGTGTCTCATTGAAAAATTGTACACCTGTATTTTTTCTAATCCGAATTACATCTCCCCTTCTTACCTTTTAATAAGAACATGGAAATCTCATTTGCAAGATACAGTCAAACCTCAATAATCTGAAGTGACAAGGACCGCCAGATTGTCTTCGAATTATCGGGAGTTCAAATTTTCGAAATGGGTAGTTTTCGGTAGTAATATTTGACTGCATTTTGTCCATAGGCAAGAACACAGACTTTCTATATAAGCATTATTGTTTATACCCCCGGCATACGAAGTATGCTATGGGGATATATAGTTTTTCATACTGCCGTGTGTCAGTCTGTCCGTCCGTTAACATTTTGGTTAAAGTTTTGCGTCAAAGTTTCAAGGAGATTGTATCTTCTGAACCGTTCGATAGATTTAGTTGATACTTACACTGAAGTTACATACTGGTCTAAAGATTTCATTGATGCATGTCCCACCCCCCACAGTGACCTTGATGTCTTAACTCTAAGACATATTCAGTTGATACTTGCATCAATGTACCAGTTCCAACATTTCGTGATGTATGTCCCTTCCCCCACCCAGGGTGACCTTGACCTCATGGTCACGGACTTAGAAATTTTACATTTGGTTAAAGTTTTATGAAAAAGCTTATAGATGCCTGTATGTTCTAAACTCTAAGACAAATTCAATTGATACTTGCATCGATGTTGCATACCAGTCCAAAGATTTCATTGATGCATAACCCACCCTGCTGCTTCTGTAACATTGATACCCCTGCTCCTTCAGTAACTTTGATGCCCTCACTCCCTTGGTCCATTTAGAAATATTATGTTTAGCTTAGCTTTTACAAGCACATTTATAGATTCTTATAGCTTCTTGACATCTTCATTCATATTACATACAAACTTAAGAGCTATATCAGAATATGGCCCTGGCCGGGGGTATACGTGACCCACTGGTCGCTTTCTCTAGTTGATTTGAGGTTTAACATTCCCGTCAACACTGTAAAAGTCATTTTGGAGACGTTGCTTCCAGTTTTGTGGGACTTTTACCTGACGTTGAGATGAAATGACATCTCAAGCCCCGTCGCCCAATGAACCAAAGTATGGACGGTCCGACACTCGCACCGCTTTGCCTGGACAGGCTTAGATCCTCTAAGTGGTTTACCAGTACTCGTGTGCTGGTCGGATTCAGCTCTGCATGGAAGCATCATGCAGCCCATCTATTTCTTCAAGCCCCGATTAAAAGCATTAAAATGATTAGCAAAGTACCTCTGTCCTCATCTTTCACCCTTGAGATAAAAGGACACAAAACAACATGAACCATTTAACATCCTGCAACAACTGTGTATTGTAAAACCATAAATCTCTCTAACAGACAAACTATTGTACAAGTAAAAAGGCGGGACAGAAATGGCTCACGGGAGTAGTCAGCAAAGATCTAGATCAGAATGCAATAAACATACTGTTTGATGTCTGTGCTGGCAAACCATATGCTTCCTGCATTTTTAGGCTTACCTGTACCAAGTACATGGAGAGCTATTGTTGACACCTCGGTCGTCTGCGTGTGCATTTGCATGTGCGTTCCCATCACACTGCGTTAAAGTTTTTCAGATGCTTATATCTCAACAGTCACTCATCACAGACCACTCATATTTGGAACTTAAGTACCTGGGAGAGTCTTCTTGTGATGTTCAATGAGAACAAGCCCCTGCAGAGCTCTTGGAAACGCAGGATTCTGCGTATTTGACCCCAACTTTTTGCCGTTGTGCGCATAAAATTCACTATCTGCGTTTATTATGTACGCATGTTTTTTATTGCGACACACGTCCAAAATTATGAAAGCGGTAAATTCAGAAGCTAATTTAAGCTGCTAATGCAATACCAGTAAAAGATCAAATGCAGCGCCGCTTTTTGTGTTGAAAGCGCATGTGCCACAAATCAGTAGGCGTGTACTACAGTACGGCTCAGGTATTTGAACCGTTTTTCTTTTTCTTTCCGCGGACAACTTTTTAAATCCGCGTCTGCCGAATGGTTTGAAGTAAACCACTCCGAGTGAAAATATTTTACTCCAAGTTATGCCCTCGATATTCCGAGGAAATTCCGTGGACCTCGGAGCTTACCTGTGATATTCAGAGTATTTGCGAGTGGTGATTAATTTAATTAAACTTTGACCACGGGACGGTCATTTTTTTCTCTGTATCAGACGCCAATAACGGCGGCCGAAACCCGTCAAAATTTCGCTGACAGTTATCACCTTTGATTATTTGTTTCTCAATTGTCTGAAAATACTTCACATTAAAACTTTTAAAGAATTAAAGAGAAATGATTATATTACCAGTATATCAAAATAATTTTTCTTTTGTTTGAAAATATCAAAATTACATGGAGAAATTTTGAGTTTAAAAGAAGCCAATAATGGCATCCGAACCGGGCGAACCCCATTGAAATTTCGCTGACAGTTACATTTGTATCACCTCTGATTATTTGTTTCTCATTTGTCTGATTATACTTCACATTCAAATTATTAAAGAATGAAAGACAAATGATTTTATTATATCAAAATAATTTTCTTTTTTTGAAAATACATGTATCAAAATTACATTTTCCCAAGTCGAATATACATCCCCTGTGTGGAGCCCATACACACAAACCTACATAAATAAAATTGAAATGGTCCAAAGACGGGCTATACGATGGGTTAACAGCAATTACTCCCCTTATGCTAGTGTTACAAGCATGCAAAACTCACTAGGGTGGCGTTCACTTGAGGACAGGTGCCCGCATGATACTATTTTTTAAAATAGTAAATAGTCTAGTTGCTGTTCCCCTCCCTCTATATATTAGCCGTCCCATCAGATTGACCAGGCATATGCACCCCCTTCACTATGTCCAGATACCGACTACAGCCAGTTACTATAAATACTCCTTTTTTCCCTTGGCCATTGTACATTGGAATCAACTTCTGGGTTTGGTTTTTTTAGCTCACCTGTCACGTAGTGACAAGGTGAGCTTTTGGGATCACTTTTTGTCTGTCTTGTGTGCGTCCGTAAACTTTTCTTCAAACGACATCTCCTCCTAAACCACTGATCGTATTTTGACCAAACTTCACAGGAATGATCCTTAGGTGGTCCCCTTTCAAAGTTGTTCAAATGGTTTCGGTCCGTTGCACATATAGGTCACAGTAGCCAAGAATAGATTTTTTTCACCGCAAACTTAAAAAATCTTCTTCTCTGAAACCGCTAGGCCCAGGTCTTTGATATTTGGTGTGAAGCTTCATCTAGTGGACCCCTACCAAGATTGTTCAAATTATAGTGCTGGGGCCAAAAATGCCCCCGCACAGGGGCCCTTTGGTTTTACATGGGCTTATATAGGGAAAATCTTGAAAAATCTTCTTCTCTGAAACCGCAAGGCCCAGGTCTTTGATATTTGGTATGAAGCTTCATCTAGTGGACCCCTACCAAGATTGTTCAAATTATAGTGCTGGAGATAAAAATGCCCCCGCACGGGGGCCCTTTGGTTTTACATGGGCTTATATAGGGAAAATCTTGAAAAATCTTCTTCTCTGAAACCGCAAGGCCCAGGTCTTTGATATTTGGTATGAAGCTTTATCTAGTGGACCCCTACCAAGATTGTTCAAATTATAGTGCTGGAGATAAAAATGCCCCCGCACGGGGGCCCTTTGGTTTTACATGGGCTTATATAGGGAAAATCTTGAAAAATCTTCTTCTCTGAAACCGCAAGGCCCAGGTCTTTGATATTTGGTATGTAGCTTCATCTAGTGGACCCCTACCAAGATTGTTCAAATTATAGTGCTGGGGCCAAAAATGCCTCCGCACCAGGGCCCTTTTGTTTTACATAGGCTTATATAGGGAAAATCTTGAAAAATCTTCTTCTCTGAAACCGCAAGGCCCAGGTCTTTGATATTTGGTATGAAGCTTCATCTAGTGGACCCCTACCAAGATTGTTCAAATTATAGTGCTGGAGCTAAAAATGCCCCCGCACGGGGGCCCTTTGGTTTTACATAGGCTTATATAGGGAAAATCTTGAAAAATCTTCTTCTCTGAAACTGCAAGGCCCAGGTCTTTGATATTTGGTATGAAGCTTCATCTTGTGGACCTCTACCAAGATTGTTCAAATTACAGTCCTTGGGCCAAAAATGCCCCCGCTCGGGGGCCCTTTGGTTTTACATAGACGTATATAGGGAAAATCTTGAAAAATCTTCTTTTTTGAAACCACAAGGCTTAGGTCTTCGATATTTGTTATGAAGCTTCAGCTAGTGGACCTCTATAAAGATTGTTCAAATTATAGCCCTGAGACAAAAATGCCTCCGCCATGTGGCCCTTTGGTTTTACATAGACTTATATAGGGAAAATCTTTAAAAATCATCTTCTCTGAAACACAAGGCTTAGGTCTTTGATAGTTGTTATGAAGCTTCAGCTAGTGGACCTCTACCAAGATTGTTCAAATTATAGCCCTGGGGCCAAAAATGCCTCTGCTCCGGGGCCCTTTAGTTGAACATAGACTTATTCAGGGAAAATCTTGTTTTACATAGACTTCTATATGCAGGGTAAACCTTTTAAATCTTCTTCTCTGAAACCAGAAAGCCCAGGTCTTTCATATTCGATATGAAGCTTCATCTTGTGGACCTCTACCAAGATTGTTCAAATTATAGCCCTGGGGCCAAACTTGACCTGCCCGGGGCCCACTTGTTATACATTGGATCAGGTGAGCGAACCAGGGCCCTCTGGGCCCTCTTGTTTTATATCTAATCTACATTTAAATCTACATAAATATATTTTTAAATTTTCAGGTATTATTTTGGAATATGAGCAAGGAGGCATTCTGAAGACAAAGTCAATAGATCTTCTGGATTTGAAATCAGAGTAAGTAAATTAGAATCTCAAAATATTTGATGGCTGGAACACTGATGGCTGGTATTGCATGGCTGTTATCGTTTACTCATTATAAAGGGGCATATATACAGTCACACTTCAATGGCTCGAACACCTTTGGGACCTCGAAAATCTGTTCGAGACAGGGGTAGTTCGAGCCACTGAGGGTTACTCTCAGGGGGCAAAAGTAGATACTATAGACACCTTTTCGGTGTGCTATAATGAAAATGTAGGCTGTTTGTACTCATTAGAATCGCCTCATCGAGGTGATTCTAATGAGTACACATAGCATACATTTGCAAGATAAAAGACTAAAATCTCCTTAGATATCCCCAATATTTCTTATATAGAGGATTTCCTTAGGGGCTCAAGAATGGGCTCGACTCAGCCATGGTAAACGAGCCATCAATGTTCGAGTCATCGAAGTTCTACTGTATGTGTAACAGTTTTATGAATGGAATGGTCCGAAGAGTGTGGGTTATATTAAAATATTGTTTTTGTTTTCCTATCATGATGTAGGCAGCCTGGCATTGGCCTGAACTGCTTCGTTTAACCCTTAAATGCCAGTAATTAAGCAAACAGTGTAAGGCCTGAGCAGCCGGCTGAGCAGACGCCACATTCCGCGCCACATTCTTATCTGGGTATTCGGTGTTTGCGACACCCAGCACATGATTCCTGACCTGCATGTAACATTGATAAAAATAGCGCAACATTTTCTAATAATAACCATAATATTGGTTTCCCCAAATCAGTGATAGTCACTTGGACGACAGCATTAATTTCTGATTTGCCATTTAGTAAACTTGGGCCAATTGTAAAACAATCAACCCAAAAATAGGCCTGACTCCTATTAAATGACAAATGGTCTTGTTCAACATATAGCAATGGAAGGGTCCACCAGTATACAATTGGTTAAAACAATAAGACCCTGTGTAGGCTTTTGAAAATTCAGTGGTAAACGAGACTTAAAAAGTACCGGGTATGAGAAATTGAGCTTTACCATAACGTCTTTTCTTTTTTCATTTCAGCACTGATGTTGATGCTGTGGTGGATGAGATAGCCCGTAAGGAGCCTCTAATCACAGCATCAAAAGCAGACCAAGTCAGAAAACTTATAGGCAGTATCCTTGTTCAGTTATTGCATGACCCGCAGAAAAAGCGATCGACTGAAGTCGGTTGATTTTCTAAGAGTGCCCTAAAATCACCGTGTCAGTCTGTCTGTCCGTCTGTAACCCGTTTGTGAAAATTGGTGATAGTGACTTAACCGATTAGAATATTTAAATAAGTTTTGGCATACTGATAGATATCATTGAGATCTAACCAATGAACTTGCCAAATATTACATTCCATTTAGTATAGCCTAGCCGAGGCGAAAAATTTGAAAATTTTCGAACTGCTTCTCCTCAGAAACCGTTGGGTGGATTGAAGTCAAATTTCATATGGAGCCTCTATGGGATGGGTAAAACCAAAATTTGCTCATGGGGTCCAGGTCACATGACCAAAATGGCCGCCAAGCCATATATGGTAAAAACCCTTCAAAAATAGTCTTCTCCAGAACCTGTTCAACCACGGGGCAGATTTTCACAAAACTTGATAAATAGCATCTTGGACTAGGCCCATCATAAAGTGCTAAAATGGTGACCCTTGGTTGACCTTGACATTCTTTGTGCCTATGTCAAACTTTGACACATATGCTTTTGTATTGGAAAAGTAAGAATGCATTTTATCCTGCAAACGATTCAAAATACAGTACTAAAGTATAAGATATATTTTTGCTCCTTACGATAAGGCGCATTTATTGGGGGAACCGTTTTAGGTCCAGGTCACATGACCAAAATGGCCGCCATACCCATATATGATAACACTCATAAAGCTAAAAGCATCGGGCGGGTCGTGCACTTCAGCTGAAGCACTGCTTCTTGATATGAAACCCATAAAATGCCAATCAAGACAATTGTCGTCTGTTTTGCCATCTGCCAGTTCCCTTAAAAATCATCATTCACAAACAGTGTGGGCTCAGATGATCTGGGTCCAAACTGTTTGCCAGAATGTGAAAAAGCATTTTTTAAAAGTTTAGAAAAAGTTTCAGCAGATGACATCAGCAGACGACATTTTCAGAAGCTGTTTTTTTCTCGGCAGCTTAAGGGTTAACAAGAAATCAGTTTTGACCACAACTTGTGGCTTGCCCATTTACCAGTATGAGGAGAAATGCAGATCCCAAAATATATAGATTATATCGAAAAACGACAATAAATGATCATTTTGTTGCGTGAGTAAATTGTGTCTTTCATTGAGGTTGTGTGTTATGATTGTCTTACTTGATGCTTTAAAGTGTTTTAATTGTCCACGCCGCCCCCGCCCATAAGGGCTTGTAGAAATATATGGGCTGCATGATGCTTCCACACAGAGCTGAATCTGGCCCGCACACTAGTACTGGTAAACCGCTTAGAGGATCTAAGCCTGTCCTATTGGCTTCTTTGGGCGACAGGGCTTGAGATGTCATTCCATCTCAATGTCGGGTAAAAGTCCCACAAAATTGGAAGCAACGTCTCCAAAATGACCTTTACAGTGTTGACGGGGACGTTTAACCTCAAATCAAACAAACAAATTGTCCCCTGACGTTAGTCGAAGGGGACTATAGAAATGGGTTTGTCCGGTCCGTCCGTCCGTCCGTCCGTAGACACAATTTTGTCTCCGTAACTCCTACAGTTTTCAAGGGATTATTATGAAACTTTCCAGTTATTGGTCCCATGACCTGAAGATGATCATATTTTATCGAGGTCATGCTCGACTGATTTTTAACAGAGTTATGGCCCGTTGTCATTTTTAGCCATCTTATCAACAGAAGTTCTTGTCTCCGCAACTCCTGCTACAGTTTTCAAGGGATTTTGATGAAACTTGCCAGTTGTTGTTCCAATGATTTGAGGATGATCATAGTTTATCGAGGTCATGCTTGACTGATTTTGTCAGAATTATGGCCCTTTGTCAGTTTTGGCCATTTTATCAACAGAAATTCTTGTTTCTGCAACTGCCAAAAGATGGTTGAAGGAAAATTCTGTTAGCAAATAGTGTAGGCCCTGATCCGGGTCTGCACTGTTTGCCAGGGTACCCAATAAGGGTTTACCCGCATGCAATGGGCTAGGGTCAGATAAAATTCAAGGACTGTTTAAGAATTACAGTGTCTATATGAATGAACTAATACATTGTATATACACAAGTTTTAAACCTTAACTTGACATCAGGATTACAAGAGAAATTAGCCCAGAAAGATGACCACCACTTTTACTTGTTCAAGGTAAGAAATACTTTTTTAATTACCGTATTTACTGTATGTTTTCAAACAAACATATCTGAGCAATCAGCGTAGACCCAGATGAGATGTTGTAGGTTGCGATGTCCCATCATGGTCTACACTGTTTGTAGATGAGATGTTGTAGAATATAAGAATCTTATATGGGTGTGAGAGGTGGATGGAAAAATCCGTCCCGAGGATCACTGTCGGGCATCACGAGGCTTGCCGAGTGATGCTGGACAGTGATCCCGAGGGACGGATTTTGCATCCGCCCCTCACACCCATATAGGCTTCTTTTTCTTGCATACCTTCCATTTCTTAGCGCGGATTTTTAATGCTGCAGTCACTTCGGTTACCAACGTCCACCATATTGTGTTGACACTGCAGGAATGTTTAGTGACGTCACGCAACGTGCTGTGACGTCAACCTTAACGACGGCCTATACGAGGTCGTAATCAACCAGTGCATTTATCAAACACGCGATTATATTCGATTTGGGGTCGGAACACCAGGGTCAGAACATAAATTTCTATCCCAGGGTAAAATCGCGGATTTCCTTGTCTGGTGTGCAAGAATGTGATGTCCCATCATGGTCTACACTGTTTGCTACACATCCAGCTATTTTTAGACACAACATTGGATAGAAAATTTTACTTGTTCAATTTTTAGAACAAGTATGGTAAGATGTTGAGGTGCCCCACTATTTAGCGTAACTACAGTTCATTATACTGCTTAAGTAAATGAATATATGAAACAGGATCTGTAAAAATGTTTTTAGCTCACCTGTAACGTAGTGACAAGGTGAGCTTTTGTGGTCACTTTTTGTCCGTCGTCCGTCCGTGCGTCTGTGCATCCGTAAACAATTTCAAATAAGTATATCTCTAATACCCCACGGTCAATCTTGATCAAATTTCTTGAGAAGCATCACCAGGTAGGGGGAAAGGCTGCATAAGGTTTTTGGGCTGATCAGATTGGAATTCTGGTTGCTATGGCAACATACAGCTCCCATAGACTTACAATGGGAAAAAATTAAAATATCTTCTTCTCTGAAACCACAGGGCCCAGAGCTAAGATACTTGACATGTAGTAACGGCCAGTGGTCACCTACATAATTCCTGCCAATCATGCCCCTGGGGTCCACATTGGCCACGCCACAGGGCCCCTTCGCTCCCATAGACTCACAATGGAACAAAAAGCTTCAAAAATCTTCTTCTCGGAAACCACAGGACCCAGAGCTTAGATATTTAGCATATAGCAAGGGCAAGTGGTCACCTACATAATTCCTGCCAATCATGCCCCTTGGTTCCAAACGGGCCACGCCCCGGGGCCCTTTAGCTCCTATAGACTCATAATGGAAAAAAGCTTCAAAAATCTTCTTCTCTGAAACCACAGGGCCCAGAGCTGGGATATTTGGCATGTAGCAACGGCAAGTGGTCACCTACATAATTCCTGCCAATCATGCCCCTGGGGTCCAAATTGGCCACATTCCGGGGCCCCTTAGCTCCCATAGACTCATAATGGAAAAAAGCTTAAAAATCTTCTTCTCTGAAACCACAGGGCCCAGAGCTTAGATATTTAGCATGTAGCAATGGCCAGTGGCCACCTACATAATTCCTGCCAATCATGCCCCTGGGTTCCAAATGGGCGACACCCTGGGGCCCCTTCGCTCCCATAGACTCATAATGGAACAAAAAGCTTCAAAAATCTTCTTCTCGGAAACCACAGGACTCAGAGCTTAGATATTTAGCATATAGCAAGGGCAAGTGGTCACCTACATAATTCCTGCCAATCATGCCCCTGGGTTCCAAACCGGCCACGCCCGGAGCCCTTTAGCTCCTATAGACTCATAATGGAAAAAAGCTTCAAAAATCTTCTTCTCGGAAACCACAGGGCCCAGAGCTGGGATATTTGGCATGTAGCAACGACAAGTGGTCACCTACCTAATTCCTGCCAATCATGCCCCTGGGGTCCAAATTGGCCACACCCCGGGGCCCCTTAGCTCCCATAGACTCATAATGGAAAAAAAGCTTCAAAAATCTTCTTCTCTGAAACCACAGGGCCCAGAGCTGAGATATTTGGCATGTAGCAAGGGCAAGTGGTCACCTACATAAATCCTGCCAATCATGCCCCTAGGTTCCAAATGGGCCACGCCCCGGGGCCCCTTAGCTCCCATAGACTCATAGTGGTAAAAAAAGCTTCAAAAATCTTCTTCTCTGAAACTACAGGGCCCAGAGTTTAGATATATAGCATGTAGGAATGCCAATTGGTCACCTACATGACTCCTGCCAATCATGCCCCACGGGTTCCAAATGGGCCACGCCCCGGGGCCCCTTCACTCCCATAGACTACATAATTCCTGCCAATCATGCCCCTGGGGTCCACATTGGCCACGCCCCAGGGCCCCTTCGCTCCCATAGACTCACAATGGAACAAAAAGCTTCAAAACTCTTCTTCTCTGAAACCACAGGGCCCAGAGCTTAGATATTTAGCATGTAGCAACGGCCAGTGGCCACCTACATAATTCCTGCCAATCTTGCCTCTGGGGTCCAAAAGGGCCACGCCCCGGGGCCAGTTAGCTCCTATATACTCATAATGGAAAAAAAGCTTCAAAAATCTTCTTCTCTGAAACCACAGGGCCCAGAGCTTAGATATTTAGCATGTAGCAACGGCAAGTGGTCACATACATAGTTCCTGCCAATCATGCCCCTGGGGTCCAAACGGGCCACACCCCGGGACCCTTTAGCTCCTATAGACTCATAATGGAAAAAAGCTTCAAAAATCTTCTTCTCTGAAACCACAGGGCCCAGAGCTTAGATATTTAGCATGTAGCAATAACAAGTGGTCACCTACATAATCCTGCCAATCATGCCCCTGGGGTCCAAATGGGCCACACCCTGGGACCCCCATAGCTCCCATAGATTCATAATGAAAAAAAAAAAAAACTTCAAAAATCTTCTCTGAAAACACAGAGCCCAGAGCTTAGATACATGTATTTAGCTTGTAGCAACTGCAAGTGGTCTCCTACATATTTCCTGCTAATCATGCCCCTGGGGTCCAAATGGGCCATGCCCAGGGGCCCCTTAGCTCCCTTAGACTCATAATGGAAAAAAGCTTAAAAATCTTCTTCTCAGAAACTGTGAAGCACAGAACTTAGATAATTAGTGTCTAGCAACATAAAATAGCCAGCTACATAAATCCTGCTTACCCTGCCCCTGGGGTCAAAATTGGCCACGCCCGAGCTCATCACCTCCAATAGACTTATAATGGAAAAAAACTTAAAAAATCTTCTTCTATGAAACCATAAGGCCCAGAGCTTAGATTTTTAGTATGTAGCAACGTTAAGTGGCCACCTACATAAATCCTGCCAGTTATGCCCCTGGGATCCAAATTGGCCACACCCCAGGGGTCTTTAGCTTCCATAGACTTACAATTGGAGAAACTTCAAAAATCTTCTCCTCTGAAACCACAGGGCCCTTATAATGAAAAAAAAAACAACTTGAAATGGGGGAAAAAAATCTTCAAAAATCTTCTTCTCTGAAACCATAAGTCCCAGAGCTTAGGTATTTAGCATGTAGCAATGTCGAGTGGTCGCCTACATGAATCCTGCCAATCATGCCCCTGGGGTCCAAATCCTGTGGCCCCTTAACTCCAACAAACTTATAATGGAAAAAAAGCTTAAAAATTCTTTGAAACCATGCAGTACAGACCTTAGATATTTTTAATAGTATATAGCAACACAAAATGGTCGCCTACATAAATCCTGCCAACCGTGCCCTTTGGGTCAAAATTGGCCAAGCTCATTAGCTCCTATAGACTTATACTAGAAAAAACTTTAAAAAAATCTTTTTCTCCAAAACCATAAGGCACAGATTTTGTTTGATTTGAGGTTATTTGTCTAAATCGCGGCGGAAGTAAGGGCGAGGATTGTGGCCACGTAAAATCGATTTAAGCCCCCCAGTGGAAATCTTTCCACTGACCGTTCCAAGGCGGTTCTTCTGTGGCGATTTATTTATGTTGTTGTTTGTTACTTACTGTGTGTATCACTTGTGTCTTTTAATTTGGGATGGCCATATGGCCATTTTGTGGGAAAGTAACTGTCCTTATGGCCTTCCTTTGTTTAGGTTTCCATTATGGTCTGGTCGCTTAATGTTTGTATTTCTTTCCCTTTGGTGTCTTTGATGGGTGGAGTAAGTTAATTGTATCGATTCCTGATCTTTGTTTTACTTCTGCTTTACATCCCCATCAACACTGTATAGGTCATTTTGGAGATGTCTCTTCCAATTTTGTGGGACTTTTACCAAACATTGAGATGAAATTACATCTCAAGCCCTGTTGCCCAATGAAACCAGTAGGGTTTATAAGCATGGACACCGCTTTGCCTGAGCTTAGATATTTGGTATATAGCAATGTCAAGTGGTCTCCTACACTAATGATTTTCTGGTACACAGGTGAGCGATATAGGGCCATTGGGCCCTCTTGTTTATTTTTTATGGTGAACAGTCAGACTAGTCTGTGATGACTCAATGTTTGTACGAAGTTGTTGTATAATAGATGAGGGTCCAGTTATTCAAAGCCCCGTTAGCTTAATAAACTCGTTACTTACCAAAATGTTAAATGATATAGCAAGTACAATAGCTAATACTCATATCCTAATACTTTTGCTGAAAAATGTGAGTAGCTTTTGCATTTGCAAAAGCTACTCACATTTTTTTTCAGCAAAAATATTTTGTTTGTTTGATTTGAGGTTAATGTCCCCATCAACACTGTAAAGGTCATTTTGGAGACATTGCTTCCAATTTTGTGGGACTTTTAGTTTTACCCGACCTTAAGATGAAATGACATCTCAAAACATGTCACCCAATGAAACCAATAGGGTTTATAAGCATGGACGGACCAACTCACACCGCTTCACCTGGGCAGGCTCAGATCCTCTAAGCTGTTTACCAGTACTCATGTGTGTCGATTTCAGCTCTGCGTGGAAGCATAATGCAGCCTCAGCAAAAATATTGGTGGATATATTGTGCTAAAAAATTAATGATGCATTAAGTAACAATAATGTTAGCCTTTCACAACTGGTCCATGATAAGATTAACCTGGTGCATGAAGTGTTATAAGCTGATGCTATGCTGCAAAAGCTGTACAATTGAACTATAAGCCTGAGATAAGTCTGTTTATTTGGTTAATTTACCGTATATACCCCAAATATTCAGACAGCTAAACTTCTTTCCATACTTGTTCTAAAATTTGAAGGTGCACAATTGCTACCAATGTAGTATCTAAAATAGCTCTAACACAAGCAAAATCTGTCCCCGCCCATCTTGGCTTGAAGAAATAGCTGGGCTGCATGATGCTTCCACGCAGAACTGAAACCGACTGCACACGAGTACTGGTAATCCGCTTAGACGATCTAATCCTGCCCAGGCAAAGTGGTGCGAGTCGGACCGTTCATGCTTATAAACCGTTTTGGTTTCATTGGGCGACATGGCTTGAGATGTAATTTCATCTCAATGTTGGGCAAAAGTCCCACAAAATTGGAAGCAGCGTCTTCAAAATGACCTATACAGTGTTGTTGGGGAAGTTAAACCTCAATTCAAGCAAACAAACAAAAACGCAATCAAAACCTTTTTATGCAGTGTTGCAAATGTGGCGAAACACGTACGATCAGGAAAGAATCCGGAGCGTCGTCAACTGTAAGAATAGACATGTGTCATTTGACTCATTTTTCAGCAAGTAAAGTGTCAAAATATGTTTCAGGGGCCAGTTGTTCAAAACTAACGACAACGTTAGTTAAAGAATCGTTAAAACTTTGATCATTTAATATGGCAAAAATGCTAATATTTTTGCTGAAAAAAATGTGAGCAGCTTTTGCAAATGCAAAAGCTGTTCACATTTTTTCAGCAAAAATACCAAATTTTTAAATATTAAACTTGCTAGAACAGTTAACAATATGACCACTAACGAGCTCGTTAAGCTAACGATGCTTTGAACAACTGGCCCCTGATCTTTTGTCATGCTTGCTTCAGTTATGGCGCAGTGTTGAAAAACTAATAAGAAAAGGTCACTCAGGAAAAGCCACAAGCAAAGAATGCAGTCATCTTAAGTTTGTAGAGGCACAAACAAAAACAGACGAAACATGAACCAATGACACAAAGCCAATTAAGAAATAAGACACTGCAAAAGACGACCACCTTGGGACGATCAGTAGGAAACTACTAGGGGGGCTTCAACTCCGGAGTTTATGAAATTTCAACCCTCACCCTCAGTTCTAGTGCAGTATGAAACATAATAACCATCTTTGGACGGTCAGTAGGAAAACTACTTGGGAGCTTCAGCTCCGGTGTTTATGAAATTTCAACCCTCACCCTCAGTTCTAGTGCAGTATGAAACATAATAACCATCTTGGGACAGTCAGTAGGAAAACTACTGGGGGGCTTCAGCTCCGGAGTTTATGAAATTTCAACCCTCACCCTCAGTTCCAGTGTAGTATGAAACATAATAACCATCTTTGGACAGTCAGTAGGAAAACTACTGGGGGGCTTCAGCTCCGGAGTTTATGAAATTTCAACCCTCGCCCTCAGTTCGAGTGTAGTATAAAAAAAATGACAATAACAAATTGATCCACATGGAGACTTTCTAGCTCAACAGTGAGACAAAATAACAAAAAAAAACATAGTAAAATGCTTATGTATAGATTAATACTATCATGAATCTAGGTTGAGGACTCAACAACAGTCTGATGTCAGAGCAGAAGAAAACCACCAGTTAGATCACAGGAAATATCAGGTTCCACCTGTCTGGTTTTCAATCTATCTGTTTGTCCATTTGCCAATCTGTCAATATTTGCATTAACCGTAGCATCAACCCAAAGGTTCAAGTCCATTTTTCAAAAAGTAATTTTTTTCATTATTTTCAGCAAAAATGAGGCTTGACATTTCATGTGAATCATCTGTCAAGCCATAGCCAAGGATAAGAGGGGGTATTCACAAATTATTTTTCTTAATTCTGCACGAAAACATATGTTGTTGGTATTCATTAGAAGGGCCTCACAGGCACTTCTAATGAATACCCACAGCATGTTTTCGCGCAGAAATAAGAAAAATATCAGTACTTTTTGGATGAAAAAAGTGTCTTATCTGGAGCAATGTGCAGCCCAGCAGACGTTTCACATGTAATGTCAAGCCTTATTTGCTGAAAAACATGAAAAAAATACAGTGAAAATGCTGTCTGATAAATTTGCTTAGTCCTTGAAGGGTTAATCTACAGGAGGGAGGGCTCCTGCAAGAACAACACTTTTTGATGATAAGTTGACACCTTTTGCTATCCACTTTCAAACCAGGTAGCAGCTACATGTACTTATACTTAGCAATAGATAAGGTGCGTATTTGGTGATAATTGAAGGATAGTTTTCCTTATTTCTGCATAAAAACCTATATTGTGGGTATTCATTAGAACCGCCTCGATGAGGCGGTTCTAATGAATACCCACAACATAGGTTTTTGTGGAGAACTGACAAAAACGGGGAACAACCTACGTCAGAGCAGTGACGTCATAACCATTCGTAGGTTTGCAGGCGTTTACTACACAAAAGGCAATTGTCACAAGTAGGTGCAGTCGGTGCATTGGGACATAAAAGAATCAAACATACTGAAATCTGTCTCAGAAATGTGGCCTTTTCTTTAAGTAATTCGACACAAGCTGATTTGGCAATGATGTCGGAACTACCATTGTTTACAGCGCCGAATCAAATCTTCTGGCGAAGCTATCGAAGCCATTTCAATGTTTCTAGGTGGAATTAGCTTACTGGTGGGATGCAAATATTGTTCGTTACCAGCTGAAGTATGTTTTCTGAAGACTCGTAATGTACATATCTAGTTTGAAGCATTTTATTTACCCTACTTACACCAAAATGGCCGCTTCTGAAATGGGTACGACATCTCTGCTATGACTTAGGTTGTCACCCCTGAAAAACTATCCTTCAGTTATCACAAAATACCAACCTTATCTGTAGCTATGCTTACACCTTGCAAAAAAAGAAGAAAAAAAAACAATTCTGACATTTAAGAAATTCATGAGCAAACTGCATTCTTTTGCTTTCAGGTTTTACGCGCCCACATTCTTCCATTAACCAATGTAGCATTTAACAAGTCTGGTTCCAGTTTCATCACCGGCAGTTATGACAGAACATGTAAAGTCTGGGACACAGCCTCAGGGGAGGAGCTTCACACATTAGAAGGACATAGAAATGTAGTATATGCAATAGCGTTTAATAACCCTTATGGGTAAGCATAAGTCATGTAATATTACTCATAGTACACAACAACTGCATATAACATGGTTTGTTATGACAAGATTTTAGATATACATGTTGTGCTCTAGATAAACTTTTGGTACAATGAGTATTATATGTACATCCTTCCTTTAATCTTAATACTTAAATGTCCATTTTTAGCTCACCTGAGCCTTTAGGCTCATAGGTGAGCTTATAGTAAAGCCATGGTCCGTCGTCCGTCCGTCCGTCCGTGCATCCGTCCGTCCGTCCACCATTTTCAAAGATCTTCTTCTCCTATACTGCAGGGCCATTCAAAGCCAAATTTTATATGGAGCCTCAGTGGGATGGGGGAATGAAAGTTTGTTCGCGGGGTCTGGATCACATGACCAAGATGGCCGCCATGCCCATATATGGTAAAAAGCCTTCAAAAATCTTCTTCTCCAGAACCATAAGGCCAGTGGCCTTGAAACTTGGCATGTAGCATATGGTACTCGGGCCCATCATGGTTTGTACAAATGGTGACCCTGGGTTGACCTTGACCTATTTTACAGCAATGTCAAATTTGTCGACTTAGGCTTTTGCATGGGGCAAAGTGAAAATAATGGATTTATAGGAAACCATTGAAGACAGTGTCACCAAAATTTGTAGATCAGGTAAAGTAACTGAATACATGAATGTATATGGATCAGAAAGGTCAAGGTCATTCATTGGCCTTGTTCGCCGGTCTGGATCACATGACCAAGATGGCCGCCATGCCCATATATGGTAAAAAGCCTTCAAAAATCTTCTTCTCCAGAACCATAAGGCCAGTGGCTTTGAAACTTGGCATGTAGCATATGGTACTCAGGCCCATTATGGTTTGTACAAATGGTGACCCTGGGTTGACCTTGACCTATTTTACAGCAATGTCAAATTTTCCGACTTAGGCTTTTGCATGGGGCAAAGTGAAAATAATGGATTTATAGGAAACAATTGAAGACAGTGTCAACAAAATTTGTAGATCAGGTAAAGTAATTGAATACATGAAGATCTATGGGTCAGAAAGGTCAAGGTCATTCATTGGCCTTAGACCAAGGTCATTCAGGATCCATATTTCAAACATTTTTTTCTCCAAAACTGCTGAGCCAATTTAAGTAAAATTTAATATGGAGCCTTTGTGAGTTGAACAAATGAAAAAATGCCAATACGGTCTAGATCACATGACCAAAATGGCCGTCACGCCCATATATGGTAAAAAGCCTTAAAAATTCTTCTCCTCCAGAACCGTAAGGCCAATGGCCTTGAAACTTGGCATGTAGCATATGGTACACAGGCCCATCATAGTTTGTACAAATGGTGACCCTGAGTTGACCTTGACCTATTTTACAGCAATGTCAAATTTGCCGACTTAGGCTTTTGCATGGGAAAAAGTGAAAATAATGGATTTTTAGGAAACCATTGAAGACACTGTCACCAAAATTGGTAGATAAGGTAAAGTAGCTGAATACATGAAGATCTATGTGTAAGAAAGGTCAAGGTCATTAATTGACCTTAGACCAAGGTCACGCAGGTTCCATATTTCAAACATTTTTTCTCAGAAACTACTGAGCCAATTGAAGTGAAATTCAATATGGAGCCTTTGGGAGTTGAACAAATGAAAAGCTGCCAATATGGTCTAGATCACATGACCAAGATGGCCACCACGCCCATATATGGTAAAAACACTTCGAAATTCTTCTTCTCAAGAACCGTAAGGCCAATGGCCTTGAAACTTGGCATGTAGCATATGGTACTCGGGCCTATCATAATTTGTTCAAATGGTGACCCTGGGTTGAACTTGACCTATTTTACAGTAATGTCAAATATGCTGACTAAGGCTTTTGCATAGGAAAAAGTGAAAATAATGGATTTTTAGCTCACCTGAGCCTTTAGGCTCATAGGTGAGCTTATAGTATAGCCATGGTCCGTCGTCCGTCCATCCGTCCGTCCACCATTTTCAAAGATCTTCTTCTCCTATACTCAGGGCCAATCAAAGCCAAATTTCATATGGAGCCTCAGTGGGATTAGGGAACGAAAGTTTGTTCGCGGGGTCTGGATCACATGACCAAGATGGCCGCCATGCCCATATATGGTAAAGTGCCTTCAAAAATCTTCTTCTCCAGAACCATAAGGCCAGTGGCCTTGAAACTTGGCATGTAGCATATGGTACTCAGGCCCATCATGGTTTGTACAAATGGTGACCCTGGGTTGACCTTGACCTATTTTACAGCAATGTCAAATTTGTCGACTTAGGCTTTTGCATGGGGCAAAGTGAAAATTATGGATTTATAGGAAACCATTGAAGACATTGTCACCAAAATTTGTAGATCAGGTAAAGTAACTGAATACATGAAGATCTATGGGTGATAAAGGTCAAGGTCATTCATTGGCCTTAGACCCAAGATGGCCGCCATGCCCATATATGGTAAAAAACCTTCAAAAATCTTCTTCTCCAGAACCATAAGGCCATTGGCCTTGAAACTTGGCATGTAGCATATGGTACTCGGGCCCATCATGGTTTGTACAAATGGTGACCCTGGGTTGACCTTGACCTATTTTACAGCAATGTCAAATTTGCCGACTTAGGCTTTTGCATGGGGCAAAGTGAAAATAATGGATTTATAGGAAACCATTGAAGACAGTGTCACCAAAATTGGTAGATCAGGTAAAGTAACTGAATACATGAAGATCTGTGGGTGAGAAAGGTCAAGGTCATTCATTGGCCTTAGACCCAAGATGGCCGCCATGCCAATATATGGTAAAAAGCCTTCAAAAATCTTCTCCAGAACCATAACGCCAGTGGCCTTGAAACTTGGCATGTAGCATATGGTACTCGGGCCCATCATGGTTTGTACAACTGGTGACCCTTGGTTGACCTTGACCTATTTTACAGCAATGTCAAATTTGCCGACTTAGGCTTTTGTATGGGGCAAAGTGAAAATAGTGGATTTATAGGAAACCACCTCAATGATAAAAAAAGGGGGAAGACATCTGTGTTTTTTTAGAAAAACAAATTCTAGTTTTGTTCTGTTACTGCTCTTGAGATATGAAAATAAATTGGAACAAGTTTTCTTTTTGTTTCATTTGCTTCTGTATACAGTATACCATTTATGTCCAATGGACAGTTCCTCATATTTTCCCTTTCTGTGAGCCAGGCACCGAGGTTATAAAACTTTTTTCACGCTCAACTCACTTCAGCATGAAATTTACTCTGCTCATAAGTTTTAAAATGCCAACAAATATTGAGATGGCATTTTAAAATTTATGAGCAGGGTAAATGACATTTTCTGCTGATCTAAGTAGGAAAATTGTCACCAGACAGGTGAGCGGTTCAGGACCACTGGTCCTCTGGTTAATACTTAACTGCAAAATGTAGCATACAAAATTCTATATTTTTTATGTGTGTGTGTTGAGGGGGGGGGGGGGGGGGGGGTGGTTCAGAGGAAAGACAGATTGGAAAACACCAACAAAACCTTGAATGCATAAATTTGACATCTTTTCAGTAACTCATTCTGCTACTGTGAATGTAATTGCGTTGTGTTAAAAGATGTAAATTTTGCTGAAATTTTCACCCCCTAAATTTGATTTCAATGCTGAAATCCAAAATTTCACTGAGTATTTTACTCCACAAATTAAATTTCAACAATGATTTTCAAAAATTCTTTGCTGAGATACCCTTTACTCCCTGTTATCTAGAGCTCTGTGTAACATGTAATTTGGTTGTAAGATGGATCCCAAAAATGTATACATTATAATAGAAATACAGTAGAACTTCGATGGCTCGAACACCAATGGCTCGTTTACTATGGATGAGTCAAACACATTCTTGAGTCCCTAGCAAAATCCTCTACATAAGAAATAGTGGGGGGATAATTAAGGAGATTTTAGTCTTTTATCTTGATGAGGCGATTCTAATGAGTACACACAGCATACATATTCATTATAGAACACCGAAAAGATGTCAAAAAGTATCTCGTTATGCCTCACTTCAGTACCCTCAGTGGCTCGAACTATCCCTGTCTCGAACAGATTTTCGAGGCCCCAATGGTGTTCGAGCCATTGAAGTTGGACTGTATGACTATAAATGGTCATTTTTGTTGCACCTGCATGGGTCTCATTTTCTGTTGTTCATCCATCCGTCTGTTCATCAAGCCGTCAACATTAATTCACCCTTAATGTTCAAGTCCATTTCTCAAGAGCTGTTAGAGCTTCATTTATTATACTTGGTCAAAACTTATATCTTGGAAAGGCAAATTTTATACGAGCATCCATGTTTCACCTTGACCTTAATTTCATGGTTCGGTGACTGTGTGCCACCATAGGCACACATTGGCTTCAGCGGAATTCTTGTTCTGTATAATCTATGCATTTTGTTTTGATGTAAAACATACAATCAGCTAACACTAAGGCTGACACGATTAATCGTATAATCGATTAATCAATCGATAAATTCCACAAAAATGATTATCATTTCTGATTTGCTTTTAATCGATTACTTCATAGGTACAATTTACTTCCCAAAGCTATGCCTAAAATAGAGGGATGAGTGGCAAATAGTGCAGACCCTGATGAGACGCTGCATTCTGCGGCGTCTCATCTGGGTCTACACTGTTTGCTCAGGCCTGTCGGTTCAAATATACATATGGTAATGGCCAACATATGGTAAGAGTCATGCTCAGACAGAAAGCCAGACAGGTAAAATTATGACAAAAACCTTAACGATTACTAATCGATTATCGATCGCAATGGCATGACTGATAATCGATTATCTTTTCAGCTCCGATTAGCCAGCCCTAGCTAACACAGACTTTTCATCCCTTAATGGATCCCAAAAACAGTGTAATTAAGAGTTTGTGGTGCATTAAGGACACCATGCAGATTTTCACCTGACTACTTTGAACTGGACTATTCTGTACCAGATTTCTCCAGATCCAAACCTGTTGTGTTTGTCACTGTTGGTTGTTATAACATATTGCTTTAGTCACATCTAACACTAAGGCTACTTGTATTTAGTGCTTGGCTGTGTTAGATTCTTAGTGACTTACTTTGGAAGCCATATATAGTATATCAAACTGTTAAATGAATGGTATTACTTTTTATGTTTGTGTCTTTTTGTGCGAGATGAAATCTTCCTCCTTATATATACATGTATTAGGAGTCCATTTCAAAATTTTGGGGTATGAGGTTGTGTTTTCTTCAAATTTTATTTGGAAAATGGCTGAAATTTTAGCAAACAGTGGAGGACCAGATCAGACGTCTAATCTGGGCCTGCACTGTTTGCCAGGGTACCCATTTTGTGGTTTTGAGTACAAATTGGGTTAATGAAAATGATAGTACCTTTTCCATGGCAGCAATTTTGTGTCTCAAAACTAGCTAGAACATAGTTTGTATTCTTTCGACTACCATATAGCGTATTTCTGCTTAATTTGCTTCTTGAAACTTTTTGAATGACCCTCATCCCTTCACATATTCAACCATACTTTTGACTAGGGTGTTTCTGAATACAGTATTCCCACAAGTGTTCACAGCATGCATATCAGCCCTCTAGGAGATACTAGAAGACCGAAGGCTTCCAAAACTAGCCAAAAAGACAAAAAATGGGCTCCGAAATTTTCATTCTGCCCTGCATTTCTTTTTGACTTTTTGCTGCCTATTCCAAACAAGTGCAGCCACCAAACGAGTTTTCTTTGGAAAAAGTACAGACACCGATGTCTCGTTTACCAGTGCTCTTTCTTACTCGTACTGGAGTCTCTAGGAAAAATTTCTCATCGCTACAAATATTAATTTATCATATGATGTCGCATCTGAGAATGTAATAACGCCATGTAATAAATTTGGTAATCCACATCCAAATTACTTAGATATTCCCCCATAATGTTACATGTGCGACATCCTTAACGAAATTGAGTTTACAAATGGCTGAATAATGACATTTTTGTAAAACAATTGTTAATAAAATGCATTTTTAATGTCATATGATAAACAGAATCTTGCATTTTATGCTCATTTATTATTTAATTTATTAAACTCGTTAATACAGGTTGTTTTTCATTTCAGGGATAAAATAGCAACGGGTTCATTTGACAAGACCTGTAAATTATGGAGCTTTGAGTCTGGAAAGTGCTACCATACGTTTAGAGGTCATACTGCTGAAATCGTAAGTACTTATAGAATTTCTTTATTTAGCCTTTTTGTACTTGGTGGTTTTGTTTGTTTGTCTTGAGTTTAACGGCCCAGTCAACACTATTTAGGTCATTTTTGAGCCGGTCAGTTTACCTATCCACACTTTTACGGGTAGGCTTATACGAAAGCGGTTAACCAGTACAGTGCACATTCTTTCGCCAGAAACTGACAACTGGCCTTCTTGAATCAGCGGAAGGGAGAGAATGACCTTTAAAATGATTTCATGATCAATCTCCATGAAAGAATGTTGCTGACCCTGGTAGATATCGAACCAGCGTCCTGATCACCAGTCAGACGCGCATCTGACTGAGCTACCGAGGTGGGCATTGCACTTGGTGGACTCTTCTGCCATACATATAGCACGAGTCCATTTCAAAATTTATGGGGTTTCAGGTTGACTTGATTTTATAAATTTATTCAGAATTGGCTGAACTTTTGCAAACAAAAAAGGCCCTGGTCAGATACCCATAAGACCACCCACAACTTATTAAAAAAAAAATGTTATCCCTTAAGGGGAATGGGAACACCTAAGGGGTGGCAACTCCTGCAAAAGTATTTTTGTCTCCCATGTCAATAGGTGTCAACTCTTAAAGGAAAGAATTTGCTCCTGAGGAGCAAATTCTTTCCTTTAGGAGTAGACCCCTTTTCATTGGGCCAGGCTATAGAAAAGCAAACAGGAAGTCCAGAAAGTTGTCTCCCTTTGAAAAATGGCAGAAAAATCTGCCAGGTGTTCCCATTCCCCTAAATTATCCTCATTACATGTATTTCTTACCTGGAGCTACATTAGAATCGTTACGTAAAAATTTATGTTGGTTTTTCAATGGTTTGATAATTATTATGTCCTCCCAAAATATTTTGCTACATATTAAACCTCTGCTCAGCAGTCACGTCTCCCTTCCAGCCTGCAGCCGCATTACTTAATCTAAATTCCTTCTGTTAAACAGTCCCTGTGCTGACTCTTAACCATTAGGCCTCTCACCATTGTGGTTTGAGCTCGGGTCGCATGTGAGACATCAAGTTCTGCAATGGAAGGTCATGTGGTTTTTCTGTCACTGTGGGGTACTCTGGTTTTTGCCCACCTCTTATTAACGATCGGCTTGATATGATTTACTCCTCTTGAAAGGGCCGTAAAACCAAGCAAACAAAAAAAGTCTCTGTCAACTCACTTGCAAAAAATGAAGTGTAAATATAAGAACAATTTCCTTTCTAATGTATTTATTTCTCTTAAAATTACCACTCTGATATATTATTTTAAATCTTTTTAAATAATTTTAACCCATTTAGTACCAGAAACCCTAAAACGGGTAATTGGCAAACAGTGCAGGCCAAGATCAGATGCCGCAGAATCTGATCAGGGCCTACACTGTTTGCAAAAAGTTCAACCATTTTCCTAATAAGTTTTGAAGAAAATACAACCTGACACACCTTGATCATGAAATGGGCTCCTGCTATATATAAGGGGGAAGATTCCGTCTGGTACAAAAAGGGTTAATAATCTCAGATGACACCTCTCCATCATTTTTACATCATTTCTGAGCTGTATTCGTCTGCTGATTTGGTTGATTGATTTGATTTTAACGTCCCTGACAACACTTAAGCTAATATTGGAGACTTTACTTCCTATTTGTGGGACTTTTACCCGACATTGAGATGAAATGACATCTCAGTCCCTGCTGCCTAATGAAACTAATAGGCTTATACACATGGACAGTCCAGCTCACAGCAATTTTCCTGGACAGGCTTAGACCTTCTAAGCGGTTTACAAGTACTCCTGCGGCCGGTATCAGCTCTGCGTGTAAGCACCATGCAGCCCGATCTATTTCTCCAAGCCCTGATAGGCGGGGATGCTCCCTCTACTGAATAGCCACTGTTAAGCTGTCAGTTTCAGAGTTTTTCATGGCTGGCATCTTAACCTTTATCCTGCTGTATAGATTTATTTTGCCACACCCATTTATGACTATCAACCCGTCAAAATACATAATAAGATGTTTATTTAAATTTGCAATCTGCAGTCGAACTTCAATGGCTCGAACACCTTTGGGACCTCGAAAATCTGTTCGAGACAGGGGTAGTTTGAGCCACTGAGGTTACTGCCAGGAGGCATAACGAGATACTTTTAGACATCTTTTCGGTGTTCGTATAATGAAAATGTATGCTGTGTGTATTCATTAGAATCGCCTCATCGAGGCGATTCTAATGTGTACAAACAGCATACATTTGTAAGATAAAAGACTAAAATCTCCTTAATTATCCCTCACTATTTCTTATGTAGAGGATTTTGCTAGGGGCTCAAGAATGGGTTCGACGCATCCAAGGTAAACGAGCCATCGGTGTTCGAGCAATCAAAGTTCTACTGTAATTGACAAACAGTGTAAATCGTGATCAGACGGCTTTGGCTTCTTCAGAAGCCGTCTGAAGCCATCTCATCTGATCTTCACAGACACTGTTTTTAAAGGTAGGGGTTGTCCTGTTCAACAGGATAAGGGTTAATAGAGGTTACACTGTGTATGTTTTCAGGTGTGTCTAAGTTTTAATCCCCAGAGTTCAATGATTGCTACTGGAAGTATGGATACAACTGCAAGATTGTGGGATATCCAGACTGGTCAAGAAGTAGCTACGTTAAATGTAAGTACAGATGAACTACGATAGCTCAAATACCTTTGGGACCGTGAAAATTTGTACGAGATAGGGGTAGTTCAAAATTCTGCGACAGGCCATGAGGCATAATGGTGATGACTTAAGGATGTATTTTTGATTTTCTGTAAGATAAAAGAATGTTGTGTGTACTCATTAGAGTCGCCTCATTGAGGCGAAGAGTCGCCTCATTGAGGCGACTCTAATGAGTACACACAACATACCTTTGTAAGATGAAATCAAACAAACGTCCAGAAAATAACCTAAGTATAGTGATGTCTGGTACTATGGGAAGACTTCTTTAGAGACTCCAGACGTCATTTGTTCAAAACTAACGATGTCATTAGTTAACAAATCGTTAAAACTTTGATCATTTAAAATACTAATTTTTTTGCTAAAAAAAATGTGAGCAGCTTTTGCATATGCAAAAGCTGCTCACATTTTTTCAGCAAAAATAACAAAATTTTAGGTATTGAGCTTGCTAGAACAGTTAACAATTTGACCAATAAGGAGCTCATTAAGCTAACGAGGCTTTGAACAACTGGCCCCTGAATGAGTTTGAATTGCCCTTTGTTAATGAGCCATCCTAGTTCCAGTTATCAAAGTTTCAATATACAGTCGAACTTCAATGGCTCGAACACTTTTGGGACCAAGAAAATCTGTTCGAGACAGGGGTAGTTCGAGCCACTGAGGTTACTGTCTGGAGGCATAACGAGATAGTTTTAGACATCTTTTCAGTGTCCTATAATGAAAATGTATGCTGTGTGTACTCATTAGAATCACCTCATCACATACATTTGCAATATAAAAGACTAAAATCTCCTTAATTATCCCCCACTATTTCTTATGTAGAGGATTTCGCTAGGGGTTCAAGAATGGGTTCGACACATCCATAGTAAACGAGCCATCGTTGTTCGAGCCATCGAAGTTCTACTGTAGTTTCTTTCACAGAGGGCAGGCACATTTCCCAAGATACTAAAATTTGTTTTGGCTTGTCATGTTTTGAGAAAAAAAAATCTTTAAACATTTTGCAATCATTGTCCTTTAGCAGAAAATTCTACAGCAGATGAGAGTGCATTTTTTTTTTCTGCAAAAATAATGCTTGACATTTTATGTCAATTGTGTGCCCAAGTAGACAATCCGCATGTAATGTCAAGCATTGTTTTTGCTGAAAAATAATGCTTGACATTTCATGTGAATAGTCTCCCAAGTAGATGATTCACATATAATGCCAAGCATTATTTTTGCTGAAAAATAATGCTTGACATTTCATGTGAATCATCTCCCAAGTAGACGATTCTCCCAAATAGACTATTCACATATAATCTCAAGCATTATTATATATGCTGAAAAACTGCTTGACATTTCATGTGCATCATCTGCCCAGCAAGCAATTCACATATAGTGTCAAGCATTATTTTTGCTGAAAAATATGGGAAAAAAATGCCATCTGCTAAACATGCTTAATGCTCAAAGCCTGAAACATTTAAGAAATGAATGTAATTTATTTAACCCTTATCTTGCTGTTCACGACAACCCCTATCTTTGCAAACAGTGTAGATCCAGATCAGATGGCTTCTTCCATCTGATCAGGATCTACAATGTTTGGCATTCAGTTTATGAATTTGTAGCAATAAATTACATCAAGTAATTTGATTGGTTGATAGACAGAAATGGGTGTGGCTTAAATGAATATTCAGCAAGATAAGGGTTATGTTCATCAAATTAGGAGCAAAGTAAGTGAACCCCAAACTTAATTTTTGCTCATGCAGGGTTCACTTAAACTCTTTGGGGTTCACTTACTTTGCTAGTGACCCGATGTTCATAATTACCTTTATCACTTATAGATCACTACGGTCATTCTCTCCCTTCTGCTGATTCAAGAAGGGCAGTTGTCAGTTTCTGGCAAAAGAATGTGCACTGTACTGGTTTACCGCTTACATATAATATTATGCCTGCCCAGGTAAAATTTGGTTAGGTAAACTAACCGGCTCAAAAATGACCTCAATAGTGTTGACTGGGCCGTTAAACTCCAGTACAAACAAACAAATCACTTTATCACTTATACTCACATTATTTCCTATCCATCATATGTCAAAACTAATTTGTTTAAGGGCTAAAATGAAAGAAGAAAACAATTGTAAGCAGTTTAACTACTGACAGCAGAACAGCGTCGGTGGTGCCATAACATCGCCTTCATCCAATCATATTGAAGAGATCTGTTGTTTATTTCAACGTCACTGACAGGGCGTTAGTCAATGTATTCTTTAAAGTATGAACAACATGGCTTCCTAGTACGTTACTAGCGGGGTTTTCTTTAAATACAATGAGAATGTACGAGGGTAGGCTGAAAAGTTCTGAGCCTGACCAAGTAGCAGGCATCGAACAGCCATGAAATTTTGTATTCATTAAATCCAATCCCTTATTACTTGATTTGACACAAATGAGTTCAAGTTTACCTGCAATAACGTAGAAATTCTAGACTTTGAAAATTGATACTAGCACGTTTTTGAGAAAACGGACAAAATCTGGCATTGTGGTGTCATCAAGTGCCTCCATAAAAAGGGGTTAGCTCCTAATGACATTCATGCCGATATGGTTGGTACATCAGGGGATGATGCTCCTTCGAATGCAACCGTGAAAAGGTGGGCAGCAAATTTTAAGATGGGCAAGGACAGCGTTGCAGATGATGACCGGTGTGGACGACCCACAACGGCAACAACTGAGGAAACCATCAGCCAAGTGCACAGGGCCATGATGGATGACAGGCGTTTAACTGTGAATCAGTTAGCTAACACTGTTGGCATCTGTGAACGAGTAGAGAACATTCTACACAGTGAATTAGGAATGTCGAAGGTTTCCGCCAGATGGGTGCCACGGCTTTTGACGCCTGACCAAAAGTTTACCAGACTGAACCTGTCACAAGCCAACTTGGCTATTTTTGAAGCAGACCAAGATGGTTATCTTGACCGCTTTGTCACTCAGGATGAGTGTTGGGTTCATCACTTTGAGCCAGAGACTAAAAGACAATCCATGCAATGGAAGCACCCTGGCTCACCCCCTCCAAAGAAGGCAAAGGTCGTCTCCTCTGCAGGGAAGGTGATGGCATCAGTGTTCTGGGATGCCAAGGGTATAATATTCATAGATTACCTTCAAAAGGGCAGAACAATTAATGGGGAGTATCATGCAGATCTGCTAAAACAATTGCGAAAAGCATTTAAGGCTAAACGACCTGGAAAATTGACAAAAAGGGTCTTGTTCCATCAGGACAATGCGCCTGCTCATAAATCGGTTGTCGCAGTGGCTGCTGTGCATGACTGTGGCTTCACACTTGTCGATCACCCTCCGTATTCACCTGATCTAGCTCCATCAGATTATCGGTCAGACGAGGAGGTGATAGCTGCGGTGGAGGATTTTTTCAGGGACCAAGATGAGACCTTCTATACCACTGGGATCCAAGGTCCAGCATCGCTGGAGGAAGTGTGTGGACAGGAAGGGAGACTATGTTGAAAATAAGGCACTTTCAGCATGGACAAACCATTGGATCTTGGTCAGGCTCAGAACTTTTCAGCCTACCCTCGTAAATATATAAAAATGAAGCAGGCCATGGTTGCCCAGTCTGATGTGCATCCAACTGGTGATCAGGTTCCTGTAGTTCAAAGCATTGTTAGCCTAACGAGCTTGTTAAGGGTTAAAAGTTAACTGTTCTAGCAAGTACAATATCTAAAAATTCTGGTATTTTTGCTGAAAAAAATACAAAAGCTACTCACATTTTTTTTCAGCAAAAATATCAGTATATATACCCTATTTAATGATCAAAGTTTTAATGATTTGTTAACTAATGATGTTGTTAGTCTTGTACAGCTGGCCTCTTGAGTTCATGGTTTAAATCCCCACCTGGTCCAGCAAAATTTATTTTGTGGAGATTGATTATGAAATATTCATATTGTCATTCTCACCCTTCTGCTGATTTAAGAAGGGCATTTGTCAGTTACTGGCAAAAATGTGCAATGTATTGCTTAAATAACTGATTATGTATAAGCTTGCCCCGGAGAATTGACTTGCCCAACATGATCTTAAAAGTATTGACAGGGCTGTTACACTGAAAATTCGGCTGTTACACTCCATTCCAAACCAGACCAAAAATTGAATATACACATGTATTTTATACTTAGCAGTGATATAACCAGCAGCCCAGACTGCATTTTTGGTTTGTTTTTCATTAAAAAAAAAAAAAAAAGAGAATTTACTTTTTTTCAATGAATACCATCAAATATATTGAAAACATATTTTATTGAGTGTGTTGAAAACACCAGGGGCCAGTTGTTCAAAACTAACGATGTCGTTAGTTAACGTATCGTTAAAATTTTGATCATTTAATATGGCAAATATGCTAAAATTTTTGCTGAAAAAATGTGAGCAGCTTTTGCAGACGCAAAAGCTGCTCACATTTATTTCAGCAAAAAATACCAAAATTTATGATATTGCACTTGCTAGAAGAGTTAACAATATGACCACTAACGAGCTCGTTAAGCTAACGATGCTTTGAACAACTGGCCCCAGAAATTTTCACCAGTGCGAAGCATGTTACCAACAGCTGTTCAGTCACAGTACATTGCCAAAGTCACGAATAAAATAGAAAGAAAATTTACTCTCTCTTTTTTTTTTGATAGATATCAAAAGTGTTCCATGTCGTGTGTAGAAAAAAATCAGAATTTTCACTAATGCGTCAGACTCGTGAAAATTCTGATGTTTTCAACACACGAAATAAAATATTTTTGGTATTCATCTGAAAATTTTTGGTATTCATCTGAAAAAAGTAAATTTCCTCTATGTATACATGTAGGTGAACAATCAAAGCCCGAGGTTATAAAACTTTTTTCATGCTCAACTCACTTGAGCAGGTGAGCTCATAATTATTAAAGTAGCAAACAAATGCTGCAATTTGTCTGCTCTGATCAGCAAAGAATGTTGTTTGTCCTGCTTATAAATTTTAAAATGCCAACAATTTTTGGCATTTTAAAAGTTATGAGCAGGACAAATTTCATGCTCAAGCCAAGTGAGTTGAGCATGAAAAAAGTTTTATAACGGGAGGTCAGGTGTTTTTTCTCTGGGTACTCCTGTTCTCGCCTACCTCTGATTAATGATCGGCTCGAAAGAAGTGAAATAATCTTGATAGGGCTGAAAAACAAAATAATAAAAAAAAATTAAAAAATAAAGAAAACTTCATTTAAGGGGAATAGGAACACCTTCAGGGGAAGCAACTCCTACAAAAGTTTTTTTTGTCTCCTATGTCCATAGGGGTCCAATCTTTAAATGAAAGAATTAGCTCCTGAGGAGCAAATTCTTTCCTTTAAAGGTGCATTATTGAGCTATCGGGCTTCAAAAATGAAAAGCGTGTTTTTCGGTTTTATTTCTTCTATCCATGTAGCTTTGTCATTTGTAATCTTCTGAAACCAAATACCACTTCAGAACTTTGTGAAAATCGTCGTTTTCATTTTTGTTTATTTGTTGTTGTTGGGAATTTCCATCTAAAAATATTCCTGTCACGTGACAAAAAGCCGGGCAACATCACTGCGGCGAACAATAAGATGGCGACCTCCGGTTCATCTGAGGAAAGTAGAATTTTTAGTCCAAATTACAAGTATTTGACTTTCAACGGCACTGACACAATACTATCAAGCATGTTAATCTGTTATCAAATGCTAACACATCAATTTACAGGCAAGAAGATCATTTTGCCGTCAACATCTAAGGATGAATTTCTGAATCGATGAGAATTGACATGGGGTCGTTTCAAAGATACACAAAAACCGCATAAATGTGAGAGTACATGTATGATGTGGGTATTTGTTAGAATTAGACGATACTAGCAATAACCTTTTGATTTGTTTGATTTGAGGGTTAACGTTCAAATTAACACTGTTTAACGTCCCCATCAACACTGTATAAGTAATTTTGGAGACCTAGCTTACAATTTTGTGGGACTTTTATATACCCGACATTGAGATGAAATGAGATCTCATTCCCTGTCGCTTACGGGCCTCCGTGGCCTAGTGGTTAAGAGCGCTGACTCTTGATCATTAGGTCTCTCACCACTGTGGTTCGAGCCTCGCTCGGGTCATATGTGAGACGCCAAGTTCTGCAACGGAAGATCAGATGGTTTTTCTCCGGGTACTCCGGTTTTCGCCCACCTCTGATTAACGATCGGCTCGATATGAGTGAAATAATCTTGAAAGGGCCGTAAAACCAAAACCAAAAAAAAAAAAAAAAAATCCCTGTCGCCCAATGAAACCAATAGGGTTTATATGAATGGGCGGCCCGACTCGCACCGCTTTGCCTGGACAGGCTTGGATCCTTTAGGCGGTTTACCAATACTCCTAAGCGGTCTGTTTAAGCTCTGCCTGGCACCATCATGCAGCCCACCTATTTCTTCAAGCCCCGCCATGGGAGCCGAGCAAGAACTTTTTAATACCGAAACAAAAGAGAAACACTATCCATATTCCCACCGCCCATCAGGGCTTGAAGAAATATATGGGTTGCATAATGCTTCCACGCAGAGCTGTAACTGAGCCGCAAACGAGTACTGGTAAACAGCTTAGAGGATCTAAGCCTGGGCAAGCAAAGCGATGCGAGTCCGTCCATTTGTTTCACTGGGCGACAGGGCTTGAGAAGTCATTTCATCTCAATATCTGGTAAAAGTCCCACAAAATTGTTATCAACGTCTCCAAAATGACCTTTACAGTGTTGAAGGGGACGTTAAACCCCAAACCAAACAAACAGACGTGCACCAGGACCTTTCTACTCACTGATACTGGGATCGGCCACATTTTACCATTACTTGCAGATTTACAGCACACATCAATCTTGCAATTACGGTAGAGGTCTTAACATGCACAGCGCCGGCCTCGGTAGCTCAGTCGGATGCATGGGGAAGCAGGTTCGATACCTGCCGGGGTCGGCAATATTCTTTTGCGGGGATTGATCATGAAATCTTTTCTACAGTCATTCTCTCCATTCCGCTGGCTCAAGAAGGGCAGTTGTCAGTTTCTGGCGAAAGAATGTGCACTCTCCTGGTTACCTCTTATGTATAAGCCTGCCCAGGAAAAGTAAACTGACAGGCTCAAAAACGGCCTAAATAGTGTTGACTTGGCCGTAAACCCCAAAACAAACAAACAGTTAACATGCATAGGGGATGACTCTCCCTGAACAATGCGCCTCCAGTTTGTTTGTTTGATTTGAGGTTTAACGTCCCCGTCAGCACTTTTAAGGTCATTTTGGACATTTTACCCGACATTGAGATGAAATGACATCTCAAGCCCTGTCGCCCAATGAAACCCATAGGGTTTATTAGCATGGGCGGTCCGCCTCGCACCGCGGTTCCTGGACAGGCTTAGATCCTCTAAGCGGTTTACCAGTACCAGTGTGCAGGCCGGATTCAGCTCTGCGTGGAAGCATCATGCAGCCCATATATTTCTTCAAGCCCCTATGGGCGGGGGCCGGTGCCTCCAGTTAAACGTTCCGATCCAAAGGGCGGTGCGCATTTTGACATTCATCGCTGTAAATGGTGTTCAGACACCGAAATAATCATCGCCGGGTCGAACCGAGGGACTCTGGCATCTGAGTCAAGTGCACTAACCACTCTGGGCTTAACCACTGAGCTGTCACGCTCAGTTTATTACATAAACTCCAGGTTTGCAGGATGAAACTCTGCACAGTAATCGGCTCTTTCGCTGTACATTTTGTCGTTCTCCCTGCTCTAGGGGGGGGGGGGGGGGGGGGGGGGGTCATGTGAGTACCAGCTGATAGCAAGCCGGCGGAATGAACAACAGACAGCGCATAAATGTCATCCTACTGGATTTCAGTAAGGCCTTTCACGAGGTTCCGCACAATTTCATTGCTGATGGATACCAGAAAGTCGTAATTGATGATTTCTTCGTCTGCGCCCGTTACTTCTGGTGTTCCACAGAGTACAGTGCTCGGCACTCTCCTTTTCCTCATATACATCAACGACTTGCCACCACGCGTCTCCCCTGTTCGCTGATCACTGCTTGTTGTACCGAGTTGCTGTCGCTCAAGAGGACTTTAATCATTTACAAGCATGGGAGAGAGACTGGTAGATGCGTTTTCACCCAGACAAGACTTAGTCTCATCAGAATCGGCAACAAAAGCAAGATAATGGAGTCATCATACAACATCCATTGCCAGAAGTAAAGCAAAAAACCTGGCTATAGACAGTACACTGGTGTGAAATAGTCACACTGACATGCTTAGACTAGCTTCTAGTCGGATATCATATTTTAAAGTTAATAAGTAATATTCTTCTACCCCTTATTTGATCTTGGGAAGATATAGTCTGACTAAAATGCCAGTTTGCCTTATCAGTTGGTGTTCGGTAAGGGGTACAGAAAGGCAATAAACATTTCATGACTGTAGCTGTAATCAATCATTTACCAAGGATCTTGCGCATTGTACTAGACCTTGGTGTCTGAGACAAGATTAAAGTCTAACAAGGTTTCATATTTGATAAAAACACTCATGAAGGTTGGTAATTGGTTAATATGACATCAAGGTCTAGTAGCTAGACTACGACATGCTATCTACGACAGACAGCCAGACAGTTGCTTTCCTATCCTACGCAGGAATCTCTCTGCATGCCCAAAGGACATCAAGGCAACAGCATACAAGTCACTAGTTAGACCTAAACTAGAATATGCTGCCACCCCCTGGGACCCCTACAAACAAACTAGTCCAGTTCAATCGCAATCTTCCGCTCACATCGTCTATCTTACTGATCATATGCATATTGGAAATGAAAAAGGGAGGTTGGTAAAACCTAGTATTCCTTGAATTTCTCGAATCAAGGTCTGCTTTAATTAAGGAAATTTAGTAATCCCGGATTGTTTTGTTATTGGCAAAGAGCTCTGTGTGAATGATCCATGTCCCTGTCTTGAGATAGATATAAGAGCTTTATTTGTTTAACCGTCATTCATGAAGGCTTACAAAAGTATTTAGGCTGATGAAATAATTATATATATATATATATTACGCTTTATTCGCAAAATATCTATCTATCTATCTATCTATCTATCTATCTATCTATCTATCTATCTATCTATCTATCTATCTATCTATCTATCTATCTATCTATGGTTAGAAAAGTAGTTGTGTATATGTATGAAACGTCCGCTTTATAATGCAGTTTTCTTTCAAAAAACAAAATACAGAGG
The DNA here is from genome assembly GCA_963580285.1 of Lucinisca nassula. Lineage (NCBI taxonomy): Eukaryota > Metazoa > Mollusca > Bivalvia > Lucinida > Lucinidae > Lucinisca > Lucinisca nassula. Next base: position 43,090,188 of record OY757024.1, on the reverse strand, counting down.
AGTACGGCAACTTGGATTTTTCAAGTACGGCAACTTGGATTTTTTTAAGTACGGCAACTTGGAAAAAAAATGCTGAATTAACTGTACGGTTACTTGCGTCACAAAATTGCAAATTTGGAAACTACTGACACCATTTTGACATCGTTTGGAAGGAAAGGCCGTGGTTATTATCATGTTTGGTTTCATCACATAGGGATCGATTATAATGCTAGTGCTGATCGTAAATCAATCTATTTTTGCATGAAACAGATGGAGATGTGAAATCTACACCAGAGCCATATTTCCTTTTGAGAATTCTTTGTCGTTGCTTTCGCTTTGTTTCATTATTGAAAATACTTTGGAAGAAAGTCTGTCCCCTATTGGTCTATTCAACGGAAGGAACTTTCCTTTCGTGATGGGAAGTTTTTCTTTTTTTTTTTTCTTTTTTTTTTTTTTTTGTTGTTTTTGTTTACGAAATAAAGTTTGTTTTTCAGTGAGCTGAAATAGTTTCTACTTCGTTCTTGTGAAACTTACAACTAGAATAGATGTTAGTTTATGCTTTGAGAAGTGTTTATTCCTTTGACGAGAGTTTATTCAAACGAAGGTCCTGTAATATGCATACTATACTCCAGTTATTTAAGATTATGAGTGAGGCCATCATTATTATTATTATTTATTTATTTATTTTTTTTTGCATTACATAAACATGCCTATTCAAATAAATTGAACATATTTCCACTAAAAAAATGAAAATGTTCGGATAAATTTTCATAATTCAGCTCAAAACATAGATTTTGGGTACTCGTTGGAACCGTCTCGACCAGGCGGTTTCTGACGAGTACCAAAGATCTATGTTTTGGGCAGAAATGCGAAAAATAATGTACACCCCTACAAACCCCATTCTACTGGATAAAAGTGGAGTTTAAGAGGGTCAAAATTAAATAGGCATGTTTTCATGATGGTCTTCTGTTTTTTTTTGTTTTTTTTTTTTTCGAAATCGCCCACGTGCACACATGTTGCAATTTTTATCTTGTATATTCTAACCATTTCACATTTGTACGGTTTAGTAACGCCACAGACAACAAAAAGCTACTTTAAAGAAGGTGATTTAAGGTTCCGCAATACAGTTAATAGTTACCCAAACAGATTTATCATCAAATGGTAGTCCATGTAAATGTAAGAATATGAAAGCAAAATATTTTTATTGGAAAGTCACCATGTTAGTAATTTATTGCATTTTTCCATGGTTTTGAAAAAATGATATCTTAATCCACAGAACAAAAATGTGTAAAATACTATCATAGAATTGTGGCTAAAGGTTGCCTTTAGGCACTGCAAGGGTGGAATTTCAAGTAAAATACCTAAATAGTACTGAAAATTAATGATTCCTCCCCCACCCCCAAAAAATGGAATTATTTCACCTGGTACTATTTTTAAATTCAGTGTATGGTAGCCAAAAATGACCAGTTCTACCAAGTTGGCAGTAAGATCACTGATTGGGTTGATGTGTTGCAATCTCTTGCATTTAGCTTGTAAAATGATTGACCTTCTTTGGTGCTTTTAGTATTTCATTTTATATATTTCATTCATGCAATTTATAACAATTTATGAATCACTGCACCAAAGTTTCACTGTATTATTGATTGTGTTTACTGGGTGGGTGATTTGATACTGGAATAAAATCCAAAACCAAAAAAAAAAAAAAAAAAAAAAATATGATAAAAAGAGTTTATCCCCATATTTGAACTGAAAGAATGAAAACAGCATGTTCAGCACCAGGATTTTTGTCCAAAAGGCTTCTGATCACTTCCAATAACTGCTATGTTATAGCAGTGATTTTTACCCATTGATTTGTTACATCAGAATCAGAATCAGAATTGTTACTGGTGACACGTCAAATGACATTCATACACCAGGACCTGTGATATGGGAAGTTAGTCCCTAGCTCTAACCAAAGATGTAAACTTAGCTACACAATCATCAGCACCTTCCGCCGTCGAAATAATAGAATCCGGAAGGGCATTCCAATCTCTAATGGTTCGGGGGAAGAACGATTTTTTATAAATATCCGTTCTTGCAGTAAGGGTCTGAAACGTCATTGAATGGTGCTTTCTACAGTGTCTAGCCGGGGGAACAAGGTCATCTGTTGGAATGCTGGCAGCACCCTTTAGACCTTTGTATAAGAGTATGAGCCTACTGTCTTTTCTCCTTTTCTTGAGAGACTCCCATCTTAATTTTCCTAGAATTCCAGTCATGCTCCCAGTTTCAAAGCAGTAATTTCCAGTTACAAATCTAGCTGCTCTATTCTGAACTTTTTCAATTTCTTCATTTAGGACCACTCCGCTTGGGTCCCAGATGCAACTACCATATTCCAAGATTGGGCGAACAAGTCCCCTGTATGCTGTCTCTTTCACATGCTGGGGACACTGATGAAGATTTCGCCTCAGGAATCCAAGAGTTCTATTCGCCTTTGTACACATATTGCTAATGTGTGTATTCCATCTGAAATCGTGAGTGATTGTCACACCAAGGTATTAAATGGAATTCACATTTTCGAGGACCGTTCCCTCTAAAGTGTAAGAAGCCTCAACTTTATTAGATCTCTTCCTTGTTATCTGCATAATATTGCATTTAACTGGCTGAAATCTCATGCCCTATTTTCGGGCCCAACATCCTAATCTATCTATGTCAGCCTGAAGTTTCAGCGAGTCATCTGTATCTCTAATTTCCCGGTAACAAACACAGTCATCTGCGAAAAGTCTTATTTCTGAGTCAATGTCAGAGGAAATATCATTGATGTACAGGGAGAACAATAGAGGACCAAGAACAGTCTCTTGTGGGACTCCAGACAAAACTGGCGCCCATACTGAAGATTCACCATTAACAACAACACGCTGTTTTCTGTTCACATGAGTCACCATAAACAAATAATTGATGTTTGGACATATTTATCTAATCCAATTAATGATCTGTTGTTTCACCTACTTACCAATGTGCGTGTTGGTAAAATTTCATAGAAGCCCAATGCTTTTAATATGTTTTGCTGAAAGAAGTTAAAAAAGAAATCTACCTTTTTCAACTTGTTTACTTGGGAACAGGGGTGAACAACACAAACAGGACAATGTTACACGTAGAAACTAGTTCAGAAATGAAGGCATACTATTCATGAATTAACGAACAAATTATGTTAGAAAGTACGTGAAATTAGGCGCAAGACAGTTTCAAATATGAATATTATGTTTTAAATTTAAAGCAATGGTGTACTATTGTTTTTTTGGGGGAAATTAGTTCCAAGGCGTATGAATACGTTTTTGCATTTGGCAAGATGGAAATCTCTTCAATTTGACAGCTACACTAATTTATCAGTGATGACAGGCTTCCAAGATAGGCGATTTCATTATGGTATACGCAGGAAGAAGGCTACATAGCTGACTTTTCAAGGTATTTTCATTGATGATGGAGAAAATAAAATGTGGAAGGCATAATTGATGAAATCTCAGCATTTCAGATTTACCGCAAGAAAAGGAGATGATGGCGCCCATCGAGAATAAACATGTCAAAAAAATCTGGTTTTTAATTCAGGTAGCCTTTTTGATAGAAAGCTTTGTCAGAGTCGTTAGTATTTGAATTGAACTATTGATCTGCAGCTGTTTTAGTAACTTTTAAAAAGTCTATAAAGCGGTTTCCTTTTTTCCTGGTAAAAGTGAAAAATACAGAATTTCATTTATTTTCAAAGGCACAGGGATGTTGCTAATGCAAGAAAGTACTTGCTGTAATAACCGTTTATACCTCCAACCCTTTTTCTTGTGGGACATGGATTTTTAAACGGAAATCAGGATTATATTTTGGGGAAAATCAACTTGCAAATCTTTCATCTATATTTTTCTTGTGCAAATGTATTGAGGAAACTTAAGATGTCCTGAGATAAAAGTACTTTCATAAATTTCTTTTCCGTTCACAAAAGGTTACTTTCGCTGTAATATAAAGGGCAGCTAAAATAATTTTCATCCTAGTTGTAATCTAAAACTGTTAGTTTAACACTTAAATACCAGCATTTTAAACAAGAAGTGCAGATCTGGTAAAACGCAGCATTATGCCGCCTTTCTATGTTTGGATTCCATGTCCCAGTGAGATTCTATGATGGGGCGGTCTAAGTCCCTCTGGAGGGTGACCGAATAATCATGGAGAATTATTGTCAGGTACACCCCAGTGTCACCAGCAAATAGGCGAACCCGGGACCACACATTGTCGGGTAGGTCGTTAAGGTATAATAACAATAATATTGTGCCTAGAACTGATCCTTGTGGTACACCTGAAGTAACTGGAACCTCATCTGAGTACTCACATTCAAGTGCAACTGTCTGACTTCTTTCAATCAGAAAAGACTTAATTCACTGGATAGTTAATCCATGTACCAGTAGCTTGCGAAGAAGCTTCATGTGATTCACTTAGCCAAAGGCCATGCTAAACCCAAGATAAGATCTATTTGTTGACCATTTAATCATGATCTGGTAAGGTCATAAACAAGCAGAATCACATGAGTGTCACAAGATCTGCGCTCCCAGGCTGTTGATTTTTTTGTGATCATAAGGTATGTCCAAACCAAATCTTATGCGGCGAAATTTAGTTTCAACCTACAAAAATCCATTTTTTGAAGGATTTTCTGCTTGTCGGAATTTTGTAAACCTGTCCCCGTAGAAAACCTAAAGCAAATTCTTATATGCCCATTATGACATAAAGACCACATTGGTAATGGGAAATTGTTTTTAAGAAATAGGTGCGATATGGGCATAAGAGCAATTTACGATCTTACTAGTGAGGAAGTGGTATTTTATAGTTTTGAACAGTTAAAGGCGAAATATGATATAAGGGCCACATTTTTAGACTACCACCATGTAGTAAATAGTATTTCTCAAGTATGAAAAGATCAAATTCACATGAATCGTGTATTTGCTGTTAAATTTAAACAAAATGTAGTTTGTAACATACACTTTCAAGACTTGATTAGTTCAAAGAAAGGGCGTAGACTATTTATGATATTTTGGTTAGAGTAAACGAATACATTACACAAACAAAATGGCAAACGGAGATAGGAGATAAAGTGGAAAAAGAGCATTAAAGACATTTCTCGAGACAAAACTACGCAACTTTCAATACAAAATCAATAATAAAAATTTAGTAACACATTCATTTCTATTTAAAATTAATAAAATCAGGGTTGTAGTTACTGTAATGAACAACCAGAAAAATCCATTATTTATTTCTTAGATGCCAAAAGTAAGAACGTTTTAGACTGAACTTTAATCATGGTTGACCACAAATGTAAATCCAGAAATATCACTAGAGGATCGTAAAATACTATTTTCACACGGTGGTAAAGCAGAAGTGGTCAATTACATCTCTCTCTCTCTCTCTCTCTCTCTCTCTCTCTCTCTCTCTCTCTCTCTCTCTCTCTCTCTCTCTCTCCCTGTTTTAGCAAAATATTGTATATACGAAAACAAATTTGTTTCTATGAATAAAGTGCTTAGCGAGAGATACATTTCACTCATAAACAACAGGTTAGATAAATTCTTTAAGATTAAAGCCCCTCTCTCGCCCAGCCCAGTGGAATTCGTTTGACTGACCGCTCCAAGGCGGTTCTTCTGTCGCTGTTTATTTTTGTTATGGTTTGTCTTTGAGTGTTTGTATCACTTATTATCCCCTCGCAACAAAGTTGCGAATGGGGATATAGCATCGGTGCCGTGCGTCCGTGTGTTAGTGTGTGTGTGTGTGTGTCTGTGTGTGTGTGTGTGTGTGTGTGTGTGTGTGTGTGTCTGTCCGGAACCTTGTGAGCAGGATAGAAGACACAGTATTCATCGTAGAAGCATCAAACCTTCCACAAATGTTCACCATGTACAGAGGATGAACCCTATTGAATTTCAAGGTCAGGGGTCAAAGGTCAAGGTCACAATGGACTTGACCTTGAAAACCTTGTGAGCAGGATAGAAGACACAGTATTCATCGTAGAAGCATCAAACCTTCCACAAATGTTCACCATGTACAGAGGATGAACCCTATTGAATTTCAAGGTCAAGGGTCAAAGGTCAAGGTCACAATGGACTTGACCTTGAAAACCTTGTGAGCAGGATAGACGACACAGTATTCATCGTAGAAGCATCAAACCTTCCACAAATGTTCACCATGTACAGAGGATGAACCCTATTGAATTTCAAGGTCAGGGGTCAAAGGTCAAGGTCACAATGGACTTGACCTTGAAAACCTTGTGAGCAGGATAGAAGACACAGTATTCATCGTAGAAGCATCAAACCTTCCACAAATGTTCACCATGTACAGAGGATGATTTCAAGGTCAGGGGTCAAAGGTCAAGGTCACAATGGACTTGACCTTGAAAACCTTGTGAGCAGGATAGAAGACACAGTATTCATCGTAGAAGCATCAAACCTTCCACAAATGTTCACCATGTACAGAGGATGAACCCTATTGAATTTCAAGGTCAGGGGTCAAAGGTCAAGGTCACAATGGTCTAACATATTCAGATTGGATTTTCATGTTAATGAATGGTATATATGTGAGCAGGATAGAAGACACAGTATTCATCGTAGAAGCATCAAACCTTCCACAGATGTTCACCATGTACAGAGGATGAACCCTATTGAATTTCAAGGTCAGGGGTCAAAGGTCAAGGTCACAATGGTCTAACATATTCAGATTGGATTTTCATGTTAATGAATGGTATGCAGTTGCGAGGGGATGCTACGCTTGCGTTGCCTTGTTTTATTTTGTTTTGGATATCGAATTGGCCATTTTGTGGAAAGTAACTGTCCTATTGGCTTTCCGCTATTGATGTTTCCATTAGGGTCTGTTGTTTTATGTTTGTGTCTCTTTCCCCTTTGGTAACTCTGGTGGGAGCTGTGGGTAAATTGTCTCGATTCCTGATCATTGCCTACACTTCTATGTTCTACATATAACTACTTTTACCCAAACACTGATGATTCATGAGGCCTATTCCGACTTTATGTTTATGTTTGGTGTCAGGGTTCTGTTTTCCGTTGACTATCTGCCACACATATAGTGCAGTAGACTTGTACCATTAGCTATAAAAGGCACATCTTGTAGAAAATACATGTACATTGTTACTACAGTCTGTTTTCTGCTCTCCCATGAAAGAATTTTATTTTTTTTTTTTTTCAAATTGATTATCATCGTCTATTAGCCATTACGATGTTACACCCGTATGACTTTGTGCATTCTTTCATATCTTAACAATATTTACTTTTCTGGTGAAAAATTGTGATAGTTTTCTCATTTATGCTTCAAACATGGCTGTTGGTGCTCGTTGGAACTGCCGCAGTGAAGTGGTTCTATCGAGTACCCACGGCGTATGTCTTGGAGCAGGAATGAGAAAAATATTGTATACCCAGTCAGTCGCGCATCCGACTGAGGTACTGAGGCCGACGATTATCATACGAGATATTTTGGCCAGCAATAATCGAGTGTATGTAAACGTAAAGTGCAGATAACTCCATGTCAACGGACATACAACGTCTAAACAATGTCGTGTCAACGTCAATGCAACATCACTGCGATGCATTGACTCTGACGCAGCAAATTGTATACCCAGTTACAAAATATTGTAACCCCCAGTTCTCTCTCTATAAAGTTGGGTTTAAAGGGGCGTTCATTGCACGGACCTGTTATCGTAATGAATCGTCTTATTATTAACATTGCTAGAGATACTCGCCTACCAGTCGAGGAAGACAGAAGACCAACTTCTATCGTACATGTTGTCTAAACTGAAAAGCACTCACACAACCTTTCAATAATTCCCTGTCCCCTTTTTGTACTTTCTCTCATCTACTTACTTCTAAAATATGTTCTAGAAAGGGTTGTCCTTTGGAAACAAGGAATACAAAAAACAAAACTGTAAACTAGATCGCGCAGTCGATGGCGCGCCATCGCAAATCCCCACGTTTTGACCTCTTCCAGGGACCCCTGGGGGCTGGTCCAAAAATTAATGTGCTCTTGCAGAAGCCATTCATGTATGTAACTCACACACCAAATTTGGTTGAATTCCAATGAACGGTGTAGGAGGAGATAGCCGGACAAACGGACGGACGGACGAACGGACAGACGGAGGCGATAACAATATCCCCACTTTTCTTCGAAAAACGTGGGGATAAATATGGAGTGTACATGTTTTCTGGACCAGACTAGCTAGTTTTGCCCAATTAGGCCTCATCAGTGACCCTAAAAAATTTCAAAATTCACCACTGGAAGGGCAAGAAAATATAAACTACACTATGATGTTGGGCAGGGAGACTTTTTACGACCTCCACACATTCCCAGACACCAACTATAGTGACGTTAAATATGTTCTAGAAATGGTTATCCTTTGGAGTGAGTGAGTGAGTATTTGAGTTTTACGTCCCACCAACAGCTAAGGCCATACTGAGACGGGACCTAGGTTTAAAGACTCATCCGAAAGTGTGTATCCTTTGGAAGCAAGGAATGCACCACAAAACTGGAACATATGGAGTGTACATGTTTTCTGGGCCAGAATAGCTAGTTTCGGCCAATAAGGCCTCATCAGTGACCCTCAAACCTTTTCAAAGCTTTCCAAAATGTCTGCACAAGAATTTCAGAGAAAATAAGTTCAGTTATTATGGCATTAGGATAACACATCCGTGGGATATAGTAAATTTCTCAAACCTTAAAAAAGGCATCTTTTTCTGCTGAAGATTTGTGATATTTTTCTTATTTATACTCCAAACATAGGTTTTGGATGCTCGTTAGAACCACCTCATTGAGGCGGTTCTAACGAGTACCCACAGCCTATGTCTTGGAGCAGAACTAAGGAAATTAATGTTATTCCCCGTAAACCCCAGTTTTCTTTATATAAAATGGGGTTTAGTGGGGTCTTAATTTCACGGACTTGTTCATGGGAATGATGGGAAGTGGTTTTAGGTTCTAGCTTTACGTAATAACGCCAAATTAGGTCATTACCTGCCGTCCGTTTTTTTTTTTAGCTCACCTGTCACGTAGTGACAAGGTGAGCTTTTGTGATCACTTTTCGTCCGTCGTCAGTGCGTGCGTGCGTGTGTGTGTGTGTGTGTGTGTGTGTGTGCGTAAACTTTTTCTTCAAATGACATCTCCTCCTAAACCACTGATCGGATTTTGACCAAACTTCACAGCAATGATCCTTAGGTGGTCCCCTTTCAAAATTGTTCAAATGGTTCTGGTCCATTGCACATCTGGGTCACAGGAGCTAAAAAAAGATTTTTTAAACGAAAACTTAAAAATCTTCTTCTCCGAAACCGCAAGGCCCAGGTCTTCGATATTTGGTATGAATCTTCATCTAGTGGACCTCTACCAAGATTGTTCAAATTACAGCCCTGGGGGGCCAAAATGCTCCCGCCCCTGGGGCCTTTGGTTTTACATAGGCTTATATAGGGAAAATCATTAAAAAATCTTCTTCTCGGAAACCACAAGGCCCAGGTCTTTAAGATTTGGTGTGAAGCTTTACCTGGTGGACCTCAACTAAGATTGTTCAAATTATAGCCTTTGGGGCCAAAAATGCCCCCACCCGGGGGGCCTTTGGTTTTACATAGGCTTATATAGGTAAAATCTTTAAAAATCTTCTTCTCTGAAACCGCAAGGCCCAAGTCTTTGATATTTGGTATGAAGCTTTATCTAGTGGACCTCTATCAAGATTGTTCAAATTATAGCCCTAGGGCCAAAAATGCCCTTGCCCCGGGGGGTCTTTGGTTTTACATAGGCTTGCATAGGGAAAATCTTTAAAAATCTTCTTCTCTTTTACTGCAAGGCCCAAGTCTTTGATATTTGGTGTGAAGCTTCATCTAGTGGACCTCTATCAAGATTGTTCAAATTATAGCCCTAGGGCCAAAAATGCCCCCGCCCGGGGGCCCTTTGGTTTTACATAGGCTTATATAGGGAAAATATTTAAAAATCTTCTTCTCTGAAACCACAAGGCCCAGGTCTTTAATATTTGGTATGAAGCTTCATATAGTGGACCTTTACCAAGATTGTTCAAATTATAGCCCTGGGGCCAAAAATGCCCCCGCCCCGGGGCCTTTGGTTTTACATAGGCTTATATAGGGAAAATCTTTAAAAATCTTCTTCTCTGAAACTGCAAAGCCCAAGTCTTTGATATTTTGTGTAATGCTTCATCTAGTGGACCTCTATCAAGATTGTTCAAATAATAGCCCTGGGGCCAAAAATGCCCCTGCCCCAAGGGCCTTTGGTTTTACATAGGCTTATATAGTGAAAATCTTTAAAAATCTTCATTCTGAAACCACAAGGCCCAGGTCTTTGATATTTGGTATGAAGCTTCATCTAGTGGACCTCTACCAAGATTGTTCAAATTATAGCCCCTGGGACCAAAAATGCCCCCACCCCGGGGCCTTTGGTTTTACATAGTCTAATGTAGGGAAAATCTTTAAAAATCTTCTTCTCTGAAATCACAAGGCTCAAGTCTTTGATATTTGGTGTGAAGCTTCATCTAGTGGACCTCTATCAAGATTTTCAAATCATAGCCCTAGGGCCAAAAATGCCCCCACCCCGTGGCCCTTTGGTTTTACATAGACTTATATAGGGAAAATCTTTAAAAATCTTCTTCTATGAAACCCCAAGGCCCAGGTCTTCAATATTTACTAGGAAGCTACATCCAGCAGAATTCTACCAAGAGTGTTCAAATTTTTAGCCCTGGAGCCATAATTTGCCCTGCCCCCAGGCCCACATGATTTACATAGACTTACATAGGGAAACCTATAAAATCTTTTTCCCCCCGACTACCTAGGCCTAGGTGTTTGAACTGAGGCTTCATCTGATGGACCTCTACTAAGATTGTTAAGATTGCCCTAATGGGAAGAAACTGGTCCTGCCCTGGGGCCCACATGTTTTACATAGACTTCTGTTAGAAATACCATTAAAATTCTTCTCAGAAATCACAGGGCTCAGGTCTTTGATATTTGGTGTGAAGCTTCATCTTGTGGACCTCTATCAAGGTTGTTCAAATTAAAGCCCAGGGTCCTGCCTGAGGCCCACTTGTTACACTATGGATCAGGTGAGCGAACCCAGGGCCCAGGGCCCTCTTGTTTTTTTGTTTTGGTTTTACGGCCCTTTCAAGATTATTTCACCCGTATCGAGCGATCGTTAATCAGAGATGGGCGAAAACCAGAGTACCCGGAGAAAAACCACCTTACCTTCTGTTGCAGAACTTGGCGTCTCACATATGACCCGAGCGAGACTCAAACCACAGCGGTGAGAGACCTAATGATTAAGAGTCAGCACTCTTAACCACTAGGCCACGGAGGCCCGTTACCGTCGGTATGATCATTTTCCACATTAATCTGGTACTTTTGAGTAACAAGTTCCGGAGCCGATGCTACACGCTATGTCAATTTCGTTGTTGCATCGACTTTGCTGCGTCAGCGTCAATGCATCGTTGTTTAGACGTTGTATGTCTGTTGACTTGGAGGTTGTTTAGACGTTGTATGTCTGTTGACATGGAGTTATCTGCACTTTACATTTATATACACTTGATTATTGCTGGCCAAAATATCTCGTATGATAATCATCGGCCTCAGTACCTCGGTCGGATGAACGTCTGACTGATGATCAGAAAGGCGCGTGTTCGGTACCTGCCGGGTCGGCAACATTCTTTTGTGGAGATAGACGATGAAATATTTTCCACGGCCATCCTCTACCACTGGGCATCCGCTGATTCAAGAAGGGCAGTTGTCAGTGGCGAAAGAGTGTGCACTGTACTGGTTAACTGCTGATGCCTCGGTCACAAATTCGGCGTACCCCGGCCGAGCTATACTATACGTTGTGCTCGGCCGAGCAGTCCAAGCCGAGAAATGGGTGTCTGGCTCGGTTTTGGCAAAAAGTATGCCGTGTGGGGCCTAGAGAGACATCCGGGCGGTGTCAGCCTAAGTTTTGCGGGGAAGCATCGGCGTATACGCCGGGCAGAAATAGGCTGGTGCACTGCAGGTTACCGACCGTATACCCGGCGATTGTTACTAGTCCCCGAGCATCGGTCGATGTTCCGCATATGTCCGCCAAGTTCCCGGCCGCTGGACAAGGGACGGGTTTACCCCAGCCGGGAATTGTCCAGTTGTTCAGGGGTATATAAACTGCATCCTCTCCTGCCTATACAACAAATGGGTCAGCTCTGTTGGTGGGTGAACATCCTTTTTTCTTGACGTCGAGGAAAACTTTCGAAGAAAAGCGGAAGAAGATGCCTCTCATCCCACCACTGCACCTACCGTCACCCCAGGAAAGGATCCGGAGGTTACAGGAGTGGCTGCTTAGGGCTCGGCACCGTGCCAATGTGGTCTTTGCAACCTTGTGTACGGGAGACTTGAACTGCTACCGCTGATGGTGGATGAAGCAACGGATCGTGTACCGTCCTTTGCATGGGCAGTTATGAAACGTTTATGTACAATGCTCCCTACTGGTCTGCTAGAAACTGGCACCCATCGGAGATCGGCCCTTATATAGTCGAGCGTCAATCAGCGATCGAGCGGCGCCAGTCGAAACCGGGATTCGTCCAGCGGATTCCGCTTGATCATCTGTCGGGCCTCGGCCGATTACTGCCCGATTATCTGATTGGTCGGGGTCCGCTTTACGACTACCGGATGCCAGCCGATGCCATCGACATCGACGTCGGTACGAGCTCTGCTCGACTTTTATCGATGTGCCACCGACTTAGAAGTCGGTGAGTTTTTGGGGAGAATTTTAACTACTAGTTAAAATTTAACCGGGCCCCTCCCGACCACCACCGACGCCCCAACATCCGGCGGGACGCCGACCGGACTCCAGCCCAATCTCACCCCATCGCAGTCCCTGAGTAGTCGGGCGGGGATCGAATAGTGATTTGTGACCATGGCTTTACGTATAAGCATGCCCAGGAAAAGTGTGGACAGGTAAACTGACTGGCTCAAAAATGACATAAAATAGTGTTGACTGGGCCGTTAGTCCAATACAAAACTAAACTGAGGTAGGGGTCTTTAACTTTAATGGAAGACACCCAGTCAGCGTAGAATGTCGGTCAAGCATCGGCCCGACGATATATACATAGAATTTTTATTTTCTGTCTTATACCGTTAACAAATAACATTAGCCCTGTATGGCTTTTACTTCTACAAAAAACAGTGTAGAAGAAAAACAATCTTTTTGTTGCTGTTTGGGCAGGATCAAGATTTCACCTTACATCCTCATTCGAAGGATGGAGCAGGTCAAGGCATTCATCTCTGCAACTAAGTTTGACAACGCTGCCAGAGAGAGAGAGAGAGAGAGAGAGAGAGAGAGAGAGAGAGAGAGAGAGAGAGAGAGAGATAGAGAGAGACTAATGAGCAGCATGTAGGTAATGGTGTGTGTGTGTGTGTGTGTGTGTGTGTGTGTGTGTGTGTGTGTGTGTGTGTGTGTGTGTGTGTGTGTGTGTGTGTGTGTGTGTGTGTGTGTGTGTGTGTAAATCATCTGAACTGCGCCTACGTCGGGCCGACAGCGATACGACATGGCGACGTCGTATCGCTGTCGGCCCGATGTTGGCCCAATGTGGTGCGCTAGCCCATAATGAGAGAGAGAGAGAGAGAGAGAAAAAAAAAACAACACTGAGCAACATGTTGGACATGGCACTTTCAGAGCCCATAAGGGCTTGAAGAAATATATGGGCTGCAAAATGCTTCCACGCAGAGCTGAATCCGGCCCACACACTAGTACTGGTAAACCGCTTAGACGATCTAAGCCTGTCCAGGAACCGCGGTGCGAGGCGGACCGTACACGCTAATAAACCCTATTGGCATCATTGGGCGACAGGGCTTGAGATGTCATTTCATCCAAATGTCGGGTAAAAGTCCCACAAAATTGAAAACAACGTCTCCAAAATGATCTTATGACCTTTACAGTGTTGACGGGGACGTTAAACCTCAAATCAAACAAAAACACTTTCAGAGAGAGAAAGAGAGAGAGAGAGAGAGAGAGGAGAAAGGGGAGAGAATGACGTCATTCACGGAGTTCTATATTTTTGTCGCGAAATTAAAAAAAGACCTAACTGGGATCCTCTGGCACCGTCAAAACCTAGATACCATGCACTTAGCTACATGCGCGTCACACTCAGAGAGAGAGGGAGAGAGAGAGAGAGAGAGAGAGAGAGAGTGGGAGAGAGAGAGAATGGACAATATGTAGGCCACGATAAGAAAGCAGTGAGCAACATGTAGGCCACGGAGAAATAGAGAGAGAGGGAGAGAGAGAGGGAGAGAGAGAGAGAGACTAATGAGCAACATGAAGGCCAGAGAGAGAGAGAGAGAGAGAGAGAGAAGGCCACGGAGAAATAGAGAGAGAGGGAGAGAGAGAGGGAGAGAGAGACTAATGAGCAACATGAAGGCCAGAGAGAGAGAGAGAGAGAGAGAGAGAGAGAGAGACGAATGAGCAACATGAAGGCCACAGAGAGAGAGAGAGAGAGAGAGAGAGAGAGAGAGAGAGACTAAATCGCCTGAACGGTGCGTCTGACCGAGAGCGATACGACATGGCCACGTCATATGGCTGTCTGCCCGATGTTGACCCACTGTTTCAACATGTAGCCCATAATGAGTGAGAGAAAAAAACTTAGCAACATGTTGGCCATAGCACTTTCAGAGAGAGAGAGAGAGCACTGGGGAACGTGTACGCCATGGTATGCTGAGAGAGAGAGAGAGAGAGAGAGAGAGAGAGAGAGAGAGATAGGGAGGGAGAGACATTGAATTCGCAAAAAAAGTTTAAAAGAATTTCACTATACTACCATTTCTGTCACAACAATTGTGTGTAACGATGTTGAGATGACCCCTGCATACCTTTCTAGGTATTTACCGCATGACGTCATTCTTCACGCGCGTTGTAGTTTTGTCGCGAAATTAAAAATAGACTAACTGTGTTCGTAGCATAGTTAGGAAAACCGTCTCATAAAACTTAACCTGTGATCATAATTGTTCGCAATATTACATAAAACTCATTCATTTGTATTATTTAAACAAAAAATACCCGATATATGTAAAAAAAAAAATAAGCACTTTTTTTCCGACAGCTCAATAATGCACCTTTAAGAGTTGACCCCTTGTTTCAATGGGAGAGGACTTATAGAAAAGCG
Organism: Lucinisca nassula; assembly: GCA_963580285.1. NCBI lineage: Eukaryota > Metazoa > Mollusca > Bivalvia > Lucinida > Lucinidae > Lucinisca > Lucinisca nassula. Next base: position 43,075,064 of record OY757024.1, on the reverse strand, counting down.
AATAGAAGTACCAAAAGGTGTCTCCCTTTGAAAAATGGCGGAATAATCTGCCAGGTGTTCCCATTCCCCTTAAAGTCTTTTACTGTTCAAACAACAAAAGCTTGGTGGAACATCGCATTTCAGTTTTGTCTTCCCTTCTGTGTAAAAAAATATTTTCTTCTATTTGTACAGGGTCATTCAGCAGAAATCATATCCTTGTCTTTCAATTCAACTGGTAGTCAGCTCATCACAGGCTCATTTGATCATACTGTCATGGTGTGGGATGTCAACTCAGGAAAGTAAGTAATAACGTTTCACCCTTTTCTAACAAGTAGAATTATCCACATATTACCTTTTGTTAGGTCTATTTCCAATTTAAGGGGTGTCCGGTTTTACTTCCTTTAAGCCTGTCCAGGAAAAGCCTCCGCCCATTGGGGCTTGAAGAAATAGATGGGCTGCATGATGCTTCCATGCAGAGCTGAAACCGACCACACACGAGTACTGGTAAACTGCTTAGAGGATCTAAATCTGGCCAGGCAAAGCGGTGCCAGTCGAACCGTCCATGCTTATAAACCTTATTGGTTTCATTGGGCGACGGGGCTTGAGATGTCATTTCACCTCAGTGTTGGGTAAAAGTCCCACAAAATTGGAAACAACCTCTCCAAAATGACCTATATAGTGTTGACGGGGACGTTAAACCTCAATCAAACAAAACCAGGAAAACTGTGGTTTTGTGAAGTGGCTGACTAGATATGATCTAAATACTGTCAATTGGGTGTTAAACTCCAGACTCCAACAAACTCATAAGCAACCAGCAAACCTCATTAGTTTAAGATTTACCAAAAGTCCTGGATCGAGCTGGTTTTAGACACAAAATCAGGTAGTAAATTGTACTTGTTCAAATTTTAGAACTAGTATGGTAAGGAGTTGAGGTGGCAGAAATCAGTAAAATTTCGCTATTAAGACCACCTAAATTAAGACTAAATCTGCTTTAACAAGCTTATTTAGTAGGTTGTAGTTATTCTTTCTTTGTCTTTTCTGCATTCACTGTCCTCTGGTCAGAGACCACCTTTCGAAAATGGTCTTAAACCACCTATGGGACTGTTCAAAAGTGGTCTTAAAGACCACGTTTGAACAGTCCCAAAGGTGGTCTTAATATAGGAATTTTACTGTAGTTGGGATTAATAAGATACATTTTCTTTCAGGAGAATTCACACATTAATAGGCCATAGAGCAGAGATTAGTAGTGCTCAGTTTAACTGGGATTGTTCATTAATAGCCACAGGATCTATGGATAAAACTTGCAAAATATGGGACACAAAAAAAGGTAAGATTTTTGGGGGGTGGGGTTGCGGCTTGGTAATCAGACCAGCCTTGGTAGCTCAGATGGATGTTCGTCGACCCATGATAGGGAGATCCTGGGTTCTATACCTGCCAGGTGGGCAACATTCTTTTGTGAAGATAGATCATGAAATCTCTGTCCCTTCCACTTATTCAAGAAGTGCAGTTGTCATTTTCTGGCAAAAGAATGTGAAACATGTCCAGGAAAAGTTTGGTTAGATAACCTGATCCACTCAATATCAGCTAAATAGTGTCGTTTGGGCCCTGAAATGCTAAACCAACAGATTTTTATAAACAGACTTTCAATGATCAGTTTAACCCATTCAGCACTAAGCACATTCTGACTGTTGTCAGTTTCAAAGTTTTTTTTTTTCATATTTTTACTGCAAGAATCAGGCTTGGCAGATAATTTAGATGAAATGTCCTGCCTTATTTTTAAAAAATAATGATTAACATATCGCCCCCGCCCATTGGGGCTTGAAGAAATAGTTGGACTGTATGATGTTTCTAGGCAGAGCTGAAATGACCACACACGAGTACTGGTAAACTGCTTAGATGATCTAAGTCTGCCCAGGCAGTACACTTTTTAATAAAACAACTGAATGATTGCATTAGAATGGGGATAACTATTGAAAATTGTCATTTGAGAGGCAAATCATCGGTTTTACTGTTATTAATTCCATTTAATGGCTCCACTGGTGAATTGCCATAAAAAATGAAATTTCCGACTTGAACAGCCAATTTACCTCCTCAAATGATAGCTTTGAATACAGTTATCCCCCAATTGTTCACTGGTGAAAACTTTTACATTGGTAAATTCCATTTTACTGTTATGCTGACATGTCACCATAAAATGAAATTTCCAACCATAAAACCACCAATTTACCTCCCAAATGACAATTTTCAATACTGTTATATCAAGTAAAAAATTGAAGAACCCAAAAGAAACTCTTCCGATTGGTCAGCTCATTTGTTTTTCTATTTCAGGATTATGTATAGGAACTCTGAAAGGGCATGAAGATGAAGTATTAGATGTAGCATTTGACTTTACAGGACAGTATTTACTAACAGCTTCAGCTGACGGGACAGCGCGGTGCTATAACTCAGTCACTCATAGTTGTGTCAGCAAGTTTGAGGGGCATGAGGGAGAAATTTCAAAGGTAAAAAACCCAGAGTTATGCCCCTTTTTGGTGTAACACAATCAAAATTCAATAGCTTGAACATTGTTGGCAGGAACTTCAGTCCTTGTACCCTTAAAATGTCAAGAAAAACTACATCTAAAAATGTCGTCTGCTTATCTGCTGAATCTTCTTGCAAACTTTTTTAAAAATATTTTTGCATACAGGCAAACAGTGTGGACAAAGATCAGACTGCTCCTAGAGGAGCATTCTGATCTTGGTCTACACTGTTTGCAAAAATGAGCTTTAAAGTAACCGGAAGACGACAAAACAGGCGACAATTGGCATGATTGGCATTTTATGGGTTAAAGCTCATCGTTGTATGGTGAAGTTTTGGGATAGACTTGTATGGGTCTAGGTCTCTTCTGTCATATAGTGTGTTGTGTTTAATTTTCTTCAAATATCAACATAGTGCATACACAAAAAAACAAAACAAAACAAAAAACAGTTTTATTTTGGCATGTATTAGGAGAATTACAGCAAATACTACAGATGTCCGATTTTTTGGTTTTTATGGTACACTCTACAATTTCATTATGAAAACACGCCTATACAAATACATTGCCACCTTTATCGGCGAAAAAATGAAATTTTTTTGATGAAAAATTGTGATATTTTTCTTATTTCTGCTCAAAATATAGATTGTGGGCACTTGTTAGAACCGCCTCATCGAGGCGGTTCTAATGAGTACCCACAATCTATATTTTAGAGCAGAAACTAAGGTATACCCCCAGAAACACTAGTTTTACTATATGAAAGTGGGGTTCAAGGGGGTCAAAATTGTATAGGCGTGTTTTCGTGATGTTCAGCTCTTTTGTATATTCAATGCTTCCAAGGGATTAAATTTTCAGAACTTAATAAAATTTCAGTGGCTCCAACACCTTACCTTATGTGTTGCTATGTTAGGGACTCAAAAGCAAGTTTAACCCTTCTCTTGCTGAATATTCAGATTAGCCACACCTATTTCTGACTTTGAACCAATCAGATTACGTGATGTAATTTATTCCTATAAATTCCTTAATTGAATGTCAAACAGTGTAGATCCTGATCAGATGGCTTCTTCAGAAGCCATCTGATCTGGATCTACACTGTTTGCAAAGATAGGGGTTGTCGTGAACAGCAAGATAAGGGTTAAAACAGCCGTGGTAAACAGGGTTTCACTATATTTTGGGATCATTGATTCCATTGTTGAATTTTGAACATATTTGAGGGTCACTAATGAGGCCTTGGCTGGGGCTGGTTAGACTGGCCCCCCAAAAAATGTACACTCACAGTTTTCAGTTCTTGTGTGTATTCCATGCTTTCAGACGGCCCCCGCCCATCGCAGCTTGAAGAAATATATGGGCTGCATGATGCTTCCACGCAGAGCTGAAACCGACCCGCACACAAGTACTGGTAAACCGCTCAGAGTAACTAAGCCTGCCCAGGCCAAGCGGTGCGAGTCAGCACATCCATGCTTATAAACCCTATTCGTTTCATTGGGCAACAGGGCTTGAGATGTCATTCCATCTCATTGTTGGATAAAAGTCCCACAAAATTAAAGCAACGTCACCAAAATGACATACAGTATTGATGGGGATGTTAAACTTCAAATCAAACAAACAAATCATTATAACACGGTTTTGGATATAACACAGTTTCAAGATGGATCCCAAAAATGTATAGATTATATAGAAAAATGACCATAAATGGTCATTTTTCTATATAATCTATATATTTTTGTTTGGATATAACACGCTTGTTTAACTAACACGATTTCTACTTTGGACCCAATTAATAGTATTATAAAGAGGTTATGGCGTATTCCATGCTTTCAGAAAATATTTATGTTTCAGATCACTTTTAACCCTCAAGGAACAACGGTGTTAACGGGCAGTTCTGATAAAACTGCAAGACTGTGGGACCCTGAAACTGGCGTGTGCAAACAAATTCTAGAAGGACATACAGATGAAATATTCAGTTGTGCATTCAATTATGAAGGAAATACAATTATCACAGGTAAGCTTATCATAATCTTATGTAACACTGTTTAAGGGGGATGGGAACATCTGGCAGATTTTTCCGCCATTTTTCAAAGGGAGACAACTTTCGGGACTTCCTGTAGGCTTTTCTGTAAGCCCTGTACCACTGAAAAAGGGGTCTACTCTTAAAGGAAAGAATTTGCTCCTCAGGAGCAAATTCTTTCCTTTAAGAGTTGACCCCTATTGACATGGGAGACAAAATACTTTTTGGAGGAGTTGCCTCCCCTGAAGATGTTTCCATTAGCCTTAAGTTTGTTTATCCCTTACATCATGATGCTAAGAGTACAATGTTGGCCATCATGATATAACTGGATAGCGACATAAGCCCTGACACCCACTATCAATAGTTCTGCATGTCATTTTTGTCGCACCTGCTATTAGCATGGCGCGATATAGGCGTCCAGTTTTCCGACCGCTCGTCCGTCCGTCCGTTTGTCAAGGCATCAACATTTGCGACCACCCTAGCGTTCACCCTAAGGTTCAAGTTTATTTCTCAAGAACTATAAGAGCTTCTTTTATGATACTTGGTACAAACTTGTGTCTAGGGATGACAACTTACATGCAAGCAACCATATTTGACCGTGACCTACATTTCATGCGTCACTGACTTGTAAATATTGCGACCACCCTAGCATTCACCCTAAGGTTCAAGTTTATTTCTCAAGAACTATAAGAGCTTCATTAATGATACTTGGTTCAAACTTGTGTCTGGGGATGACAACTTACATGTAAGCATCCATATTTGACCTTGACCTACATTTCATGGTTCACTGATTTTGTAAACTATTATGATAACTCAGCGTTCACCCTAATGGTCAAGTTTATTTCTCAAGAACTATTAGCCGCCCCCGCCCATAGGGGCTTGAAGAAATATATGGGCTGCATGATGCTTCCACGCAGAGCTGAATCCGACCCGCAAACTAGTACTGGTAAACCGCTTAGAGGATCTAAGCCTGTCCAGGAACCGCGTTGCGAGGCGGACCGTCCATGCTAATAAACCCTATTGGTTTCATTGGGCGACAGGGCTTGAGATGTCATTTCATCTCAATGTCGGGTAAAAGTCCCACAAAATTGGAAGCAACGTCTCCAAAATGACCTTTACAGTGTTGACGGGGACGTTAAACCTCAAATCAAACAAAAACAAACAAAATCAAGAACTATTAGAGCTTCATTCATGATACTTCATACAAACTTGTATCTGGGGATGGCAACTTACATGCAAGCATCCATATTTCACCTTGACCTACATTTCATGGTTCACTGACTTTGTAAAATATTGCGACCACCCTAGCGTTCACCCTAATGGTCAAGTTTATTTCTCAAGAACAATAAGAGCTTCTTTAATGATATTTGGTACAAACTTGTATCTGTGGATGGCAACTTCAATGCAAGCATCCATATTTGACCTTGACCTAAATTTCATGGTTCACTGACTTTGTAAAATATTGCGACCACCCTAGCGTTCACTCTACTGGTCAAGTTAATTTCTCAAGAACCATAAGAGCTTCATTAATGATACTTGGTACAAACTTATATCTCGGGATGGCAACTTAAATGCAAGCATCCATATTTGACCTTGACCTACATTTCATGGTTCACTGACTTTGTAAAATATTGCCACCACCCTAGCATTCACCCTAATGGTTAAGTTCATTTCTCAAGAATTATTTGAACTTCATTAATGGTACTTAGTACAAGCCTTTTATGCAAGCATCTATGTTTGATCTTGGCCTAGATTTCATGGTTTGGTGACTTTGCGCCCCCACAGGCGCGACATAGCCTTCAGCAGAATTCTTCTCTTATATAGCTGTGATTGAAAAAGAATGCTTCATTTCATTTGTTCGTTGTTGCAGGTGAGATTTGGAGCGAATATTTATGCCTCGCCATTGGCCAGGTTTATCTCCGTGTATCCCGGTGTAACAGGCCGGTTCTTCCCCCCAGTCAGTTTCTTCCCTGGGGAAGAACTGGGCCGGCCTGTTTCTTCCCCGGGGAAGAAACTGACTAGTCAGTATTTTCCCCACCCAGTCAGTTTCTTCCCCACCTGAAATTTTTTAGAACCATAGAGAACGAGTAATTTATGCCTCACAAATTGTTCAAAATTCAAAAAGAAACCATTCTGAATTAGTTTTGAGTCTTTACAGCTTGAATGGCAAAATTTTCTCTATGCCATACAATATATGGATATCCAAGGAAATTTTCATCCCAATTCCAGTATCAATGATTAATTTTCTTAGCTTTTTATGACATTAATTGGTATTAACTAAACAGATTAACAACCCTTTAGTGTTCCAATCTAAATATAATTTGAAAAGTGGGGGTGGGGAAGAACTGGGCGGGCCCATTTCTTCCCCACCCCAGATTTTTCTGTTTACTAAAAATACTTGTGATAAATGTTCTTCACTTTTAAAGACATAAATTGGTATTAACTACAGAGCTATAATAAGCAACAAATGTTTGGCCCTTAGATTTCAATTGAATTCAGAGACTGGGGCTGGGGAAGAACTGGGCCGGACCAGTTCTTCCCCACCCCAGATGTTTCTGTTTACTAATAATTCTTGTGATAAATTTCCTTTCCTTTTTAGGACAAAAGTTGGTATAAACTACAAAGATATAATAAGCAAAAAATGTTTGGAGCTTTATTATCAAGAGAATTTGGAGGCTGGGGTGGGGAAGAACTGGGCCGGCCCAGTTCTTCCCCAGCCCAGATGTTTATGCTTACTAATAATTCTGGTGATAAATTTCCTTTGCTTTTTAAGACATAAATTAGTATAAATTAAACAGATATAATAAGCAACAATTGTTTGGAGCTCAAATCTTAATAGAATTGGGAGACTGGATTGTGGGGAAGAACTGGGCCTGCCCGTTTCTTCCCCACCCCAGATGTTTCTGTTTACTAAAAATTCTTCTGATAAATTTTCTTCACTTTTAAAGACATAAATTGGTATTAAATAAACAGATAAAATAAGCAACAAATGTTTGGCACTTAAATTTCAATAGAAATTCAGAGATTCAGGGGTGGGGGAAGAACTGGGCCGGCCTGTTTCTTCCCCACCCTTTAGTGTTGTATAGTTATGTCAGTTATATTGCTGAAGATGTCTTGGGTGGGGAAGAACTGTGCCAGTCCGTTTCTTGCCCACCCTTGGTAAGTATTGTACTGTTACGTCAATTATGACATTGAGGGTGTCGGGGTGGGGAAGAACTGGGCCAACCCATTTCTTCCCCACCCCTGGGTAGTGTTGTACAGTTATATCGCTAAATGATGTCTGGGGTGGGGAAGAACTGGGGTGACCCATTTCTTCCCCCACCCTTGAGTAGTGTTGTACAGTTATTTCAGTTATATTGCTGAAGATGTCTTGGGTGGGGAAGGACTGGGCCCCCCTTTCTTCCCCACCCTTGGTAAGTGTTGTACTGTTAAGTCAATTATGACGTTGAAGGTGTCTGGGGTGGGGAAGAACTGGGCCTGCCCTTTTCTTCCCCACCCTTGGCTAGTGTTGTACAGTTATGTAAGTTATATCAGAGGATGTCTGAGGCAGGGAAGAACTGGGGCTACCCATTTCTTCCCCAACCTTGTGTAGTTATGTACAATTAAATCAGTTATGATGTTTAAGTTGTCTGTGGTGGGGAAGAACTAGGCCGGCCCAGTCCTGCCCCACCCCCAATCTCCAAATTCTATTTAGATTTTAGCTCCAAACATTTTTTGCTTATTATATCTTTTTAGTTTATTCCAATTAAAAAGGGAAGAAAATTTATCACAAGAATTTTTTACAAGCAGAAAAATCTGGGGTGGGGAAGAAATGGGCCGGCCCAGTTCTTCCCCACCCCCAGTCTCCAAATTCTAATTAGATTTGAGCTCCAAACATTTGTTGCTTATTGTATCTTTTTGGTTTATACCAACTTTTATCTTAAAAAGTGAAGGAAATTTATCACAAGAATTTTTTGTAAACAGAAAACTGTGGGGTGGGGAAGAAATGGGCCGGCCCAGTTCTTCCCCACCCCCAGTCTCCAAATTCTATTTTGATTTGAGCTCCAAACATCTGTTGTTTATTTGATCATTTAAGTTTATTCCAATTTATGTCTTAAAAAGCGAAGAAAATTTGTCACAAGAATTTTTTGTAAAAAGAAAAACTGGGGTGGGGAAGAAACAGGCCTGCCAAGTTCTTCCCCACCCCCAGTCTCCAAATTCTAATTAGATTTGAGCTCCAAACATTTGTTGCTTATTATATCTTTTTAGTTTATACCAATTTATGTCTTAAAAAGCAAAGAAAATTCATCAAAGATGCTTGAATTGGGATGCATATTTTATTGCATCTCCATGAATGGTGTAGCATAGAGCAAATTTTGTGATTCAAGCTAAAAGAACTAAGAACTTATTCAGAATGGTCTATTTTCTCATTTATAACAAATTGTGAGCTGAAAATTATTCGTTGACTATGGTTCTGAAAAAAATTCAGGTGGGGAAGAAACTGACCGGGTAGGGAAGAAACTGACTAGTCAGTTTCTTCCCCCGGGGAAGAAACGGGCCGGCCCAGTTCTTCCCCCGGGGAAGAAACAGGCCGGCCCAGTTCTTCCCCGGGGAAGAACCGGGCCGGGGGAAGAAACTGACTGTTACACCGGTTTAAGGTACAATGAACATAAAACTTATGATAGCATCTGTGGTGCAGCAGAAGCCTCTGGGGGTAGTAAATAAGCTACTTTGCTCATAAATAGGGGGTCATGGGTGAGATTCCAGACTTCTCCAGACTTTTGGATGAGTCTTTAAACTGAGGTCCTTTCTCTGTATGACCTTAGTTGTTGGTGGGATGTAAAATTCAAACACACACACACACTCACAATGCAGGAAAATAACCAAGAACCCCTTTAATTGGAAATGGACCGGTCACAAGCTATGGGATGGACAGGTCTATGAGTCATATATTGGTTATTTGCTAAAGGCTTGAGATTGAATACTTCTGAAGATTTTTTAATGCCTGCACCACGTTGTGGAGGAGGGCATATAGTTCTACCCTTGTCTGTGCATGAGTCTGTAAATCTCTCTGTCACACTTTAAAGTTTTGCTTGTGTCTCTGCGACTCATCTAGCAGTTTTCTAAATCATGGTATGTATGTAATATATCTGGTTGGACTGATATATTAACTGTGGAAGAGTTACATGCCCTTGTTTAACTGAAATTTAGGCGGCTGCTGTATTCATCCCTGTTAGGGATTGTCTATTTTTAACTTGGCTGTTTTCGAAGAAAATGACGAGGTATTGTCATAGCTCTGGCGTCGTCTGCGTCGCAGTCGTGCAAAAACTTGAACATTTTGTAATATCTCTGTCATTACTGAATATATTTACTTGAAACTCGGACTAGTTGTTCATTATGAAAAGGGGAACTCATACCAATAGATAAGGCAACCCTCAAAATATTGTTGGCACAGTTATGCCCCTTTTTCGACTTAGAATTTTTGCAGCGGAGGGTTGGCACCTGTATGCGGTGCTCTTGTTTGTCTTGTTGTTGTTCTTTGACCTAAACTCTAGATAATGGTATGGAACATTTCATGTTTGCTTTGTAATTTTCTTTTTTAACTTCATCATGTAGATACTGATAATAAGGTTGATTATTTTCTTGTTCTGATGGTTCAGAAAAGTCCATTTTAATGTAAGGCACACACGTCTTGTCTATTAACCCATTGTATGTGGGAAACCCCTAAAAGGGTATCTTGGCAAACAGTGCAGGTCCAGATCAGACACCTCAGAATGTGGCGTCTGATCAGGGCCTTTACTATTCACTTACAGTTTGTTTGTTTGTTTGATTTGAGGTTTAACGTCCCCGTCAACACTGTAAAGGTTATTTTGGAGACATTGCGTCCAATTTTTACCCGACATTGAGATGAAATGACTTCTCAAGCCCTGTCGCCCAATGAAACCAATAGGGTTTATTAGCATGGACGGTCCCGCCTCGCACCGCGGTTCCTGGACAGGCTTAGATCCTCTAAGCGGTTTACCAGTACTAGTGTGCGGGCCGGATTCAGCTCTGCGTGGAAGCATCATGCAGCCCATATATTTCTTCAAGCCCCTATGGGCGGGGGCAAGTATTCGCTTACAGAATTTTGTGTCAAAAAATAGAATAAAATAAATTAAAAAAGGCCAGACACCCCTTCTATGACAAGTGGACTTGTCCAACATATAGCAATGGAAGAGTCCACTAGTATACAATTGGTTAAAGCAGCATAGCTCCAGATCAAGAGTAGTACAGGGATAATTTTCATAGTAATAGATCAGGTGGGATTTTGTGATAATTGAAGGATAGTTTTCCTTATTTCTCCATATAAACCTACCGTATGTTGTCGGTATTCATTAGAACTGCCTCGCTGAGGCAGTTCTAATGAATACCCACAACATAGGTTTTAATGGAGAATTGACAAAAACTATCCTTCACTTATCACAAAATACAAACCTTATCTGTTGCTATGAAGTTTGTTTTGGAGTTTAACAGCCCATAGCTCCAGCTCAAGAGTAGCACAGAGAATAATTTGGAGGTAAGTTTCATAGCAATATATAAGGTTGGTATTTTCGGATAATTGAAGGAAAGTTTTCCTTATTTCGCCATATAAACCTGTGTTGTGGGTATTTGTTAGAACTGCCTCGCCGAGGCGGTTCTAATGAATACCCACAACATAGGTTTTAATGGAGAATTGACAAACACTATCCTTCAGTTATCACAAAATACGAACCTTGTCTGTTGCTATGAAGTTGGTTTTGGAGTTTAACAGCCCAGTCAACACTTTTTAGGCAATATCCAGCTTGTCAGTTAACTACCTAACCACACTTCCTGGGCAGGCTTTTACATAAGCCGTTAACCAGTACATTGCACATTCTTTTGGCAGAAACTGACAACTGCCATTGTTGAATCAGCCGAAGGGAGAGGATGACTGTAGAAAAGATTTCTTGATAAATCTTCATGAATTTTGCTGACCCCGGCAGGTATTGCACCCATGTGCTGATTACAAGTGAGAGGCACATCCAGCTAAGCTGCCAAGGCCAGCTAATTTTCTTTCTTCTTTTTTTATACCCGCTTTTTCGAAGAAAAATCGGGTATATTGTTTTCGTACCACAGTTCACTCCGGCGTCAGTCCGTCTGTCCGTCCTTCTGTCTGTCCGACACATTTTCTGTAAATGGATCTCCTCTGCGACCACTGAAGTTAAACTTTTGAAACTTTGCATGTGGATAGTACATGGAATGTAGATGGCAGAGGGCAACTTTTTTGTGACCTTGACCTCAACATGACCCCAAGGTCAAAAATTATCATTTGCCATATCTCCTAAACTATTGGAGTTACACTTCTGAAACTTTGCTTATTGGATGGTCCTTGGAATATAGAATATGTCAGGTTACTTATGGTATGACCTTGACCCCAAGGTCAAAGGTCAAAAAGTATGATTTTGCCATATCTTCTAAACTATTAGAGTTACACTTCTGAAACTTTGGTTATTCGATGGCCCTTGGAATATAGAATAAATTTGGATACTTTTGGTGTGACCTTGACCTCAACATGACCCCGAGGTCAAAGGTCAAAAATTATGATTTGCCATATCTCCTAAACTATTGGAGTAACACTTCTGAAACTTTGCTTATTGGATGGTCCTTGGAATATAGAATATGTTGGGCTACTTTTGGTGTGCCTCAACCCCAAGGTCAAAGGTCAAAAAGTATGACTTTGCCATATCTTCTAAACTATTGGAGTTACACTTCTGAAACTTGGTTATTGGATGGCTGTTGGAATATAGAATAAATTGGGATACTTTAGGTGGACCTCAACATAACCCCAAGGTCAAAGGTCAAAAAGTATGACTTTGCCATATCTTCTAAACTATAAGAGTTACACTTCTGAAACTTTTCTTATCAGTTAGAATGTTCTTTGCCACTTTTTTGACTTACATGTAGTTTTGGCTAGCTAATACATAGTCATTAGTGTTATTAATAGAAAAAGCGGGTATTTGCAATGGTATACCATCAAGCGCAGATCTAGTTTCAATTTGTTGGGGGTACTTTCTTTGGGTAATTTTTTTTTATATTTGCACTTATTTCTGGATACAAACATACGTTGTGAGTACATGTTTGAATTGCTGGGCTGAGGTGATTCTAACAGGTACCCCAAGACAGACGTTTCTTAGTTCTTACAAGAAATAAGGAAAATTATCCCTTTATTGTCCTCGCAATTCAACTTCTTCTCAATATCTGGAACTGTGAAGGAGTCTTATTTGAAAATTATCCAGATGTATGTTCTTTCTCTTTGCAGGCAGTAAAGATAATACATGTAGAATATGGAGATGAGTCTAGGAGAGTAACGTGCCCTGAATGGTTCATTTACTGCATTTTGTCCATCCATTTATCATACCATCAACAGAGTGTGCCTTTTAAAAAGAAAGTGTCCAGCAGTTTCAAGAGCTCTTTGCTGTGTTGGGTGCTTGTGAAAAAGGAGAATCTATACAGCCCTAGGGGAGGCAACCCTTTTGAAATGTTTTGCCATCTTTATCAGTTATAGGGATCTACTCCTAAAGGATTAGATCTTTTTATTTTTTAATTTTTTTTTTTGTTGTTTTTTGAGAGAGACTTATTTTATAGGATTATGTATAGCAAACAACAAGTCATGAAAGTTGTATCCCTTGTGGCAGAAAAGTCCATAGTGGGTAATAACGCATTAGGGATCACACTGCTGTGGGTTTAGCCGCACTCGGGTCACATGGGGTGCCAAGTTCTGCAATGGAAGATCAGGTGGTTGCTCTCCAGTTACTGGGGTTCTTGTTACTCGGGTTCTTGCCCACCTCAGATAAAGATTGGCTCAAAATAAGTGAAATTATCTTGAGGGCTATAAAACTTTGACAAGCAAACAAAAAAAAAAAAAAAAAAACAGAGTACATTTTAAGATGTGTTTTTTCTCGGCACAGCTCAAGGGTTAAGTTATGATCTTATGACAACAATTTTTGTAAACTGAACAAAATCCCACGGCAAAGAAAAACAAAAGGTGCTATATAAGCAATTCCCAAGTGCATTAAATGAAAACAATTAGCACCAAACCTTGTATAATGTACACATAGACATCTTTAAGAATACTTATCATGTTATTGCATGTGTGGTTAAAACATGATGATGGTCTGTCTGTAATGAGGTTTAACGAAAGATTCTCAAAATCTTGTTGCCAGGGACAAATGTTGAGAACTAAAACATTCTTAACATGTGGCAAATGTGGTTTCCAATGGAAAATGTATAAATTATATAGAAAAAAGCACTGTCGTGTTAGCTTGCTTGTTCGAAGATACAGGTAAAGCTCAGACATTAGCAACACTATCATTAGAGTCCACAAAAAGTTAGAACCCTGATACAGTGACACTTCGAGAACTCAAACACGGATAACTCGTTTACCATGGCTAATTCAAACTCGTTCTAGAGTCCCTAAGGACATCTTTCCACAACTCCAGGTATTTATAGATTTAGTATAATTAAGCACAGTTTTCTTATTTTTCCTTGATAAATCATGTTGTGTGCACTCATTAGAATCGCCTCAATGAGGCGATTCTTATGAGTACACACAACATACTGTCATTTAAGAGAAAACCGAAAATATATCCTCAAGTTATCCGTATTATAACTCTTGGATTGGTGCTATGATTAACCCATAGTAATTCGAATGTCGCCTATTTCGAACGAATTTTCTTGGCCCAAAGGTATTCAAATTATCAAAGTTTGACTGTGTATTCTTTTTTGAAAACATTAAAGATCCAGATCAGCTGGCTTCTTGGAAGCCAGCTGATCTGGATCTATACTGTTATCCATTGTGCTTCTGATCCATGGTAAAAATTTAAATCATGCAACACAAATGACTGAAAATTGGGGAGGAGTGTTGTATATTGAAATAGTCAGCATGGTGAGGGTTAAGAACTCGTTTTATCAGTTATCCCCTATATTAATTGCATTGTAACATACTGACTTGATAAAGATATGCTATCTCAGGACAAGTGAGCTTTATCAAGACAACCTGATACTGCAAGTCTATATACTGGACTACTGTGAAAAAATGGCAAAACTGTAGGAGTGTACAAGGGGATTAGCTTGGTCAAGGGCAGGGTAGTGGGTAGTATCTACTACCATGCCTAGAGTCAAGTTAAACCACCTTTAGGGTTAAGAAATAGTGAACACCAGGTCTGTGTCATTTGATTCCAAGTTTATCAGGCTCAGCTTTGAGAACGCATGTAGAATCACTCGGCAAGCCTCGGGATTCTACAAGCGTTCTCAAAGCCTTGCCTAATAAACTTGATATCAAATGACACAAACCTGGTGTTCACTATTTCTTAACCCTAAAGGTGGACTAACTTGACTCTAGGCATGGTAGTAGATACTACCCACAATAACCTGCCCTTGACCAAGGTCAAGGTCATGAACTTTGAAATTTTATGCATTATTATAGATAAGGCACAAAGAGGTGAGCTACTCTATCCAGCTACAGCTCTTTTTCTCTATATAACCTATACATTTTCATCATTCAGTAGTGAAGGTTTTGTTGATTCAGTAAAGAAGACATGGATTTTTTGATTTCATGAAATATTTGTGCTGGCCTATGTGGGAAAAGGTACTGTGCATGTTAGAATTGGTATTCCAATCTGGGGCCAAATCCAGAATTCTGTGTCATAAGCTTATTTAAAGGCCCCGTAAAACAAAAGTACCTATGCTGTTTATGTGAAATATGCCCTTTATTAATGGGCCAGCCTTTCTGTTGTGAGTGTTTGTTTGTTTGTTTGATTTGAGGTTTAACGTCCCTGTCAACACTGTATAGGTTATTTTGGAGACATTTCTTCCAATTTTGTGGGGCTTTTACCCGATATTGAGATGAAATGACACCTCAAGCATGGACGGTTCGACTAGCACCACCTTGCCTGGACAGACTTAGATCCTCTAAGTGGTTTACCAGTATTCGTGTGCGGTCGGTTTCAGCTCTGCGTGGAAGCATCATGCAGCCCATCTTTTTCTTCAAGCCCCGATGGGCGTGGACCAGTGTTGTGAGTGTGTGTGTTGTGAAATCATAGCTACAGATAAGGTGGAGTTAATGAGGGTACAGTCTTCCCACAAATAGATGGCAGTGACGTAGTTGACTTTTTAAGCTGTTTTATCATTAGACCCATAAGCATTGCACTGTTCATTACAAAAACGCATGGTGATGTCACTGTCTACTATTCCTCGAAGGACAGTAGTTCTGGGATAATTTTTCTTATTTTTCCATTAAAATGTGTTGTTGGTACTCATCAAAGCGATTCTAACAACAAATATGGGTATTTTGTGATAATTCAAGGATAGTTTTCCTAATTTCTCCATATAAACCTATGTTGTGGGTATTCATTAGCACCGCCTCACCGAGGCGGTTCTAATGAATACCCACAACATAGGTTTTTATGGAGAACTGACAAAAACTATCCTTCAGTTTCCACAAAATACGAACTTATGTGTTGCTATGTATGTTTCTAACAAGAATTAAGGAAAATTATCTCGTAATTATCCTTGCTATTCTTCCTTATCAGAAGCCATGGAAATGTTTTTTTATATAGTCGCATTGCATGACTTAGCTTTGTGAATTTATTTTACTTTTGTCAATCGTTAATCATGTATATCTAAGTATGTTGTATTGGAAATCCTTTTAAAGGATTTTTACTCAATGTTCCGTCCTAGAATTATTATGCTCCTGTCATCAGAGTGATGCTAAGCAAATGTACAGTGATCTTCGATTTTTCATTTACCATGTTTGATTGGCCCCCGGCCATAGGGGCGTGAAGAAATATATGGGCTGCATGATGCTTCCACGCAGAGCTGAATCCGGCCCAGACACTAGTACTGAGGATCTAAGCCTGTCCAGGAACCGCGGTGCGAGGCGGACCACCCATGCTAATAAACCCTATTGGTTTCATTGGGTGACAGGGCTTGATGTCATCTCAATCTCAATGTCAGGTAAAAGTCCCACAAAATTGGAAGCAACGTCTCCAAAATGACCTTTACAGTGTTGACAGGGATGTTAAACCCCATATCAAACAAAACAAACCATGTTTGATTCAAACTGCCGGTCGAGTCCCCGAGAGGCTCTTCCCAAAACTCAAGGTAATACAGAGGATCCTCGCTATAACATCAGTATATGTTCCATAACAATGTGCCGCTGTAGCAAATTTGCCGCTATAAAGAATCCCAATAAAGAGTAGTATAATAGGTAATAAAGGACTTTTTCCCTGAATTACTCCAAGACACAAATGTTGCGGACATTTGTTAGAATCGCCTCACCGAGGCGATTCTAACAAATATCCGCAACATTTGTTTCTTGCAGTATCAAATAATTACAATATTATTGAATATCTTCATTAAACGTCTCATCCTGAGCTACACCTGTGGACACAAAAGCGTTCAAACTCCTATGAAATAACTTTCAATGAATCTCTTTGCATGAAGTTAGTTTGACAAGCAAATGTCATTCATCAAAGAATTCTAAAACTAAAACAAGCAATTGATTGGTCTCATTTTGGAAAACTCTTTGTGAGTGACATCTGAGATGTATTTTGATTGGACAGAGGAGGAGTCAACAATGAAATGTACACCACGTTGTGTTTTGAATTTATTTCTGTCTGGCAGCTGACTGATAGGATGTTAGGATATATTGAATGATGTTTCAAGTCAGAATGAAATGAAGCTCATCAAAGTTTGAACGCTTTTGTGTCCACAGGTGTAAGGATTTGTTCCACTGAAATTGTCATTTTGTCATTATATCAAATGTTGGTACAGTCCAACCTTAATTAAGCAAGCTCCTCTGGGATATTTAAAAAGTGCTTGCTTAAGGCTGGTGCTTGCTTAATACAGGTGAATTTTAATCCATTTTCCTTTTTCGGGAACTGAATGCCTGCTTGCTAAAGACTGGTTGCTTGCTTAATAGAGGTGACCACTTAGACAGGTTTGACTGTATGAAGAGGTTTGACTGTATTGTTTGTTTGATTTGAGGTTTAACGTCCCCGTTAACACTGTATAGGTCATTTTGGAGGCGTTGCTTCCAATTTTGTGGGACTTTTAACCAACATTGAGATGAAATGACATTTCAAGCCCTGTCACCCAATGAAACCAATAGGGTTTATAAGAATGGATGGTCCTACTCACACCACTTTGCATGGGCAAGCTTAGATCCTCTGAGCGGTTTACCAGTACTCATGTGTGGTCGGTTCAGCTCTGCGTGGAAGTATCATGCAGCCCATCTATATCTATTTCCGATGGGCGGGGGCCGATCGGTATGAGGAGGTTTGACTGTAGATATTTGGGAATAATTTGTGAGATTTTCCTTGGTATACCTTGAAAAGGTATGTTGTGTTTACTCACTATAATTAGCTTGATTAGTGATTTTTTGGGAGTACAAACAACATACAGAAGATAGAAAATATCTCAAAAACTATTCCCATCTCCTTACATGGCATTACATAAAACTACCCCTGTCTCATACAAATGTTCCCAATCCCAAAGGTGTTTGAGCCCTTGAAGTTCAGGGGTCATTTGTTCATTTGTTGTCAATGATGCCGTTAGTCAACAAATTGTTAAAACTTTGTTTTAATATGGCAAATATACTAATATTTAGTGTAGTATTTTCCGTCAAAAAGTTAGTTACGGAATGGAAAACAGTGTACAGTCAAACCTATCTAAGTGGCCACCTCTTTTAAGCAAGCAACCTGTCTTAAGCAAGCAGGCATTCAGTTCCGGAAAAAGGAAAATGCATTAAAAATCACCTGTGTTAAGCAAGCACCTGCCATAAGCAAGCACTTTTTAAATATCCCAGAGGTGCTTGCTTAATACAGGTTGGACTGTAGATACTGATAGGGCATTGTTTATGAGCCAGTGCATCTGAATCTACACTGTTTTCACATGTGTCTGTACATGTCTTGGTTTGCTAGGCTTGACCAGTTTGAAAGCGGTTAAAATCCTTCTATCAAGGCTTGATGTTGTGGGGTCTGAATATTTTTGATACATTCCTAGTTAAATTAATTTCTGTACATTCCGTTTTGTAACTTATTCATGCCTATCACAGATACAGTGAAATTCTGCTTTTATGACCACCTAAAATTAAGACCAGTTCTGCTCTGAAAACCTATTTAAGTAGGTTTCAGTTATTCTTCCTTTATGCTTTCTGCATACCGTGTCCTCGGGTCAGAGACCACCTTTGGAACTGTTCAAAGTGGTCTTAAAGACCACTTTTGAACAGTCCCAAAGGTGGTCTTAATACAGGAATTTTACTGTATACAGTACACTACATTTGCTTTATAGCAGTATTGTTGGGATCCAAAGCAGAAACATAGTTACTTGAAATGTATAGATTTTTTTTTTTTTTTTGGTTTGGGTTTTACGGCCCTTTCAAGATTATTTCACTCATATGGAGCCGATCGTTAATCAGAGGTGGGCGAAAACCGGAGTACCCGGAGAAAAACACCTGACCTTCCGTTGCAGAACTTGGCGTCTCACACGTGGCCCGAGCGAGGCTCGAACCTACGGCGGTGAGAGACCTAATGACTAAGAGGCAGCGCTCTTATCCACTAGGCCACGGAGGCCCGTATTGAAATGTATAGATTATATAGAAAAATGGCCATTTACGGAATGAAGTTGCTGAATCAGACTCTGAATGCACAGAGGAACTGTTTGGTTACTTCAATGATGCATTCAATAAAACTGGGTCAAGGGGGTTCCATTAATTGGAAGATTGCCCCCTTTCAGGAATAGTATTGTTGTGTTGTTGGAGGGAGTGATCAAGTTACTTAAAGGCTTGAATCCCTCTATAACCCATCCAAGAGTCCTGGAGAAAGTAGAGAATGAGCTAGGTCCAGTATTTGCACATTTGTTGCAACAATTTCTTAATACATGTGAAATCCCCCAAAAATGGCTTCTGGCAAACAATTGGCTTATCCTGGGGTTTCGAAAGAAAACATAGGGTTGTCATGTCATTACGTCCCATGACCATGTGTTATTACAAAAGTGGTCATACCATTTTTATGACAGGATGTTATCCACTAAATAAAAGTGACATTTTGTGATAAAGGTAATTACACCACAACCTCATTATAACACTGTTCATTATAACATGGTATTGATATAACACGGTTTCAAGATGGATCCCAAAAATATATAGATTATATAGAAAAATGAAGATAAATGCAAAAATGTATAGATTATATAG
The DNA here is from genome assembly GCA_963580285.1 of Lucinisca nassula. Lineage (NCBI taxonomy): Eukaryota > Metazoa > Mollusca > Bivalvia > Lucinida > Lucinidae > Lucinisca > Lucinisca nassula. The sequence goes on along the minus strand of OY757024.1, from coordinate 43,055,330 downwards.
AAAAATGACGATAAATGCAAAAATGTATAGATTATATAGAAAAATGACGATAAATGCAAAAATGTATAGTTTATATAGAAAAATGACTATAAATGGTCATTTTTTTCTATATAATCTATACATTTTTGTTTGGGATAACACGATTGTTTAACTTAAACCTGGTTTTTGCTCTGGACCCCATCAATAGTGTTATAAAGGGGTTGTGGTGTATGTGGTAATCTTCATACACTCTGTACCATCACTGTCATTTCAAATTTATCAAAATGTCCTGTCTGCAACTATTTCACAAACAGAAATGAATAGAAGTAAATTCTGATTCTTTTTATTGATAGCATTTTTACTGTAAGGTTTAATACTTAAGAATGGCATTGTTAAGAAAGAACTGTATCTGCATTTTTGTGTGATTTTTCAGTAGAGAATGAACTAGTCAATGTTTTCAATTGATTGTTTTACTTTAAACCCCAGGCTGTATTTGATAGATAAAAAAAAAAAATGCATTTACCATAGCCTCAGATAAGAGGGGGTATCCAAGTATTATTTTTCTTATTTCTGCACTAAAACATATGCTGTGGGTACTCATTAGAAGCGCCTCAGTGAGGCGCTTCTAATGAATACCCACAACATACATTTCTGTGCAGAAATAGTAACAATATTTATAGGTTATTGACTTTATATTGTGAAATATTCGGCACGAGTTCATATGGCGAAGGACGCACGAGCTTGAGAGTACGTCTTCGCCATATGAACTCGTGCCGAATATTTCACAATATAAAGTCAATAACCTTTTTATTATATACCATCAAATTCAAATGCCGGCTAGAATTCAGGATTGCCTGGTATGAATTTCTGAACGTAAAATCAGATTATACATCTTTAAGTGGTTTGAAATGGAAAATAATGAAGGTCGTTAAGTGTCTTCCTACACGTTGAAAAACCATGTCCAACGGCGCCAAAGTGAAGACGAGGTTAACGTTGGTAGATGTGACGTCATTAAAAACATTGACGTTTCCCAACACAGGACGCCATTTTTCCAAAGCTTCGGTTATATTTCTTTCAAAATACTCCTGATGTCTTAGAAGAAAGTATTTAAAATCTAAATAGATTGCAGGTAGGTCATGTTTGACAGCATAAAATGCGGTTTATGCACTTTGTCAGAACCTATATTTGTTTTGTTTTACGTTCTTTCAGTCGATACGCACGACAAGATGGCTGCCGATTTTTAGTATCGAAATGGACAAATTTGAAAGTAGTTCTATTGTGAACGTGACTGCTTATCTACGGGCAATATGAACTTGACTATGGGCAATATGGAAAAATATTGACTGGTAACTTCTGTAGAAAGTAAACGGGACATTTTCTGGGTATATAATAATAGTACTTTTCAGATGAAAAAAGTGCCTTACCTCGAGCTAGGCCCTTCATAACACTACTTATATTGTTGGGGTCCAAAGAAGAAACAGAAGTTAAACAATCATATATTCAAGCAAAAATGTATAGATTATACAGAAATTATTACGATAACACATCCGTGTGATATAGTGCATTTTTTCATACATCAAAAAAGGTATTTTTATGATGAAAATTTGCGATATTTTTCTTATTTGTACTCAAAACATAGGTTTTGGGTGCTCGTTAGAACCGCCTCATTGAGGTGGTTCTAACGAGTACCCACAACCTATGTCTTGGAGCAGAAATAAGGAAAATAATGTTTACCCCCCGTAAACCCCAGTTTTCTCTATATAAAGTGGGGTTTAGGGGGGTGTTCATTTCACGGACTTTTTCACTTGGTGATGACCATTTATGGTCATTTTTCTATAGGAGCATATTATTTTTGGGATCCATCCCTCTACTATGTTTTATCCAAAACTGTGTTATAAAGTGGTTTATGTATATAGGTCTTTAACCCATATCTTGCTGTTCACGACAACCCCTCTCTTTTCAAACAGTGTAGATCCAGATCAGATGGCTTCCGAAGAAGCCATCTGATCAGGATCTACACTGTTTGACATTCAGTTTATGATTTGTAGGAATAAATAACATTAAGTAATCTGATTGGTTCAAAGTCAGAGATGGGTGTGGCTAAAATGAATATTCAGCAAGAGACGGGTTAATACAGAGCATGCCAACTCTAAAGAAAATGCCTGCCAACTCAAAAGAAAATGCCTGCTTTGTGTCAAAGAGATTAGATATATACCATCCATTGATCAATGATCGTAAATATTGTAATACCGAAGCAATCTGATCAGTATCTACACTGTTTGCAAAAGGTGGAGCATATTCTGGTGCAGCAGGGGAAGAGTTAGTCCAGAAGAAAAGTTTCCTTTTATTGTTGCTATTATTTATTCCATCCAAATTTTACAAAAAAAAAATCATTATTTATTAACCTGTGAATTAGATATATATTATAAATACCGTCCATTGACTAATGACTATTGATATCATGATTGTTTTTATTTGTCTAGATGGAATATTTACATTGACTATATATACATGATTATTTAATTTGCCGTCCTAATAGTATACTGTAAAACACTTAAATTTGGCAGCAGCAAATTGAGTTGACCTTACGTGGATTAATATTTTGGCGGACTTTTTATTTCCAAAATATTTAAAAAAATCAGTTATTTCTGATGAAGCCTGTCTGTTATATGCATGCAAGTTTAACATGACGATTTTGCAAGTTATACTTGGTGATTTTCAGCTGTTTACCTCATTGCATTGTTCTTGGTGTGTGCGAAAACAAATCTATGGTTATTTAATTACTCAGTTTATTCACAGGCAAAGCCATCCATCAATATCAATTATACAATTTTTGAAAATTACTGGCAAGAGTACAATGTATTTGTTTTTATTCAGCTTTGATGAGCATGCTGAATGGCTTAATACATTGTAGTTACTAAGCTAAGCAAACAGAAAGACATGATAATTATATCATACTTGCATTGTGTATTGGAAATTAATTTCTGCCGGTATGTTATTCTTTTTTATCTTTATTGGCGGTTTTTAGTTTTGGCTGATTTTTCCTTGACCGTCAATAGCGCCGAAATGAAATGACCGACAAATATAAGTGTTTTACAGTACATGAATATATATTTACCATATTTACTGTATTAAACACACATGATGTAATATGTGCTTGCCATTACATGTATTTTTGACACCAATTAAGATTGCATGATTTTGCAGTCTGTTGAAGTTAAAGCAGTGTTGAAAGATCATGCTAATTATTATGCTTGTGTGATAGAGATAAATTAATGACTCGGGTTTATTTTTATTTTTCTACTTATTGTTTTAACATATATGCTCCTTTGCACTTGTTTCACATATATGCTCCGTATGCAAACTTTGGACATGTTTGGTGCAGACAAACATGTCCCAAGTTGGCATAAGGCCCATTGGGTCGCTCCTGACTGCGGCTGATTAGAGAGACCTTATAGGGCCTGTTTTTATGACTAGAATGAAATGTCGAAGGGCACTAAATATAAAGTGTGCTTATTACAGTAAATATGGCACATAATTGTTTTGCTTACGAAACATTCCAGATTTTGCAGGGAATTGGTAGGTCTGAAAGGAAAGTAATTCTGACAGGAAAATATTTTCCCCAATCTTACTGCAGGCTACTCTAGAAGGAAATGGAGGTAAGGGGAATGGGAACACCTTCAGGGGAGACAACTACTACAAAAGTATTTTGGTCTCCCATGTCAATAGGGGTCAGTTCTTAAAGAAAAGAATTTGCTCCTGAGGAGCAAATTCTTTCCTTTAAGAGTAGACCCCTTTTTCAGTAGGACAGGGCTTATAGAAAAGTGAACAGGAAGTCCCAAAAGTTGTTGTCTCTCTTTGACAAATGGCGGAAAAAATCTGCCAGATGTTCCCGTTCCCCTTAACTCTGAAGGAAAGAATTTGTCCGCTCAGGGAGCGAATTCTTCCCTTAAGAGCGGCCTCCATTTTCTTTTAGAAAAAAGTTCAACTGTTCATTGGACAGCTTAAGGGTTGTGAAGACCACCATCTTGATAGATGTTTGATATCTTGATATATTCTGCAAGCGTTGCCAAAGGCCTCTTATCAATTTCAAAAACTGTCCAAATTGTCCAGGCTGAGTTGTTCAAACCTTACAAAAACATTTATAATAAATACAATGTTTAAACTTTTCAAATATATTGTTAAATTTTGATCATCTGATGAAGCAAGTACGCTATTTTTTTTTGCTGAAAAAATATGAGTAGCTTTTGCAATGCATAAGCTACTCACATTTTTTTAAACAAAAATATCTTTGAGATATTTTACTAGCTGAAAATTTTAATATTTTGGCCGTTAAAAGTTTAAGCTAGTGATGCTTTGAACAACAGGACCCAGGGAAGCAAATACCTTATTATTTTTGCTGAAAAAGCTCAGTTTTTCGGCAAAAACACCAGAGTGTTAGATTTTGTACTGGTTGGAACAGTGTTTGCATCACTGATAAGTCTGTAAAGCTAACATTACGAAAACATGCCTATACAAATACATTGTAGCCTTTATTGCAGAAAAAATGAAAATTTTAAGATGAAAAATTGGGATATATTTCGAGGCAGTTCTAATGAGTACCCAGAAGCCTCCGTCGTGTAGTGGTTATGATACTCCCCTTGTAAACCAGGGGTTGCAGGATCAATCCCGGGCTTCTCCAGACTTTCGGATGAGTCTTTAAACCGAGGTCCCATCTCCATATGACCTTAGCTGTTGGTGGGACATAAAATACAAACACTCACTCAACCTAATGAGAACCCACAATCTATATTTGGAGCAGAAATAAGAAAAATAAGGTTTACCCCTCTAAACCCCATTTTTACTATATAAAAGTGGGGTTTGAGGCGGTCAGAATTATATAGGCGTATTTTCGTGATGACAATGCCTTGAACAACTATAGCTGGGTCCCGTTGTTCAAAGCCTCATTAGCTAAATGAGCTTGTTAGTGGTGACATTGTTAACTGTCCTAGCAAGTACAATATCTAAAATTTTGGTATTTTTGCTGAGAAATAATGTGAGCAGCTTTCCTTTTTTTTCAGCTAAAATATCAGCATATATGTCATACCAAATATGATCAAAGTTTTAACAATACCTTAACGAACGAGATCATTAGTTTTGAACAACTTGCCCTTGGCAGGTATTTTTATATTAAGAAAATTTAGAAATACAGTAGAACTTCGATGGCTCCAACACCGATGGCTCGTTTACCATGGATGTGTCGAACCCATTCTTGAGCCCCTAGTGAAATCCTCTACATAAGAAATAGTTGGGGGATAATTAAGGATATTTTAGTCTTTTATCTTGCAAATGTATGCTGTGGGTACTTATTAGAATCGCCTCGATGAGGCAATTCTAATGAGTACACACAACATACATTTTCATTGTAGAACACCGAAAAGATGTCTTAAAGTATCTCGTTATGCCTCCTGACAGTAACCTCAGTGGCTCGAACTACCCCTGTCTCGAACAGATTTGGGAGGTCCCTAAGGTGTTCGAGCCACCGAAGTTCGACTGAATACAGATGGCTAAATTCCATCCCTGTTGTAGAATATTTTAGATGTTACTGAATATTGTAGCTTGTATTACATACCATTTTAACCCTTGTCCTGCTGAATATTTTAATCTGCCACGCCCACTACCGATTATCAACCAATCAGATTACTTGATGCAAATTATTGCAACAAATTCACAATCTGAATGCCAAACAGTGTAGATCCTGATCAGATGGCTTCGTCAGAAGCCATCTGATCCGGATCTTCATTGTTTGGAAAATAAGGCATACCGGGCTCAGCAGGACAAGGGTTAGTTAACAAGAGTTATTCGCATGACAGTCAGTTTTAGGCAATTATTTTTGTGTTTATTTATTTTGTCTCCTGAGCCAGATTTATATGTACAATGATTGATGTTTTAAAAAGAAAAGACTTAAATTTATGTTGTTGTGTGTTGTTTTCATTCCAGTTCCTGTTGTGCTGAAATTCCGTGACCCATCAAGTGTTGGCTGGTTTTCATCACGAAAACACTCCTACGGGTATATAATGTTGACCCCCTTGAACCCCATTTTTATGTAGTAAAAATGGGGTTTACAGGGGTATATTTCTGCTCTAAATTATTCATTGTGGGTATACGTTAGAACCGCCTCGACGAGTACCCACAATTTATATTCTGAGCAGAAATAAGAAAAAAGCAATGTTTCCTCTTAAAATGTTCATTTTTTCGGCGGTAAAGTTTACAATACATTTGTATAGGCGTGTTTTCGTAATGTTTTACCAGATTTTGTTGAATGTGTCCTCCCCATTCTTATATTCAATGAAGACAGTGTTAGTTATTTTGATTGTTGATGTGGAACATGGAATCACATTCCCCGCCAGAGAGCAAAATTTGCCCAAGCTTCATGCAAATATTGCTCTTAGGTGTGGAATGTGATCCCATGTTCCCTGTCCAAAATAAAAAACAAGAGGGCCATGATGGCCCTGGATCCCTCACCTGACCCATATGATAGAGTAACAAGTGGGCCTCGGGGAGGGCCATTATTGACCCCAGTGCTACAGTGTGCATAATGTTGAGGGAGGTCTAAAAAGGTGAAGCTTCATACCAAATATCAACAAAGCCTATAATTTGAACAATCTTGGCAAAGGTCCACTAGATGAAGCTACACACCAAATATCAAAGACCTGGGCCTTGGGGTTTCAGAGAAAAAGATTTTTTAAAGATATTCCCTACATTAGCCTATGTAAAACCAAATGGCCCCGGTGCGGGGGCATTTTTGGCCTCAAGGCTATAACTTAAACAATCTTGATAGAGGTCCACTAGATGAAGCTTCACACCAAATATCAAAGACCTGGGCCTTGCTGTTTCAGAGAAGAAGATTTTCAAAGATTATCTCTATATATAAAACTATGTAAAACCAAAGGGCCCCGGGGCAGGGGCTATAATTTGAACAATCTTGGTAGAGGTCCACTAGATGAAGCTCCATACCAAATATCAAAGACACAGGCCTTGTGGTTTCAGAGAAGAAGATTTTTAAAGATTTCCCTATATAAGTCTATGAAAAACCAAAGGGTCTCGGGGCAGGGGCATTTTTGGCCCCAGGGCTATAATTTGAACAATCTTAATAGATGTCCACTAGATGAAATTTCACACCAAATATCAAAGACCTAGGCCTTGTGGTTTCACAGAAGAAAATTTTTAAAGATTTTCCCTATATAAGTCTATGTAAAACCAAAGGGCCCCCGAGACAGGGGTGTTTTTGGTCTCAGGGCTATAATTTGAACAATCTTGGTAGAGGTCCACTAGATGAAGCTTCATACCAAATATCAAAGACCTAGGTCTTCTGGTTTCAGAGAAGATTTTTCAAGATTTTCCCTATATATAAGTCTATGTAATACCAGAGGACCCAAGTGGGGGCATTTTTGGCCCCAGCACTATAATTTGAACAATAATGGTAGGGGTCCACAAGATTAAGCTTCATACCAAATATCAAAGACCTAGGCCTTGTGGTTTCAGAGAAAAAGATTTTTCAAGATTTTCCCTAAATAAGTCTATGTAAAACCAAAGGGCCCTGGAGCAGGAGCATTTTTGGTCCCAGGGCTATAATTTGAACAATCTTAGTAGGGGTCCACTAGGTGAAGCTTCATACCAAATATCAAAGACCTGGGCTTTGTGGTTTCAGAGAAGAAGATTTTTAAAGATTTTCCCTATAGAAGGCATGTAAAACCAAAGGGCCCCAGAGCGGGGGCATTTCTGGCCCCAGCACTATAATTTGAACAATCTTGGTAGGGGTCCACTAGGTGAAGCTTCATACTAAATATCAAAGACCTGGGCCTTGCGGTTTCAGAGAAGATTTTTAAAGATATTCCCTATATAAGCCTATGTAAAACCAAAAGGCCCAGGGAGGGGGGGGGGGACTTGGGCCTTGTGGGGTGAAGCTTCATACCAAATATCAAAGACATGGGCCTTACGGTTTCAGAGAAGAAATTTTTTAAATATTTTCCCGATATAAGCCCATGTAAAACCAAAGGGCCCCGGAGCGGGGGCATATTTGACCCCAGCACTATAATTTGAACAATCTTGGTAGGGGTCCACTTGATGAAGCTTCATACCAAATATCAAAGACCTAAGCCTTACGGTTTCAGAGAAGAAGATTTTTAAAGATTTTCCCTATATAAGCCCATGTAAAACCAAAGGGCCCCGGGCGGGGGCATTTTTGGCCCCAGCACTATAATTTGAACAATCTTGGTAGGGGTCCCCTAGATGAAGCTTCATACCAAACATCAAAGACCTGGGCCTTACGGTTTCAGAGAAGAAGATTTTTAAAGCTCTTCCCTATATAAGCCTATGTAAAACCAAAGGGCCCCGGAGCGGGGGCATTTTTGGCCCCAGCACTATAATTTGAACAATCTTGGTAGGGGTCCACTAGATGTAGCTTCATACCAAATATCAAAGACCTGAGCCTTGTGGTTTCAGAGAAGAAGATTTTTAAAGATTTTCCCAATATAAGCCCATGAAAAACCAAAGGGCCCCGGAGCGGGGGCATATTTGACCCCAGCACTATAATTTGAATAATCTTGGTAGGGGTCCCCTAGATGAAGCTTCATACCAAATATCAAAGACCTAGGCCTTGCGGTTTCAGAGAAGAAGATTTTTAAAGATTTTCCCTATATAAGCCCATGTAAAACCAAAGGGCCCCGGGGCGTGGGCATTTTTGGCCCCAGCACTATAATTTGAACAATCTTGGTAGGGGTCCCCTAGATGAAGCTTCGTACCAAATAACAAAGACCTGGGCCTTACGGTTTCAGAGAAGATTTTTAAAGCTCTTCCCTATATAAGCCCATGTAAAACCAAAGGGCCCCGGAGCGGGGGCATTTTTGGCCCCAGCACTATAATTTGAACAATCTTGGTAGGGGTCCCCTAGATGAAGCTTCATACCAAATATCAAAGACCTGGGCCTTGCGGTTTCAGAGAATAAGATTTTTAAAGATTTTCCCTATATAAGCTCATGTAAAACCAAAGGGCCCCTGAGCGGGGGCATTTTTGGCCCCAGCACTATAATTTGAACAATTTTGGTAGGGGTCCACTAGATGAAGCTTCATTCCAAATATCAAAGACCTGGGCTTTATGGTTTCAGAGAAGAAGATTTTTAAAGATTTTCCCTATATAAGCCCATGTAAAACCAAAGGGCCCCGGAGCGGGGGCAGTTTTGGTCCCAGCACTATAATTTGAACAATCTTGGTAGAGGTCCACTAGATGAAGCTTCATACCAAATATCAAAGACCTGGGCCTTGTAGTTTCAGAGAAGAAGATTTTTTAAGTTTTTGGTGAAAAAAAATCTATTTTTGGCTCCTATGACCTAGATGTGCAACGGACCGGAACCATTTGAACAACTTTGAAAGGGGACTACCTAAGGATCATTCCTGTGAAGTTTGGTCAAAATCCGATCAGTGGTTTAGGAGGAGATGTCATTTAAAGAAATTGTTTACGGACGGACGCACGACGGACGACGGACGAAAAGTGATCCCAAAAGCTCACCTCGTCACTATGTGACGGTGAGCTAAAAACAAATTTGTTACACTGCAAAATTCTTTTACAGAGGACTTCATGAGAAGTACATGTTTACATGTGATGTCATCAAAAGCACATTTCTGCATGCACTTCGTTGATCATGGTGCATTTATGGCATGTTAGAATGAGAGTTTTTAATGGAAAACAATAAAATAAAGTACAGGGTGATTTGAAAGTTTTTATGCCCCCGGAATCTAGATTCGGGTGGGGGGCATATAGTTTTTAGTCTGTCTGTCCGTTTGTCTGCAAAAACTTTAACATTGGGCATAGCTTTTGAATGGTAATAGATAGAGCTTTCATATTTCACATGTGTATACCTCATCACAAGACCTTTCCAGTGGAACCATAATTTTTTATACCTGGACCTTTGACCTACTTTTTTTCAAAATTTTTAAAAACATTGGTAAGTGATAGGGCTTTCATATTTCACATGTGCATTCCTTGTCACAAGACCTTTCTAGCGGTACCATAATTTATGACCTTGTGACCTTGACGTTGATGTTCAACCTACTTTTTAAAAACTTTAACATTGGCCATAACTTTCGATTGGTAAGTGGTAGTGCTTTCATATTTCACATGTGCACTCCTTGTCACAACACCTTTCTAGTGGTACCATAATTTTTGACCTTGTGACCTTGACATTTGACCTACTTTTTAGAAACTTTAACATTGGCCATAACTTACGATTGGTAAGTGGTAGGGCTTTCATATTTCACATGTGCATTTCTTGTCAAAAGACCTTTCTAGTGGTACCATATTTTTTGACCCAGTGACCTTGACCTTGATGTTTGACCTACATTTTAAAAACTTGAACATTGGCCATAACTTTCGATTGGTAAGTGGTTGGGCTTTCATATTTCACATGTGCATTCCTTGTCACAAGACCTTTCTAGTGGTACCATAATTTTTGACCTCGTGACCTTGATCTTGACGTTTGACCTACTGTTTTAAAAACTTTAACATAGTCCATATCTTTTGATTTGTAAGTGATTGGGCTTTCATATTTCACATGTGCATTCTTTTTCACAAGACCTTTCCAGTGGTACCATATTTTTTTTACCTCGTGACCTTGACGTTTGACCTACTTTTTAAAAACTTTTAACATTGGCCATTACTTTCAATTGGTAAGTGATAGGGCTATCATATTTCACATGTGCATACTATGTCACAATCCCATAAGTTTTTACCTTGTGACCTTGACCTACTTTTTAAGACTTGAACATTGGCCATACCTTTCAAATGCTTAGTGGGACAGCTTTCATATTTAACATGTGCTGTCCGGGGTCATCAGTGTTTCACAAACACATCTTGCTATTTATTTTTTTTATAAGCTGAATAATATTGTGATGCATGAAATTATTTTGCTTTTGTGCAGTAAATTTAAAATGACAGACATTGCAGGTCAGCAAAGGCGAGCACAAGGGGTTAATATATTTTTGTTCACAGGTATTATGGAAGTAATTGCCCTTGGGCTGTCCAATCAAGAGCCAACAAAGTGTAACAAATTTTGTTATTAAGGACTCACATTTTCGCATGAATTTTAATGATGGATTAGTTTATTTTGGCATGTTAGTATTGTTCCTGACAGTAAAAATACAAAATCTGTAAAGACTAAAGGGGAATGGGAACGCCTAGCACATTTTCTGCCATTTTTTTGAAGGGACACAACTTTCCGGACTTCCTTTTCGCTTTTCTATTGTTTAGTCCCACTAAAAATGTGACTACTCTTAAAGGAAATAGTTTGCTCCTCATTAGCAAATTCTTTCCTTTAAAAGTTGACCCCTATTGACATGGAAGACAAAAATACTTTTGTAGGAGTTGCCTCCCCTGAAGGTGTTCCTATTCCCCTTAACTGTCCTTTTGGCTTTCCACTATTGATGTTTCCAATAGGGTATGTTGTTTCATGTTTGTGTTTCTTTCCCTTTGGTGTCTCCTATGGGAGCTGTGGGTCCTGATCATTGCCTTCACGTCTATTTTGTCTTTTTCCTGTCGGGAGCAATATATTATCATGCAAAACTAAACCTTATCCACCATATTATTTTGAAAATGAAAAGATGAAGCTCCCGTATGTAGGGGTAATAATATTGATAAGAATTTGTTACTAAGGAAAAACCGGGGTTCAGGCATCAATACTTACATAGTTATTTCCCTTTGCAGTTCTTGAAAATGTCTTTTTCCTGCGTATCTTGATTAATAATTAAGAATCTTATCATATTTTGCATAAATGTTGAAATTCATGAGATGTTACTGCTACAGAAAAAGAAGGGTCAAGGGATCAATACTGTTGTAGTTATTCCCCTTTGAAGTTCTTAAGTGTTGTGTGTGTGTGTGTGTGTGTGTGTGTGTGTGTGTGTGTGTGTGTGTGTGTGTGTGTGAATTCGGGTTTAACGTCGCTGTCAACAGTTTTTCAGTCATATCACGACCGTGTCTGGTTGCGACAGGGGGCTCAATGCTCACTTTTATAGTGCTGTTTCACTGAAGTATCATGTCCAAGACACATTCCATGATACCACACCCAGTCACATTATCCTGACACTGGGTCGACCAGTCCTAGCTCTACCCCGTAAATCTGAGTGCCAAGCGAGGAGCAGCTAGTACCATTCTTAACGACTTTGGTATGTCGCTGCCCGGGATCGAACCCGTGACCTCCAGTTCCCTGGAGCGGACACTCTACCAACTGAGCTATCGGGACCGGTCGAAGTTCTTAAGTGTCCATAACACTTGTTTCTCCTGTCTATTTTGCTTAATCATCACGCTAACAAGTCCGTGAAATGAACACTCCCTTACACCCCACTTTATACATAGAAAACTGGGGTTTAGGGGGTAAACCTTACTTTTCTTATTTCTGCACTAAAATATAGATTTTGGGTACTCGTTAGAACCGCCTCTCGAAGCGGTTCTAACGAGTACCAGCAATTTATATTTTGAGCAGAAATAAGAAAAATATCACAATTTTTCATCTTAAAATTTTCATTTTTTCATTGATAAAGGTAACAATGTATTTGTATAGTGGTGTTTTCATAATGTCTCCTGTCTATTTTGTTTAAAGATTGTAGGGACCTTATCATATTTTGCATAAATATTGATATTGATAAGCTGTTGTTGCTAGGGAAAAATTAGGGGCTATGAATCAATACTTAAATAGTTATTCTCCTTTATAGTGCTTGAAAAATGGGTTTTCCTGCAGATCATGACTAATAACATTACGTCCCCTGCCCATCGGGGCTTGAAGAAATAGACGGGCTGCATGATGCTTCCACGCAGAGCTGAAACCGACCCGCACACAAGTACTGGTAAACCACTTAGAGGATCTAAGCCTGCCCATGCAAAGCGGTGCAGGTCGGCCCGCCCATGCATATAACCCTATTGGTTTCATTGGGCGACAGGGCTTGAGATGTCATTCCATCTCAATGTCGGGTAAAAGTCCCACAAAATTGGTAGCAACGTCTCCAAAATGACCTTTACAGTGTTGACGGGTACATTAAACCTTAAATCAAACAAACAAACTAATAACATTAGGTGTTTTATCATAATTTTGATATCCATTGAGATGTTGCTGGTACTTAACCCTTTTTGTACCAAATTGAATCTTCCACCTTATATACATGTATAGCAGGAGTGCATTTAAAACTTAAGGGGTGTCAGGTTGTGTTTTCAACAAAATTTATTTGGAAAATGACCGAACTGTCAGAAAATAGTGGAGGCCCTGATCAGACGCCGCATTTTGCGGCGTCTGATCTGGGCCGGCACTATTTGCCAGGGTTCCCATTTTGGGGTTTCTTGTACAAAATGGGTTAAAAGAGTCAAGGGACCAATACTGTTTTAGTTATTCCCCTTATTGTATTTTTTTGGGGGGGGGGTTGGGTTTTACGGCCCTTTCAAGATTATTTCACTCATATCGAGCCGATCGTTAATCAGAGGTGGGCGAAAACCGGAGTACCCGGAGAAAAACCACCTGACCTTCCGTTGCAGAACTTGGCGTCTCACACGTGGCCCGAGCGAGGCTCGAACCTACGGCGGTGAGAGACCTAATGACTAAGAGTCAGCGCTCTTATCCACTAGGCCACTGAGGCCCGTATTCCCCTTATTGTATGTACCTTTTTATTGACCATTAACTTGCGGGGGTATCTAAAAAGAGTGCTCATTCATTTTTTTTCATTGTTTCATCTCTGTATTTGTTGGATATTTATGTTCTCAGAGAAGTTGCACTGATGCATTAGAAACCCTTCATGTGGACTGAAAATATTATTTATCAGTTACCCCCTGTATATATTGCATTGTAACGCATTGACCTGATAAAGATATGCTATCTCAGGAAAAGTGAGCTTTATCACATCAACGTGACATTGCACTTTGATGAATGAACCGGACTACTGGAAAATGACAAAAATGTTATTGTAACTGGGAAATCTGGCAAAATTAATTGAAAAAAAAAAATATATCATAAGAAAAATATGGTCAGCTGATACTAAATATATCGGCCACCAGAATGCTTGAACGCACTGAGGACTGATCGTAAATTGCTAATTTAAGAGTGTACAAGGGGATAAACTGATAAACTGAATACCAGATTCGTGTCATTTGATATCAAGTTTATCAGGCTCGGCTTCGAGAACGTATGTAGAATCGCTCGGCAAGCCTCGCGATTCTACAAGCGTTCTCGAAGCCTTGCCTGATAAACTTGATATCAAAAGACATGAACCTGGTATTCTCTATTTATCTGAACCACAACAGAACTAAGGGAGAGACAGTATTGTGGTCACAGTAATATCGATTTAAGGGGAATGGGAAGACCTGGCAGATTTTTCCGCCATTTTTCAAACGGAGACAACTTTCGGGGCTTCCTGTTCGCTTTTCTATAAGCCCTGTTCCACTGAAAATGGGGTCCACTCTTAAAGGAAAGAATTTGCTCCTCAGGAGCAAATTCTTTCCTTTAAGAGTTGACCCCTATTGACATGGGAGATGAAAATACTTTTGCAGGAGTTCCCTCCCTTGAAGGTGTTCCCATTCCCTTTAAGCTCCCAGTTAAAAAAAAAAAAAAAAAAAAAATTACTGACCGTCCCATGGCAGTACTTCTGTGATGGCGCATCATTTTCATTGTCTTTGCATGTATGTACTATACTAATATCTTTTTATTTCAGATAGTCACCACCTGAACGAGTCCGTGAAATGAACACCTCCCCACCCCACTAAACCCCACTTTATATAGAGTAAACTGTGGTTTACGGGGGTATAAATTATTTTTCTTATTTCTGCTCCAAGACATAGGTTGTGGGTCCATAGAACCGCCTCATTGACGAGGTTCTAATGAGCACCAACAACCTTTGTTTGCAGTAAAAATAAGAATATTATCCCAGATTTTCAGCAGAAAAGTAGCCATTTCGGAGATGTGAAAAAAATGCAATATGTTGCCCTGGTGTGTTATCAAAATGGTTGTGTGGTCATTTTGTGGGTGGGAAAATGTCCTTTTGGCTCTCCGCTTGCAATGTTTTTTTGTTTTTTTTTTATGGTGAAGTTGTTTTATGTTGGGTTTTCTTTCCCTTTCATTACGAAAACACGCCTATACAAATATATAGTAATTTTCTCGCCGAAAAAATGAAGATTTTATGATGAAAAATTGTCATACTTTTCTTATTTCTGCTCAAAATATAAATTGTGGGTAAACGTTAGAACCGCGGTTCTAACGATTACCCACAATCTATATTTTAGAGCAGACTGAATAAGAAAAATATGGTTTACCCCTGTAAACCCCAGTTTTACCATATAAAAGTGGGGTTCAAGTGGGTGAGAATTATATAGGCGTGTTTTCGTGATGTGGTGTCTTGGAAGATGTAATTGTATCAATTACTGATCACTGACTGACTGTTGTTTTTAAGGTATCCGGGCGCCAAGGGCACATAGGGGCTACCCCAATTATTGATCATTGCCTTCACTTCTATTTTGTTTCTACTTCAGTGACCTTGACCTCGTTTTCAAGGTGAAATAGTTGTCATATTTATGGTGAGAGATTTAGTTTCCTTCTGGAAACATTTCTAGCTTTTCCTTAGTTTTCAGCCAGCACCAGGCCTGAACCCATTTTGTATCGGAAACTTCAAAACGGGTAGATGGCAAACAGAACGCAGAACGCGGCGTCTGATCAGGGCCTACACTGTTTGCAAAACGCTCAGCCAGTTTCAAAATAGATTTTGAAGAAAACACAACCCGACACCCCCAAATTTTGAAATTGACTCCTGGTATATATAAGGAGGAAGATTCCATTTGGTACAAAAAGGATGAAAAATGGCAGCCAGTGCTGAAGAAAACTAGTAATAGAACCACAGAGGGTCAGGCCACAGACATAACACCAGGTACTAACAATGTTTATGAACAAAAGTTGTTTTCGCAGAACCCACCGGATGACCTTCCGAGGCACTCGATCAAACGCCTTCTCCATGCCTACAAAAGTCATGTAGAGTCTTGTTGGCAGCCAGATACGTCTCTTGCAGCTGCCTGACAACAAAGACTGCGTCTGCTGTGCCTCCGCCTGGGACGAAGCCAAACTGGGAATCGTCGATAGACACCAACTGTCAGATGAGGCCATCCACAATCCTCTCCAGGGCTTTCATGACCTGCTCTGTCAGCTTGAGTCCACTGTGCTTGCCCCTGTCCAATGCACCCCCTCCCCACTCCCTGCCCTGGTAGAGACAGACAATGAAACTCTGCGAATAGTCATAGGGTACCTTGCCATCACGGATGACTACACCTGCAAGGTCACGGATCATCAAGGCGCCCACGTCACCCGCTGCTCGTTTTATTTGTTTGATTTGATTTGAGGTTTAACGTCCCGGTCAGCACTGTAAAGGTCATTTTGGAGACGTTGCTTCCAATTTTGTGGGACTTTTACCCGACATTGAGGTGAAATGACATCTCAAGCCCTGCCGCCCAATGAAACCAATAGTGTTTATAAGCATGGATCGCTTTGCCAGGGCAGGCTTAGATCCTCTAAGCGGTTTACCAGTACGTTTGTGCGGGTCGGTTTCAGCTCTGCGTCATGCAGCCCATCTATTTCTTCAAGCCCCGATGGGCGGGGGCCAGACACGCTGCTCGTATCATCTCCACCACTATGCCTGATGGGACCGGTGCTTTGCCAGCCTTCATCTGAGAGATAGCCTACTTAACCATATCAATAGTTATTGCGATGGGTGGCCCTTCCACCGGTGGTTCTTCAGACAGGTGGTCTGGGTCCCAGTCAAACTCAACGTTTAGTAACCTTTGTTAGTATTCCAACCGGCAGGCCCGCTGCTTTGAGTCTTCACTCATTGACATCTTCCCTGCACCATTCTGCACTGGTTTGTCATCTACAACATCAGCATTCAGCATTCTCTCTCCTCAGTTGGTATTAAGGCTGTATACTTCTGAAGACTTAGGGTCAATGTTCTTGTAGATCTCCTCATCTGCTTCAAGGCGAGCATGATGCACCGCACGTCTGGTAATGCGTTTGGCCGCGTCATATGATGCCATAGTGCCCTTACCAGTCTTCCAAGCCTTAAAAGCTTGCCGCTTGGCTGCAATGGCCTTATCAACGTGATCATTCCGTGATGTGCCACAGGCCTGCTTTGATGTTGTTCTATATATCCTCAGTGGTACCATCAGTTTCACCTGCAGACGTGCTCACATGCGGGTTGAAAACCTTCTGGAAGTGATTTCTCGTCTTAGGGTCTTAGAGCTTCCAATTTTTAAACTGGGGGTGAACATGCGCTTGGTTTTAAGTGACACATAGTGTCGCATACAAGAAGCTGATGTTACAGGGCCACTTCCTCGCCAGGGATCACTTTCACATCTGCAACAAGTTTGCGCATTGTCCTAAATCTATATGCATCGCTGTGCGCATTGTCGTAAATCTATATGCGTCGCTGCACTTCCCGACTTGAACGTCACGTTTCTTGAAACATGTGTTTCCAAGAAGCAGGTCAAATGCTAGGACATACTCTAGAATCATCTGGTTCAGGTCTACCATACCAAATCCCGCCATGCACTCGGCAAGCCTAGGACGTATTGATGCCGGATATTGATCCCGAGGGACAGATTTTTCTATCCACCCCTCACACTCATATAGGATTCTTTTTCTTGCATACCTTCCATTTCTTAGGGGTTACCGAAAGTGACGTCACGTAACGTGATGTGAGGTCAACCTTAACGATGGCGCATACGAGGCCGTACGTATTCCACCATTGCATTTATCAAACACGCGGAATATTCGATTTGGGGTAGGAACAGAATTTCTATTCCAAGCTATAACTGTGGATTTCCATATCTGGTGTGCAAGAAAACTGTTCCTGAACGGGAACGTAGACGCTTTCGTTTACCCCTTCCATTCCTGTACTGAGTATTTTCAGCAAACAATTCAGACCCTGATCACCCGCAGCGTTCTGTGGGGTCTGATCTGGGTAATGTCCCAGCACATGTATTTTACCCCCACCAGATACACGTCGCTAGGGCAACGTCAAGTCAACGTCGGTGCAACGTCATGACCCCGACGTTGATATGACGTTGCATAAACGTGATGACGTCGCACCGACGTTGATGTGACGTCATAATTTAGTCATGTGCCTGCTGGTATACACAGCAGTTTGACGTCATTACGGCAAGACTAGAACGGCTGTGAATATCCGTTTCGTGGATATCGTACAGAAAACAGTGGCAGTCACGTGGACATCAACAACACAAAGATACTGTGCTTGGTAACTTCCGATCGACTGACAAACAATCAACCCAAAATGTACCTATATTTCTTTTTAATTTTTTGGTTGAAAATTCGTCTTTTTCCGGTTTTTGACTGTATGTGCTGCATAGAGCAGCCTATTGTTTTGGTTTTACGGCCCTTTCAAGATTATTTCACTCATATCGGGCCGATCGTTAATCAGAGGTGGGCGAAAACCGGAGTACTCGGAGAAAAACTTCTGACCTTCCGTTGCAGAACTTGGCGTCTCACATGAGACCCGAGCCAGGCTCGAACCACAGCGGTGAGAGACCTAATGATTAAGAGTCCGCGCTCTTAACCGGCCCGTAGGGCAGCCTTTTATGTTGTCATCACGAAAACACGCCTATATAAGTTTAACCCCCTTGAACCCCACCTTTATATTGTTAAACTGGAGTATACAGGGGTAATCCTTATTTTTCTTATTTCTGATTGTGGGTACTTGTTAGAACCGCCTCGATGAGGCGGTTCTAACGAGTACCAACAATCTATATTTTGAACAGAAATAAGAAAAATATCACAATTTTTCATCTTAAAAGTTTCGTTGTCTGTTTTCGGCGGTTTACAATGTATTTGTATAGGCGTATTTTCGTAATGCGAGGTAATGGATACCATTGGGATAACGCATCCGCGTGGCAAAAGTCCATTCTTTCATATCTCCAACATGGTGACTTTTCTGGTGAAAAAATGAGCTTCTCCGGGCTTCTCCAGACTTTCGGGTGACACCTTAAACCGACGTCCCGTCTCCTTATGACCATAACTGTTGGTGGGACGTAAGCACACACACACACGCACGCACACACACACACACACACACACACACACACACACACACACACACACACACACACACACACACACACACACACACACACACACACACACACACACACAGGGCCCAGTACCCAGTTGCTGAAAGCGTAGCTAGCTTAACGAGTTCGTTAGTGGTCAAATGTGAACTAGTCTAGCAAGAAAAATATCTAGTGTGCAGGTATTTTCGCTAAAATTGTAACTACTCTATTTTTTTCAGCAAAAATATTGGCATATTTGCTATTTTTTTATGCTCTTCCATAAGTATTAACCCTTTACCACTCAGGCGTTTTGTGAATTTCGCTAATTTTCACAGTGTTGCACCTGACAGCAACTTCAACTAGCCATTGTTTCATAATGGATGGTCTGTTTAACACCAAACTCATTATGAATGTTCATTGGGCAGTAGCCTTTCAAATGCAACCTTTCAAGACTTGATCATTGTTGTCATGGTAAAGAGGGGGCATCACAAAGATGGCAAAAAATGTGTTTTCACATGTTTTTTTGACCACATTTTAATCTTCACACAGCTGTCATGGCAACAATTAAGGTGTTTGGCACTGGCCATTTTCACTGTTTGCAGCATGTTTTATCAGCATCAATTTTCAGGCATTTTTGACCCCAGACATCCACAGATATAAATTTTAGCGGCCAAAATTGTTCGGGATGTGAGGGGGGGGGGGGGGGGGCGTTGCCCCCACTTTAATGCCCCCCAGAATATTTTTAGTGGGGAGGCGCGCGAAAAAACAGGTCACTTTTTTGCCCAACAAATCCTAAAGCGAACATAAATATCCAGGGGTAGAAATGCAGATTTTAGGTGCTTCTGGGGGCATAAAACGGGAGGGGGGGGGACGGGGGGGGGGTGCAGACACGTAAAAACACGTATCTGAGTGGGCGAGGGTTAAATTAATAACAGTTGATTTGATGGATAATCATAGTGAGTGGGAAACCATTTTTATCAGTTACGTATATACCGACGGTATAGTGCAGTGGAAAAACCGACGGAATCATTTTGTACAGCATGTTAACAAGTCCGTGAAATGAGTACTTATAGAGATCAAAGCACTTAGAGTACATGTGGGTCGATTGTCTCTGGGTGTAGTTAGGAATAATGGGCCTGAGCGTGGACGGTTTCGTTTAATCCTTAAACTCCTTTACTGAAAGCAAACCGTGTAGACCATGATCAGACGTTGCGTTTTTCGGCGCCTGACCCTTAAATTCCTATACTCTAAGCAAACAGTGAAGACCCTGATCAGACGCCGCTGATCTGGGTCTACACTGTTTGCCAAGCTCAACCCATGATTCCAGCCCAGATTTTACAGTTAACCTTTTACGTAAACACGCTGACCTCACTGCGATAAAATTCTATAAATAATCTGCGTGGATTCCTACAAATCAGTGATAGTCACGTGGACTCCAGCACTAATATACGTTTTGTCCTTTATACCTTTGGGTCGATTGATAAACAATCGACTCAAAAATGGGGTTTACAGGGCATTATTTTGCTTATTTCTGCTCCAAGACACAAGTTGTGGGTACTCGTTAGAACCGCCTCAATCATGTCAATGGGGCGGTTCTAACGACCAACCACAGCCTATGTTTGTAGTAAAAACCGATTTTCATCAGAAAAGTATCCATTTTGAAGATGTGAAAAAAATACACTATTTCGCATAGGTGTGTTATCGGGCTGGTCTTTCGGTCCAGCAAAACACCGTAGCAACACTACTTAAGGGGAATTGGATTATCTTCAGGGGAGGCAACTCGTGCAAAAGTATTTTTGTCTCCCATGTTAAAACCGGCCCCGATAGCTCAGTTGGTAGAGTATCCGCTCCGGGGAACGGGAGGACTCGGGTTCGATCCCGGGCCGCGACATACCAAAGTCGTTAAAAATGGTACTAGCTGCTCCTCGCTTGGCACTCAGATTTACGGGGTAGAGCTAGGACTGGTCGATCCAGTGTCAGGATAATGTGACTGGGTGTGGTATCATGTAATGTGTCTGGGGCATGATACTTCAGTGAGGCAGCACTATAAACGTGAGCATTGAGCTCCCTGTCGCAACCAGACACCGTCGTGATATGACTGAAAAATTGTTGAAAGCGACGTTAAACCCGAATTCACACACACACACACACACACACACACACACACACACACACACACACACACACACACACACACACACACACACTCCCATGTTAATAGGGGTCAACTCCGGAGGAGCAAATTCTTTCCTTAAAGAGTAGACCCCTTTTTCAGTGGGACTGGACTTATAGAAAAGCGTACAGGAAGTCCTGAAAGTTGTCTCCCTTTTACAAATGGCGGAAAATCTGCCAGGTGTTCCTATTCCCCTTAACCCTTATCTTGCTGAATATTCAGTTTAGCCACACCCATTTCTGACTTTGAACCAATCAGATTACTTGATGTAATTTATTCCTACTTCATAAATTGAATGTCAAACAGTGTAGATCCTGATCTGATGGCATCTGATCTGGATCTACACTGTTTCCAAAGATAGAGGTTGTCGTGAACAGCAGTATAAGAGTTACGTTCTAACCGTTAGAGTTCAAGTCCGATGATAACAAATAAACGACACGTAAAAGAAAGACACGTAGCATATGTAGTACTGTGTATTAGCCGGAAATTTTGAAGATCTATATAAATAGGATACGTGGAAATCCTACTTTTCTGGGAAAACCCAAAAAGGAACCCCATAACTATCGTGTAAGACAACAAATCAAGTGATGTACAGGTAAAGGTAAGGGTTATTATTATTATTATTATTTTGTCGCATTCGTCAAAAATATACAATAATTTGTTTTTGATTCGCATCGGAAGAAGTCGAACCGAATTTAGTGGTTACGCTACTCGCCTTGTAAACCAGGGGTCGCGGGATCGATTCCGGGCTTCACCAGACTTTCGGGTGAGTCTTTAAAACGAGGTCCCGTCTTCATATGACCTTAGCTGTTGGTGGGACGTAAAACTCAAACACTCACATGTTACTGCTCAAAATATAGATTGCGGTTCTAACGAGTACCCACGATCTATATTTTAGAACAGAAATAAGAAAAATAAGGTTTACCCCTGTACATCCCCGTTTTAATTTATAAAAGTGGGTTTCAAGGGGGTCAAAATTATATAGGCGTGTTTTCGCCATGGCATCAGTTGCTCGTGCTACATATTTTCAGAAAATGATATCCAAAGGCGTTCGAGCCATTGAAGTTCAATAATGTTTTGTAAATAGAGGCCTCTTACATGTTTTTGTTTGTTTGGATTGGAGTTTAACGGCCCAGTCAACACTATTTAGGTCATTTTTGAGCCGGTCAGTTTACCTATCCACACTTTCCTGGGCAGGCTTATAAGTAAGCGGTTAACCAGTACAGTGCACATTCTTTCGCCAGAAACTGACAACTGCCCTTCTTGAATCAGCGGAAGGGAGAGAATGACCGTAGAAAAGATTTCATGATCAATCTCCACGAAAGAATGTTGCCGACCCCGGCGGGAGTCGAACCCGCGTCCTCCTGATCACCAGTCAGACGCGCATCCGACTGAGCCAACGAGGCCGGCACCTCTTACATGTGTGTCCATTTGTTATTGAAGTTGAGGAAACGGGATACATGCGAGGCTTTACTGAGCCCATCGGGGCTTGGAGAATAAATTGGGCTGCATTGTATGCTTCCGCGTAGAGCTGAAACCGACCACACATGAGTACTGGTAAACCTCTTAGAAGAGGCAAAGTGGTGCGAGTCCGACCAACCGCCAGTGCATATAAACCCTATTGGTGTCATTGGGCGGCAGGAATCGACATGTCATTTCATCTCAATGTCGGGTAAAAGTCCGGCAAAATTGGAAGCAACGTCTCCAAAATGACCTGAATAGTGTTGACGGGGACGTTTAACCTCAAATCAAACAAACAAAACATATGCACGAATGCAAGATATGGCATTTAAAACGCATTATATACACACGATTCTTTAAAAAAAATGTCAAAGCTATCCCGTCATTAGTAACTGCGAGTGTTGGATACGCCCGGTAACGTTAAACGTTCGACTTTCTTAATGACGTCGCCGCGACGTCATTAAGAAAGTCGAACGTGTAACGTAACGAGGCGTATCCATCTAACTTGCATATTTAAACCACTGGTGGATTGCCGAATTTAATCCATGGCGTTATTACATTCTCAGACGTGACGTCATGTGATAAATGTCAAACCGCCGAACTTCGATGTTTCGAGCATCTTTGGTACAAAGAAAATTTTTCGAGATAGAAGTAGTTTGAACCATTGAGAGTTGACCATATCACCTAACTATGAAACAGAATAGGGGTCATTAAGGGACATTTGTTTGATTTTCTATGAATTTAAGGTATGTTGTGTGTACTCATTAGAATCGCCTCATTGAGGCGATTCTAATGAGTACTCACGACATACATTTTCAAGATAAAAAAAGAACAGTAAAATGTCGCCATGAATCATCTCTTTTTCCAATCTTCCCTTATCTGTAGTTCTGTAATAATGGGGTAAAATATCACCCCAGCAGGCACACGTCGCTATGGCAACGTCAAAAATGACGTTGCACCGACGTAGACCTGACGTTGCACCGACGTTGATGTGACGTCACGTCACAATTACGTCATGTGTCGCTGGGATGGCTTGAGCCGAAGCATTAGCTCTTGTTCGGCCTCAATAACACGTTCGCCTAAACGAGTTATCTGCGAGTCAATAAAGCTTCACGATCATTGTATCTTCGTTGTTAAACCAATTCTAACATAGCACGCCTACCGGCCGGTCGGCCCCCGCCGATCGGGGCTTGAAGAAATAGATGGGCTGCATGATGCTTCCACGCAGAGCTGAAATCCAACCGCACACGAGTACTGGTAAAGCACTTAGAGGATCTAAGTCTGCACAGGTAAAGCAGTGCGAGTCGGACCGTCCATGCTTATAAACCCTATTGGTTTCAATGGGCGACAAAAAGGACATAAATGCATGTGACACAGTCCGTAATTTTGGCACACAAACAACAACAAGATGACAAAGATGGTTCTATGTCGCTCACCTTAGCTGAGAGATATAAATACATAATATTGAAGCTATTGCTTTAAGACTTTGTATAAATTCTATTTTCAAGAATTTAATTAGTCCAGGCGCTATAATGTGAACATCAGATTCATTCAAGAAAATATTAAATGGGTCTACAAATAGGCCCGGGTATTGGGCCATTTATGACCCCAGGTCTTAAATTTGAATAATTATGGTAGAATTCCACCAGACAAGGCTGTGTACCAAATATCAATGACCTGGGCCTTCTGGTTTCAGACAAGAAGATTTTTAAAGGTTTTCCTTTTATAAGTCTAAGTAAAACCTGTGGGACCCTGGGCGGGACCAATTTTGGCTCCAGTACTATAACTTGAACAGTTTTGGTAGAGGTCCACTAGACAAAGCTGCATGAGTACCAAATATGATTTCCTCATATACTGGACCTTCTATGAAGGGGAGGGGGTGTGGCATAACCCCGGCGCACCTACTGAACATTTTCTCAGACATTGGGCCTTCTATGAAGTGGAGGCCGGTGCACCCGAGGGCGGGGGACCGATGAATGGGGGGACCAAATATCAAAGACGTGGGCTTTCCGGTTTCAGACACGAAGATTTTTAAAGCTTTTCCCTTTATATGTTATAAACAGGTGGGCCCTGTGCGGGGCCATTTTTGGCCACAGGGCTATAATTTATGGTGGATTAGACACTATCAAAGGCATTGGTTTCGGACTTTAAGATTTTTAAAGGTAAATTATGGGCGGACGGACGGACATACGGACGGACGTTGACGACAACAGCCCCCCCACGCGTTATAATCAGACCGTTTTAATATATATGCCCTTTCATCCCTGACATTCTGATGTAGTAAATCCATAATGACATTCTTGTAAAAAGTGGCATGTGGGGTTTTTGGTTTGACGGCCCTTTATAGATTATTTCACTCATATCGAGCCGATCGTTAATCAGAGGTGGGCGAAAACCGGAGTACCCGGACAAAAACCACCTGACCTTCCGTTGCAGAACATGGCGTCTCACATGTGACCCGAGCCAGGCTCGAACCTACAGCGGTGAGAAAATTGCGAGTCAGCGTTCTTATCCGCTCGGCCACGGCATGTGGGGGTTGGGAGCAAAATTTTTAATAATGTCAGCTAGCGTTCATCCTGTTAAGGTGTCTCAGTTGTCGTCTAATATGTTTAGGTGTGTCTTTCTGTCAGATTTACAGGGTTGAAAGGGATAGAGCCTTGACAACAACATTCCATTCTCATATATATATATATATTATGTATAAATATATCACACAGCCGGAACTGTTTACGCGAAAATGAAAGCGGAAAGAGCTAAGTGAGTTTGTTTGAGGTTTAACGTCCCCGACAACACTGTATAGGTCATTTTGGAGACGTTGCTCCCAATTTTGTGGGACTTTTACCCGGCATTGAGATGAAATGACTTCTCAAGCCCTGTCCCCCAATGAACCAATAGCGTTTATGAGCATGGACGACCAGACTCGCACCGTTTTGCCTGGGCAGGCTTAGATCATCTAAGCGGTTTACCAGTACTCTTGTGCAGTAGGTTTCAGCTCTGCGTGGAAGCTTCATGCAGCCCATCTATTTCTTCAAGCCCCAATGGGCGGGGCCAAGAGCTAAGTGAGTCCGCGTGTTAATAAATAAAAATTGTTACTTTGTCTCGTATAATGATCGGGCGCGTGCGTGCGTGCGTCTGTGTGTGCGCACGCGGAGACTGGGATCGTAGCCGAGTGCGGTTGGGGCGTTTGAATGCTTGTGTTGCATGTTAATATCGAGCTCTTCAGTTAACTTAACCACACTTTTACTGGGGAAACTTACATTTTCTTGCACACCAGACAAGGAAATCCATGATTTTACCCTGGGATAGAAATTTATGTTCTGACCCTGGTGTAGAAGCCTCCGTGGTGCAGTGGTTACGCTACTCGCCTTGTAAACCAGGGATCGCAGGATCGATCCCGGGCTTCTCCAGACTTTCGGATGAGTCTTTAAACCGAGGTCCCGTCTCCGTATGACCTTAGCTGTTGGTGGGACGTAAAACTAAAACTCACTCACTCACTCTGACCCTGGTGTTTCGACCCCAAATCGAATATAATCGCGTGTATGATAAATGCACTGGTTGATTACAACCTCATGCGCGGCGTCGCCATGCGTGACTTCACTAAACAGTCCTGTTGTGTCTTGTTTGATTTGAGGTTTAACGTCCCCGTCAACACTGTAAAGGTCATTTTGGAGACGTTGCTTCCAATTTTGTGGGACTTTTACCCGACAATTCCTGTTGTGTCATCACAAAATGGCGGACGTCGGTAATCGAAGTGACAGCAGCATTAAAAAATCGCAATAGAAATGGAAAGTATGCAAGAAAAAGAATCCAATATGGGTGTGAGGGGTGGATAGAAAAATCCGTCCCTCGGGATCACTGTCCGGCATCACTCGGAAAGCCTCGTGATGCCGGACAGTGTCCCTCGGGACGGATTTTTCAATCCACCCCTCACACCCATATAAGATTCTTATATTCTATCCTTTCACCATCAGGAACTGACACCTGCCCTTTCTTAACTCAGCGGGAGAGAATGGCCGTAGGGAATATTTTACATTGAAAGTGGACGGACCCGTTCAGGATCGAACCCGCGACCTCGTTTTCATCCGACTAAGCCAGTTGGACCGGCTGATACACTAAATAAATAGATCCGCGCTAGCCCTAAATTATTGAGTAGGAGGACAGTTGTAAAGTAGAGCAAATCACGAGTGCGTAGCGCGAGTTATTTGCCTACTTACAACTGCATGACCGCTCCCGCCCATCGTAGCTTGAAGAAATAGATGGGCTGCATGATGATTCCACGCAGAGCTGAAACCGACCCGCAACCGCTTAGAGGATCTAAGCCTGCCCAGGCAAAGCGGTGCGAGTCGGCCCGTCCATGTTTATAGACCCTGTTGGTTTCATTGGGCGGCAGGGTTCATCTCAGTGTCGGGTAAAAGTCCCACAAAGTTGGAAGCATCGTCTCCAAAATGACCTTTACAGTGTTGACGGGGACGTTAAACCTCAAATCAAACAAAGAAAATAACTGCATGACCGAGAAACTGTGATTTATTACTCAACAATTGACACCCTAGAGCTGAACTATTTCGATTCCAACACAAAAATGGCAATAATTGTGTTGTTTTCATTAGATTCTCCCAATCTCACACTGGTCAATACATACGTACACGCTGCGTAGCGATCGCATAGGCTTCGTATTTTGGAAGCGTATGCTTCGATGAAAAATGGCGGATGACAGTTCTTCATTGCAGGTAAGAAACTGTTTTTACGTTAATCTAACTGCTGTATAGCGTTGCCCAATACTGACATCTGCCTTACGGACCACTTTATTAATATGCGGCTTCGTCTGTTGCAAGAAAAAGTTTGAAAAGCGGAATATAGATAAATAGACTCCAAAAGAAATTTGGCATTCAGCACAGATTCACCTGTATTTTCACTTTGGCCCGGTCGCCCTATGTAACTAATCGTTTTTGGCTGGTGTTCTGGCCGATAAATTGTGAGTAACGATAATAAAATCGAATAGCTAATATGCAACTTTTGTCACATCTTTTGCGAAAAAGAACAATCTTGATATTTCTATACAACGCACGTAGCTTCGTTACCGATTACAACACAGAGACTGCGAACTAAATTTTAAAGCCGTGTATTATGTAGAATAATAGCGAATGATATTAAATAAATGTCGAGAAATCAGTCAACAAGCGTTAGTTGGTGATGCTAAAGACATTCTTTATCATTTATACCGAACACATTTTCAGTCTCAGCTATGCAAATACAATATTTTGATTCGAATGCACAAAATCTGTCAAGTTACAATTATTTACACTACCGTTCATAAACTTGGTAAGTCTTCGTCAAATCTGTTAAGTATTAAGCTAAATAATATTTGAACTGTATGTTTCATGTTTGTGTGTCTTTACCTTTGGTGTCTCTGATGGGAGCTGTGGGTTGATTGTAACGATTCCTGATCATTGCCTCCACTTCTATTTTACTATATAAAAGTTGGAATAAGGGGGTCAGAATTATATAGGCATGTTTACGTGAGTCTCCGACTTCTGTTTAAATACTTGAATCGAATACCTGCAGCTCCCTACAAAACTTCAGCAAAGGTTCATTAATCGCACCTGCTCTGTCTGACCCGAGTCTTCGTTTCCAATTAGGGGAGCATTTGCTCATTAAACAGTAAACACACAAGCTAATTCTAGCCTTTGTAGGATCATTGAAGAAAAAAATATAAGACATTTCTTTATCTCAAATCTATTTTCAATCTGTGTCCTTGAATAAGTGTTTGCTAACCAGACTGTATTCTGCAACATAGCCTATCAGAATCTGAATTTCATAGTGACTTAGAATATAAATTTAGAAAAATACTTGCTTGCAATGATTTCAGTAACCCATTTCGTGAAATCATTCTTTGATATAATAAGATTGGGTAGAAAAAAAGAGTTGTTTTTGCTTTGCGACCCTTTCGAAACCCCATGACGGCTCCGGCCTAAAGATTTACTTTTTTAAGAAAGTCTGTCGGCTGGATGCATACTCATGGATTTAAACTCTTTCGTTTAATCCTTAAATTACAATTTAAAGCAAAAAGTTAAGGCCCTGATAAGATGCTGCGTTTGGCCCTTCAATTCATGTAATGTGAGCAAACAGTGTAGATCCTGATTAGACGCGGCGTTCTGTGGCATTTGATCTGGACATACACAGTTCGAAAAGCCCAACCCATGATTCCGGTCCAGATTCTATGGATTGTCATATTACGCAACACGCTGACCTCTCTGCGATAAAATAAACGCTGCTGTTTTCTATATGCAAGTTCCCTGAATTTCCGACAAATCAGTAAAAATCACATGGACTTACAACACTGAAGAGCTACTTGCACTTTTTTACTTTGTGTCGATTGATAAATAATTGACCCAAAAACTACTATTTGCCTTTTCAAAAAGTAAACGGGTCATTCATATTTAGCAATTGCAAATATGCTTAATATGCAGTAGGATTTGAGATGTCATATCGTCTCAGTGTAGGGTAAAAGTACCATAAATTCGGAAGCAATGTCTCCAAAAGGACCTGCATGATGTTGTCGGGGACGTAAACCTCAACACAAATAAAAAGGTTCTACTGAGTCATGCGCAGTGACATGAGAGGATTCTCTACCAATAATTAATTGACATACAACCGTTCGTTAGGGATACCAACCGAGGCCGACTTCATCTGAGCCAATGACTAGTTTGGCTACTTTGGTTGCTGTTTCATTTTCCTATATCACGCCTACGGCAAGGGTCAAAGTTTGGCAAATCCATAAACACCCAACCAAAAACGAAGACTGCTACCTCCATTTTAAAGAGTGCCCATGAGTGCGCATGCGTGGAAAACCGGACTGATCAACCGCAAGAAAACCTGAATTGTGAAATGGTCCCTGTTTATACTGTCTGCTGCATCTTCTTAAGGGTTTTTTTTTTTAATATTTTCGCATATAAGCAAACACTGTGGACCCAGATCGAGGAGCAGTCTGAGATTGGTCCAAATGACATTTAAAGTAAGCAGCAGACGACAATTGTTGTGATTGACATCTAAGATAGCTATCTTCAGAGCTGCTGCTTCCCTCACTAAAATCCTGATCATCGGTTTCAGTGGACAATATCTAAATTGAAGTCCCCTGAAAGAGAGGCCAGTTCTTGTTGATTTTGCTCCGTTTTAATCTTCTGTTTTGAACTTCAATAATGCTAAACCTGCCTATTCAGTACACACCAAGCTTCTAGATTTCTCATGGATGACGTCAGAGCATATTCGTGGTTAATCGGAATTTCAAGGTCAGTTCAGTAGCAGAGTAGATAGCAGGAGATTACGCAGTGATAATATCCTTATCAGACCACTTAGAAACCTGCAGTTTTCAGTAGAAGAAAGGGTTTATTGATGTTTACCTATTAATTGTGACCGATTATCGCTTTCCTGTCTCCTTAAACAGATTTGACGAAGACTTACCAAGTTTGTGAACGGTAGTGTAAATAATTGAAACTTTACAGTTTTTGTGCATTCCTTATTTCTTCTCAGAAACACAGATTGTGGATACGCGTTAGAACCGCCTGGTCCACACACTATATCTTGAGCAGAAATATCAAAACTTTCAGAATGTTTTATCTGAAAGATTTTTTTTTCTTTTTGGTGGTATTTTAATGGGCGTGTTTTCGTAATGCGTCTCACCATCTCTGTAACCTGCGCGTCGTAAATTCCGGAGTCACGTGCCTTGTAATAAAAAACACGACAGAAATTCATACAGTGCAAATATTATTTACTTCATACTTAACAGATTTAACGAAGGCATACCGAGTTTATGAACGGTAGTGTAAATAAGTGTAACTTGACGGATTTTGTGCATTCGAATCAAAATGATGTATTTGTACAGCTGAGAATGAAAATGTGTTCGGTATAAATGATACAGAATGTCTTTAGCATCACCACCTAATGCTGGTTGACTGATTTCTCGACATTAATTTAATATCATTCGCTATTATTCTACATAATACACGGCTTTAAAATTTAGTTCGCAGCCTCTGGGTTGTAATCGGTAACGAATCTGCGTGCGTTGTATCGAAATATCAAGCTTTTTCATTTTCGCAAAAGATGTGACAAAATTTGCATATTAGCTTTTCGATTCATTATCGTTATTCACAATTTATCGGCCAGAACACCAGCCCAAAACGTGCAGTTACATAGGACGACCGGACCAAAGTGATAAAAACAGGCCAATCTGTGTTGAATGCCAAATTTCTTTTGGGGTCTATTTTTCTACATTCCGTTTTTCAAACTTTTTCTTGCAACAGACGAAGCCGCACATTAAGAAAGTGGTACGTAAGGGAGATGTCAGTATTGGGCAATGCAATACAACAATTATATTAACGTAGAAACAGTTTCTTACCTACATTGACGACCTGTCATCCGCCATTTTTCATCGAAGCCTATGCGTCCAAAATACGAAGCCTATGCGACCGCTACGGCAGCCTGTACGTATGTATTGACCAGTGTGAATCTTTAGCCATGTTGGACGAAATCCCGCCAAAATTACGGACTGTGTCAAATGCATTTCAGTCCCATTGTAACGTTTTTGATGCGAGAAAATGACCTTTCCTCGTCCAACGTCAAAGAATCTTCGAGTGACATCACAAAATGGCGGCATTTTTGCCTCACGGCATCTTCAAAGTGATTTGTTGCAGAATAAATCACAGTTACTTTCCATTGCCTATAAAGGCGTGCTGTGTAAAAATTAATACGTTGAGCGCGCAGTCGATGGCACGTCATCACTGATTCCGTTGCTTAGGACGGAGCCAAATATAACGCTGCTCTCGCAGCCCTCACCATGTAAGGACACCATGTACCAATGTTGTTGCATTCTGGCCAGTTGTTAAGGAGGAGATAGCCTGACGGACGAACGGACAGGCGTTCACATAATCCCCAATCGATTTTTAGCTCATCTGACCGTTGGCAACGGTGAGCCTTTGTGACTGAGATGTCTGGCGTCGTCGTGCGTCGCCCGTGTGTAAACCTTTCTTGTGAACACTCTAGAGGCGATAGTTTTGGGCCAATCATCATAAGTTGGTCAGAATGATCATCATGACAATATCTTGGTCCAGTTCGAATATGGTTCATGTCGGGTCAGAGGTCAAATCATAGAAAAACCTCGTCAACACTAGAGGCCACAGTTTTGACCTTGACCTTAACATGTGACTTACTTTATCATAACTTTTGAACCATTTGAGATAGAGCCTTTATATTTGGCATTTATGTTCCATGTGACAAGGTTTTCCCATACAAAAATTGACCTATGACCTTGAACTTTGACCTACTTTGTCATAACTATTGAAGCATTTGAGATAGAGCTTTCATATTTGGCATGTAGGCTCCTTGTGACAAGGGCTTCCTATTCATACAAAAAATTACCCGTGACCTTGACCGTGACATGTGACCTACTTTATCATAACTTTTGAACCATTTGATATTTGGCATGCATGTTCCTTGTTACAAGGACTTCCCACCCATACAAAAAATTTGAAGTGTGACCTTGACCGTTAACCTACACGTACTTTGTAATAACTTTTGAACAATTTAAGATAGAGCCTTCATATTGTGACAAGGGCTTCCCACTCATGCAAACATTTTGACCTATGACCTTTACCTGTTACCTACTTAATGATAACTTTTGAAATATTTGAGATAGATACTTTATAGTTTGCATGTAAGTTCCTTGTGACAAGGGCTTCCCACTCATACAAAAATGTTTGAAGTGTGTCCTTTACCAGGCTTTGGCCTACTTTGTCATATCTCTTTAACCAGATAGAGCCTCCATATTCTTTTAAAAATTTGAAACTTTACATTTCATAATACCACCGGTGTATGGACATCTGCAAACATATCATATAATGGAATTTGGAGAACTACTTTTCTAAATTTTAAGATCTTTTTAGAAAGATTTTCTGTAAGTTTTCACAGCGTTATGATTTTCTCATAGAATCTGTCATTTCAGTGCCTTTGGCGCTTTGATTTTACTTGGGTATGACACAAAACATTTTGACCTATGACCTTGACCTTTGACCTACTTGGTCATAACTTTTGAACCATTTGATATAAAACCTTCATATATGGCATGTAAGTTCCTCGTGACAAGGGCTTCCCACTCATACAAAAATGTTTGAACTGTGTCCTTGACTGTTGGCCTACTTTGTCATACCTTTTTAAACCATTTGAGATAGAGCCTTCGTATTTGGGATGTAGATTTCTTGTGATAAGGGCTCCCTACTCATACAAAAATATCGTAAACTTGACCTTGACCTGTGACCCACTTTATCATAACGTTTTAACCATTTGAGGTAGAACCTTCATATGTTGCAAGTATGTTACTTGTGACAATGGCTTCCATCCCATATAAACATTTTGATCTGTGACCTTGACCTGTGACGTACTTTATCATAACGTTTGAACCATTTGAGGTAGAGCCTTCATATTTGGCATGTATGT
The DNA here is from genome assembly GCA_963580285.1 of Lucinisca nassula. NCBI lineage: Eukaryota > Metazoa > Mollusca > Bivalvia > Lucinida > Lucinidae > Lucinisca > Lucinisca nassula. The sequence goes on along the minus strand of OY757024.1, from coordinate 43,022,125 downwards.
TTCTTCTGACAAGGGACTCTCAACCATACAAAAATTTGACCTGTTTGACCTGTGACATTGACCTTTGACATACTTTGCCATAATGTTTGAGCCATTTGAGATAGAGCCTTCACATTTGGCATGTAGTTTCCTTGAGACAAGGGCTTCCCACACATACAAAAATTTTGACCTGTGACCTTGACTTTTGACTTTTTGTCATAACTTTTATACCATTTAAGATAGATCCTTCATATATGGCATGTAGGTTCCTTGTGACAAGTTCTTCTCACTCACACAAAAAATTTTGACATGTGACCTTCACCTGTGACCTACTTAATTATAACTTTTGAACCATTTGAGATAGAGCCTTTATATTTGGCATGTATGTTCCTTGTGACAAGGGTTTGTCATCCATACAAAAAGTATGACATGTGACCTTTACCTTTGACCTACTTTATCATAACTTTTTGAACCATTTGAGATAGAGCCTTCATATTTGGCATGGATGGTCTTTCTGACAAGGCACCTACCATTCCTACAGTGTGGATTGGGTGAGCGATCCAGGGCCATCATGACCCTCTTGTTTAAAAGCATGGGGATAATGATGTACCTCAAGGAGAAATATATATATGGTTAATGGGTGGGGATATTAACAGTTTTTCAGACATTAGGCCTTTTATATAGTGGAGGGGATGGGGCATGGCCCCGGTGCAATCGGGGGGGGGGGGGAACAAGGTTGATGCAAGTGAATGCGTCTTATCATAAGAAAAAAGAATAAATGTGGTTTAGGGGTGGGGATCTAAAAGGTTTCTGAATTATTAAGCATTTAATTATGTGGATCCCTCACACCCATATAAGATTCTTCTAATGTGTTTCAGGCTTTTGACCGGTATTTGAGAACTCGACGTCTCTTAGACCATTGGAACCGCAGTAGAAAATGTTCGCACAACATCAACCGAGCGATGTTTCCACGCTGACACTACGCTGCATGTACTGCAGCTCACAAAAGAGACTGCACTCCTTTTGTGAATTACAAAAAGGAGATCATATTATAATTGCTGGAGAAAAAGGACTGTTTAACTTCGGGAAGAAACAAATCAAGTTTTACTCACACCATGCTATTGTGAAAGACGTTCAATCACTAAATGAGGACGGAAGTGGGGCTATTTTGACACTGATACAGTTCATGTCTACACCATTTGACTCCAGCAACAAAATAAGAGAGACAGTCGAGGTCAAACACATGCATAATGATGAAATATACGTGGTAAAATATCGACACAAGACGCATTCCCCAGAGGAAATCATTAGAAGAGGAGAGAAACTAACGAGGGAGAATATCAAATACAGCGGGCTTTATTGCAACTGTGAGCATTTAGCGCATTGGTGTGTATGCGGGAATGAGGGGAGTCTACAGGCGCAAGGGTTCTTTGAACGCATCCAGGATTTTTTGAAAACGGCCATGTCATTCGTTGCAAGAGTATTTGGATTAACTATTGATGATTTGTTTGTCATAGGCCACTATCCTGTTGTTGGAGATATCTTGCTCGTGGTGATGCTCATGTACGTGCTTATCACAACTATCAGAGAACATAAACTTCTCAACAAACTTGTCAAAGATGGAAGCGCATGCGCAACGTGTGTTAAACGGAAGAAGAGAGATATTTGGATAAAGTTTGGAATTCTGTTAACAGTTCAAACAGGAGGACTTTTCCTTACTGGACTTGTGCCTATTCCCACCTTCCAGGTTTTAGTAGCCTCGCTGATCAGTCTTTTGACAGTACTTTTGATGAAATACGTCCCGAGATGGTTCAGAAGTTTTTTTTCACCATTCGTTGGTAGGAAAGTTGAGATAGACTCTTTACATAAAATATGGGTAGGGGACGTAGTTTCCTGGAAATACAGAGGTTTTTATCATGATGGAATCGTTTCCGGTATAAAAGTCGCTCCTCATACTAACCAGAAAAAGGCGGGCATCAAAGTGATACATTATGCGTTGCCGGGAATATTTTCACGGCGAAGAATTGTCGAAGAAACAATCACGATTGATCTTAGTAAAGAACAACTGAAACTCCACGACTACACTGGTTATAACTTCAATGAACCTGAAATTGTTATTGACCGAGCACGAAAAAGAATCGGAGAAACAAAGTTTGGTCTGACACATCGGTCTTCACATTTCTGTCACTGGGCCAAATTGAAAGACTCTACAGATGAAGACATTGCAACTCCGGGCCAACCTAAAGGGGCCCTAACATTTTTACGACCAATGGACCCCGAATCAGATGATTTCAGACTAAGTCCTCTGTACATAGATCATCGAAGGAAACGACCTTTTGCAAGCAAGGAGATTTGCAGGGAGAGTGCCAAAATACGGGACGATATCAAACCTGGCCAGCTGGTGCAGTTCACGTATAGGTGGCTTCCACACCAGGCCGTGTGTACAGACGTGAGACCAGGGGCGAGGCCTTCAGTTGTCGTAATTTCTGTTGTTCACTACGGAGCGTCAAAGATCGTATCTGAAGAGATTTTCACATTTGATCTGAATACTGAAGATATATTGATTATCAAGGTTCATCCGATCTACAAGTTCAGCCCAGCTGCTATCGTACGTCGGGCGAGAGAAAAGATAGGAGAGAACAGATATCACATTCTGTACAACCGGTCATCACACCTGGCTGAGGGAATTGTTTACAAGGAGACGGACAGGCGTATCTACTCGTACGGCGAGATTAAGCCTGGCGACTGTATAACATATTTCTACTGGTGGCTTCCTCATGACGCTGTTGTTGTTGACGTCCACCCCAACCAGACCAAGCCCTTGAACGAGGGACGTCTTACTTTGGTTCACTATGCTCTTGACACCCTATTTGGTACTCGATACATCAAGAAGGAGAAGGTATTCTTTAATTTGTCAAGACACGTGGTTTCTTTGAAATCTTTCCCGGGAACTGTTGTTTATCCAAGACCGCTTGTCATCCAGAGAGCTTTATCAAGGGTCGGGGAGAAGAAGTTTCATGTGTCCGGCAATATCTCCTCCGATCTGGTACACTGGGCAAAGGTAGTCCAGGTACCGTGTGTTGTGAAAGTAGTTCCATTGGAAGACGAAAGCTCGACTGACAAAGGAAGTGGTGCTCTTCAAGATACAGAATATTTGCTTTTACCATGGGTAGGTAAGCCATATGACAAACGTTTTCAAGAGGACTGGGTAAAAGTTTGGGATGAACTAATTCCAGGTCAGATAGTTGAAAAGAGCGCTATAAGAGGTATTGTTAGTGAAGTTAACAAGAAAGATAAGCTTGTGAAAGTTATTCAAAATAAAGTAAGGTCGCACGACCGAGAAACCAAAGCGCTTGTTGGAGACATACGAGAAGTCATCCTTAAGATAGACTTGCGCACTGACTATCTCTATGTATATCGGGGTGAACCGAATATTTGTAATAAACCTTCAGTCTGTTTGAGAAAGGCAAAGTTGATGGTTGGGCAGACCATTGTTGGAGTGAGTGACTGGGAATTCTGCAAAATGTGTGTTGTTGACAATATTGTGTGAGGAACACATCGACTTAACACCACTAAAGTCCATATTATATCACTAAAATGGGAAATTGTGGTTAACACCGGTAAACAATACGGAAAAAATATCATTGTGGCTACTTGTTTAAAGCAAGCAACCCGTTTTATTCAAACACGTATTCAGTTCCCGACAAAGGCAATTGCATTAAAATCCTCCTGTATTAAGCAAGCACCTTTCTGAAGCAAGCACATTTTGAGTATCTTGCAGATTATAGGGATCAACCATGTTTTTTCATGCATTGACATGTCATTGGTCCCGAGGAAGCTGCTTGAGTTCAAATATCTTCCGAGGGACCGGCAAATGTTATTTCATTGAAATAACCATGGGATGATCGTTGTTCTTGCATAACCTACGATACTAACAATAAATTGTGACTTAAACTCCCCGAAGCTCCATTAACTCCATATAAACTCTTCAAATGCCAGTTCAGAATATTATGTATATATTAAGTACAGTGATTTTGTTTGATTTGAGGTTTAGCGTCCCCGTCAACACTGTAAAGTTCATTTTGGAGACGTTGCTTCCAATTTTGTGGGGCTTTTACCTGACATTGAGATGAAATGACATCTCAAGCCCTGTGACCCAATAAAACCAATAGGGTTTAGTAACATGGACGGTCTGTCTGGCACTGCTTTACCTGGACAGGCTTAGATCCTCTAAGCGGTTTACCAGTACTAGTGTGCGGGCCGGATTCAGCTCTGCGGGGAAGCATCGTGCAGCCCATATATTTCTTCAAGCCCCTATGGGCGGGGGCCGTGAAATTTCGCTATTTAGATCACCCAAAATTAAGACTTATTCTGTTGTAAAAAGCTTATTTAGAAGGGTGCAGCTATTCTTTCTTCGTGTTTTCTGCAAACAATGTCTTCTGGTCAGGGACCACCTTTGGAACTGTTCAAAAGTGGTCTTAAAGACCACTTTTGAACTGTCCCAAAGGTGGTCTAAATATAGGAATTTTACTGTATATGATAAATTAACACCCAGCTAATCACAACTCCTAAAGCGAAAGGGAAATATAGTATGTGCTCAAACTTTATAAGCATACGTTTGAATCGCCTTTATGATGCTGTTCGACAGGAAGTTACAAGGGGCATCAGGGATATTTGTAGGACAAATAATGGTATATCACAGATATCCACATGAAAGAGTTATATTTCCAAAGGTTTAATATGTTCATTATGTTGCTACGTAAACGTACTCACTTAAAGGTGTTCATTACGCAAGTAATGGGAACGTTGAATGCATTAGCTCGTGTAAAAACAACAACAAACAAACAAACCAAAAAAAAAAAAACGGTAAACCCCTTTTTTTATACGCCCGTTTTGAAAAAAATAAATGGCCGTATTTTGTTATGGGGCCGGCGTCCGTCCGTCAGTCCGTCTGTAAACATTTCGTTTCCGGACAACTCCTCCAGCAGTAATCATCGGGTAAAGCTGAAACTTGCTAGATAGTAAGGCAATGAGGTGGTGTAGCGCATGTTGTTTCGAGGTTACGGTCCACCAAATATTTATAGAGTTATGCCCCTTTGAACTTTTTGTAAACTTTTTCGTTTCTGGATAACTCGTTCAGTTTTCATCGGATCAAGCTGAAACATGGTAGATAGTAAAACTATGAGGTGATAGCACATATTATTTCAAGGTTACGGTCCACCAAATATTTAGAGTTATGCCCCTTTGAATATGTCTGTAAACATTTCGTTTCAGGATAGCTCCTCCTACAATTGACATTCGATCAAACTGAAACTTGATACATGCATATACTTAAACCATGATGTGGAGCAGCGCATATTATTAGGGACCTCACACTGGCCATAACTTTATTGCTTTTGTCCGTGTGTTTGTCAAATAAAAACTTAACCTCGGACATAACTTCAAAGTATTTACCCTACTCACACATATACTTTCCATCTCAAGACCTACATTTTGAAAAAGGGCCATAGCTAGATTGTTTTTGTTTGGGTGTTTGTCACGCCTTAACCAAAAAAACTTAACCTCGGTCATAACTTCAAATGTATTTGCCCTACTCTCATGAAATTTCATACACATATTTACCATCACAAGACCTATATTCTGCCATAACCAGAAAGCCTAACATCGGTCATAACTTCAAAAGTACAGTATATTCTGACAAAAAACTTGTACCATACCTCTTTGAAAGCTTTATGTGGGGCCCTTTCTGTGGTCAGTGATCTAGTTTCGAGGTTATGATCCACTAAATAAAAACAAAGTTACACCCATTTGAAAATTTCTATAAACCTTTTATTCCGGCTAAATCCGCCTATATTTTAGATCCGGTCAAGCTGAAACTTAATATATATAGTCCAACCTGTATTAAGCAAGCACCTGAGGGATAACCAAAATGTGCTTGCTTAAGACAAGTGTTTGTTTAATACAGGCACATTTTAATGAATTTGCCTTTATGGGAAAGCTTAAGACAGGTTGCTTGCTTAATAGAGGTGGCCACTATGACAGGTTTTACTGTAGTTAGATCACGATGTGGAGCAGCGCATATTGTTTCGAGGTTACAGTCCACCAAATATTTTACAGAGTTATGTCCCTTTGAAAATTTCTGTAAACATTTTTTTCTGGCTAACTTCTACACTTAACATTTGATCAAGCTGAAACTTGATATATAGTTTGACCACAATGTTGGGCAGCGCATATTGTTTCGAGGTTATGGCTCACCAAATATTAATTGTGTTATGCCCCTTTGCAGATCTCTGTAAATATTTTGTTTGTGGCTAACTCCTCCTACAATTTAAATGCTATCAAGCTGAAACTTGGTATATACACCACAACCTCTTTATAACACCATTAATGGGGTCCAAAGCAGTTAAACAACCGTGTTATATTCAAGCAAAAATGTATAGAATATATAGAAAAATAACCATTTATCGTCATTTTTCTATATAATCTATACATTTTTGGGATCCATCTTGAAACCGTGTTATATCCAAAACCGTGTTATAATGAGGTTGTGGTGTAGTTAGACCATTATATGGAGCAGTGCATATTGTAATGAGGTTACGGTCCACCAAATATTAATTGAGTTATGCCCCTAGGAAAATTTCTGTACACATTTTTGTGGTTAACTTCTCCTGCCGGTAACATTTGATCAAGCTAAAAATTGATATTTAGTTTGACTATGATGTGGAGCAGCGCATATTGTTAAGCGGTTATGGCCCACCAAATAGTTATAGAAGTATACCCCTTTGAAAATTTCTGTATAGATTTTTTTTGCCATTTAGATCCGGTCAAGCAAAAACTTGATATATAGTTAGACCATCATGTGGAGTAGTGCATATTGTTTCGAGGTTACGGTCCACCAAATATTTACCGAGTTATGCCCCTTTGAAAATTTCTGTAAACATTCTGTTTCTAGCTAACTCCTACAGTTAACATTTGATCAAGCTGAGACATGATATATAGTTTGACCACAATGTGGAGCAGTGCATATTGTTTCGAGGTCATGGCTCACCAAATAAATCGATCTGGGCCTGAACTGTTTGCCAAGGTACCCCTTTAGGGGTTTCTGGTACTGAATGGGTTAAGCAAACAGCGTAGACTCAGTTCAGACGCCGCGTTCTGCGGCGTCTGATCTTGGTCTACACTGTTTGCCAATGTCCCAAAAATAGGATCCTAGGCATATATGGGTTGAGATTTTGTTTGTTTGATTTGAGGTTTAGCGTCCCCGTCAACACTGTAAAAGTCATTTTGGAGACGTTGCTTCCAATTTTGTGGGGCTTTTACCCGACATTGAGATGAAATGACATCTCTAGCCCCGTCGCCCAATGAAATCAGTAGGGTTTATAAGCATGGACGGTTCGACTCGCACCCCTTTGCCTGGGCAGGCTTAGATCCTCTAAGCGGTTTACCAATACTCGTGTGCGGGTCGGATTTAGCTCTGCATAGAAGCATCGTGCAACCCATATATTTCTTCAAGCCCTGATGGGCAGGGGCCAGTATGGGTTGAGATAACTAATGCAGCCCAGGTCAGGTGGTTTTGCCCTGGTACTCCGGTTTTCGCCAACCTTAGATCTGCTCGATATTAGTGAAGTAATCTTGAAAGGGCTGTAAAACCTAAACATAAGGAAGGAAAAAAAAAATAATGCAATGCAGCGTTTCAGATTAAGTCTGAAAATGCTTATGTAATGAGAAGGATACTCATATTTTTTCAGCAAAATACTCATATTTTTAAGGAAAATATTTTGATTTAGGGTTTTTGCCATATTTTGCCATAATACGTTTAACCCTTATCTTGCTGTTCACGACAACCCATATCTTTGCAAACAGTGTAGATCCAGATCAGATGGCTTCTGAAGAAGCCATCTGATCAGGATCCACACTGTTTGGCATTCAAATTATGAAATTGTAGGAATAAATAACATCAAGTAATCTGATTGGTTCAAAGTCAGAAATGGGTGTGGCTAAACTGAATATTCAGCAAGAGAAAGGTTAATCTTCTTAAGCTTAATCCTTAAGACGCCGAGAAAAACTACATCTAAAAATATCGTCTCCTTATGTCGTCTGCAGAATCTTCTTGCAAACTTAAAAAAAAAGTCTTGCATACAGGCAAACAGTGTGGACCCAGATCAGACTGCTCAAAGAGCAGTCTGATCTGGGTCTATACTGTTTGCAAAAATGACTTTTAAAGTAACAGGCAGACGACAAAACAGGCGACATTTGTCGTGATTGGCATCTTATGGGTTGAGATGAAAATCGTTTGTTTGTTTGTTTGATTTGAGGTTTAGCGTCCCCGTCAACACTGTAAAGGTCATTTTGGAGACGTTGCTTCCAATTTTGTGGGACTTTAATCCGACATTGAGATGAAATGACATTTCAAGCCCTGTCGCCCAATGAAACCAATAGGGTTTATTAGCATGGACGGTCCGCCTCGCACCGCGGTCCTGGACAGGCTTAGATCCTCTAAGCGGTTTACCAGTACTAGTGTGCGGTCCGGATTCAGCTCTGCGTGGAAGCATCGTGCAGCCCATATATTTCTTCAAGCCCCCGGATGGGCGAGGGCCAGTATGGGTTGAGATAACTAATGCAGTCAAGGTCAGGTTGTTTTGCCCTGACACTCCAGTTTTCGCCAACCTTAGATCTGCTCGATATTAATGAAGTAATCATGAAAGGGCCGTAAAACTTGAACAAAAGAAAGCAAAAAAAAAAAACTAATGCAATGCATCTTTTCAGATTAAGTCTGAATAGGCTTATGTAATGTGAAAGATACTCATATTTTTTTTCAACAAAAATACTCACATTTTTCAGCAAAATATTTTGATTTAGCGTTTTTGCCATATTTTACCATAATACGTTTAACCCTTATCTTGCTGTTCATGACAACCCATATCTTTGCAAACAGTGTAGATCCAGATTAGATGGATCTGATCAGGATCCACACTGTTTGACATTCAATTTATGAAATTGTAGGGATAAATTACATCAAGTAATCTGATTGGGTCAAAGTCAGAAACGGGTGTAACTAAAATGAATATTCAGCAAGAGAAGGGTTAATAGTCTTAAGCTTAATCCTTAAGATGCCGAGAAAAACTACATCTGAAAATGTCGTCTCCTTATGTCGTCTGCTCATAGAGCAGTCTGATCTGGGTCTACACTGTTTGCAAAAAATGACGTTTAAAGTAACAGACAGACGACAAAACAGGCGACAATTGTCGTGATTGGCATCTTATGGGTCAAGTTGAAAATCTTGTGTACATAGTTTCTCATAGCTGATAGACAAAAATCACATGTACATAGAAAATGCATTGTTCTTTTAACTGGAAGATATAGGATCCAGGTTTAACATTCTTATATTCATATTTCATATTATCCTGCTCAGCTGAGTTGATATGTTTTTTCCCTATGTGAGGTGCCGTTTTACTATTTAATCCATATTTCTAGATATCCATAATTCGATTTATGGATATCCATAATTCGAAATATTGATATCCATAAATTAGCTGAATAATGGATATCCATAATTAGAATTACAGATATCCATAAATCGAATTATGGATATCTGTAAAGTGGACTATATTTAGGAAATCCATATTTCGAATTATGGATATCCATTATTCACCGCAAAAACCTTTGGGTTCAGTCATTATTTGTTGTATTTATTTGCCAAGACGAATTATGGATATCCATAAATCGAATTATGGATATCCATATATGGACCGAATTATGGATATATCCATAAATCGAATTAATGATGTCCATAATTCGAATTATGGATATCCATAAATCGATATGAAGTATGGACATCCATAAATCGAATTATGGATATCCATTATTCGATTTATGGATATCCATAAATCGAATTATGGATATCCATAAATGGACCGAATTATGAATATCCATAAATCGAATTAATGATGTCCATAATTCGAATTACGGATATCCATAAATCGATATGAAATATGGATATCCATGAATCTAGGATATCCATTATTTGATTCATGGATATCCATAATTCGAATTATGGATATACATAAATCGATATGAATTATGGATATCGATATATCGAATTATGGATATCCATAATTCGATTTATGGATATCCATAATTCAGATAGATAGATATAGATAGATAGATAGATAGATAGATAGATAGATAGATAGATAGATAGATAGATAGATAGATAGATAGGACCATAAGGTAAACTGGCCAAATCCAGCTCCGGTAATGCGTTACAGATCACTTTTGTCCATTACATGTTAAATTCTGATCAAGAATAATTCGATTTATGGATATCAATAATTCGAACTATCGATATCCATTAATAATTATGGATATCCATATTTCGAATTATGGATATCCATAAATAATTGTGGATATCCATAAATAGGGAACAAATAGTAAAAGGGCGCCCCATATTTTCCTGCATGTAAATTTGTAATAAATCCAACACCAGAAATTAATATTCTTTGTATTTTAAAATTTATATGCAGGTAGGTATAGAAATCGCAGATAAGATAGACTAGGCGGAGCTAATCAGGTGTTGTCAATATATGTCAAATTCGCTGAGTCCATCAGAAGATTCGGTAGAGCGCATCTCGCAAGCTTTCTGCAAGGGGACCAATGGCCACCTTATAGGCCACAGCTTTGTTTGTGATACGGTTGAATTCAAACAATCGGGTGACTTGGTTTACCTTTTTGTCAATAGAATATTCCAAAGGCAGGTGCAAAATATAGTTCCACCTAGTCAATCTTATCTGCGACTACTATATCATGTTCAACTTCGTTGGGGTTATTATCATTGTTTGGAAATGACCCTGTAAAGAATCTCACATTCGTTGCCATTGTATTATTGTTATTATTTTTTTGCACCTCGAAACAAGTTTCTATCTGTTTCGACACTGACACCTTACACAATTGTTATCATTATTTTTTAATGCTCCTCAAACACGTTCCTATCTGTGTTTCGACACAGACATCTTACACAATTGCCTAGCCTAGTTAGCCCCCGCCCATCGGGACTTGAAGAAATAGATTGGCTGCATGATCCTTTCACGCAGAGCTGAAACCGATCCGCACACGAGTAGTGGTAAACCGCTTAGAGGATCTAAGCCTGCCCAGGCAATACGGTGCGAGTCGACCCGCACATGCTTATAAACCCTATTGGTTTCATTGGGCGGCAGGGCTTGAGATGTCATTTCACCTCAGTGTCGGTTAAAAGTCCCACAAAATTGGAACCAACGTCTCCAAAATAACCTTTACAGTGTTGACTGGGACGTTAAACTTCAAATCAAACAAACAAACATAATTGCCTAGCGCGCGCTCACATGTACCATATAAACAAGATTAAAGACTCCTGGATTTTTTTACGGTCATTCTCTCCCTTCCGCTGATTCAAGAAGGGCAGTTGTCAGTTTCTGGCGAAAGAATGTGCACTCAACTGGTTAAGCGCTTACGTATAAGCCTGCCCAGGAAAAGTGTGGGTAGGTAAACTGACCGGCTCAAAAATGACCTTAAATAAGGTTGACTGGGCCATTGAACTCCAATACAAACAAACAAAACTATTTAAATAGACTCCTGGCGACAACACCCCTGTTAACGACCCAATAAACAAGATTAATGCACCTGGCAGATGACATGTCTAATCCCCAGTTTTCGGCTTTCTTCTTTCCTATATGTATCATCATTTAGGTACACATTTATCCAGCTTGATTAGAAGAAGAGGAGGAAGAAGAAGAAGAAGAAGAAGAAGAAGAAGAAGAAAAAAAAAAAAAGAAGCAAAAAATCTCCCCACCTAGTTTGTAAGACTTTATGAAAGCGAAGATCAGGTATCGTGAACAATATGGTATAATTTGAATACAGTCGAACTTCGATGGCTCGAACCCCCTCGGGACCATAGAAATTTGTTCGAAACAGCGGTAGTTCGAGCCACTGTTGCATACTTCCAGAAAGCATAACGGGGTATTTTTGGACTTCTTTTCGGTGTTCTGTAATATAAATGTATGCTGTGTAAACTCATCAGAATCGCCTTATTGAGGCGATTCTAATGAGTACACACAGCATACATTTGCAAGATAAAAGTCGAAAATCTCCTTAATTATCCCACACTTTTTCTTATGCGGAGGAATTCCCTAGGGACTCAAGAATGGGTTCGACTCATCCATGGTAAACGAGCAATCGGTGTTAGAGCCATCGAAGTTCGACTTTATTCAGCTTTTAAGCGTTTTAGACTCCTTTAGCTGATCAGTAGATTACTGACTGTAACATGTCATGTTGTTATGTTGCAATGTTGCTCATATGTAACATTATGTTATCTGAGCTTTCACAATAAAGATATTTGATTTGATTGATTTGACTTTCTTTTAACCCATTTAGTACCAGAAACCCCAAAACGGGTACCCTGGCAAACAGTGCAGGCCCAGATCAGACGCCGTAGAACGCGGCGTCTGATCAGAGCCTCCACTGTTTGCTGAAGGTTCAGTCATTTTCCAAATAAATTTTGAAGAAAACACAAACTGACACCCCTGAATTTTGAAATGGACTCCTGCTATATATAGAGAGGAAGATTCCATTTGGTACAAAAGGGTTAAAATGTTTCTGATGGTAGTCTAACCATGAGGGTTAGGATTTGTTTGTTTGTTTTGTTTTCAAAAAAGTAAAACTACCAATATTACCTTGATTTATCTTGGAATATCCTGTCTGTCCTTTTATTCAGTGGGAATAACAACGGTAAGCCCTTAAATGTATAAAGATAAGGTTAACCTCCTCGTTCGTCGGTTCATTCATTCATCACTGATCCATCCATCCACACAATTAGTAAAGATATTTACGCATTACGCTTGAAGTTTTTCAACTTTTTCATAAGAAGTCTCCCCGTATAGTGCAGATTTTATGTTTTGTTCCTTGTCCTTTAGTTTATACTAATTTATTCTAGTTCGATTGCGATGAAAGCTTCAAGCTTATTTAATCGCTCTCGAACACTCATTCCGGGTGTTTTCACTAGCGAGCGCGAGAGGCAGTGGCTTTTACACCACTGCTACCCATGTACACCTGGGTAATGGTGGGTCAGTGTCATTACGTGTCTTTCCCAAAGACACACCTCGATACCGATGGCCGGACTCGAACGCACAACCTCTCGATTATAGGTCGAACGCGTTAACCACCGCGCTATCGAGGCTGGTCCTTTGAGATCTTGATGCATATTTTGAGAACTCATAATAGACTCCGGTAACTACAAGGGTAGGCTGAAAAGTTCTGAGCCTTACCAAGATCCAATGGTTTGTCCATGCTGAAAGTGCCTGATTTTTCAACATAGTCTCCCTTCCTTTCCACACACTTCCTACAGCGATGCTGGAGTCCTTGGATCCCAGTGGTATAGAAGGTCTCATCTTGGTCCCTGAAAAACTCCTCCACAGCAGCTATCACCTCCTCGTCTGACCGATAATGCTGCCCAGCCAAGTGCTTTTCATGTTTGGAAACAGGAAATAATCTGATGGAGCTAGATCAGGTGAATACGGAGGGTGATCGACAAGTGTGAAGCCACAGTCACGCACAGCAGCCATTGCGACAACCGATTTATGAGCAGGCACATTGTCCTGATGGAACAAGACCCCTTTTGTCAATGTTCCGGGTCGTTTAGCCTTAATTGTTTTTCGCAATTGTTTTAGCAGATCTGCATAATACTTCCCATTAATTGTTCTGCCCTTTTGAAGGTAATCTATGAATATTATACCCTTGGCATCCCAGAACACAGATGCCATCACCTTCCCTGCAGAGGAGACGACCTTTGCCTTCTTTGGAGGGGGTGAGCCAGGGTGCTTCCATTGCATCGATTGTCTTTTTGTCTCTAGCTCAAAGTGATGTACCCAACACTCATCCTGAGTGACAAAACGGTCAAGAAAACCATCTTGGTCTGCTTCAAAAATAGCCAAGTTGGCTTGTGACAGGTTCAGTCTGGTCAACTTTTGGTCAGGCGTCAAAAGCCGTGGCACCCATCTGGCGGAAACCTTCGACATTCCTAATTCACTGTGTAGAATGTTCTCTGCTCGTTCACGGGAGATGACAACAGTGTTAGCTAACTGATTCACAGTTAAACGCCTGCCATCCATCACGGCCCTGTGCACTTGGCTGATGGTTTCCTCAGTTGTTGCCGTTGTGGGTCGTTCACACCGGTCATCATCTTCAAGGCTGTCCTTGCCCATCTTAAAATTTGCTGCCCACCTTTTCACGGTTGCATACGAATGAGCATCATCCCCTAATGTAGCAACCATATCGGCATGAATGTCCTTAGGAGTTAACTCCTTTTTATGGAGGTACTTAATGACACCACGATGCCAGATTTTGTCCATTTTCTCAAAAACGTGCTAGTATCAATTTTCATAGTCTAGACTTTCTACGTTATTGCAGGTAAACAGTCAAATCAAGTAATAAAGGTTTGGATTTAATGAATACAAAATTTCATGGCTGTTCGATGCCTGCTTCTTGGTCAGGCTCAGAACTTTTCAGCCTACCCTCGTAAACCACTGTTGCTGGTTATTTTGGATGCGTTTGGTTGCATATCACAGTCTTACAAACGACTGTGCCTTTATACATTTAATGAAATTTCAGCATGCTTTACCACTGATATTTTGACACCAAATCGTTATGGGGTCACTGGTTAGGCTTTACTAGCCGAAAGTGCGTAGTCTGGACCAATTCAGGTCATAAGAATGTGTTTGAAAACTCGTTTCATTTACATCAATGCAGCTGGTGTTGGGTCACGTGGGCCGTAAAAAGTCTACCTGTTCCTGTACATCATTATAACACAATTCTTTGAGATCATTGTGCATATATTGAGAACATAACACAATTCTTTGAGATCATTGTGCATATATTGAGAACTCATAAATTTACTAATGATTTAGAATCAGGTAACTAAATCACTGTTTCTGTTTATTTTGGACGTATTTTAGCTCACCAGAGCCGAAGGATAGGCAGTTGTCCGTCGTCGTCGTATGTCGTATGTCTGGCGTCAACACTTTTAAACATCTTCTCCTCTGAAGCCACTGGGCCGATTGGGCCCAAATTTTATCTGTAGCATCCTTGGGCTGGGGGGTTGAATTTTTGTGTGTGTTTTTTTTTTTTATGAAAATCGGCTCATTAGTTTGGCTGCTATGGCCATGCCCCACCCCCTCCATTTCATAAAAGGCCCAATATCTCTGAAACCTTACAGATCCCCGCCCCTAAACCATATGCATTCTTGCTCCTTATGATAAGACACATTCATTGACACCAACCTGGGGGTCCTCAGGGATACGCTGGGGCCTTGCCCCTACCCTCCACTTCACAGAAGGCAATATATCTCAGAAACTGTTCAGATCCCACCCCTAAACCATATATATTCTTGTTCATTATGATAAGATGCATTCAGTGACACCAACCTGGGGGTCCCTAGGCGTGTGCTGGGGCCATGCCCCACCCCCTCCATTTCATAATATCACAATATCTCGGAAACCCTACAGATGGCCACCCCTAAACCATATATATTCCTGTTCCTTATGATAAGACACATTCATTGACATCAACCTGGGAGATTGTCTGGCCTAATTCAGGGCGTTATAATATGCTCATCGTTTTTGAGAGGTATATCTATTTTACATAATCACAAAAAAAGCATGTCATTATTTTGAGCTGAAGCGTTAAAGCTGTACATAATAATAAAGAAGTGTGTGTGTGTGTGTGTGTGGGGGGGGGGGGGGGGTCAAAAGTATCTCACATTCTTATTCTTTTTTTCTCAAATGCACATATAGATATTCTATTTAGTGAACGTATCCACTCCGATCTCCTAGTGTAGGGGAGCCCCGAGACCCTTTTAGGGTTTCATTTTATGTGGGGTCGAGGTGGAAGTGGGGCCGTAGTGTCTAGGGTCCGAGGTGGTTTTGTGGCAGGGGTGTACTGTTACCATCGGAATTCCCACAAGGTGTCTATTACGAAAACACGCCTATACAAATACATGGTAAACTGTACTGCCGAAAAAAAATTAAGATGCAGATTGTGATATTTTTCTTATTTCTGCTCAACATATAGATTGTGGGTACTCGTTAGAACCGCCTCATCGAGGCGGTTCTAACGAGTACCCACAATTTATATTTTAGAGCAGAAATAAGAAAAATAAGGTTTACCCCTGTAAACCCAAGTCTTACTTTATAAAAAAATGGGGTTCTTGGGGGTCAAAATTATAAAGGCATGTTTTCGTGATGTAAATAGATTAGCAAACCTGTATATAACTAGAGTTGGTGGTTATGAAACACTTTGCCCCCAACTTCTTAACCCTAACACTGCTTGCCCCTAACAGTTATTGAAATATCTTGTTTACTTTAATGCGCTGCTGAAATTTCCAAAGGACTATAACTCAAGAACACAAAATTAAATCAGGTCATCTACTTATCATCCGCTATCAAAGACAATAGCTCATATAGTTTTAGAGATATTTTGCTTACAAAGTTAAAATGCCCAAAAGTTTTCAAAGGGCATTTCTTTAATGAAGTGAGAAATAACTCGAAAATGGGAGATAATTCGGAAAAGAAAAAAATACGGGTCAACTATTTTTTTCATGCGAAAATCCATTTTTGAAAGTTCAAAACGCAAGCAATCATGTTTCTAAGGTTATGCTATGCACAAGAAAGCGAAAATTAAATGGCGAGCAATTGCAGAGGGTCATAACTCTAAGAAAATTTCATTAAATTGGTTGAAAATTCAAACAGGTGATCTCCTCCTCAGCCCCAATTAGTATACCAAATATCAAGGCTCTAGCTCAAATACTTATGTTATTTAATTAAAGGGTAAATAACTCGAAAAGGGGAGGTAACTCTAACAAAATGTCATTAAATTGGTTGAACATTTAATCTGGCGATCACCTCTTCAGTCCCAATCAGTATACCAATTTGATATATCTTGCTAACAAGATTTCTATGTTATTGAATTATAGGGTTAAAAACTCGAAAAGGGGAGATGATTCGGATAAGAAAAAAATACGGGTCAACAACTTTTTCATGAGAAATCCATATATGAAATTGCAAAACACTAGTATACATGGTTCTAAAGTTATGCTATGCACAAGAAAGCAACACAAATAAATGGCCAGAAATAGCATTTCATTAAATTGGTTGAAAATTTTATCAGGTAATTTCCTCCTCAGTCCCAATCAGTATACCAAATATCAAGGCTCTAGCTCAAATCTTTTTTTTTTAGATATCTTGCTAATGATATTTCTGTTATTTAATTAAAAGGGAAATTACTGGAAAAGGGGAGATAATTCGGATAAGAAAAAAGGGATCAACTAATTTCCCATGAGGAATCCATATGTGAAATTTCAAAACACTAGAATACATGGTTCTTAAGTTATGCTATGCACAAGAAAGCGTGACGAACGAACGGACGGACAAGCCAAAAGCAATACCCCCCCCCCCCCTCCCCCATGCAACTTTTTCTAAGTTGGGGGTATAACTATTGTCAAGGAGAAAGGTGATAGCTTCGCACACTTTCTGACATGACCATAATGTGATTTTTTATGCCTTCAAACGGCTTTTCCTCCTTAACCAGTGAATGGAATTTTAGTAAATTCACATGTTCATTGGACCGGCTGATATACTATTTTGTTTCAGGCTTTGTTGACCATTGATTAAGGAAGACTGCTATATAAGACCAGACATCTTTCTAGACCATTGGAAGCTCAGAAGAAACATGTTCGCACACCGACCGAGCGATGTTTCCCCGCTGTCACTACGCTGCATGTACTGTAGCTCACAAAGGAGATTGTGTTCCTTTTGTGAACTTCAAAAAGGAGATTATATAATAATTGCTGGTGAAAAAGGACTGTTCACCTTCGGGGAGAAACAGACCAAAATCTACTCACGCCATGCCATTGTGAAAGACGTTCAACCCCTAAATAGAGAGGGAAGTGAGGCTATTTTGACACTGATACAGTTCAGGTCCACGCCCTTTGACCCAAGCAACAAAATAAGAGAGACAGTCGAAATCAAACATATGCAGCATGATGAAATATACGTGATAAAATATCGACACCAGACACAATCCCCAGAGGCAATCATTCGAAGAGGAGATAAACTTACGAGGGAGAATATCGAATGCAGTGGGCTTTTCTGCTACTGTGAGCATTTTTTTCTGCTACTGTGAGCATTTTATTCTGCAACTGTGACCATTTTTCTGCATTTTTTCTGCAACTGTGACATTTTTTCTGCAACTGTGAGCATTTTTTTCTGCTACTGTGAGCATTTTTTTTCTGCTACTGTGAGCATTTTTTTCTGCAACTGTGAGCATTTTTTCTGCAACTGTGAGCATTTTTTTCTGCTACTGTGAGCATTTTTTTTTGCTACTGTGACCATTTTTTCTGCTACTGTGAGCATTTTTTCTGCAACTGTGAGCATTTTTTTCTGCTACTGTGAGCATTTTTTTTTGCTACTGTGACCATTTTTTCTGCAACTGTGAGCATTTTTTTCTGCTACTGTGACAATTTTTTCTGCTACTGTGAGCATTTTCTTCTGCTACTGTGACAATTTTTTCTGCTACTGTGACAATTTTTTCTGCTACTGTGACCATTTTTTCTGCTACTGTGAGCATTTTTTCTGCAACTCTGACAATTTTTTCTGCTACTGTGAGCATTTTCTTCTGCTACCGTGAGCATTTTTTCTACAACTGTGACCATTTTTTTCTGCTACTGTGACCATTTTTCCTGCAACTGTGACCATTTTTTTCTGCTACTGTGGCCATTTTTTCTGCTACTGTGAGCATTTTTTCTGCAACTGTGACCATTTATTTCTGCTACTGTGAGCATTTTTTTTTCTGCAACTGTGAGCATTTTTTTCTGCAACTGTGAGCATTTTTTCTGCTACTGTGGCCATTTTTTTCTGCGACTGTGAGCATTTTTTCTGCAACTGTGAGCATTTTTTTCTGTTTTTCTGCAACTGTGAGCATTTTTTTCTGCAACTGTATGAGCATTTTTGTCTGCAACTGTGAGCATTTTTTCTGCAACTGTGGGCATTTATAGCTTGGAAGTGTATAGTTTACAGGCACAAGGGTTCTTTGAACGCATCTTTGATTTTTCGAAAATGGTCATGTCATTCGTTGCAAAAGTTTTTCCCGGGACTGACTTGTCAAAGGTCACTTCTAATCGAGGCTGAAAAGATAATCGAGTATCATTGTTATCATTGCGATCCATAATCGATTAGTAATCACTGAAGATTTGGTCATAATTTTACCTGTCTGGCTTTCTGTCTGAGCATGACTCCTACCATATGCTGTACTTTGCCATATGTGTTTGAACAGACAGACCTGAACAAACAGTGTAAACCCAGATGAGACGCCGCACAATGCGGCGTCTCATCTGGGTCTGCACTGTTTGCCCCTCATACAGCTATTTTAGGCACAACTTTGGGTAGTAAATTGTACTTATCAAATAATCGATTGCAAGCAAATCAGTAATGATATTCATTTTTTGTGGAATTTATCGATTGAATAATCGATTATCCGATTAATCGTGCCAGCCTTACTTGCCAGTGGTCATGCTCATATACCGTGCGCTCTCATCACAACTATCGGAGAACATAAACTTGTCAACAAACTTGTCCAGGATGGAAGTCTCGGTGGTATAGTGCTCAAAGGTCATGTACAAAGGTATAGAAATACATTAAATTTAAAAAGATATTGATTAAAGGAATGATAGGGCGAAAACCGCATCAAATTATCTTTATTAGTTTCCAAGATATTACAATTTCAAGTGTGAAATATTTCATGGCAACAGAGCAGCTTCAGACTGCCTCATTAATATTCATGAGGTATTCTATGATGTCATACATGCACATTAAAATTTTTGAACGTTTATATATGAAATACCGTGTGAATGGATACAGGAAGAAAAACCCGATAGTGTTGTTATACTAACGGACTCATTAAGCTCAGTACAAAGCATAAACCCTGGAAACAGCACTACAAGAACGGATATACTGCATGACATTCATATCCTAATACATAAAAATACTAAAACAAGGCATCACCCTGAACATAGATTGGATCCCCTCCCACTGCAACGTGCAAGGGAATGAGCGCACAGACACGCTGGCCAAAGAACACACGGGGTATTCGACTACCTGGAACGCACACGGATACCAAAAACGCCGACGGAAAAACAACAACAAACATTCGTGGTGAGTTGAACAAATCGCATTTTACGGGCATATATCAAATAGATGCCCACAGATGTTGATAGCAATCTGTTTCGCAGTGTCTCGGAATACTTTCCACGAACTGTGGATGCAAATCCTTCTGTCAATGACGAATTATGACCTATTTTATTCGGCAAAATATAGATGCTTGATGCAAGTCGACAGTGTTTTTAGTTTTACAGCAATAATTCGTATATAATTTCCAATGTTTCCTGAATAGCATAAAATACTAATGTATTGAGTACCTGCCATGCGTTATTAGAATTAGCAAAAAGCAGGATTTTAGAATTATAGATGTGAATTTCTTGATGAGGGTGTTCGAATAAGGATACCAATGACGACCCGCACAGATACCACGCAATGCAGACGGCGCAAAGTTATGGTTACCATTGACGTGGAAACCACAAGCATGGAAAAATAAAAAAGTAGTAAAATACATTCTGTTTTCGTTTAATTGGAAAGTTAATCTAGACACTGAGTCTTACCACAGTGTACCTCGACCAAGGAGGGTATTCTCGATGTAAAAGGGAAGACAATGACCAGGAATCGATACGATTGCCTTTCGCTTTTCGCCAAAAGACACCAACGTGACGGTTTGTCTTAATACCACATGTGGGCCATATTCGCGCATATGACTTTATGTAGCGCACATGACCCGTCAATTCTTATTAGGTGTCATAAATCTGTGATTTCATAATGTTAGATACTTTTACGATCAAATAGGCACGATTTGTAAATTTCCTTAGGTATATTAATAGCGTAGTCCCACAAAACAACCACGGACATTAATTCAGTCCTTCTCGCTACCTTTAGTCCACGCAGAGTACTTTTAAATTCATTATTTTGACAGATAAATATGAATATACAGTCGAACTTCAATGGCTCGAACACTTTTGAAAATTTGTTCGAGACCACGGTGGTTCGAGCCACAGGGGGTTGATCTTGGAGCTAGGGGAGGAGGCCAAATACGGACATATTTTCAGTTTTCTTCAAAATAAATGCATGTTGTGTGTACTCATTAGAATCGCCTCATCGAGGCGATTCTTGTGAGTACACAAAACATACATTTTCAAGATCAAATTAGACAATTATACAAACTATATTTATATCTGCAGTTATGGCATTTTCTTTCTAGGGACTCAAGAAAGAGTTCGACTCGGCCGTAGTAAATGGGCCATCAGTGTTTGAGTCATCGAAGTTTCACTGTACATTAAATTTCAAAACAGATCTTTTTTTTTTGGTGGGGGGGGGGGGGTTTGGTTTTACGGCCCTTTCAAGATTATTTCACTCATGTCGAGCCGATCGTTAATCAGAGGTGGGCGAAACCGAAGAAAAACGACCTGACCTTCCGTTGCAGAACTTGGCGTCTCACATGTGACCCGAGCCAGGCTCGAACTCAAAACAGATCGTATTAGAACTGTACGAGTTTGTTTCATTATTTTGACAGATAAATATGATTATACATTATTGCAATGCCCATAGGGGCTTGAAGAAATATATGGACTGCATGATGCGTCCACACAGAGCTGAATCCGGTCCGCACACGAGTACTGGTAAACTGCTTAGTGGATCTAAGCCTGCCCAGGCAAAGCGGTGCTAGTCGGACCGTCCATGCTTATAAACCCTATTGGTTTCATTGGGCGACAGGGCTTGAGATGTCATTTCATCTCAATGTCGGGTAGAAGTCCCACAAAATTAGAAGCAACGTCTCCAAAATGACCTTTACAGTGTTGACGTGGACGTGAAACCTCAAATCAAACAAACATTATTGCAACGACGTTGATATGGCGCTGTTCCAGTGTGTGGTACGTGTTGGTAGGATCGGGTCCTACGAAATTACGAATCGGTTTTATTAGATAAACAATGTGAAATTTATAGAAAAATTTCGGGAAAGAATGACGCACCTGAACGAATGGCAATATAATTAACCCATATATGCCCTCTTCTGGGATATTAGCAAACAGTGCCGATCCAGATCAGACACGGCGTCTGATCTGGGTCTACATTGTTTGCTAAAAGAAAATTCATTTTTGTAAAATTTGCCACAAATAAAAACAAACCTGATACCCTAATAATAGGAAGTGACAACTCCAAACTTACTAGGTGGAAGACTCCATGTCACATATGGATTAAAACATACGAAGAATAGTTTGTTTCCCTCACCCCACCCCCTTTAGCAGAAAAGAATGAATGCCCAAACAGTTGTCCAAAATTAAATATTGCCAGGATATTTGTTTGTTTGAATTGAGGTTTAACGTTCCCGTCAACACTATTTAGGTCATTTTGGAGATGCTGCTTCCAATGTTTTGGAACTTTTACCCGACATTGAGATGAAATGGCAACTCAAGCCCTGTCGCCCAATGAAACCAATTGGGTTTATAAGCATGGACGGTCCGACTCGCATCACTTTGCCTGGGTATGCTTAGATCCTCTCAGCGGTTTACCAGTGCTCGCGTGCGGTCGGTTTCAGCTCTGCGTGGATGCATCATGCAGCCCATCTATCTCTTCAAACCCCGATAGGCGATTGCGTTTGAGTTTTACGTCCCCACCAACAACAAGATCATATGGAGACGGAACCTCTGTTTAAAGACTCGCCCGAAAGTCTGGTGAAGCCCGGAATCGATCCCACGACCACTGGTTTGCGAGGCGAGTAGATTATCCTCTGCACCACGGAGGCTTCTAATTGACATATATAGGATATAATACCGAAACGGAATGAATACAAAGTACCTGCATGTAAAACATGGTGTTTTTACAGATGCATATGCACAGTATGCCGAGATGAGACCTCTCATTGGGAGCTGTCTATATCTCGCATTTTGATGATTTTAATTGAAGCATCTTTACGGAACCCGGGAAGGAACATGATTTGTTTTAATATGTTGTGCGAACAAGATATTAAGTTGTGCGAACAAGATATTATCTTGTGCGAACAAGATAATATGTTGTGCGCACAAGATATTATCTTGTGTAGACAACATAATTTATCTTGTCTGGACAACATAATTTATCTTGTGCGGACAACATATTATCTTGTTTGCACAACATAGAGCTTGGGAAGTTGTGCGAACAAAAT
Organism: Lucinisca nassula; assembly: GCA_963580285.1. Classification (NCBI taxonomy): domain Eukaryota; kingdom Metazoa; phylum Mollusca; class Bivalvia; order Lucinida; family Lucinidae; genus Lucinisca; species Lucinisca nassula. The sequence goes on along the minus strand of OY757024.1, from coordinate 42,998,821 downwards.
ATTATCTTGTGCGCACAACTTATAAAATAATAAAAAAAAATCATGTCCCTTCCAGGGTTCCGTACATCTAACATAATAGCAACTATGCATTTTTTTTGCAAAATTCAAAGATGAAAGTGGCAGAAACTCAGGGCGTAAGTGTAAATATTTGGTCAGCTGTCTGAGCGATTAAGCTGTGTAGTATGAGATCAATATTTGTCAAATATGACAATGCAGATCAAGTTGAGACGCCGCAAAATCGGTGATTTGTCTACGTACACCGTTTGCTTAAACGGCCAGTCTATTTGAAAAAAAAACTTACAACAAATAAAACAAAGGAGAAACCCGCCTGTCAAGTATTGTTATGTCGAAGATTCTGGTTGTCATATATGGGTACATGCATCATGAAAGGCGCCTGCGACCAGGTAAGAATCATATCAACATGTGTAGCTGTACAATCTGATTGCTTTCAGATGCATCTCGGTGCAGAAATGATTTAATATGACATGTGATGGAATGAATGCGCAACATGTCTAAATATTTCGAACAAACAGTGTCATGAATGTCTAGAGTTTGCTAAGAATGACAGAAATTAAGAAGTATCACGCATTTTGTGCAATAGCCTGCATATGCACAACAGTTTTTAAACATGAACAGGTTGGAGCAACATCTATCCGTCAGCAGTTGAAACCTGCTTTCTCACGAACAGTTTTGACGGATTGCATTCACAATTTCTATACACGATCGTCTCGGATAAAATCCGCGACTTTTATTTGTGTAGCGGTTCTTCTTCTTCTTCTTACTACTACTACTACTACTACTTCAACTACTACTACTACTACTACTACTACTACTACTACTACTACTACTACTACTACTGACAATCCGTTGCAGAACTTGGCGTCTCAGTATGACCCGCGCGAGGTTAGAACCCACAGCAGTGAGAGACGATATGGTTAAGATAGACTATCTGAACGAAACCACCAACAAATGCGGACCTTTAGAAGTTTAAATGCGCATATACATTATATTTGCACAAGAACCACCACTGTCGATCAGACTTTTTTAGTTTCCTGCCTCTTCAGTTTCCTGCCCTTCACAAACATCTGAAGAAAAAAATTGCTTGGGTCTAGAGATAGACTTCTAAATAGAATAACGGAATGAAACGTCAAACATTAGAATACTTGCATGAAAACTCGAACATTTATCAGCCGATTTGTGGTCTATCTGGAAAATCCTCTATGAATGATTTATCTGGAAAATCCTCTGTGAGTTGTAATTTCTCTTTTTATCTCCCGACCGAATAGATTCGGGGGATATAGCGATCAGCCTGGCGTCCGTCCGTCTGTCCGTCCGTCCGTCCGTAGACGCAACCTTGTGATGGCCATAACTCCTATACCCATTGCGATTCATTGATGGTTCTTGGCACAATTGTTCACAAGGCTGAGACGGCGTGTCATGCGCAAGAACCAGAACTCTCGATGCCATACTTTTTCAGTTATCACCCTTTTTAATAAAATAGAATGATTACTTTGTGGTGGCCATAACTCCAATATCCTTTGAGATATATTGATGACACCTGGCACAGCTGTTCACAAGGCTGAGACAGCGTGTCATGCACAAGAACCACAACTCTGGTTGACATGGTTTTTGAGTTATCTCCCCTTCCAATAAAATAGAGTGAATACCTTGTGATGGCCATAACTCCAATACCCTTTAAGATATATTAATGATACCTGGCACAGTTGTTCACAAGGCCGAGACGGTGTGTCATGCATAAGAACCACAACTCTGGGTGTCATGGTTTTTGAGTTATCTCCCCTTCCAATAATATAGAATCACTACCTTGTGATGGCCACATATTGATGGTACTTGGTACAGTTATAAATGAGTTTAAGCAGGTGTCTCACGTGCCAGAACCACAACTCTGGGTGCCCTGGTTTTTTAATTATCTCCCCTGACAATATAACCTTGTGATGGCCACTTGTATGCAAGGTTGAGACGGCGCTTCATGCCTAAGAACCACAACTCTGGGTGCTATGATATTTGAGTTATCTCCCCTTCCAATATAACAGTCTGATTACCTTGTGATCACCGTACCTCCAATACCATTTGACATATATTGGTGGTACTTGATGCAGATGTACATGAGGTTAAGCAAGTGTGTCATGCTCAAGAATTACAACTCTGGGTGCTCTGGCTTTTGAGTATTCTCCCCTGCCAATATAACCTTGCGATGACCATAGCTCCAGCCCCCTTTGAGATATATTCAAGGAACTTGGCGCAATTGTATACAAGGTACAGAAGGGGTGTCATGTGCAAGAAACACAACTGTTGGTGCTGTGGTATTTGAGTTACCTACCTTTCCAATATAAAAGTATGACCAGCTTCTGATCATCATATCTCAAATACCCTTTGAGATATATTGATGGTACTTTGTACAGAAATACACGAGCTTAAGCAGGGATGTCATGCACAAGAACCACAATTCTGAGTGCCCTGGTTTTTTAGTTATCTCACCTGACAGTATAATCTTGTGAATGCCATAACTGCAGTAACTTTTGTGATATATTGCTGGTTTAATTCTGGTGCACTTTCTATTGGTGAAGAATCTTCTGAAGGCCATATTGGCTTTTGGTCGGGTGATTTGCCATCTCTTCGATGGCTATTTTTTATTATTTTATTCAATAAAATGTGGAACTATTATAGTAAAAAATATTAGAACCAAGGAAAGGCTCTCTGACTGTTCCTCTTCATCAGTTATCTTCTGAAGACACTTATGTAAGAATAGGAAACATGAACTATCCAAACATTTCCTGAAATGGAAGTCGTTGAAATTCAGAATCCCTATACCAGACACATGCAGAGAGAGAGAGAGAGAGAGAGAGAGAGAGAGAGAGAGAGAGAGAGAGAGAGAGAGAGAGAGAGAGAGAGAGAGAGTAACCATTTACTCGTCTTACGCTATTTTCACCATCGTTGTTTATATACGGCATGGGAAATATAACCGTGCTTTTCGGACCTCAAAATTAAGGAGATATGGAAGTAGGCATTGATTTAGCCATTAATTGTTAATCCGTCATTGGTATCCATCGTCTGCGTTTCATGGTAACATCAAAGAAATCCGTCTATCGCAAATATTATCTTCTTTCAGCATGGTGCACTCAACTCCATGCTTATTGCTGCCCGAGCAACGTATGGCACAAGTATATAGGAGTTTATTTTTGAACAAGGACTATTTCTCTTTCCAGCTACAATGACATCTTTGGATAAATCAGTTTCATTTCTGGTACTTACACTAATTCTTTTAGAAATTGTGCATGTTTTGCATTTTAGTTGTCTGTAAAGACGCTTTCATGTAATCTATCGAAGCTAAGAGCACCATTACGAAACAGCTGTGACAGTTCCAGAAGAATACAGCAAAAAATCAAAACTGATTTTTTAATAGGGTCGCAAAAAACATGATTTTATCGACTCACCCTCTTTCAAATCCAAGGTAAACAGTCGGCGTTTTTGGTATCCGTCTGCGTTCCAAGTAGTCGAATACCCCGTGTGAAGAAGCTCTGACCCGGGGGAAGGAACTTGACTACCTCCCCACCCCACAAGAAGTCTACACAATCATTAAGGCCAGCATCAAAAAGGAATGGGCGCGCATATGGCAGGGACAACACGGCTTCAGACACTCGATCTGCCAGTCCTTGACCTCGAAAATAGTTCAATACAGCGACAGCCGAAAGCTTGATCGCATATATACACGACTAAGACTTGGGGTCAACGGACTAAATGCACACAACATCTTCTATAACGCGGCCGATCCATTATGCGGGCACTGTGGCGGGGTGGAGAGTGTTCAACACTACCTCGCAGAGTGCCCCGCACACGGCCCCGCTAGAAAGGAACTAAAGGGAGAACTGACAGCACTAGGATACCAAGGGGAGATAAACGCGATTTCTTTGCTCAATCTAATGTCACAGGAAATTAGGGACGCGGTTTTCAATTTCTTTGAGAAAACAAACTACCTGGACAAAATATAGGGGAAAGCTAAGGGCGCAGACTAAATTTATTGCACTGTTACGAGAGACACACCCCGTACGAGATTACACACAAACATGCCTGAAACCAAAACCGTGAGAGACCCGATTTCAGAAACAATAAATGATTTAACCGCACCTGAGACATTGCCAACCAAAAAGGAGCGTAGTGATCAAAGGGCGGCCGTCTCACGGCGAAAAGGGGAACAAAGTCAACGGTAGGCACTGTGGTTTGCGGCCACGGCTTTGCACTTAGGAGTGCCTAACGGTGACAGCGATCCCTGGATCACTGTGATAAGACCATAACAGAACAGGGCATGGACCCACCACAAGGAAAATCCATAGCCCCGACCCACCCTCCAAAGGGGTGTGGCAAGCGAGAGGTTAAGACGAGGTGAAGCGTTGTGTTTGCGGCCCACTGGCTTTGCACTTATGAGCGCTGCACCAAAATCCTAGCTGATCGGGAGCCACACTGCCCAAAAGAGGATCTCACGAGAACACGCCGGGACTGGGCATGGATCCACCACAAGGAAATTCCATCGCCCGGCCTCTCCGGAGGGGTGAGGCAAACAGGAAATCAGGACGAGATGTAACGCTGGGGTTTGCGGTCTTAGGACTTTGGCACTGAGCAGCGTTGCGTCAAAATCCTGGCTGATCGAGAACCACACAACCCAAAGGAGAACGGCACACTAACACACAACAAACAAAAGGCTCTCCTTCAGGAATGCACTTATATAAGTGGGACAGAAATAAGAAACAATAGGCCTTATCGCATCTCTTTGTTTTTCTTTTTTTTTTTTTTCGCAAATTTCGCTCTCGAATAAAGGATGTACATTATAAGGTTACGCAAACGGAATGATCTGGGGGCCACAAAAGGACCCTTTTATAAACACCTGACTAGCAGAAAAATCGCAGGAAGGCCCTCTCTAAGCACACATGGTATTGCTTCTGTCCCTCCCTTGACAAATGAATACGGTCCCTATAATAGGGCCTGTGGAGGCGGCCATCGCTGTCCCAAATTTGCCCTCGGAAAATATGAAACGCTGTCCCACAAGTCAACATCATAGCTCGCCACGCGCATACCACCACGCCCGAAAAACCGAACCTCGCCTGGTACATCAAACAGCCCTCGGTACTGCCCTTGTCGTTTAACATAAGAATCACCAAAAACAGCAAATCGCGCCATGACCGTAATTAAAAATGACGTTCAAGACGGCCATATATTTATACAGATAAGGGAAATTAACTTACTAACTAGGGCATGACTTAGCGCGACCTTGAAGGAGGGCATCAACACACAACCACCCACGCAAAACTAAAACAAGATACATCCACCCACGCAATGCCCAATTAGGTAGATATAGCGATAGTTGTAGAATATTTGTAGAGTAGTAATCCCGTAGAGAGGATAGTATAGGAAAAGAGAGATCAAAAACCTGGAGATAGAAGAAGAAGAAGAGTTTTTTTCCCAAAAAGCGATTTCAAACTTTGTTAACTGTAAATATGACACATAAAAATAAGATCGCATAGGAGCGCTCGACTGCGCACATGCGTAGGCGGACGCTTGTATGCGACCTACATGATTATATGAATTTGTACTCACTACATTGCTAACGAGATCGGCACACGATATCTCGGGCCCTCAAACGACTAGGTAGGAATTCAATTCCTCCTATGGTGCCTTCCTTCACGTAGGATGCGATAATGACATGTAAACATGGCGACTCAGTATGACCCACTTACGGTCCACAGAATATGAGATCCTACGTGGAGGAGGGCACCACATTTTCCTAACTTTAACAAAAAATGCTGAAAAGGGGAATGACCTACTTCCACATCCTCCGCGATAGAGGTCACCCACAAACTAAAATAAACACGATTGGGCCCGAGACGGCGGAGGCCGTCACACTATACTATATGTTGTATGGTACAGAATAAACAAAAATCACAAAATATAATCTACAAGCACAAACTTGCAGGTACAAAAACTGTCCTATCCAGCAATAGGGAGCGGGTGGGCTTGCCCCAAAACGGACAATACCATCTTTAAAGCACAAGAAAAACAAACACGACAGGTCCATGGCGGGGCGAGCACATCCGCCCGCATATATACTCAATAAACTGGGGGCACAGACCAAATAATGTAAAAATGCACATACGTTACAAAAATACGAAAAAATCAAACAAAAAAATAAAAAACAAAAATACCAATATCAAAATTGATACAAAAAGCGTAGACGACATCCATAGACATGGTGCTGGCGTGAGGGTGTAGATGCGGCTGAAGCTACAAGCTAGAAGAAAGAAATGGATGGACTCTACAAAAATGGCTAAAAAACTTTGTCTCGAATCCCCTGATTGAATATAAGGTGCATAACACGTAACATGGAAACGTGTATAGCAATCTTGAGAAACGTCTTCCAAATCGCAATGAAACTTTCAAACAAAACTAACTGCTAAACGATCCCCTTAATGATAAGTTCAAACTCGGAGCCTACCCTGTTACACAAAACAACCCACACCCCAATGCGGCAAACCGCAAAAACCCAAGGCACAGCACTGCTATAACTTAAACGCAGTGCAATCACGTAGCCAAACGTTTAAAATGGAGTTCCAAATTACTACAACTAAACTATGTTGCACCAAAACAAAGGCTCACATTGGAACTGTGCAACACATCCACAGCCCTTGAATAATGAAGCACGCCTAGCCCAGAAACTCCAACAAATAAAGATGCCCTTTAGCGACAGGACACATGCACTACTGAAGCAAACGGGAAGACAAAATATAAGCCCCACCGAGACCTGGAAAGGTCACGGCACCGTTTCACAAACCTCTCAGGACGGAGCCCGGCGATTGGCTACAGGGCAAGGGGATGCCCGTGGGCTCGGAGACACCTGAGACGTGAGACGACAAACACGAGACGGACGGGGCTGGAGCCGAGCGATGGTCTCCCTGTTCACCGGCAACGGGGAATAGGGGTACCACCGAACGGCTACGGTGTAGTGCCAGCATGGATTCGTTCCCTGGGACCCCACCAGCTGACGACCCGCGACACGGGGAAACTGGAAAACAACAACAACAAATACCTTGTGTTTTTATAGTCCTTTGGAACTGTATAATCACTTATTTGAATTAATGAAACTGTTCTCAACTGATATGCTAAACCAGTTTTCTCATGTTTTCAATTGCAAACTTGATATTCAAACTTTAAATGTTTGTTTTTTTAATAATTTAAATTCAAGCTCCTGTATTTATAAGTGGATGCTACAATTTACAGAACTAACTGATCTGGTCAAAAGGCATGTAAAAACATTTACATTGTCTAGTTGGAATGCAATTTTGAATTCAATGGTAGTTTTAAACATTTTAAAAAGATACTTTAATTGCAAATTTAAGCTTGAATTTCGAAATCAAATTTCTCGCTTCTATCCTTAGTGAAAAACAAGATACACAGTAATCAAAGGGCATGAAAAAACTGTATTAGACAACTGTCTTATGAAAAATATGCTGGTTTAAAATGCATTGTGGGTTAAATTCAAAGAAAAGCCAGGGGAGGTTACTCTTAGAGGAAAATAGGTATGTGTCAAATATAAATGAACATAACTTTGGAACGACTGGGATTTTTTTCATGCGGTTTTCAATAAAAGGATCCTCCTTGGGTCTGCTTTCACTTTGCGTCATGCTAAAAAATTTTACAATTTCTTTGTAATTGCTCTTAATTGTAATAAGCTACTGCCTCATAAACCACGGGTGGTAGTGGGTTCGATTCTGTCGGATGAGTCTTAAAACTGATGCCCCGTCTCCGTATGACCTTAATTGTTGGTGGGACGAAAAACTCCAAACAGATACTCCTATATTATTAGCTCACCTGACCCGAAGGCTCCGGGGGAGCTATTATCCGTCGTCGTCGTCCGTCCACAATTTCTTCAAACGACATCTCCACCTTAACAACTGATCGGATTTTGATCAAACTTCACAAGAATGATCCTTAGGTGGTCCCCTTCCAAAGCTGTTCACAGGAGCTAAAAAGATGTTTATGATGAAAACTTAAAAAAAAAATCTTCTTCTCTGAAACCACAAGGCCCAGGTCTTTGATATTTGGTATGTAGCTTCACCTAGTGGACATCTACCAAGATTGTTCAAATAACAGCCCTGGAGTCAAACTGGCCCCGCTCCGGGGCCCACTAGTTTTACATAGACTTATAAGGGAAAACATTTAAAAATCATCTTGTCTGAAACCAGAAGGCCCCGGTCTTTGATATTTGGTATGTAGCTTCACCTAGTGGACATCTGCCAAGATTGTTCAAATTATAGCCCCGGGGCCATAAATGGCCCGCCCTGGGGTCCACTTATTTTACACAGACTTATAAGGGAAAACCCTTTAAAAGTCCTTCTTGACTGAAACTAGAAGGCCCAGGTCTTTGATATTTGGTATGAAGCTTCGTCTCCTGGACCTCTACCATGATTATTCAAATTATAGCCTTGGCCGGAGCCCACTTGTTTTACATAGACTTACAAGGGAAAAAACCTTTAAAAATCTTCTTGTCTGAAACCAGAAGGCCATGGTCTTTGATATTGGTATGTAGCTTCATCTGGTAGACCTCTTCAAAGATTGTTCAAATTATAGCCCTGTGGCCAAGAAAGGCCCCGGGGTCTACTTGTTTTAAAATAGACTTATATGGGAAAAAAACCTTTAAAAATCCTTGTCTGAAACCAGAAGGCCCAGGTCTTCATCTAGTGGACCTCTACCAAGATTATTTAAATTATAGCCCTGAGGCCAAAGATGGCCCCGCCGGGGGTCCACTTGTTTTACATAGACTTATAAGGGAGACTTATAAGTGAAAAACCTTTAAAAATCTACTTGTCTGAAACCAGAAGGCCCAGATCTCTAATATTTGGTATGAAGCTTCATCTCCTGGACCATTACCAAGATAGTTTAAATTATAGCCTTGGGGCCGGAAATGGCTTATAAGCAAAAAAAAAAAAACAAAAAACATTAAAATGTTGTCTGAAACCGGAAGGCCCAGGTCTTTGATATTTGGTATGTAGCTTCATCTAGCGGACCTCTATAAAGATTTTCATATTATACCAGGTGTGTGTGTGTGTGTGGGGGGGGGGGGGGGGGGGGGTGGCTTCTACTTCTACCAAAATTGTTAAATTTTAGACCCGGGGCCTAAAAATTGTCTCCCCCCACCCACCAGGACAAATCATGCAAATCTCTTATCTCAGGAGAGCGATATAGGACCATCATAGTCCTCTTGTTTTCTAAATTGTTGCTAAAAAAAAAAAAAAAAACAGATTTTGAGTACTCGTTAGAGCTGCCTCAGTGAGACAGTTCTAATGAGTACACGCAACATATACTTGTATCATGAATAAGGAAAAAAAAGGAAGAGTCTTTTTGCAGTCAACTGCAAATAGCCAAAAAACGTTAAAATGGCTATTTGCAGTCAACTGCAAATAGCCAGAAAACGTTAAAATGGCTATTTGCAGTCAACTGCAGATAGCCAAAAAACGTTAAAATGACTATTTGCAGTTGACTGCAAATAGCTATTTTAACGTTTTTTGGCTATTTTAAAACGTTAAAATGGCTATTTGCAGTCAACTGCAAATAGCCAAATAACGTTAAAATGGCTATTTGCAGTCATTTTATATTCCTGCCATTTACACGTACGCCCATCGAAATTCAGATCAGTCTGCGCATCGCGCTGTCTATTCATAGTCTTCGTTGTGCGCTCTTCGCATCAGGTTAACAAGTCTATGAAATTATGGCTCCTCTAAACCCCACTTTATATAGAGATAAGCGGGGTTTAAGGAGTAATTATTACCATTCCTTATTTTGGTGCAAACACATAGATTGTGGGTACACGTTAGAACCGCCTCATTGAGTCTGTTCTAACGAGCACATTCAATCTGTTTAGACTAGAAATAAGGAAAATATACATCATCTTCATTCAAATAAGAGGGTCATGATGGCCCTGGATCGCTCAGCTGATCCTTATAGCAGGTAATATAAGATGGAGTGGACGGTTTGAACAATTTTTGGCTGACAGTGGCCCAAGGAACATTTCTGTGACATTATTTCAAAATCAATCTAGCTATTTTAGGAACTTAAGTCATTTTAAGGGTTATATTTTGTTTTCTGGACTGGAAAATTGTCAGAGTGGCACTCATGGAACATTCATTCAAAATTGTTTTCTTTTGTTTGGAAGAAGTCATCGCTGACTTGTATGTCACTATCTGGGCACCTGTCAGGACCTAGTGCACCAGACGGAAATGAACGGGCTGACTTTGTATGTCACTATCTGGGTATCTTGTGGACACATTGAGGGTCAGGTCCTGTGGCCTCTAGAGTGTTAACAAGGTTTTTCTATGATTTGATCTACTGACCTACTTTTTGACCCAATCGGATCCATACTCGAACCTAACCTAGATATTGTTATGATGATCATTCTGAGCAAGTTGATGATGATTGGACCGAAACTGTGGCCTCTAGAGTGTTAACAAGATTTTTTTCTACGATTTTACCTACTGACCTACTTTTTGACCCGACATGACCCATATTCGAACTTGACCTAGATATTATTATGATGATCATTCTGGGCAAGTCGAATGATATTTGGACCAACACTGTGGCCTCTAGAATATTAACAAGGTTTTTCTATGATTTGATCTACTGACCTACTTTTTGACCCAACAGGACCCATATTCGAACTTGACCTAGATATTGTTATAATGATCATTTTGGGTAAGACTGATGGTGATTGGACCAAAATTGTGGCCTCTAGAGTGTTAAAAAGGTTTTTCTATGATTTGACTTACTAACTTACTTTTAAGTCTGGTATAACCCATTTTCGAACTTGACGTAGGTTTCGTCGAGATGATCATTCTGGGCACGATTGATGAGGATTGGACTCAAATTGTGGCCTCTAGAGTGTTAACAGGGTTTTTCTATTATTTGACGTTTTGACCTACTTTTTCATATACATATTCAAACCCTACCAAGATATTGTCATGATAATCATTCTGGTCATGATTGGACTAAACCTGTGGCCTCTAGAGTGTTAACAAGAAAAGTTTTACGGACGACGCACGACGACGCCGGGACAACGCACAGTCACAAAAGCTCACCATTACCGTCGGTCAGGTGAGCTAAAAATCTAAGCTCTCGGCCTTATGGTTTCCGAGAAGAAGGTGTTTGAACTTTTTTCCAGTATAAGTCAATAGGAGCTAATGAGCCCTGGGGCGTGGCCAATTTTGTCTCAAAAGCATGTTTGGCCGACCATTTTATGTTGCTATATACTAAATATGTAAGGTCTGTACTTTATGGTTTCAGAGAAGAAGATCTTGAAGCTTTTTTTAGCTCACCTGTCACGTAGTGACGAGGTGAGCTTTTGGGATCACTTTTTGTCCGTCGTCCGTCGTGCGTGCGTCCGTGCGTCCGTCCGTCCGTAAACAATTTCAAATAAGTATATCTCCAATACCCCATGGCCAATCTTGATCAAATTTCATGTGAAGCAACATCAGGTAGGGGGAAAGGCTGCATAAGGTTTTTGGGCTGATCAGATTGGAATTCTGGTTGCCATGGCAACATATAGCTCCCATAGACTTATAAAGGGAAAAATTTTAAAAATCTTCTTCACTGAAACCACAGGGCCCAGAGCTTAGATATTTAGCATGTACCAAGGGCAAGTGGTCAACTACATAATTCCTGCCAATCATGCCCCTGGGTGCCAAATGGGCCATGCCCTAGGGCCCCTTCGCTCCCATAGACTCATAATGGAAAAAAAGCTCAAAAAATCTTCTTCTCTGAAACCACAGGGCCAAGAGCTTAGAAATTTAGCATGTAGCAATGGCAAGTGGTCACCTACATAATTCCTGCCAATCATGCCCCTGGGTTCAAAAAGGGCCACGCCCCGGGGCCCCTTCGCTCCCATAGACTCATAATGTAAAAACAAGAGTTTTCAAACTCCTCCAAGCTTTCTGCCTGACTTCCTTGTTTGTAAGTAACATGAAGATCCGTTCAAAACTGAAGGGGCAGCAGTGATGACAATGTCGAAAATAGGCATTTTCAGCAATCAAAGGCACGTCACTCTATGATAAATGTGCCGACTTGGCCGGTATTCGAACTCACCTGAGGTTTTATTCCCAGCCACCTTACATGTAAGTTTCAGAAAGATCCGATCAGACTTGGCCAGTATTCAAACTCATCCAAGATTTTATTCCCAGCCACCTCACATATAAGTTTCAGAAAGATCCGTTCAAAACTGAAGGGGCTACGGTGATGACAAGGTCAAAATTTGGCATTTTTAGCAATCAAAGGGATGTTACTCTAAAATAAATGAGCCGACTTGGCCAGTTTTCGAACTCATCCGAGGTTTCATCCCCAGCCACCTTACATATAAGTTTCAGAAAAATCCGATCAAAACTGAAGGGGCTACGGTAATGACAAGGTCAAAAATCAACATTTTCAGCCATCAAAGGGACATAACTCTACGATAAATGGGCCGACTTGGCCTGTTTTCGAACTCATCCAAGATTTTATACCCAGCCACCTTACATATAAGTTTCAGATGATGATGATGATGATTTCGTGTTTAACGACGCGTCAACCCTCTTTGTGGGTCATAAGCGTCAAACGGTTGATGGTTAAACGTTATAAGTTTCAGAAAGATCCGATCAAAACTGAAGGGGCTATGGTGATGACAAGGTCAAAAATCGGCATTTTCAGCAATCAAAGGGACGTAAATCAATGATAAATGGGCCAACTTGGCCGGTATTCAAACTCATCCTAGGTTTTATCTCCAGTCACCTTACATATAGGTTTCAGAAAGAGTCGATCAAAACTGAAGGGGCTACGGTGATGACAAGGTAAAAAATCGTCATTTTCAGCCATCAAAGGGACATAACTATATAGTTAATGGGGCAACTTGGCCGGTTTTCGAACTCATCCGAGGTTTTATCCCCAGCCACCTTACATATAAGTTTCAGAAAGATCCGATCAAAACTAAAGGGGCTACAGTGTTGACAAGGTCAAAAATCAACATTTTCATTAATCAAAGGGACCTAACTCTATGATAAATAGGCCACCTTTGCCGGTATGCGAACTCATCCGAGGCTTTATCCCCAGCCACCTTGCATATAAGTTTCAGAAAGATCCGATCAAAACTGAAAGGGCTACGGTGATGACAAGGTCAAAAATCGGCTTTTCAGCAATCAAAGGGACGTTACTCTGTGATAAATGGACCAACTTGGCTGGTTTTCGAACTCATCCGAGATTTTATCCCCAGCGACTTTACATATAAGTTTCAGAAAGATTCGATCAAAACTGAAAGGGCTACAGTGATGACAATGTCAAAAATCAGCATTTTCAGCAATCAAAGGGACGTTACTCTACGATAAAATGGCCGACTTGGTCGGTTTTCGAACTCATCCTAGATTTTATCCACAGCCACCTTACATATAAGTTTCAGAAAGATCCGATCAAAACTGAAGGGGCTACGGTGATGACTAGGTCAAAAATCGGCATTTTCAGCAATCAAAGGGACGTAACTCTATGATAAATCGGCGGACTTGGCCGGTTTTCGAACTCATCCGAGGTTTTATCCCCAGCCACATTACATATAAGTTTTAGAAAGATCCGATCAAAACTGAAGGGGCTACGGTGATGACAAGGTCGAAAATGGGCATTTTCAGCGATCAAAGGGACGTAACTCTATGATAAATGGGCCGACTTGGCCAGTTTTCGAACTTATCGAGTTTTTATCCCCAGTCACCTTACATATAAGTTTCAGAAAGATCCGATCAAAACTGAAGGCGCTACGGTGATGACAAGCATTTTCCCATAGTAAGTCTATGGGACCTTGTGGTTGCCATAGGAACCAAAGTTTTAGAGCGATTTAAAAAAAAAAGTTTATGTCATCAATGCCCTACCAGAGGCATGCTACAGATGAGAAATGATTGAGATCAGCCTGCAGGATACAGAGATATAGCTGCTCAAAAGTGTGGACGGACGACTGACGGACGGACGGACGACGGAGGACCCACTATACTATAAGCTCCCCTGGAGCCTTCGGCCCAGGTGAGCTAAAAAGCTTCAAAAATCTTCTTCTCTGAAACCACAGGGCCCAGAGCTTTTATATTTAGCATGTACCAATGGCAGGTGGTCACCTACATAATTCCTGCCAATCATGCCCCTGGGTTCCAAATGGGCCACGCCCCGGGGCCCCTTCGCTCCCATAGACTCATAATGGAAAAAAAAGCTTCAAAAATCTTCTCTGAAACCACAGGGCCCAAGGCTTATATATTAAGCATATAGTAACGGCAAGTGGTCATCTACATAATTCCTGCCAATCATGCCCCTGGGGTCCAAACGGACCACGCCCCGGGGCCCATTAGCTCCTATAGACTCATAATTGAAAAAAAGCTTCAAAAATCTTCTTCTCTGAAACCACAGGGCCCAGAGCTTAGATATTTAGCATGTAGCAATGGCAAGTAGTAACCTATATAATTCCTGCCAATCATGCCCCTGGGGTCCAAATTGGCCACACCCCTTGGCCCCTTAGCTCCAATATACTCATAATGGAAAAAAGCTTCAAAAATCTTCTTCTCTGAAACCACAGGGCCCAGAGCTTAGATATTTAGAATGAAGCAACGGCAAGTGGTCACCTACATAATTCCTGCCAACCATGCCCCTGGGTTCCAAATGGGCCACGCCCCGGGGCCCCTTAGCTCCCATAGACTCATTATGGAAAAAAGCTTCAAAAATCTTCTTCTCTGAAACCACAGAGCCCAGAGCTTAGAAATTTAGCATGTAGCAATGGCAAGTGGTCACCTACATAATTCCTGCCAATCATGCCCCTGGGGTCCAAATTGGCCACGCCCTGGGGCCCCTTAGCTCCCATTGACTCATAATAGAAAAAAAGCTTCAAAAATTTTCTTCTCTGAAACCACAGGGCCCAGAGCTTAGATATTTAGCATGTAGCAACAGCAAGTGGTCACCTACATAATTTCTGCCAATCATGCCCCTGTGGTCCAAACGAGCCACGCCCCGGGGCCCCTTAGCTCCTATAGACTCATAATGGAAAAAAAGCTTCAAAAATCTTTTACTCTGAAACCACAGGGCCCAGAGTTTAGATAATTAGCATGTAGCAATGGCAAGTGGTCACCTACATAAATCCTGCCAATCATGCCCCTGGGGTCCAAATGGGCCACGCCCCCGGGCCCCTTAGCTCCCCTAGACTCATAATTGAAAAAAGCTTCAAAAATCTTCTTCTCTGAAACCACAGGGCCCAGAGCTTAGATATTTAGCATGTGGCAATGACAAGTGGTCACCTACATAAATCCTGCCAATCATGCCCCTGGGGTCCGAATGAGCCACACCCTGGGATCCCCTTAGCTCCCATAGACTCATAATGGAGAAAAGCCTAAAAAATCTTCTTCTCTGAAACCATAGGACCCAGAGCTTAGATATTTAGCATGTAGCAACAGCAAGTGGTCACCTACATAATTCCTGCCAATCATGACCCTAGGGTCCAAATGGGCCACGCCCTGGTGCCCCTTAGCTCCCATAGACTCATAATGGAAGAAAGCTTAAAAAATCTTCTTCTCAGAAACTGTGAAGCACAGAACTTAGATATTTAGTCCAAATTGGCCAAATCCTGTGGCCCCTTAACTCCAACAAACTTATAATGGAATCTTCTTTGAAACCATGAAATACAGACCTTAGATATTCAGTATATAGCAACACAAAATGGTCGCCTACATAAATCCTGCCGACCATGCATGCCCTTTGGGTCAAAATTGGCCAAGCCCCAGGGCTCATTAGCTTCTTTAGACTTATACTGGAAAAAAAAAACTTAAAAAAAAAATCTTCTTTTCCAAAACCATAAGGCACAGAGTTTGTTTGTTTTGAGGTTTTACATCCCTGTCAACACTGTATAGGTCATTTTGGAGATGTCTCTTCCAATTTTGTGGGACTTTTACCCGACATTGAGATGAAATTACATATCAAGCCCTGTCGCCCAATGAAACCAATAGGGTTTATAAGCATGGACACCGCTTTGCCTAAGCTTAGATATTTAGTATGTAGCAATGTCAAGTGGTCTTCTACACTAATGATTTTCTGGTACACAGGTGAGCGATATAGGGCCATTGGGCCCTCTAGTTTCCATTATAAGTTTATTGGAGTTAAGAAGCCACAGGATTTGACCAATTTGGATCCTAGGGGCATGATTGGCAGGATTCATGTAGGCGACTACTCGACGTTGCTACATGCTAAATACCTAAGCTCTGGGCCTTATGGTTTCTGGGAAGAAGATTTTTTATTTTTTTAATTTTAAGTTTTGGTTTTCCATTTTAAGTCTATGATAGCTACTAGGCCCATGGGCGTAGCCAATTTTGACCCAAGGGGCACTGGCAACACTGTATCATTTCGCTATCGTACAAGCCCCTACAGTAGCAGAATATATTTTTTTTCAGTGTAATTTGTTTCATTTTCTTCCAGTTTGTATTGATGCATTATTTTTCTTACTTCTAGTCAAAACATATATTGTGGGATCTTATTAGAGCCGCCTCGCCCAGGCGATTCTAACGAGTTCCTTCAATTTTATGTTTTGAGCAGGAGTAGGAAAATTATCAAAATTTAGTGTCTGAAAACTTCCACTTTTTCGTGGTAAAAGTTTCACTATATGTGCATGCCAAAATTCAAATTCTGTAAATATGAGCCAGTCCATGTTGTAATGATAAATCTTTCTTGAATATGGGTCACATAGGAAAATAGAAACTCTCTATGCATGATCAGTACATGGTATTTGAGCAGATCTTCGCAAAGACAGTTTTTTTTCATGGCGTGGTTCATTATACAATTGTGTTTGTATATAAAGGCGTGTGGAGACCCCCGGGGGCTGTAATGTTGACCGCATATCTATTGTAATCCTATTGAAAGATATCATAATCGTATTGATGACATTTATTAATTCAACCCTTGAGGTGCTAAGAAAAACTGCATCTGAAAATGTCGTCTGCGTATCTCATCTATTTCACATTTTTGCAGTCTAAAAGAATGTTTAGGCAAACAGTGTGTTCCCAGCAGTTTGATCTGGATCCACACTGTTTACAACAATGACTTTTTAATGTAATCAGCACACAGCAACTCAGATGACAATTGTTGTGATTGGCATCTTAAGGGGTTAAAACAGTCGAGAAAAATATAATGACACAACGAGTGAATATTGCCCCTACAAATTAAAACAAAGGCTTTAAATTTTCAGTGAAAATTGATATCACTCAGTATATGCAGCCCATACATTATTTAAAAAAAAAAGTGTTTTTCTGCATATTATTCACAAAGTCATAACAAACACTGCAGATCCTGATCAGATGACTTCCTGATCTGAATCGACATTGTTTGCAAAGGAAGCGTTTGTCTTAAAAAGCATTACAAGTGTTAAATATCACAACAATAACAATTATTTTAGCCACGCCCATTGCGGAATATCAAAGAATGACGTTACTCAATTTATTGTATTTATTCAGTTCCCTTCTTCATGACAAACACTGTAGATCCTGATCAGATGGCTTCCTGATCTGTATATATATTGTTTGCAAAGGTAGGGTTGACTTTTCCAGCATGATAATGGTTAAATACCACACCACGCCCGTTCATTTTATAGTGAGTGTTTGCCACTACGTTGCATCGACGTTACTTAGACGTTACCGGCACATTGAGTGTCTGGTGTGTTTCTCCAAGCCCCGATGGGCGGGGGCGGATCATTTGTTTGTTTGAATTGAGGTTTAACGTCCCCGTCAATCCCATTTAGGTCATCTCGGAGGCGTTGCTTCCGATTTTGTGGGACTTTTACTCGGTGACATTGAGATGAAATGACAACTCAAGTCCTGCCACCAATGAAACCAAAAAGGCTTATATGCATTGGGCGGTCTCATTCAGTGAGCAATTTGGTGTCCTGTCCCTAAGAAAGGGAGGAAAGAGATAGAAGAGATAGCAGAGATGAAAATGAGAGACGGAGGAGTAAGAGGAAAACGAATGGAGGTGTAGAAACAGAAGAAATAACATCATCAGAAGAAATAGCATCATCCCCTCTTTACCATTATCTTAACCAACTGTAAGCCAATATAAGATGGACGCCCAAGTGACGCAAGACACACGTCACCTTTGCCTCACCCCTCACCCCACCCCCGCCCGCCCCCCACTCCCCACCAACCCCTCATGGGCTTTGCAAATTAGATATTTCATTTAAATAAGCAGAGAACATTGCTAAACAGTGAAACAAAAATGGAAACAATATGTGATTTAAAACTATAATTGACATATGTTCACACAAAATATAGACTCTATATACCCATTTTATAGTCCCCGGCCATCGCGGCTTGGAGAAATAGATTGGCCGTATGATGCTTCCATGCCTGCACATGAGTACTGGTAAACCGTTTAGAAGAACTAAGCCTGCTAAGGCCAAGTGGTGCGAGTCGGTGCGTCCTAGGCCCTATAGGTGTCATAGGATTGAGATGTCTTTACGTCTCAGTCTGTGGAAAAAGTCGAACAAAAATGGAAGTAACGTCTCTAAAATGTCCTAAATAGTGTTGCAGAGCACGTAAAACATCAAATTAAACAAACATAGCCATAACGGTGAGAGTCTTAATGATTAAGAGTCTGAGCTCTAATTAACTACTAGGCTGCAGAGGCCCGTTCCATTTTAAAATATTTTGAACATCTCCAGGTGGCCTTTCTAACGCTAATAGAATGACTGCAAATAGCCATTTAAACGTTTTCTGGCTATTTGCAGTTGACTGCAAATAGCCATTTTAACGTTTTTTGGCTATCTGCAGTTGACTGCCAATAGCCATTTTTACGTTTTCTGGCTATTTGCAGTTGACTGCAAATAGCCATTTTAACGTTTTTTGGCTATTTGCAGTTGACTGCAAAAAGCCACTCCGAAAAAAAAAACAAAACATATTTTCACAGAAAAATGTCAATTTGTAACCATGTAAGAATTAGCTATGTCACACGAATGTGTTATTCTTAACCTTTATGACAATGGAATCTCCCACCTAATAAGTTTGGAGTGGTCCATTTCCATTTACAGGAGTGTCAAGTTTATCATGTTTGTGGTAAGCTTTGCAAATATGTATATTTGTTAAGCAAACAGTGTTGACTCCGATCAGACGTAGCGTTGAGCGGCGTCTGGTCTGGGTCTACACTGTTTGCTAGTGTCCCTCAAAAAGGGACGCTAGGTATGTATGGGTAAAGGTAAATATATTTTATTTAATTTGATTTCAGGTTTAACGTCCCCATCAACACTATATAGGTTATTTTGGAGACGTTGCATTGAGATTAAATGACATCTAAAGTCCTGCCGCCAAATCATCGGAAACAAATAGGGTTTATATGCATGGGCGGTCCGACTCGCACCACTTTGCCTGGGTAGGCAAAGATCCTCTTATCGGTTTACCAGTACTCATGTGCGGTTGGCTTCAGCTCTGCGTGGAAGCATCATGCAGCCCATCTATTTCTTCAAGCCCCGATGGGCGGAGGCCGATCATTGAGTGTGAATCGCCTTTTGGGTCGACAAGGACAAAATCTCGTTCAGTGCTGGAGTCCACGTGAATACCACTTTTATAGAAAAAAAAAATAAAATAAAAGAAAGACCCAGGGAGCGCCACGATCACAAGACGCAGCCCCCTCTCGACACCAAGAGGAAGAGGAAACATACAAAAAAAAAAAAAAACAAGAAAAATTACGAGTGTTTATGAAATGGAACAATCAGCCCTCTCTTCCCCACAAGGGGTGATCAGACCATTAGAAAACACTAAACAACAACTCACAACAAATTGCAGACATACAACAAAAATAACGACCAAAGACCAACACCAAAACTACCCGCAGCACTAAAGATCTTTTACCAGCCGAATCTTCACCCTAGGTTAGGGTGTTGTTCCCAACAATAAACATTAAATATTTGGTTTGCATAATGATTTCCTAACTCAATTAATGCATCATCACAGAGACATAAATCAAATTCAAACACCGAGATGAAGCAAAGATGAGGGCTGCTAGCCGACCCCCCTTACACTGGTGGTCAGAGCTAGAGAAAATCATATGAACCACGATTGGCCCAGCGACAGACGTAGCATCAGGCCTCAGCCCTCTTTGAACAAAGATTTATGCCGAAGCCGTCATTGAGTCTGAAGCCTGACTCGCCACCGGAGGTTAATTGTAATGTTATCTGCAGAACCTGGACTGACATCATGTGTTAGGCAAACGATGTAGATCCAGATCAGACGCGGCGTCTGATGTTTGATAACAGTACAGGAATTAAAGGGTTAGACGCCAGAGAATGCAGCGTCTGATCAGGGTCTAAATTGTTTGCTTACAGTTTCGGGATCATTTTCCATGTCTAAACTCAGAGACAATCGAGTCGTTGAATCGACCCACCAGTGCTGTCAGTTCTTTGATTCTAAAATAGCTATTGCCAAAAGCCTGTAATTACAACTCATAAAGATTCTGGTTCTGGTCCTTAAAGTTGAGGAAATTTATAAGGCCCTCCTCGGTCCAGGGAAGACCACAAGAGGCTCATATGAGAAGGAGCCCCTTGTAGGCTCTTCTGAGGGGCAAGCCCCTGCACGGGACAGTCCCATAGTGCCACCACCTGAGACAATTTTAGTTTCAGTGATAGACCTAACCATTTACAGTCTCTAGTATTATATCGATGGGGCGATTCTAACAAATGTCTATAACATTTGTTTCTTGGAGTTATGAAGGGGATAAGGCCCTTTATTACCTATCATGCTCCTGTATGGCAGAAAATTCTTTATAACGTCACAGTATTAGGAAACAAATACTGCCGTAATAACGAGGCTCCTCTGTATATTCTTCAAGCACCAGACATGAGACGGCCCCCGCCCATCGGGGCTTGAAGAAATATATGGGCTGCATGGTGCTTCCACGCAGAGCTGAAACCGACCCGCACACGAGTACTGGTAAACCGCTTAGAGGATCTAAGCCTGCCCAGGTAACGCGGTGCGAGTCGGCCCGTCCATGCTTATAAACCCTTTCAGTTTCATTGGGGAGCAGGGCTTGAGATGTTATTTCATCTCAATGTCGGGTAAAAGTCCCACAAAATTTGAAGCAACGTCTCCAAAATGACATTTACAGTGTTGACGGGGACGTTAAACCTCAAATCAAACAAACAAATCAAACCAGACATGAGAATATGGAGGTTCCTGTTTCAGGCTGCCCAATGTCCTAGTGATTTTATTTGTCTGATGTGAGGTTAATGTCCCTGTCAACACTATAGGTCATTTTGGAAACGTTGCTTCCAGTTTTGTGGGACCTTTACCCGACAGTTAGATGAAATGACATCCCAAGCCCTGTTGCCCAATGAAAGCAATAGGGTTTAAAAGCATGGACGATCCAACTTGCACCGCTTTGCCTTGGCAGGCTTAGTTCCTCTAAGCAGTTTATCAGTACTTGTTTGCAGTCGGTTTCAGTTCTGCGTGGAAGCCAACACGTGAACAAGTCCTTGAAATGAACACCCCACTAAACCCCACTTTATATAGAGAAAACTGGGGTTGACAGGGGTATACATTATTTTTCTTATTTCTGCTCGAAGACATAGGTTGTGGGTGCTCGTTAGAACCGCCTCAATGAGGCGGTTCTAACGAGCACCCATAATCTGTGTTTGCAGTATCAATAAGAAAAAATATCAAGGAATTTTGATCAGAAAAGTAGCCATTTTGGAGATGTGAAAATATGCACTATGTCGCACGGGTATGTTTTCGTAATGATCATGCAGAACATCTATATCTTAAGCCCCGATGGGCGGGGGCCTCGTCAATGTATGATACAAGGATTGGTATGTGGTAATGTTTCATTCACTATTTTTTCTCATTTGATAATTAACATGCAGACCTGGTGTCCTTCTAAGTGAAACTAAGTGCGTAATATCTAATCTCCCATTCCATGGTTTTCATTATTTGTGCATATATTGTGAATATAAACAATCAATGGAATGGATACACCTGAAACGACCTTATACAAAGATCCAAGTTGATAAGAAAGCATATATAAAGACTGTAAAGTTGTAAACACCTTGTTACAATAGGTTAACAAGGATTGTTCCATTTTATACAGGTGGACTCTTCCACTGCTGTATGTTGGACAAGTCCATTTCTCATATAGAGGGTGTCAAGCCAATATTTTCGTTTTTAAAAAGTTGGGGTGGGGGGGGGGGGGGCATATTGCTTCTGGGTTGTCCGGTCGTTCGTTGGGGTGGGGGTGGGGGATGCATATTGCTTCTGGGTTGTCCGTTCGTTCGTACGTCACGCTTTCTTGTGCATAGCATTTCTTTATAACCATTTATCATATGACGTCGCGTCTGAGAGTGTAATAACGTCATTTATTACATACCTACTATAGGAAAATTACATTGAAAACCTTGCAATACAGGCTCATTATTCGCTATTTTGATGGCACAGTCACGTGACAGGGCCAAAAATCCATATAATATGGATTTTTGGCACTGCCTTTTCATATTGGCACTGCTCCACTCGGTTACTATAGCAATAGAACGTTAATGCCGTACTCCATAGGCTTCAAAATGGCCGCAGAAAAAATCGCTCGAAGCAATGTCAACCCGACTTCTGGACCTAGACAGAGCGATTGAAGACGTTGATAACAATAGATTTTGAAAAAAATCTGATATTTCGTGGCAAGCATGAAAAATGAAAAACAAAATACTTTTTAAAAGAAGTTCACTCACGATTGGGAAGCATTGTGAAGGACATTGCTTTCAAGCACAGCAGGGATGTCCCAACATTTGAAAAACTAAAGTCTTGCCAACAACCTTAACCGAACAGATCCCTTCACGTATGAGGAGCTGGAAATTGTGCGGAAGAAATCTGTGGGAGGGAAAAATGTCCCCAAAAATTGTCTTGTATTTTAACGTAAACAACCACCGCGACCGACTGCTGCACACAGAATCGATTATGCAGTAGCTTGATGAATGACACTAAGAGCCTTTAAAATTAAGATGGTCTTCAAATAAGCCCAAAGCATTCTGTAAAATACCTTAAAAAGCATTCTTCGCACTATAGAAATTCTGTATTTAAAATGGCGATTTGTTTTGGTTTTGAAACTTACAGTTGCGACGTCACTTGTGACGTAATTTGCTGCGCACTACTATGTTACTGTATTACCGTGAGAATGGTTAGTGTAGGACTACTAATCAGTTATATAATTTAAAAGGAATTTCTTTCTTTTTTTCGGCGGATACCGAAAATATATCCTCAACACACTCGATGAAACGTTCCCGGTATCAACCTTTAAGAAGTAAATATTCTCTTTGCCTTCATTTCTTCACGTTGCAATATAACTATGCTATATAAATGATGTAATAAAGAGGTTATGATATGGTGAAGGTGTGCCTCTAAGTCATATTGGCACCGGAAGTTATATTGGCCCTCGGGCTAAAGCCCTCGGGCCAATATGACATACCGGTGCAAATATGACTTAGAGGCACACCTTTACCATATAATAACCTCTATGTATTATTTTCGATAATCCACTAGTGGATTAAATATGCAAATTAGCTAGATACGTCCCGTAACGTTACATGTACGACGTCCTTAACGACGTCGCGTTTACTAACGGCGAAACATTGATATTTTTGTAAACAATCGTGAATAAAATGCGTTTTAAGTGTCATATGATAAATAGAATCTTGCATTCGTGCTCATGTATTATTGAATTTATTAAACTCGTTGAGGATAAGGGATAAAATGCTCGGCAAAGCCTCGCATTTTATCCCTTTTCCTCAACTCGTTTAATAAATTCAATAACACATGAACACTCATGTAAGATCCTCTATGTATGCTAGAGTTTTGAAATTTCATATTTGGATTCCGCGGGGAAAATGGTTTACCCATATTTTTTTCTGATCCAAATTATCTCCCCTTTTTGAGTTAATTCCCCTTTAATTAAATAACATAGAAATCTCGTTAGCAAGATATCAAAACAAGAGGACCATGAGGTCCTGATCGCTCTACTGAGCCCTGTGTATTATTTGGACCCTTTTTCCCCATCTAAGTGACTATTTGGCACTGATAAATATCAAGGGCAGATGATGCAATAACCAAAATTGGCAGAGTGACTGTTCTTGGCCATCCTTTCGTGTTTTATATATCTGTAAAGAGTTCAAGATATTCCATTTGGCAAAGGCGAAAAAAGGGGAAAAAACAACAACAAAAAAAAAAAAAAAAAAAAAAAAAAAACATTTTTCAAGTCCATTCAGGGCTGGTTGCTCAAGATCAAGGATGGTCACAGTGGTGGTCCCTGGCTATAATATGCTTCCTTTAGTGGTTCCTTATCTGTGAAGTTCCATCCATATATTTCATTAGGTAAAGGAAACCCATTTAATGGGAATTGTTAGCGGTCAAAACTCTGTCAAATGTTAACGTATTTTGCTACTTAACAATCACAAACAGGCTTCCTTTTGTGGTCATATTATCTTTGAAGTTTCATCCAAATATTAAAAAAAGTAAATGAATAAAAGTTCAAAAACCATTTAATGGAAATCGCTGATGGCCATAACTATGTCAAAATTTTAAAAGGGGGAGTTCCAGCCTATAGTAAATTTCCATAGGGTTCTGCCCACGCACAGATTTTCATGATATTGTGCATAATTACTGCTTGGTAAATGACTATTCATTATTTAGCTATTTCACTCTTATATCTGTTTTCGTTATAAATCTACAATGTTTCGTTTATGTCCACATCAGAAAGTAGGGGTACCCCCAAACTTGTGCATATATACATTCCACCTTTTGATGTTTTGAAGTTATTTTGTTCTCAGATATCGCTGTAGTAATCTGTGATTATCTTTGTATCACATTTAGCATTGTTTAGGCAAAGTTCGATACACCATGCTCAATTTCATATGGAGCAGACCCCAGAATTCACAACCATAAAATCTTTTGGAGTATGTTTAACGTTTGATTTCACACTGTTGCAGTTCTTGTCACCCCATCATTTTAATATGAAAATTGACCATATATATGTAGAACATTTTATCAAACTTTCTTGAAAATCTGAGACCGGTAACATACCGCATTTGAACATTGAATAGTAATGGTCAGAGTTTTGAATTGTTTCAAACCATTTGTAGATATCATATGGTGCGACATTTTCAATCGAAAAATTGCTCGCCAATATATAATAAACATGAATATATGTAAGTTTATATGATGGTGTAGAGTATGAGCTCATATATTATCAGCATTTGTATCAATTATGATGCCCTGATGAACACCAAAAATACAATTCATTTCGAGCTTTCGTTAACAATTCAATCAGATCTTATTTAAAAAATACTTCATTTTAGAACAAGCGTTTTGATACGCCCGTTTTGAAAAAACGGGACGTATTATGTTATGGGGTCCGCGTCTGTCCGTCCGTCCGTCCGTCCGTCCGTAAACTTTTCGTTTCCGGATAACTCCTCCTACAGTTTTCATCCGATCAAGTTGAAACTTGGTAGGTAGTAAGACCATGATGTGTAGATGTGCGTAAAGTTTCGAGAATTAACGTTCGCCAAATATTAACAGAGTTATGCCCCTTTGAAAATTTTGTAAACATTTTCGTTTCCGGATAACTCCTCCTACAGTTTTCATCCGATCAAGCTGAAACTTGGTAGGTAGTAAGACCATGATGTGTAGATGTGCGTAAAGTTTCGAGAATTAACGTTCGCCAAATATTAACAGAGTTATGTCCCTTTGAAATTTTTGTAAACATTTTCGTTTCCGGATAACTCCTCCTACAGTTTTCATCCGATCAAGTTGAAACTTGGTAGGTAGTAAGACCATGATGTGTAGATGTGCGTAAAGTTTCGAGTATTAACGTTCGCCAAATATTAACAGAGTTATGCCCCTTTGAAAATTTTGTAAACATTTTCGTTTCCGGATAACTCCTCCTACAGTTTTCATCCGATCAAGCTGAAACTTGGTAGGTAGTAAGACCATGATGTGTAGATGTGCGTAAAGTTTCGAGAATTAACGTTCGCCAAATATTAACAGAGTTATGTCCCTTTGAAATTTTTGTAAACATTTTCGTTTCCGGATAACTCCTCCTACAGTTTTCATCCGATCAAGCTGAAACTTGGTAGGTGGTAAGACCATGATGTGTAGATGTGCGTAAAGTTTCGAGAATTAACATCCGCCAAATATTAACAGAGTTATGCCCCTTTGAAATTTTTGTAAACATTTTCGTTTCCGGATAACTCCTCCTACAGTTTTCATCCGATCAAGCTGAAACTTGGTAGGTAGTAAGACCATGATGTGTAGATGTGCGTAAAGTTTCGAGAATTAACGTTCGCCAAATATTAACAGAGTTATGTCCCTTTGAAATTTTTGTAAACATTTTCGTTTCCATATAACTCCTCCTACAGTTTTCATCCGATCAAGCTGAAACTTGGTAGGTAGTAAGACCATGATGTGTAGATGTGCGTAAAGTTTCGAGAATTAACATCCGCCAAATATTAACAGAGTTATGCCCCTTTGAAATTTTTGTAAACATTTTCGTTTCCGGATAACTCCTCCTACAGTTTTCATCCGATCAAGCTGAAACTTGGGAGGTAGTAAGACCATGATGTGTAGATGTGGGTAAAGTTTCGAGAATTAACATCCTTCAAATATTAAAAGAGTTATGCCCCTTTGAAATTTTTGTAAGTATTTTCATTTCCGGATTACTCCTAGAGTTTTCATCAGATCAAGCTGAAACTTGGTAGGTAGATAAACCTTGATGTATAGATGTTCGTAAAGTTTCGAGTATTAACGTCCGCCAAATATTAACAGTTATATCCCTTTGAAATTTTTGTAAACATTTTCGTTTCCGGACATTTTGATAAAAAAACGTCGCATTATGTTATTGACTTCGTGTCCGTTAGGACCGCTTCCGTCCGCCTTTCCGCCCATCCGCCCAAAATCTTCTTCTTTTCAGGATAACGCCTCTGTCAGTTTTTTGTAAACATTTTCGTTTCCGGACATTTTGATAAAAAACGTCGCATTATGTTATTGAGTTGGCGTCCGTTAGGACCGCTTCCGTCCGCCTTTCCGCCCATCTGCCCAAAATCTTCTTCTTTTCAGGATAACGCCTCTGTCAGTTTTCATTCGATCAACCTGACAATTGGTAGATAAATTTTGAATTTTTTCAGTAAACATTCTCATTCCGCATATCTCGTACTACAGTTTTATTCTGATTAACCCGATACTTTGTAGATAGTAAGACTGAGCTGGAAATGTGCGTTAAGTTTTGAGGTTAACCATACACAAAATATTAATAACATTATGACCCCTTGAAAATTTTGTTTATGGATAACAAGTGATTAACCTAAACATATGCCCATTTTGATAAAAAACGTCGCATTATGTTATGGAGTTGGCATCCATTAGGACCGCCTCCGTCCGCCTTTCCGCCCATCTGCCCATAAGCTTCTTCTTTTCAGGATAACGCCTCTGTCAGTTTTCATTCGATCAAGGAAATGTTGTTGCTTAATTGCCCTTGTTACTTCCCTTATGTGTTATAATATTGATAGTATGTTTACTACTGCAATGACCAGTCTTAACCTTTATCCTGCTGTAGGCGACAAGCCCTATCTTTGCAAACATTGTAGATCCAGATCAGATGGCTTCTGAAGAAGTCATCTGATCAGGATCTACACTGACATTCAGTAAATGAACATGTAGAAATAAACTGCATCGAGTCAGAATCAGAATCAGAATCAGAATTGTTACTGGTGACACGTCAAATGACATTCATACACCAGGACCTGTGATATGGGAAGTTAGTCCCTAGCTCTAACCAAAGATGTAAACTTAGCTACACAATCCTCAGCACCTTCAGCCGTCAAAATAATAGAATCGGGAAGGGCATTCCAATCTCTAATGGTTCGGGGGAAAAACGATTCTTTATAAATATCCGTTCTTGCAGTAAGGGTCTGAAACGTCATTGAATGGTGTTTTCTACAATGCCTAGCTGGGGGAACAAGGTCATCTGTTGGAATGCTGGCAGCACCCTTTAGACCTTTGTATAAGAGTATGAGCCTACTGTCTCTTCTCCTTTTCTTGAGAGACTCCCATCTTAATTTTCCTAGAATTCCAGTCATGCTCCCAGTTTCAAAGCAATAATTTCCAGTTACAAATCTAGCAGCTCTATTCTGAACTTTTTCAATTTCTTCATTTAGGACCACTCCGCTTGGGTCCCAGATGCAACTACCATATTCCAAGATTGGGCGAACAAGTCCCCTGTATGCTGTTTCTTTCACATCCTGAGGACACTGATGAAGATTTCGCCTCAGGAAACCAAGTGTTCTATTCGCCTTTGTACACATATTGCTAATGTGTGTATTCCATCTCAAATCGTGAGTGATTGTCACACCAAGGTATTTAATGGAATTCACATTTTCGAGGACCGTTCCCTCTAAGGTGTAAGAAGCCTCAACTTTATTAGATCTCTTCCTTGTTATCTGCATAATATTGCATTTAACTGGTTGAAATCTCATGCCCCATTTTCTGGCCCAACATCCTAATCTATCTATGTCAGCCTGAAGTTTCAGTGAGTCATCTGTATCTCTAATTTCCCGGTAACAAACACAGTCATCTGCGAATAGTCTTATTTCTGAGTCAATATCAGTGGAAATATCATTGATATACATGGAGAACAATAGAGGACCAAGAACGGTCCCTTGTGGGACTCCAGACAAAACTGGCGCCCATACTGAAGATTCACCATTGACAACAACACGCTGTTTTCTGTAGCAAAGGAAGGAATCTACCCATTCAAGGGTCTTCCCACCAATTCCATAACCAAATAATTTGGATTTAAGTAGTTCATGAGGAGGGGTGTCAAAAGCCTTCTCAAAGTCCAGAATAAATGTGTCCACCTGCCCCCCTTTGTCCAGGATTTTTGCCCAATCATTAATAACCGTGCTCAACTGAGTTTCGCAACTATGCCTTTTCCTAAATGCATGTTGTCTGTCTGACAAAAGTTTATGTTCATCCAAGTGGGCCATGATGTTTGAGCAGACTATGTGTTCAAGCAATTTACATAGAACACATGTCAGTGACACCGGGCGATAATTACGAGCAAGAGCCCTGTCCCCTTTTTTGAAAAGTGGAGTAATCTGATTGGTTCAAAGTCAGATTTGGGTGTGGCTTAATTGAATATTCAGCAGGTTAAAGGCTAAGCAAATGCTATAAGTGCTCTTTTTTTATGTGTTCTAAATTGCTAATCAGATTAATTCTAGTTCTAAGCTGTTTGCTGTGGATGCAGCAATACAGGGAAAAGGAAGAAAGCTCTGTTTGTGATGCCCTAGCTCTGGATTCGCACTGTGCATGCTTTTCTTGCATTTTGCTGTCACCCATTGAAACTTGAAAAATAGTTCCACCATGAATAAGCAATGAATACTGTTTTCAGATTTCAGTCTACCAAATACGAATTTGCCACGGGCGTATAATGCCCCGCTTGCGGAGCTCTTGTTTCATTAATGTA
The DNA here is from genome assembly GCA_963580285.1 of Lucinisca nassula. Taxonomy (NCBI): domain Eukaryota; kingdom Metazoa; phylum Mollusca; class Bivalvia; order Lucinida; family Lucinidae; genus Lucinisca; species Lucinisca nassula. The sequence continues at coordinate 42,969,256 of OY757024.1, read as the reverse complement.
ATTCTAAATAGAAGTGGAGGCAATGCTGAAGTTTAGTATGACAAAGATTGTTGAAATGGCAAGTAAACTGGATGGTTCTGTAAACCAGACAATTTTACTTGACTCTAATACGTTTGTATTTAACTAATGCAGTGATCTTAAAAAGTTTGAAAAGTCTGATTGTCATACTGGAATGACACAGGTTGCTTGAATGGCCAAGAATAATGATGTTTGTATTATGTGCCAGCCAGGTAAGTCATAATAACATAGACAATATTTTCTGATCTTTTGCCCCACTGTATACACAGATTACTGTAGACAAAATGGTACTGTTGTTTTTGGCTCACTCTGACAATGCCCCTTCAGTCTACTTCAATCGCACTAACTGTCACCTTGTAAGAAAGTTATATTCTTAAATATGATCATCTATGTTCTAAAATAAAATCCAGAAAACAAGCAGTTATTTTTGGAAAGCATTAATTAATATAATAGAGAAGAGACTTAATTCAACTTTCAAACACTTAGCAAACAGTACATGTGCTAGCAGTTTTCAAGGTCTAAAGGGTCCAAATATTTTTTTTCTATTTTTGCAAGTCTGTGCCAAATCTCTAGAACAGATGGAAGAATACTGGCATAACTTAAAACAGTTTTTCATGGCAACAAACACCAGTCTAAAGACTTACTTTTAAAGTAAGGTCGCCTGGTGCCAAATGCTCTGTCTCTGGTCAGGTCTACCAGAGTCCAACTGTTGGTTTTCTGTTGCTCCAGCATTTCAGTTACATGTATTTCATGCTATGGAGTCCTTACTATTATACCCCCCTGCAAACAAAGTTTTTTTTTTGGTGGGGGTGGGGGGATGGGGGTGGTATCCTGTTTTCACATCCGTCTGTCCGAGATAACATTTAGGGTTGAGTGGCTAGTGTTAGGATTGGATAACAATACAAAAGGACTGGAAAATAATAGATTTGGTTTAGGAGGATTACCCCTCAACTAAACGAAAGAGAATAACAAAAGAAATAGCCCTTAAACCTGAAATGTTAGAATTTCCGTCCGTTTGTTCGAACACTTTGGTTTTTTCTGCATATCTTGATTAATGATACCTGTATTAGGAATCTTATCGTAATTTGCATAAATGTTGATATTCATGAGATGTAAACTGCTGCCACAGAAAAATAAAGGCTGGGGGATCAATGCTATTATAGCTATTCCCCTTTGTAATTCTTAATGAGTTGTCCGTTACACTTTTGTTTTTCCAGCATATCTTAGTTGATAATATTAGGAACATTATCATATTTTGCATACATGTTGATATTCAGGAGAGGTTGCTGTCACAGAAAATAAGGGTCAATACTGTTATAGTTGTTCCCCTTTGCTATTCTTTAAAAGTTGTCTGTTACACTTTTGTCCTGCATATTTTTGTTTTTCCTGTATATCTTGGTTAATAAAATTAGGAATCTTATTATATTTTGCATTAATTTTCCTTTTTATTGACCATTAACTTGCTGGGTATCTAATGAGCAGTGCTCATTCATTTTTATGCCCCGCCTATTTGAAGAATAGCAGAAGGGCATTAAGTGTTACCCCTGTCAGCCCGTCCTTACGTCCATCCGTCCCACTTCGTGTCTTGGCCATAACTCCTAAACGGTATTGAATATATTTATGAAACTTTACAGGTGAATGCATGGCATTGAGATGATGTGTCATGAACAAGGAAGACAAATCTTGCTTTTTTGGTTTTTGAATTATCTGCCCTTGACTTAGTTCCTTAAAGTAAACTGTGTCCGGCCATAACTCCTAAACCATATGGAATATATTTATGAAACTTAAAAGGTGCATGCATGACATTAAGGTTATGTGTCATCAACAAGGAAGACAACTCTTGCTTTTTTTGTTTTTTTAATTATCTGCCCTTGACTTACTTCCTTATAGTAAACTGTGTCCGAGCCATAACTCCTAAACCGTATGAAATATATTATGAAACTTTCCAGGCGCATGCATGGCATTGAGACGTTGTCATGAACAAGGAAGACAACCCTTGCTTTCTTGGTTTTTGAATTATCTGCCCTTGACTTAGTTCCATATAGTAAACTGTGTCCGGTCATGCATGCACATACACACTTGCCTGCTCACATGCATGCATGCACACATGCACTCTTGCCTGCACACATGCATGCATGCACTCATGCATGCATGCACACACACATAAATGCACCCACTCACGCATGCATGCAAGCATACATGCACTCATGTATGCATGCACACACATGCATGCACACACAGTCATGCAGGCATGCATGCACACAAACACATGCATGCATGCACATGCACACCCATACATGCAAGCACACATCCGTGCACTCACACTTGCATGTATGCATTCATGCATGCATGCATGCTTTCACACACACACATACATAGACGCATGTATGCATTTCACAGATGCATGCATACATGGACTCATGCATTCATACACACATACATGCATGTTTTCACGTATGCATGCATGCACACACACACTCAAATGTTGGGTATAACAAATTATCTCAAGCAATATCTACTTTAAGGATCCTGAGCTCAAGGTCAAAGTCACTGTCTATTTTTAGAAAACCTTTTTCAGCGCTGTTGGTTGGTTGGTTTGAGGTTTAACGTCCCCGTAAACACTGTGTAGGTCATTTTGGAGACGTTGCTTCCAATTGTGTTGGAATTTTACCAGACATTGGGATGAAAATACATCTCAAGCCTTGTAGTCCAATGAAACCAATAGGGTTTATACGCATCGACGGTCCGACTCGCACCGCTTTGCTTGGGCAGGCTTAGATCCTCTAAGCGCTTTAACAGTACACATGGGCAGTCGGTTTCAGCTCTGCGTGGAAGCATCATGCAGCCCATCTATTCTTCAAGCCCCTTGTCAGCCTTGTATTGCTTCATATAAATGTTGTGTATGAATTGCTGCAGTCTGTTGAACTCTTTTACAAAACAAAATGTCATTTTTGGGGAAAAAAAACCTGCATAATTGAAATTTTATTTGGTTAGGCCCCTATAGACAAGCTATGTTGCCTTCTGCCAACTCTTACTACATATGCAGGTTGCAGCTTTGCTGACTGAAAAACCCGTCCATAATGCCATTAGGCATTTTTCTTGTTTGGTTTTTGAATTGTCTGCCCTTGACTTAGTTTCTTATAGTAAACTGTGCCCGGGCCATGACTCCTAAACATATGAAATATATTTATGAGACTTTACAGGTGCATGCATGGTATTGGGACGATGTGTCCTGAACAAGGAAGACAACTCTTGCTTTTTTGGTTGTTGAATTATCTGCCCTTGACTTATTTTCTTATAGTAAACTGTGCCCGGACCATAACTCCTAAACCGTATAGAATATATTTATGAAACTTTACAGGTGCATGCATGGCACTGAGATGATGTGTCATGAACAAGGAAGACAACTCTACCTTAATAATAACTTCATGTTATACCTGTTACAATTACATATTAACTTTTTTTTTGCATCACGAAAACAGGCCCATATATTTTTGACCCCCTTGAACCCCACTTTTATATAGTAAAACTGTGGTTTCCGGGGGTATACCTTATTTTTCTTATTTCTGCTCTAAAATATAGATTGTGGGTGTTCGTTAGAACCGCCTCGGTGAGGCGGTTCTAACGAGTGCCCACAAATCTATATTTTGAGCAGAAATAAGAAAAATATCACAATTTTTCATCATAAAATTTTCATTTTTTCGGCGATAAAGGTGGCAATGTATTTGTATAGGCGTGTTTACGTAATGGAATGGCATTTTGGTGGGGGCATCCGTGTCCGATGGACACTTTTTCTAGTTTTCATTGTTACATCTCTGTATTTGTTGGATGTTTATGTTCTCAGAGAAGTAGAAACCCTTCATGTGGACTGAAAGAATTATTTATCTGAACCAGGACAGAACCAAGGGTGAAAGCCGCCCCCGCCCATCGGGGCTTGAAGAAATAGATGGACTGAATGATGCTTCCACGCAGAGCTGAAACCAGCCGCACGGGAATACTGGTAAACCGCTCAGAGCTTCTCAGCATGCCCAGGAAAAGTGGTGTGAGTTGGACCGTCCATGCATATAAACCTTATTGGTGTCATTGGGCGGCAGGGCTTGAGAAGTCATTTCATCTCAATGTCGAGTAAAAGTCCCACAAAATTGGAAGCAACGTCTCCAATATGACCTACACAGTGTTGACAGGGACGTTAAACCCCAATTCAAACAAACCACAAACCACAGTAATATCGATTTAAGGGGAATAGGAAGACCTGGCAGATTTTTCCGCCATTTTTCAAACGGAGACAACTTTCGGAGCTTCCTGTTCGCTTTTCTATAAGCCCTGTCCCACTGAAAAAGGGGTCTACTCTTAAAGGAAAGAATTTGCTCCTCTCTTTCCTTTAAGAGTTGACTGCTAATAACATGGGAAATAAAAAATACTTTTGCACGACCGTCCATGCTTATAAACCCTATGGGTTTCATTGGTTTCATTTCATCTCAATGTCGGGTATAGGTCCAACAAAATTGGAAGCACTGTCTCCAAAATGACCTATACAATATTGACGGTGACATTAAACCTCCAAATCAAACAGACAAACAATTTCAGATAGTCACCACGTGAACAAGTCCGTGAAATGAACATCCCCTCCCTAAACCCCACTTTATATAGTGAAAACTGGGGTTTACGGGGGTATAAATATTTTTCTTATTTTTGTTCCAATACATAGGTTGTGGGTACTCGTTAGAACCGCCTCAATGAGGTGGTTCTAACGAGCACCCACAACCCATGTTTGCAGTAAAAGTAAGAAACAAGAGAACCAAGCTGGTCCTGTATCGCTCACCTGAGCTAACAGATTCAAAGTTTCAGGAAGTGCCAACCTTTACTGAAGGATTTATTGGAGGAAAAGGTGATGACATGGTAAGCATTTTCTGCAATCAAGTAGAATGTAACGTATGATAAATCAGCTGACCTCACCGGTTTTCAACCTCATTCAAGCTTTTATTCCTGACTTGCTTATATGTGACTTTCAGGAAGATCCGATATAAACTGAAGGGGCTATGATGATGACAAGGTCAAAAATAAGCAATTAGCTGCTGCAATCAAAGGGATGTTACTCTATAATAAATAGGCAAACCTCAAGAGTTTTCAAACTCCTCCAAGCTTTCCTGCCTGACTTCCTTGTTTGTAAGTTTCATGAAGATCCGTTCAAAACTGAAGGGGCAGCAGTGATGACAAGGTCGAAAATAGGCATTTTCAGCAATCAAAGGCACGTTACTCTTATGATAAATGTGCCGACTTGGCCTTGCCCGAGGTTTTATTCCCAGCCATCTTACATGTAAGTTTCAGAAAGATCCGATCAAAACTGAAGGGGCTACGGTGATTACAAGGTCATAATTTGGCATTTTCAGCAATCAAAGGGATGTTACTATATGATAAATGGGCCAACTTGGCCGGTTTTCGAACTCATCCGAGGTTTAATCCCCAGCAACCTTACACATACATTTCAGAAAGATCCGATCAAAACTTAAGGGGCTACGGTGATGACAAGGTCAAAAATTGACATTTTCAGCAATCAAAGGGACATAACTCTATGAAAAATGGGCCGACTTGGCCGGTTTTTGAACTCATCCAAGATTTTATCCCCAGCCACCTTACATATAAGTTTCAGAAAGCTCCGATCAAAACTGAAGGGGCTACGTTGATGACAAGGTAAAGCATTTCAAGCAATCAAAGGGTGGTAACTCTATGATAAATGGGCCGACTTGGCCGGTATTCGAACTCGTCCGAGGTTTTATCCCCAGCCACCTTACATATAAGTTTCAGAAAGATCCGATCAAAACTGAAAGGGCTACGGTGATGACAGGGTCAAAAATCGGCATTTTCAGCAATCAAAGAGACGTTACTCCATGATAAATGGGCCGACTTGGCTGGTTTTCGAGCTCATCCGAGGTTTTATCATTAGCCATCTTACATATAAGTTTCAGAAAGATCAAAACTGAAGGGGCTACGGTGATGACAAGGTCAAAAATCGGCATTTTCAGCAATCAAAGGAACGTAACTCTATGACAAATGTGCCAACTTGGCCGGCTTTCAAACTCATCCGAGATTTTATCCCCAGCCCCCTTACATATAAGTTTCTAAAAGATCCGGTCAAAACTGAAGGCGCTACGGTGATGACAAGCATTTTCCCATTGTAAGTCTATGGGACCTTGTGATTGCCATAGCAACCAAAGTTTTCGTGCGATTTCGAAAAAAAGCTTATGTCATCAATGCCCCACCAGAGGCATGCTACAGATGAAAAATGATTGAGATCAGCCTGCAGGCTGCAGAGATATAGCTGCTCAAAAGTGTGAACGGACGGACGACGGACGACCCACTATACTATAAGCTCCCCTGGAGCCTTCGGCCCAGGTGAGCTAAAATATCACATATTTTCATCAGAAATGTAGCCTTTCGGAGATATGAAAAAAAAAAAATGCACTTTGTTGCCCTGATGTGTTATCGAAATGGTTGTGTGGTCATTTTGTGGGTGGGAAGCTGTCCTTTTGGCTCTCCACGTGCAGTTTTTTTTTTCTATGGTGAAGTTGTTTTATGTTGGGTTTTCTTTTCCCTTTGGTGTCTTTGAAGATATAATTGTATCAAATGGTATCATTGCCTTCACTTCTATTTTGTTTCTATTTCAGTGACATTGACCTCGTTTTCAAGGTGAAATAGTTGTTTTGGTCATATTTATGATGAGAGATTTAATTTCCTTCCGATAACATTTATAGATTTTCCTCAGTTTCGAGCCAGCACCAGGCCTGAACCCATTTTGTATCGGAAACCCCAAAACGGATAGATGACAAACAGTGCAGGCCCAGATCAGACGCCGCAGAACGCGTCTGATCAGGGCCTACACTGTTTGCAAAACGTTCAGTCAGTTTCCAAATAGATTTTGAAGAAAACACAACCTGACACCTCTAATTTAACAATTGTCTCCTGGTAACGGCCCCCGCCCATCGGGGCTTGAAGAAATAGATGGGCTGCACGATGCTTCCACGCAGAGCTGAAACTGGCCCGCACACGAGTACTGGTAAACAGCTTAGAGGATCTAAGCCTGCCCAGGCATAGCTGTGCGAGTCGGCCCGTCCATACACTTATAAACCATATTAGTTTCATTGGGCGACAGGGCTTGGGACGTTGAACATCAAACCAATCAAACAAACAAACAAAAGAATCCTGGTATATATAAGGAGGATGATTCCATTTGGTACAAAAAGGGTTAAAACTAGCAGCCAGTGCTGACGAAAACTAGTAATGAAACCACAGAGGGTCAGGCCACAGAGACAACACCAGCTACTAACAACGTTTATGAACAAAAGTTGTTTTCTCAGAGCCGACCGGATGACCTCCGAGGCACTCGATTAAACGCCTTCTCCAGGCTTACAGAAGTCATGTAGAGTCTTGTTGGCAGCCAGATACGTCTCTTGCAGCCTGAGACGAAGCCAAACTGGGAATCGTCGATAGACACCAACTGTCAGATGAGGCCATCCACAATTCTCTCAAGGGCTTACATGACCTGCTCTGTCAGCTTGAGTCCACGGTGCTTGCCCCTGTCCAATGCACCCCCTCCCCACTCCCTGCCCTGGTAGAGACAGACAATGAAACTCTGCTAATAGTCATAGGGTACCTTGCCATCACGGATGACTACACCTGCAAGGTCTCGGATCATCAAGGCGCCCACGTCACCCGCTGCTCGTTTTGTTTGTTTGCTTGATTTGAGGTTTAACGTCCCGCTCAACACTGTAAAGGTCATTTTGGAGACGTTGCTTCCAATTTTGTGGGACTTTTACCCGACATTGCGGTGAAATGACATCTCAAGCCCTGCCGCCCAATGAAACCAATAGGGTTTATAAGCATGGATCGCTTTGCCTGGGCAGGCTTAGATCCTCTAAGCGGTTTACCAGTACGTGTGTGCGGGTCGGTTTCAGCTCTGCGTCATGCAGCCCATCTTTTTCTTCAAGCCCCGATGGGCGGGGGCCAGACCCGCTGCTCGTATCATCTCCACCACTATGCCCGATGGGACCGGTGCTTTGCCAGCCTTCATCTGAGAGATAGCCTACTTAACCATATCAATCGTTATTGCGATGGGTGGCCCTTCCACCGGTGGTTCTTCAGACAGGTGGTCTGGGTCCCAGTCAAACTCAACGTTTAGTAACCGTTGTTAGTGTTCCAACCGACATGACCGCTGCTTTGAGTCTTCACTCATTGACATCTTCCCTGCACCATTCTGTACTGGTTTGTCATCTACATCAGCATTCAACATTCTCTCTCCTCAACTGGTTAGCAAGGCTGTATACTTCTGAAGACTTAGGGTCAATGTTCTTGTAGATCTCCTCGTCTGCTTCAAGGCGAGCATGGTGCACCGCACGTCTGGCAATGCGTTTGGCCGCGTCATATGATGCCATAGTGCCCTTACCAGTCTTCCAAGCCTTAAAAGCTTGCCGGTTGGCTGCAATGGCCTTATCAACATGATCATTCCGTGATGTGCCACAAGCCTGCTTTGATGTTGTTCTATCCTCAGTGGTAGCATCAGTTTCACCTGCAGACGTGCTCACATGCGGGTTGAAAATCTTCTGGAAGTGATTTCTCGTCTTAGGGTCTTAGAGCTTCCAAGCTTTAATCTGGGGTTGAACATATGCTTGGTTTAAAGTGACACATAGTGTCGCAAACAAGAAGCTGATGTTGCAGGGCTACTTCCTCGCCAGGGATCACTTTCACATCTGTAACAAGTTTGCGCTTTGTCCTAAATCTATATGCGTCGCTGCACTTCCCGACTTGAACGTCACTTTTCTTGAAACATGTGTTTCCAAGAAGCAGGTCAAATGCTAGGGCATACTCTAGAATCATCTGGTTCAGGTCTACCATATCAAATCCCGCCATGTACTCGGCAAGCCTAGGACCTATTGATGTCGGACATTGATCCCGAGGGACGGATTTTTCTATCCACCCCTCACACTCATATAGGATCATTTTTCTTGCATACCTTCGATTTCTTAGCGGCTACCGAACTTCAGGAATGTTTAGTGACGTCACGTAACGTGGTGAGGACTGCGCATACGAGGTCGTACGTAATTAACCAGTGCATTTATTTTTATCGAAAATATAAATATCGAGATATTTATATTTATCGAAACACGCGGAATATTCGATTTGGGGTAGGAACACCAGGGCTCGGACCCATCAATACGGTATTGATGGGTCCGAGACCAGGGTTAGAACAGAATTTCTATCCCAAGCTATAACTATGGGTCCTTATCTGGTGTGCAAGAAAAATGTTCCTGAACGGGAACGTAGACACTTTCGTTTACCTCCTTCCATTCCTGTACTGAGTATTTTAAGCAAACAATGCAGACCCTGATCACACGCAGCGTTCTGTGGGGTCTGATCTGGGTAATGTCCCAGCACATGTATTTTACCCCCACCAGATACACGTCGCTAGGGCAACGTCAAGTCAACGTCGGTGCAAGGTCATGACCACGACGTTGATATGACGTTGCTTAAACGTGATGACGTCGCACCGACGTTGATGTGCCGTCATAATTACGTCATGTGCCTGCTGATATACACAGCATATTGACGTCATAACGGCAAGACTAGAACGGCTGTGAATATCCGTTACGTGAATATCGAACAGAAAACAGTGGCAGTCAGAATCAGAATTGTTACTGGTGACACGTCAAATGACATTCAGTCACGTGGACATCAACAACACAAAGATACTGTGCTTGGTAACTTCCGATCGACTGACAGTTGCTGAAAGCGTCGCTAGCTTAACGAGTTCGTTAGTTGTCAAATGTGAACTAGTCTAGCAAGAAAAATATCTAATGTGCAGGTATTTTCGCTAAAATTGTGAGTAACTACTCACATTTTTTTCAGCAAAAATATTGGCATATTTGCTATTTTTAATGATCTTTCATAAGTATTAAATTAATAACAATTGATTTAATGGATAATATTATAATAAGTGGGAAACCATTTTTATCAGTTACGTATATACCGACGGTAAAGTGCAGTGGAAAAACCGATGGAATCAGAAACAAGTCCGTGAAATGAAAACTTATAGAGAAAATGGGGTTAACGGGGCATTATTTTGCTTATTTCTGCTCCAAGACCCAAGTTGTGGGTACTCGTTAGAACCGCCTCAGTTGGGCGGTTCTGACGACCACCCACAGCCTATGTTTGTAGTATGAACCGATTTTCATCAGAAAAGTATCCGTTTTAAAAATGTGAAAAATACACTATTTCGCATAGGTGTGTTATCGGGCTGACCTTTCGGTCCAGCAAAACACCATAGCAACACTCTTTAATGCGAATTGGGACATCTTAAGGGGAGGCAACTCGTGTTAAAGTATTTTTGTCTCCCATGTTAATAGGGGTCAACTCCGGAGGAGCAAAATCTTTCCTTAAAGAGTAGACCCCTTTTTCAGTGGGACTGGGCTTATAGAAAAGCGTACAGGAAGTCCTGAAAGTTGTCTCCCTTTTAAAAATGGCGGAAAATCTGCCAGGTGTTCTCATTCCCCTTAACCCTTATCTTGCTGAATATTCAGTTTAGCCACACCCATTTCTGACTTTGAACCAATCAGATTACTTGATGTAATTTATTCCTACAAATACATAAATTGAATGTCAAATAGTGTAGATCCCGATCTGATGGCATCTGATCTGGATCTACACTGTTTCCAAAGATAGAAGTTGTCGTAAACAGCAGGATAAGAGTTAAGTTACAACCGTTAGAGTTCAAGTCCGATTATATTATATATTTTACTGGTGAAAATGATGATAACAAATACACGACACGTAGCATATGTAGTACTGTGTATTAGCCGGAAAGGACGGGTTACAGTTTTCTATTGCAAAGTGCCTACTGAAAGAGCTAATTCTTGAAGTCAACAAAAACTGATCAAAATACACTCATAAGGTGACCAAATATCTCTGGTTTGTTGGACAAATATTTACTCTTTCATCCGCATGCCTTTTCGTAACAAAATTTCCGGTTGAATACATGCACTACTGGTCATGTGTAACATTGCGCCTATGGAAAAAGTGAAGACCCCTGTGGTGTTCAAAGGAAAATTCCATGGTCGTCCACATCGTTAACCAGAGAAAACTACACACCGCTTTATTTCAGAAACAATAATGCTTTCAAAAATGCTGATGTTTGGCGGTTAACGATGTGGAGGATGTTGAAAAATAAACTTTTATCGATAAACTAAGGTGAGAAAATCAATGTAATCAAAGTACTGTGAATATTCGCACGGGAAAAAGTCAATATAGTCTACATATACAGAAGGACAGCGGCTGGCCATCTGTATGAGCACGACCATCATTCCTTGCTTGGCAAACGGGAATGCTATTCATTGATGAATTATAGGACTATCATGTAACTGCTGTCACATGCTGTGCATGTTACTTGTATGACATACATTCATGTTTACCTTCCATTACCAGTTTCTGTCTTATATTGTTTACAGGGTAAGTAACATTTCATATTTTCTGCAGATGTACCCTGAATGCTGGTATAAATAAAAATGTTTTCCGAGTGAAACAATGTCTCCTCACCATAAATGAATCTTAAACACCCATTTGACTTTAATAACTAGATTAACGTCAACAAAATGTAAGCTGCTAACCAGCCACTTTTGGTCAAAAGCTGACAGTTTTTGTGGGAGCCTATGACCTTAAAAAACAAACAGTTATTAAAAAGCTCAGATCACCAGACAAATTTGGTATACTGCAATTAAATAGTGTACCGATTTTGACCAACATTCATGAATTCTTAAATGATATAGGTTACAGATAAGCCATTATTGGCCCTAAAAGAACAGGTTTCGGGAGACCTTGGCCTTAGAGTGCAGACAATAAGTTGCAGACAGGGTTATCCTTTGGAAGAAAGGAATACACAACAGAACTGGAAAATATGGAGTGTACATGTTTTCTGGGTCACACTAGCTAGTTTTGGCGAATTGGACTATATCAGTGACCCTAAAATATTTTCAAAATTCAACAATGGAATCAGTGATCCCAAAAGGACAAGAAAATGTAAACTACACTATGATGTAGGGCAGGGAGACTTTTACGGCCGCCACACATGCCGAGAAACCAGGTGCAGTGACGTTAAATACGTTGTAGAAAGGGTTATCTTTAGCCATTTTTTTGCCCCAAATTGACTTTTGAGGGGGGGGGGGGGGGATGGGGGGGTGGGGGGGGGGGGTTGGGGGGGGGGGGGCTGTGTCTTTGAAAAAAAGTCAAGGTCACCAAAATCTGATCAAATCTGAGGTATGTTGTAATGGTATATAATACCAAGTTTGAATGCAATTAATCAATTTGTTTATGAGAAATTGTGCAGTCAAGCCTTTTTTTTCCAAAATCATCTGTTTTTGGGAGCCTGTGACCTTGAAAAAAAGGTCAAGGTCGACAAAATATAATCAAATCTGCATCATGTTGTAATGTTATATTGTACTAAGTTTGACTAAAATTAAGCGATTTATTAATGAGATAGAGTGCAGACAAGTCATTTTTGGTCCAAAATTGATTGTCTTTGAGGGCCTGTGACCTTGAAAAAGGTCAAGGTCATCAAAATCTAACCCGATTTGCGGTATGTTATATTGATAAATTGTACCATGTTTGACGAAAATTGGTCATTCTTTAATGAGATAGAGTGCAGACAAGCCTTTGTTGGCCCAAAATTGGGGGGGGGGGGGGGGGGGGGAATGTGACCTTGAAAAAATGTCAAGGTCACCAAAATCTAATCAAATTCCTGGTATGTTGTAATGATATATTGTTCCAAGTTTGATAAAATTAATCAATTCGTTATTGAGATAGAGTACAGACAAGCCATTTTTGACCTAAAAATGACTGTTTTTGGGTTGCTGTGACCTTGAAAAATGAGGTCAATGTCACCAAAATCCAATCAAATCTGTTGTATGTTGTAATGTTATATTGTACTGTTGTTTTCTTTCTGCCAACATTTTAAATATATATTTCAGAATCGAAAATACATTCAGTATTATTAAGCACTTCTAACATAATATACTAAATACATATAACTACAAAACAATATAAATTTCTTATGCACATAATGTACATAATATTGTGTCACGGGATACAAGAAATATAGATGATGATATGGACATGTAAATTAACACGCTTAAATGCGGTTAATTGTTAAAAAATGTCATATTACTTTGGCAAATCACCAAATACTGACAATTACCCCACTTGTAGAAAAATGGAAGTCACATGACTGCACATGTCATGGTTAATTAAATATTGTTGTCATATGAACGCGCATATGTTGGACTATATTGCATATAAGTTTCATCCAGATCCATCGTAGGCACAAATATGGCTAAACTGTAACCCGTCCTTTTGAAGATCTATATAAATAGGATACGTGGAAATCCTACTTTTCTGGGAAAACCCAAAAAGGAATCCCATAATTATCGTGTAAGACAACAAATCTCAAGTGATGTACAGGTAAAGGTAGGGGTTTTTACTATTATTATTAATAATATTTTGTCGCATTCGTCAAAAATATTCAATAAAATATGTGGCCAAATATGTTTTTGATTCGCATCGGAAGAAGTCGAACCGAAATTAGGATTCTCGTTCTAAATCAAATATGAAAATAATTTTCTGTATGACCAGAGGCATCAATGTAGAGATGGGATGGGGTGGGGTGTGGACGAGCTATCTCCCCAAAATGAAATACGTTGTTATCGGAGTAGGAAAATATTAATGAAATATGACTCGTTAAAACTTAAAAATGACATCCTCAAATCCACAGGTTCTTGGCACGTTGTTTTGCCAAAAATGTGCGAAATATGTGAAATAACCAAAATCAACCAAAAATATGCAACTTGGTTGATTTTGGTTATTTCACATATTTCGCACATTTTTGGCAAAACAACGTGCCAAGAACCTGTGCTCAAATCTGTCAGTCGCATGGCAGCCCACGCAGAGCTGAAACCGACCCGCACACGAGTACTGGTAAACCGCTTAGAGGATCTAAGCCTGTCCATGCAAAGCGGTGCGAGTCGGCCCATCCATGCTCACAAAACCTATTGGTTTCATTGGGTGGCAGGGCTTGAGATGTCATTTCATCTCAATGTCGGGTAAAAGTCCCACAAAATTGGAAGCAACGTCTCCAAAATGACCTTTACAGTGTTGACGGGGACGTTAAACCTCAAATCCAACAAACAAACAAAAGCATGATGTGGGATTTTTCCTATTAAAGAAACAGAAACACGAACGTATTATAAAAGCATCTAGATCTACATTGAAATCGCGAATTAATACGGGATAAGGGTCTCAGTGCAAACGTCCAATACTTCTCGTCATTTTCTGATCAGCGCCCTTGCGATTTGTATCATCGTTGCATGTAGCAACGTCGTGTTCTTTTTGCCGCAGTTTACACAGATGGTTGGGGTCAGGTCACTTGCGAACGTTTTCTGCAGAACACTTACCATCACCATAAAACATGTTAAGAAACTTCTAGACAAGGTTTAAAAAAACACGTCTTTTCACTATCTAAGCTCAAATTAATCATACAACATGTCTCTGACCCATCAATAACCCGGTATTGATGGGTCTGAGAACATGTTTAGAAACTTCTAGACAACGTTTAAACCTTGTCTAGAATTATAGCAAAATGCAAAAATTAACTTGAAAAAAGAATAAGAAGAAAAAAAAAAAAAAAAAAAAAAAAACGTTAGCGAGTGACCTGACCCAAGCATCTGTACCATATCTAGTGCCAATATAAACCAATAAATTATTTGTCAAATTTTACATTAAGAGAAAATATGCAATAAGCAAAATAGATTGACAAGTGTTTCGCGTTAAATAACAAAATTACCTTTATTTTTAAACACAACGGCAAACAAAGTCATATTTAAACGTTTTGCTGGCGCTTACGTAAAACCTTTTTTTTCTGCTTGTCCGAATCTAGTAATTCAGTTTTAATGTCAATGGCAATGATGATGATTGATTCACAATGAACCTGCAAACAACTCAGCCTTTAAAAATAAATTACCGTGAATAATCAATGTGAGTCGTTAAACGAAAATGTTGTCTGCTTATGCCGTCTGTTGAATCTTTTTGCACACTTTTTAAAAATGTTTTTGCATACAGGCAAACGTTGTGGACCCAGATCAGATCTGGGCCAACACTGTTTGCAAAAATGACATTTAAAGTAACCAGCAGATGACAAAGCAGATGACAATTGTCGTGATTGGCATCTTATGGGTTAATATGCACCTCTAATAGGGCATTTGAGGGATAAATTTAGGTATACGTTTAGGGATAGACTTGCCCAAGTCCCTACATTTGCATTTTACCTATTTTTACTTTTTACTGAAAGTTCCTTTAAACAATAACAACAAAAAAAAAACACCTTTGGGAGACCACTTTTGAACAGTCCCAAAGGTGTTCTCTTAAAGACTATGACCAGTGGACACTGTATGCAGAAGACACGAAGAAAGAATAATTAAAACCTACTAAATAAGGTTTTCACTGCAGCATTAGTCTTAATTTTAGGTTGTCTTAAAAGCGGAATTTCACTGTTCTCGTATTTTAAAACCTTTCCATATTGTGCCCCATGACCTGAATTTCACTGTACTCGCATTTTAAAACCTTTCCATATTGTGCCCCATGACCTGAATTTCACTGTACTCGTATTTTAAAACCTTTCCATATTGTGCCCCATGACCTGAATTTCACTGTACTCGTATTTTAAAACCTTTCCATATTGTGCCCCATGACCTGAATATCACTGTACTCGTATTTTAAAACCTTTCCATATTGTGGCCCATGACCTGAATTTCACTGTACTCGTGTTTTAAAACCTTTCCATATTGTGCCCCATGACCTGAATTTCACTGTACTCGTATTTTAAAACCTTTCCATATTGTGCCCCATGACCTGAATTTCACTGTACTCGTATTTTAAAACCTTTCCATATTGTGCCCCATGATCTGAATATAACTGTACTCGTATTTTAAAACCTTTCCATATTGTGCCCCATGACCTGGCGCTGGTGTTTTACGAGAACACGCCTATTCAAATACATTGTAACCTTTATCGCCGAAAACATGAAAATTTTAAGATAAAAAACTGTGATAGTTTTCTTATTTCTGCTCTTAGAAGCCTCCGTGATTTAGTGGTTACGCTACTTTCCTTGTAAATCAGGGGTCGCAGGATCGATTCCGGGCTTCTCCAGACTTTCGGATGAGTCTTTAAAACGAGGTCCCGTCTTCATATGACTTTAGCTGTTGATGGGGCGTAAAATAAAAACACTCACTTATTTCTGCTCAAAATATATATTGTGGGTACCCGTTAGAACCGCCTCATCGAGGCGGTTCTAACGAGTACCCTCAATCTATATTTTAGAACAGAAATAAGAAAAATAAGGTTTACCCCTGTAAACCCCCGTTTTAGTATATAAAAGTGGGGTTCAAGGGGGGGGGGGGGGTCAAAATTATACAGTCATGTTTTCATGATGCCATCAGTTACTCCTGTTACCCATTTCCAGAAAAATACACCCAAAGGTGTTCGAGTCATTGAAGTTCGATAATGTTTTGTAAATAGAGACTAACATGTGTGTGCCCATGTATTATTGAAGTTGAAGAAACGAGATACATGCGAGGCTTTGCTGAGCCCATCGGAGCTTGGAGAAATAAATTGGGTTGCATTATATGCTTCCACGAAGAGCTGAAACCGACCCTACATGAGTACTGGTAAACCGCTTAGAAGAGGCAGTGGTACGAGTCCGACCGACCGTCAGTGCATAAAAACCCTATTGGTGTCATTGGGCGGCAGGGATTGAGATGTTATTTCATCTCAATGTCGGGTAAAAGTCCGGCAAAATTGGAAGCAGCGTCTCCAAAATGACCTCAAACCTCAAATCAAACAAACAAAACATACGGGCCTCCGTGGCCTAGTGGATAAGAGCGCTGACGCTTAGTCATTAGGTCTCTCACCGCCGTAGGTTCGAGCCTCGCTCGGGCCACGTGTGAGACGTCAAGTTCTGCAACGGAAGGTCAGGTGGTTTTTCTCCGGGTACTCCTGTTTTCGCCCACCTCTGATTAACGATCGGCTCGATATGAGTGAAATAATCTTGAAAGGGCCGTAAAACCCAAACCCAAAAAACAAACAAAACATATGCACGAATGCAAGATATGACATTTAAAACGCATTATACACGCGATTCTTTCAAAAAAAAAAATGTCAAAACTATCCCATCATTAGTAAACGCGAGTGTTGGATACGCCCGGTAACGTTACACGTTCGACTTTCTTAATGACGTCGTCGCGACGTCATTAAGAAAGTCGAACGTGTAACGTTACGAGACTATAAGAATCTTATATGGGTGTGAGGGGTGGATAGAAAAATCCGTCCCTCGGGATCACTGTCCGGCATTACGAGGCTTGAGTGATGCCGGACAGTGATCCCGAGGGACGGATTATTCTATCCACCCCTCACACCCATGTTGGATTCTTTTTCTTGCATACCTTTCATTTCTGAGCGCGGAATTTCAATGCTATCACTTCAGTTACCAACGTCCGCCATATTGTGTTGACACTGCATGAATGTAAAGTGACGTCATGGACCGTGCATGACGTAAACCTTAACGACGGTGCACACAAGGTCGTAATCAACCAGTGCATTTATCAAACACGCGATTATATTCGATTTGGGGTCGGAACACCAGGGTCAGAACATAAATTTCTATCCCAGGGTAAAATCGCGGATTTCCTTGTCTGGTGTGCAAGAATTTTCTATCTAACTTGCATATTTAAACCACTAGTGGATTACCAAATTTAATCCATGGCGTTATTACATTCTCAGACGTGACGTCATGTGATAAATGTCAAACCGCCGAACCTCGATGTTTCGAGCATCTTTGGTACAAAGAAAATTTGTTCGAGATGGAAGTAGTTTGAACCATTGAGAGTTGACCACATCACCTGACCATGAATCATAATAGGGGTCATTAGGGGATATCTGTTTGATTTTCTATAAATTTATGATGATATGTTGTGTGTTCTCATTAGAATCGCCTCATTGAGGCGATTCTAATGAGTACTCACGACATACATTTTCAAGATTAAAAAAGAACAGTAAAATGTCGTCATGAATCATCCCTTCCTATCTTCCCTTATCTGTTTTGTTTGTTTGTTTGATTTGAGGTTTAACGTCCCCGTCAACACTGTAAAGGTCATTTTGGAGACGTTGCTTCCAATTTTGTGGGAATTTTACCCGACATTGAGATGAAATGACATCTCAAGCCCTGCCACCCAATGAAACCAATAGGGTTTATTAGCATGGACGGTCCGCCTCGCACCGTGGTTCCTGGACAGGCTTAGCTCCTCTAAGCGGTTTACCAGTTCTAGTGTGCGGGCCGGATTCAGCTCTGCGTGGAAGCATCATGCAGCCCATATATTTCTTCAAGCCCCTATCCCTTATCTGTAGTTCTGTAATAATGGGGTAAATATCATCCCAGCAGGCACACGTAGCTATGGCAACGTCAAATCAACGTCGGTTCAACGTCATGACGTTGCACCGACGTAGATCTGACGTTACATAACGTCACGACGTTGCACCGACGTTGATTTGACGTCATAATTACGTCATGTGCCTGCTGGGATGGATTGAGCCCAACGGAACATTTGCTCTTGTTCGGCCTCAGTAACACGTTCGCCTAAACGAGTTTTCTGTGAGTCAATAAAGCTTCACGACCATTGTATTTTCGTTGTTAAACCAATGATAACACAGCACGCCTACCGGCCGGTCGGCCCCCGCCAATCGGGGCTTGAAGAAATAGATGGGCTGCATGATGCTTCCACGCAGAGCTGAAATCCGACCGCACACGAGTACAGGTAAACCACTTAGTGGATCTAAGCCTGCACAGGTAAAGCAGTGCGAGTCGGACCGTCCATGCTTATAAACCCTATTGGTTTCATTGGGCGACAAAAAAAGGACATAAATGCATGTGACACAGTCCGTAATTTTGGCGGTATTTCAAAATTCGGGGGCGTTTGAAGAAATTATTGTCAATTTTAGTGTGTAATAATAGAACAAGATCAGATTGTTTGGTTATAAATCGCATTTTGTCGGTCAGTTGTAAGCAGACAAATCGCTCGCGCTACGCGCTCGAGATTTGATCTACTTTACAACTGACCTCAACAATCAACTACTAGAGCTGATATCTATATCCTAAACAGCAAGCAAACATACAAACAACAAGATGACAAAGATGGTTCTATGTCGCTCACCTTAGCTGAGAGATATACATACATAATATTGAAGCTATTGCTTTAAGACTTTGTATAAATTCTATTTTCAAGAATTTAATAAGTCCAGGGGCTATAATGTGAACATTAGATTCATACAAGAAAATATTTAATGGGTCTACAAATAGGCCCAGGTATTGGACCATTTATGACCCCAGGTCTAAAATTTGAACAATTATGGAAGAATCCACCAGACAAGGCTAAGTACCAAATATCAATGACCTGGGCCTTCTGGTTTCAGACAAGAAGATTTTTAAAGGTTTTCCTATTATAAGTCTAAGTAAAACATGTGGGACCCTGGGCGGGACCAATTTTGGCTCCAGTACTATAACTTGAACAGTTTTGGTAGAGGTCCACTAGACAAAGCTGTATACCAATATGATTTCCTCATATATTGGACCTTCTATGAAGGGGAGGGGGTGTGGCATAACCCCGGCGCAACTATGGCAGAGAACTGAACAATTTCTCCGACATTGGACCTTCTATAAAGTGGAGGCCGGCGCACCCGAGGGCGGGGGACCGATGAATGCGTTTTATCATAAGGTGCTTGGTTTAGGGTTGGAATCTGAACAGTTTCTCAAATATTAGGCCTTTGGAGGGGTTGGACATGGCCCCAGTGCACGAGGGGGACCCACAAGGTTGGTGTCACTGAATGCGACTTATCATAAAATATGGTTTGAACAATTTTGGCAGACGTCCACTAGACGAAGCTGTGTACCAAATATCAAAGACCTGGGCTCTGGTTTCAGACGAGAGGGTTTTTAAAGGTTTTCCCTTTATAAGTTTATATGAAACATGTGGGCCCCTGAGCGGGGCCATTTTTGGGCCTTAGGGCTACAATTTGAACACTCTTGGCAGAGCAAGACGAAGCCAAAGGCCTGGTCCTTCATGTTTCGGACAAGGAGTTTTTTTTTCCAATATAAGTCTATGATAAAACATGTGGGACCCTGGGCGGAGCCAATTTGTCCCCAGGGATATAGTTTGAACAACTTTGGTAGAGGTCCACTAGACCAAATATCAAAGACGTGGGCTTTCCGGTTTCAGACACGAATATTTTTTAAAGCTTTTCTCTTTATAAGTCTATGTTATAAACAGGTGGGCCCCTGTGCCGAGGCCATTTTTGGCCACAGGGCTATAATTTGAGGTGGATTAGACACTATCAAAGGCATTGGTTTCGGACTATAAAATTTTTAAAGGTAAATTATGGGCGGACGGACGGACATACGGACGGACGATGACGACAACAGCCCCCCCCCCCCCCCCCGCGTTATAATCAGACCGTTTTAATATATATAATATATAAGCCCTTTCATCCCTGATATTCTGATGTAGTAAATCCATAATGACATTCATGTGGGGTTTTTGGTTTGACGGCCCTTTAAACTTTAAAGATTATTTCACTCATATCGAGCCGATCGTTAATCAGAGATGGGCGGAAACCGGAGTACCCGGACAATAACCACCTGATCTTCCGTTGCAGAACATGGCGTCTCACATGTGACCCGAGCCAGGCTCGAACCTACAGCGGTGAGAGAATTAAGAGTCAGCGTTCTTATCCCCTAGGCCAGGGCATGTGGGGGTTGGGAGCAAAATATTTTAATAATGTCAGCTAGTGTTCATCCTGTTAAGGTGGCTCATTAGTTGTCGTCTAATATATACTTAGTCAAAAAAGTAACTATACCAACTTTCGGGTGATACTCACTAGATATCTGGCAGCTATTGAGCTAAATTTGGCTGTAGACATTTAAATCGGACGTTTAGCTAGAGAATGCTCAAACTTGTATTTGTCCATACCTTTCTGCTCCAGAGTTGTCTTCCAATATGTGCCTAGAAAGATTTTGGTAGAAAATGGACTTTGCGCATGCGCAGACAGTTCTTTTTCGTCTAAGATGGAAGACAATATTCTCTGAATATCGGATAGCACGTTACTTGTACAATGTCTCATGATCTCGCATTATAAGCGAGGTTTTAATTTGTGAAATTCTCAAATTATCTCCCTTGCAATTAAAACTATAGCAATTTTCGAACTGCTGTAATTTTTATTCCTGTCAATCAATTTTTGCCGTTTTTTTTTCAAAAAACGCTTTGTGTCCACCATTGCCTTTTATCCTGATGGTAAACAATACAGAAAATTCATGTAGCATGTAGCACTATCGATTGCGATTTTCTATGGAGTTCCCATTGAAAGCAGCATTTGCACACAACTTCTAAGAATTGGAGGTCAATGTGTGATAGCAATAGTCTACGATGATGTGTTTACGAAAACAAAAACGAATGGTGCTTTTGGACGGAAAAATGAATCTTCTTATCAAAACATAACAAACTTTATGTAGTTTTTATCTGTAGTAGCTATAGTAACAGAAGCAATTTTAGTTATAGGAACTTTTTTGACTGAGTATATTTAGGTGTGTCTTTCGGTTGAAAGGGATAGAGCCTTGACAACAACATTCCATTCTCATGTATATATATATATAATATGCATAAATATATCACACAGCCGAAACCGTTTACGCGAAAATGAAAGCGGAAAGAGCTAAGTGAGTTTGTTTGATTGAGGGTTTAACGTCCCCGTCAACACTGTATAGGTCATTTTGGAGACGTTGCTTCCAATTTTGTGGGACTTTTACCCGGCATTGAGATGGATTGACATCTCAAGCCCTGTCCCCCAATGAACCAATAGCGTTTATGAGCATGGACGGCCAGACTCGCACAGTTTTGCCAGGGCAGGCTTAGATCATCTAAGCGGTTTACCAGTACTCTTGTGCAGTAGGTTTCAGCTCTGCGTGGAAGCATCATGCAGCCCATCTATTTCTTCAAGCCCCAATGGGCGGGGGCCAAGAGCTAAGTGAGTCCGCGTGTTAATAAATAAAAAATGTTCCTTTGTCTCGTATAATGATCGGGCGCGTGCGTGCGTGCGTCTGTGTCTGTGCGCACGCGGAGACTGGGATCGTAGCCGAGTGGGGTTGGGGCGTTTGAATGCTTGTGTTGCATGTTAATATCGAGCTCTTCAGTTAACTTAACCACACTTTTACTGGGGAAACTTACATTTTCTTGCACACCAGAAAAGGAAATCCATGATTTTACCCTGGGATAGAAATTTATGTTCTGACCTGGTGTTCCGACCCCAAATCGAATATAATCGCGTATTTGATAAATGCACTGGTTGATTACAACCTCATGCGCGGCGTCGCCATGCGTGACGTCACTAAACAGTCCTGTTGTGTCATCACAAAATGGCGGACGTCGGTAACCGAAGTGACAGCAGCATTAAAAATTCGCAATAGAAATGGAAGAAATGCAAGAAAAAGAATCCAAGCCTCGTGATGCCGGACAGTGTCCCTCGGGACGGATTTTTCAATCCACCCCTCACACCCATATATGATTCTTATATTCTATCCTTTCACCATCAGGAACTGACACCTGCCCTTTCATAACTCAGCGGGAGAGAATGGCCATAGGGAATATTTTACATTGAAAGTGGACGGACCCGTTCAGGATCGAACCCGCGACCTCGTTTTCATCCGACTAAGCCAGTTGGACCGGCTGATACACTAAAGAAATAGATCCGCTCCAGCCCTAAATTATTGAGTAGGAGGACAGTTGTAAAGTAGAGTAAATCACCAGCGTGTAGCGCGAGTGATTTGCCTACTTACAACTGCATGACCGGCCCCGCCCATCGTGGCTTGAAGAAATAGATGGGCTGCATGATGCTTCCACGCAGAGCTGAAACCGACCCGCAACCGCTTAGAGGATCTAAGCCTGCCCAGGCAAAGCGGTGCGAGTCGGCCCGTCCATGCTTATAGACCCTGTTGGTTTCATTGGGCGGCAGGGTCGGGTAAAAGTCCCACAAAGTTGGAAGCATCGTCTCCAAAATGACCTTTACAGTGTTGACGGGGACGTTAAACCTCAAATCAAACAAACAAAACAACTGCATGACCGAGAATCTGTGATTTATTACTCAACAATTGACACCCTAGAGCTGAACTATTACGATTCCAACACAAAAAATGGCAATAATTGTGTTGTTTTCTTTAGATTCTCCCAATCTCACACTGGTCAATACATACGTACACGCTGCGTAGCGGTCGCATAGGCTTCGTATTTTGGAAGCATAGGCTTCGTTGAAAAATGGCGGATGACAGTTCGTCATTGCAGGTAAGAAACTGTTTTTACGTTAATCTAACTGCTGTATAGCGTTGCCCAATACTGACATCTGCCTTACGGACCACTTTATTAATGTGCGGCTTCGTCTGTTGCAAGAAAAAGTTTGAAAAGCAGAATATAGATAAATAGACTCCGAATTTTATGGTGACTTAGTATATAAATTCAGAAAAATATATAACCGCATGACTTTAGCACCCGATTTCGTAAAATCATTCTTCGATATAAAAAGATTGGGTACAACATGGATATTATACGACAGACTGCATGCATGGTAGTTAACCCAATCACGGTTGGCAACTTTGCTTCCCTCTTTAATTGCACGCCGGTGGGTCAGGCCTCAGATTCTATGACGGTTCCAACGTAAAGACTTATTGAGAATTAGAGAGATCTAATTCAAGGTAATGTTGATTTGTGCCTGATGCTCTGTCTCTGGTCGGGCCCATCGGAGTCTAACTGTTGGTTTTCTTTTGCTCCAGCATTTCAGTGGTTTCTTGCTGTCGAGTCCTCACCGTTGCCTCACCTCTGTGGTTCTTTGATTATTTGTGTTCACGGAGATGTTGCACTGATGAGACAGGAGGCCTTCATGCGGACTGAACAAATTATTTGTCTAAATCGCGACGGAAGTAAGGGCGAGGATTGTGGCCACGTAAAATCGATTTAAGCCCCCCGGATGAAATCTTTCCACTGACCGTTCCAAGGCGGCTCTTCTGTGGCTATTTATTTATGTTGTTGTTTGTTACTTACTGTGTGTATCACTTGTGTCTTTTTATTTTGGATGGCCATATGGCCATTTTGTGGGAAAGTAACTGTCCTTATGGCCTTCCTTTGTTTAGGTTGCCATTATGGTCTGGTCGCTTAATGTTTGTGTTTCTTTCCCTTTGGTGTCTTTGATGGGTGGAGTAAGTTAATTGTATCGATTCCTGATCTTTGTTTTACTTCTACTTTCCAAAAGAAATTTGGCATTCAGCACAGATTCACCTGTATTTTCACTTTGGCCCGGTCGCCCTATGTAACTAATCGTTTTTGGCTGGTGTTCTGGCCGATAAATTGTAACGATAATAAAATCGAAAAAGCTAATATGCAACTTTTGTCACATCTTTTGCGAAAAAGAACAATCTTGATATTTCTATACAACGCACGTAGCTTCGTTACCGATTACAACACAGAGACTGCGAACTAAATTTTAAAGCCGTGTATTATGTACAATAATAACGAATGATTTTAAAATAATGTCGAGAAATTAGTCAAGCAGCTTTAGTTGGTGATGCTAAAGACATTCTGTATCATTTATACCGAACACATTTTCAGTCTCAGCTATGCAAATACAACATTTTGATTCGAATGCACAAAATTTGTCAAGTTACAATTATTTACACTACCGTTCATAAACTTGTTTCGGACTATGATATTTTTAAAGGTAAATTATGGGCGGACGGATTCGGCCCCCGCCCATAGGGGCTTGAAGAAATATATGGGCTGCATGATGCTTCCACGAAGAGCTGAATCCGGCCCGCACACGAGTACTGGTAAACCGCTTAGAGGATCTAAGCCTGTCCAGGAACCGCGGTGCGAAGCGGACCGTCCATGCTAACAAACCCTATTGGTTTCATTGGGCGACAGGGCTTGAGATGCCATTTCATCTCAGTGTCGGGTAAAAGTCCCAAACAATTGGAAGCAACGTCTCCAAAATGACCTTTACAGTGTTGACGAGGACGTTAAACCTCAAATTAAACAAAATAAAATGGGCGGACGGACGGACGAACGATGACGACAATAGCCCCCCCACCCCCCACGCGTTATAATCAGACCGTTTTAATATATATGCCCTTTCATCCCTGACATTCTGATGAAGTAAATCCATAATGACATTCTTGTAAATATTGTCATGTACTAGGGTTTTTGGTTTGACGGCCCTTTAAAGATTATTTCACTCATATCGAGCCGGTCGTTAATCAGAGGTGGGCGAAAACCGGAGTACCCGGAGAAAAACCACCTGACCTTCCGTTGCAGAACATGGCGTTTCACATGTGACCCGAGCCAGGCTCGAACCTACAGCGGTGACAGAATTAAGAGTCAGCGTTCTTATCTGCTAGGCCACGGCATGTTGGGGTTGGGAGCAAAATTTTTAATAATGTCAGCTGGTGTTCATCCTGTTAAGGTGGCTCATTTCACAGAGACTGCGAACTAAATTTTAAAGCCGTGTATTATGTACAATAATAACGAATGATTTTAAAATAATGTCGAGAAATCAGTCAAGCAGCGTTAGTTGGTGATGCTAAAGACATTCTGTATCATTTATACCGAACACATTTTCAGTCTCAGCTATGCAAATACAACATTTTGATTCGAATGCACAAAATTTGTCAAGTTACAATTATTTACACTACCGTTCATAAACTTGTTTCGGACTATGAGATTTTTAAAGGTAAATTATGGGCGGACGTATTTATTGTAACCGATTATCGCTTTCCTGTCTCCTTAAGCAGATTTGACGAAGACTTACCAAGTTTGTGAACGGTTGTGTAAATAATTGTAACTTGACAGATTTTGTGCATTCCTTATTTCTTCTCAGAAACACAGATTGTGGATACGCGTTAGAATCGCCTGGTCCACACACTATAACTTGAGCAGAAATATCAAAACCATCAGAATGTTTTATCTGAAAGATTTTTTTTCTTTTGGGTGGTATTTTAATGGGCGTGTTTTCGTAATGCGTCTCACCATCTCTGTAATCTGCGCGTCGTAAATTCCGGAGTCAGGTGCCTTGTAATAAAAACACGACAGAAATTCATACAGTGCAAATATTATTTGCTTCATACTTAACAGATTTAACGAAGGCATACCAAGTTTATGAACGGTAGTGTAAATAAGTGGAACTTGACAGATTTTGTGCATACGAATCAAAATGTTGTATTGGTACAGCTGAGAATGAAAATGTGTTCAGTATAAATGATAGAGAATGTCTATAGCATCACCAACTAACGCTGGTTGACTGATTTCTCGACATTAATTTAATATCATTCGCTATTGTTCTACATAATGCACGGCTTTAAAATTTAGTTCGCAGCCTCTGCGTTGTAATCGGTAACGAAGCTGCGTGCGTTGTATCGAAATATCAAGATTTTTTCTTTTTAGCAAAAGATTTGACAAAAGTTGCATATTAGCTTTTCGATTTCATTATCGCTATTCACAATTTATCGGCCAGAACACCAGCCAAAAACGTACAGTTACATAGGACGACCGGACCAAAGTGAACATACAGGTCAATCTGTGTTGAATGCCAAATTTCTTTTGGGGTCTATTTTTCTATATTCCGTTGTTCAAACTTTTTCTTGTAACAGATGAAGCTGCACATTAATAAAGTGGTCCGTAAGGGAGATGTCAGTATTGGGCAATGATGGAATACAACAGTTAGATTAACGTAAAAACAGTTTCTTACCTACATTGACGACCTGTCATCCGCCATTTTTCATCGAAGCCTATGCGTCCAAAATACGAAGCCTATGCGACCGCTACGCAGCCTGTACGTATATTGACCAGTGTGAATCTTTAGCCATGTTAGACGAAATCCCGCCAAAATTATGGACTGTGTCAAATGCATTTTAGTCCCATTGTAACGTTTTTGATGCGAGAAAATAACCTTTCCTCGTCCAACGTCAAAGAATCTTCGAGTGGCATCACAAAATGGCGGCTTTTTGCCTCACGTCATCTTCCAAGTGATTTATTGCAGAATAAATCACAGTCACTTTCCATTGCCTATAAAGGCGTGCTGTGCAAAAATTAATAAGTTGAGCGCGCAGTCGATGGCACGCCATCACAAATTCCCACGCTTAGGACGGAGCCAAATATAACGCTGCTCTCGCAGCCCTCACCATGTAAGGCCACCATGTACCAATGTTGTTGTATTCCGGCCAGTGGTTAAGGAGGAGATAGCCGGACGGACGAACGGACAGGCGTTCACATAATCCCCAATCGCTTTTTAGCTCATCTGACCGTTTGCAATGGTGAGCCTTTGTGACTGAGATGTCTGGCGTCGTCGTGCGTCGTCCGTGCGTAAACTTTCCTTGTGAACACTCTAGGGGCGATAGTTTTGGACCAATCATCATAAGTTGGTCAGAATGATCATCATGACAATATCTTGGTCCAGTTCGAATATGGTCCACATCGGGTCAGAGGTCAAATCATAGAAAAACCTCGTCAACATAGAGGCCACAGTTTTGACCTTGACCTTGACATGTGACTTACTTTATCATAACTTTTGAACCATTTGAGATAGAGCCATTATAGTT
Organism: Lucinisca nassula; assembly: GCA_963580285.1. Classification (NCBI taxonomy): domain Eukaryota; kingdom Metazoa; phylum Mollusca; class Bivalvia; order Lucinida; family Lucinidae; genus Lucinisca; species Lucinisca nassula. The sequence continues at coordinate 42,941,472 of OY757024.1, read as the reverse complement.
GGCATTTATGTTACTTGTGACAAGGTTTTCCCATACAAAAAATTGACCTATGACCTTGACCTTTGACCTACTTTGTCATAACTTTTGAAGCATTTGAGATAGAGCTTTCATATTTGGCATGTAGGCTCCTTGTGACAAGGGCTTCCTATTAAAAATGACCCGTGACCTTGACATGTGACCTACTTTATCATAACTTTTGAACCATTTGATATCTGGCATGCATGTTCCTTGTTACAAGGACTTCCCAACCATACAAAAAATTTGAACTGTGACCTTGACCGTTGACCTACACGTACTTTGTCATAACTTTTGAACAATTTAAGATAGAGCCTTCATATTTGACATATAGTTTCCTTGTGACAATGGCTTCCCACTCATGCAAACATTTTGACCTATGACCTTGACCTGTGACCTACTTAATGATAAATTTTGAACCATTTGAGATAGATACTTTATATTTGGCATGTTAGTTCCTTGTGTCAAGGGCTTCCCACTCATACAAAAATGTTTGACGTGTGTCCTTGACCAGGCTTTGGCCTACTTTGTCATATCTCTTTAACCATTTGAGATAGAGCCTCCGTATTCTTTTAAAAATTTGAAACTTGACATTTCATAATACCACCGGTGTATAGACATCTGCAAACATATCATATAATGGAATTTGGAGAACTACTTTTCTAAATTTTAAGATCTTTTTAGAAAGATTTTCTGTAAGTTTTCACAGCGTTATGATTGTCTCATAGAATCTGTCATTTCAGTGCCTTTGGCGCTTTGATTTTACTTGGGTATGACACAAAAAATTTGACCTCTGACCTTAACCTTTGACCTATTTGGTCATAACTTTTGAACCATTTGATATAAAACCTTCATATATGGCATGTAAGTTCCTTGTGACAAGGGCTTCCCACTCATACAAAAATGTTTGAACTGTGTCCTTGACCTTTGGCCTACTTTGTCATACCTTTTTAAACCATTTGAGATAGAGCCTTCGTATTTGGGATGTAGGTTTCTTGTGATAAGGGCTTCCTACTTGTACAAAAATATCGTAAACTTGACCTTGACCTGTGACCCACTTTATCCTAACGTTTTAACCATTTGAGGTAGAACCTTCATATGTTACAAGTATGTTACTTGTGACAATGGCTTCCAACCCATACAAACATTTTGATCTGTGACCTTGATCTGTGACGTACTTTATCATAACGTTTGAACCATTTGAGGTAGAGCCTTCACATTTGGCATGTATGTTCCTTCTGAACCATACAAACTCTCAACTCTCAACCATACAAAAATTTGACCTGTTTGACCTGTGACATTGACCTTTGACATACTTTGTCATAATGTTTGAGCCATTTGAGATAGAGCCTTCACATTTGGCATGTAGTTTCCTTGAGACAAGGGCTTCCCACACATACAAAAATTTTGACATGTGACCTTGACTTTTGACTCTTTGTCATAACCTTTATACCATTTAAGATAGATCCTTCATATATGGCATGTAGGTTCCTTGTGACAAGTTCTTCTCACTCACGCAAAAAAATTTGACGTGTGACCTTCACCTGTGACCTACTTAATTATAACTTTTGAACCATTTGAAATAGAGCCTTTATCTCAGGCATGAATGTTCCTTGTGACAAGGGTTTGCCATCCATACAAAAAGTATGACATTTGACCTTGACCTTTGGCCTACTTTATCATAACTTTTTGAACCATTTGAGACAGAGCCTTCATATTTGGCATGTATGGTCTTTCTGACAATGCACCTACCATTTCCACAGTGTGGATCGGGTGAGCGATCCAGGGCCATCATGGCCCTCTTGTTTAAAACCATGAGGATAATGATGTACCCTATATATATATATATATATATATATATATATATATATATATATATATATATATATATATATATATATATATATATATATATATATATATATATATATATATATTAAGGAGAACACATGTACTATATTATCTGGAATAGGGTGACCGCAACATTAAGGGGAACAATGCTGGTCCCCCTAATGTTTCAAGCGCAAATATGAGAATACTCAATCCAGATAGTAATATTTTCTTTCAAGTTTCTGTTAAATAAGGATGGTTTATTAATATTTTAAAGTTTTTAATTACTTGTCCGTTGTGTTTTGGACAAAAAAGGGTCAGTTTTAGACAACCGCTATATATTGTGGAATATTTTATTTTCTTCATTAGGGCGTCCACAGAAAAAGTGCTTATACTACTGCTTTTTGACTATATATTCACACAAATATGTTTGAATGATGATATTCAATATGAGCATAAAGTTATTTAATATGTTATATCATGGAAAGCCCTTTGTTAAAAAAGTCGACGTTTCTTGGGCCCTCACGGTTTGAATGCGGCGGGCTGGTCAACGAAAGTACATACCGGTATTTGCCGGACTGGTACCGGATTTATGCAGATCTTGTTTTTTTCCTTCAAGGAATATTTTTTTAACTTATTCTGTGTTGCTATATTTCTAATTTGACAATGAAGCACCCAATTTTAAACCTTCTCTTCAGAGTTTGCTTATCTCCGTCTAATACAGATCGCCAAAGTATCGTTACTGGCAGCGCCATACCGGCAAATACACCGACAAATTTCGGATACGCCATTTTCGAGAAAATACATGCCTGACAACTTCCGAAGTTCCGTTGTAGAACAACAAACAGTAACTGTTTTGTCGATGAAACAGTTGTAGATCTTCTGAATGCGTATGTTTTCTTATTGATAAGGGCAGATAGTCGATTTTCGTAGATTTATCAGGATAGTTGTGGCTTCGGGTTGGTTGATGGGTGGGTGGGGGGGTAATTTGTTGATTTAATGCTGCCGTTATCAGGTTATGATCAGACGAAGGTGCAGGGCACAAAATAACTGTAATGGTTCATCCCTAATATTATATAGCCTTGGCTGAAAGATAGTTGGCTAGGATCCATGTCCATGTATTAGGTGAAGGCAGCAGGCAGAGTGTGATTTTTACCCGACATCTTACTGCCCCTGCCCATCAGGGCTTGGAGAAATAGATGGGCTGCACAATGCTTCCACGCAGAGTTGATACCAACCGCACATTAGTACTGGTAATATGCTTAGAAGGTCTAAGCCTGCCCAGGAAAACTGCTGCGAGTCGGGCCCGTCCATGCATATAAACCATATTGGTTTTATTGGGCGGCAGGGATTGAGATGTCATTTCATCTCAATGTCGGGTAAAAGTCCCACAAAACTGGAAGCAACGTCTCCAAAATGACCTAAACTATGTTGGTGGGGACGTTAAACCTCAAATCAAACAAAACCCGACATCTTAATACAGTACACTCGGCGTGTAGTACAACACGTTAGACGATCACATGCACCCATTTAAAGATTTTTTTTTTTATTGTTGTGCACACGTTAATCCGAATAAAAACAAAAAACGTAAATATCAGCATATGAATGTAAAATATAAATGTCCGGAACGCAGAACTCTCATGTATGGGAGTACAGTCGAGTAAGGCTGCCACTATTAATCGGATAATCGATTAATTGATTGATACATTCAAGAAATATGATTGTCGATACTGATTTTTCATAATCGATTATTTTCTTAGTAGAATTTACCAGCCAAAGATGTTTCTTAAATAGCTGGATGAGTGGAAAACAGTGCAGATCCTGATGAGAAGCCACGTTCTGTGGCGTCTCATCTGGGTCTACACTGTTTGCTCCGGCCTGTCTGGGCAAAACCCTAGAGTGAAGTTCAACACATGGTAAGAGTCATGTTCAGCCAGAAAGCCAGACAGGTAACATTGTGACAAAATCTTCAGTGATTACTAATTGATTATTGATCTGAATGACAAGACTGATAATCGATTATCATTTCAGCTCCGATTAGCCAGCCCTACAGTCGAGTCCATTAACATTGGGTAGCCGTTAATTTTGTGCACCCTGCATTCTAGTTTTCAGTATCTTTATCCCTCATAATTTCTTCCACCACCACCAGCGCATCGGCGTTACGTTTTAACTTAGCCTTGAAAAGATGGAGTTGCACGTGCAGATGTGACAGTTTTGCAGAATTTTTCAATTTTGTCAAATTGTGAAAAGACCAACTATCCAAGCCAAACTTTGAAAGACTGAGTTTAAAAATAGGCAAAGGGACAAACATTTTGTATGTAATTTTCCTGCATCTAACAACATTACAGAATATCTAATATACAACTTGTTTGAGTCAACCTTCGTGTTCAATCAGCTCAAAACAGTTATTGTGCGCAGTGTTAGGCGACAGAATTTGTAATTCAGTTTCAAGGGGGTATCCCTTTTCTTAGCATTAATTTTCCTGCCTGTTAAAGCTTCAGAGGCCAGTTTCTATTGCAGTTGGTAGATAGGACAGTATTGCAATCGTTTTGATTGTGAGTTTTTGATTGGTTGTTTCCACAAAGTCACACATAGCTATCAAAACTTTATGTGCGCAATGTTACCAGACTACACCGTAACTCGGCGTGTTGGTTATTTCGTCGACTGTCACAGGAAAAATCACAGAAGCCAAGCAAATTATTTGCATGCAAAACGCGTGAAACTTTAATGGGTGTGCCTCAGTGCGTAAATTTAACAGAACGGACCTAATTACCGGAACGGACCCATTTCTACCCAGATTCCCTCCTATTTTAGGATATTTTGATAATATACAAATTGCTTACACTGCTGTTAAAGTTAGCTACATACTGCATGCATCTTTTCATGCAAATTTGGTCACATTGGGAATATGTTCCAGTACACCATTTAGACTTGACTCAGTGAAGCAGAGAAAAAAGATGTGCCATATTTTCTGGTTCTAGAAATATTACATGGAGTTTAACAGCCCAGTCAACATGGTCATGTAAAGTCCGTTAGTTTACCTATCTACACTTGTCCTGGGCCCACTTACATGTATGCATAAGTGGTTAACAAGTAAAGTGTGCATTCTTTCACCAGAAACTGACAGAGCTGTCCTTTCTTGACTCAGAGGAACAGAGGAAATAGTACTTTCTGAATCTAAGATAATTACTAAGAGTTAACAATGTTAAGGTCATATCAAGCCAGTCACTCTACCTATCCACACTTTTTCTGGGCCAGCTTATGCTAATGCAGTTAACCGGTATTGTTACAATCTGTCGCCAGATTCTGACAACTGCCCTTCTTGGCTCAGCAAAACAAAGAGAATAGCTGTTCTGTTAAAAATATATTTCATGATCCATCCTCCAAACAGATCTACCAAATAGCTAACCTTCTGATCACCAGTCTGATGCGCATCCGACTGAACTACCAAGGCAGACATTGAGTGCACTGATTGACATTATTGTGAACTTAAACCCGTATTTCAAATGGGACAATTCTTTTACGAAAAGGGGCATTCAGAATATAGTTAACAATGACAGCAGTGTAAGTAGACTGTATATTATGGAAATATCCCAAAAATAGGGAGAAACCTGGGTAGAAATGGGTCCTTTCCGGTTCGTTCCGGTAATTAGCATTCCGGTAAATTTATGCACCTGATGTGCGTGAAATCGCTTGGAACGTGGAGCAGTATATGCGAGTCCACACAACAGTGGCATGGAAAGGATTAGCAGTTAGAGCTTGGAAGGGATTAAAAATCAATACTACACAACAACTTTCCAAGTTGACATGAATAAATGTTTCATTGTGATGACCTGTGCAAGAATGAGAAATAGGTTGTGGATACAGATACCACTAGATTGCAAAGGGTCATTTGCAGTATCAGGGTGCAGGTTCCGTACCCAGATATTAAACCTGGTGGCTCAGATGCCCCTTTCACATTGACAGGTAGATACTGACCAGTATAGGGGTGTAAAAATAATAATAATAAAATAAAATTGCGTGAACAAAAGGTATATTCAGGAGATAGTCATCCCCAAAACAAATACATGCCTTATTTTGTGGGGTGGGCCATACTGGGGTGGTTTTATGGCCCTTACAATATAATTTCACTCATATTGAGCAGATCGTTAAAGGAGCAGTCTGATCAGGGTCTACATTGTTTGCCAGTCAATCCATACAACTCTTATAATTAATGGTCATGAAAAGAGTTTGTCATCCATCTCAGGACCATCTGGGAATATATTCTCCTGATTAGGAGATTTCATACACTGCAGCAGCATATTGTACTCCTAAGTTATCATGTGCAAACAATCCTTTTAAGAACATTGTTTTACCATATTGATCCCAAGTATTGGGACAGACAGTTCTATCCGAACCATGGAACCCAGATCAGACTGGTCCAGGGCCAACACTGCTTGTCGCCCCATCTGCACCCATGAGTTTGTCATAACATCATAAGCCCTCACAGTGTCTGAATTCTTAGGACCTTTATGCACTAGTCATTTACGTTGATGGATGGGGGATAGCAGGGCTAATGAGCAGGGTACTTAACCTCTGTGTTCCCCTGCAGTGACTGGTTAATGCAGGGGTTTTGATATTATGAAATATATCCCCAGTGGAATTAACTGTTATAAACAGTGGGGCTGTGACATTCTGGAGGTCCCCACAGTGCAGGACTTCTAGCAGGGCTGTGAAAAGTCTTAGTCCCCGCTATTCCCCGTAGGTGTGTGTGGGGGTGTTGGGCAGTGGTTACAAATGACTGACCATGCATTGTTGCAATATGAATCCCTATTGTGATTACAATGCCAGAGCACATTGTGCCCTTTGCAGGGTTCTCACTAGGATTTTGAAAATTGGAGTAAAAATGCTGTCTCCAGAAAAAGTTGTAGTTTTACCCTACTTTTCTATTGAGACTTTCCAAAAAGTTGGATTCAGGAGTAAATTCAGCCAAATTTGGAGTTAACAAGAAGTACAAAAATTGTAAGTTAATAATTAATTTCTTTAATACATCATTGATTTATCGTAGTGAAGAGACAGTCCTAACCAAACTGTCCAGACTCATATCAAACTGCTAAGGTGATCCTCCTTGTGATGTAAATAAATTCTGAAAAGTTAGATCCTCTGGATTCAGTTGAGATGTTTATATTACAACATCAGCGTATGTTGTGAACCATAACCTCTTCTGGTCCAAAATTGCTGCATGTAGATTTTTTTTTACCCTAATGGTCCTAATCATTCGGACAGATGGTGCAGACCCTGATCAGATTGTTCCAAAGGGAGCATCCTGATCAGTGTCTACATTGTCAGTCACTATGTCTGTTTTGCCCTGATATGTCATGAAAGGATTTTGTCAACGGGCCTCCGTGGCCTAGTGGATAAGAGTGCTGACTCTTAGTCATTAGGTCTCTCACCGCCGTGGGTTCGAGCCTTGCTCGGATCACGTGTGAGAAGCCAAGTTCTGCAACGGAAGGTCAGGTGGTTTTTCTCCGGGTACTCCGGTTTTCGCCCACCTCTGATTAACGATCGGCTCGATATGAGTGAAATAATCTTGAAAGGGCCGTAAAACCCAAACCAAAAAAAAAAAAAAGGATTTTGTCGGATGAACAGCGGCTAGCCCTGAAGTTGTCCCAATTATGAAGATCCCTATGATAGTACTCTACCCACGTTTTCTCCGCAGGGACTATGTACCAAAATCCCCTTCCCTCGGGCCCCAATCTGCCGCTAGGGTCAAAATTTTACTTGTATTTTATTCTGCTAATCATACCCTTCAATTTGATATGCAACATGACTATGTTTAAAAAATTCTTAAATTTTGACCCTTTGACCCCTCCCTAAGGGCCCCAATCTGACCCCAGAGTCAAACTGTTACTTATATTGTATTCTACTAATCATACTCTTCCATATGATAATATCCCACATGACTATTTTGAAAAATTTCAAATTTGACCCCCTCCTCCCCCGACCCCCCAAGTGTGACCCCGTGGGGCATGACCCAGGGGTCGCAGCCAAAATCCTGTTCAATATGTTTTACATATTTCATTAATAATTACTTATGCAAAGTTTGGTTGCAAAATCTATAAAATTGACTTTGTATTTGAATTTTATTGGTATTTGTCCTTTTGACCCCTCTCGAAGGCCATGAGGGTGGGGCCCAAAGGTAAATGTGCCGTTGCGCGAGCCACTCATGTAAGCAACCTGCACACCAAATTTGGTTGGATTCCAATCAGCGGTTTAGGAGGAGATAGCCGGACAGACGTATGGACAGAAAGAGAGTCAGCCGATAACAATATCTTCGAAAAACGTGGGGATAATTACAAAGTCTGTTTTAATAGATTTTGATACCAAACATTGCAGAAGTAATAATTAGTAGTGTAAAACATATTGAATGTGGCATATCAAAATGAAGGGGATGATTAGTAGAGTGTAATGCAGATAAAATTTTAACCCTAGGGTCAGATTGGGGACCTAAGGGGGGGGTCAAAAGGTCAAAATTTAAGTTTTTCCGAACATGGTCATGTGGCATATCAAATTGAATGGGAAAACTCATAGAATATTATACAAGTAAAAGTTTGATCCTAGGGGCAGATTCGGGCTCGGGAAGTGGATTTTGGTACAAATGTACTTAGACCATGTGGAGAAAACATTGGGATTTGCAATGGCACACCATCGACTGCATTCTAGTTATCCCCATGCTTTCGTGTAGGGGATATTAAAATCGTCTCAGTCCATTAGTCCGTCAATCTGTTATGCTATCTCTTAAACCATTAGTCAGAATCCAACCAAATTCGGTGTGTAATTATAGCCCCACTGTACTGGATTTGCCTCGGCCTTTTGTGATTCCGTAATTCCGTTATTTATGATAACTAAAAAAACGTTTGAGGTATTTTCACGAAACTTCACACAAATGTAAACCACAATAGGACAATGCGTAAAGCGCATGAACCATAACTCTGGATTACCTTCTTTTGGAGTTATTGCCCTTTGAACATATAAAAATGCAATTTTAACCTTGTTTGCTCCATTACTCAAAAAGCATTTGAGGTATTTTCATGAAACTTAATACAAATGTAAAGCACTATGAGACAATGTGCGGAGTGCATAAATTGTAACTCTGAATTGCCTACTTTTAGAGTTATTGCCCTTTGAACATTGAAAAATTGCAATTTTAACCTTGTTTGCTCCATTACTCAAAAACTGTTTGAGGTATTTCCATGAAACTTAATACAAATGTTAAGCACTATGAGACAATGTGCAGAGCACATACATTGTAACTCTGAATTGCCCTCTTTTGGAGTTATTGCCCTTTGAACATTGAAAAATGTCAATTTTAACCTTTATCCGCGTCATAACTAAAAAAAAGTTTGAGATATTTTCATTACACTTCCCACAAATGTAAAGCACTATGAGACAATGTGCAGAGTGCATGAACCATAATTCTGGATTGCCTACTTTTAGGGTTATTTCCCTTTAAACATTGAAAAATACCAATTTTAACTTTGTTCGCTCCTTATCTCGGAAACTGTTGGAGATATTTTCATGAAACCTCACACAAATGTTAAGTACCATGAAACGATGAAACGCAGAGCTCCATCACACAAATCTAAAGCACCATGAGACGATGTGCAGAGCACAGGAATTGTAACTCTGGATTGCCTTTTTTCCACCTTTAATTAGAGGTCGAAAGCTGAAAACATTTGTTTTATTGTATTTTTGTCTTTTCCGATAGCGCTGTGTGGGGCTATAGTCAGATCTAGTTAGTTCCTTACATGAGTGGGGTGGGCATCATCACATTTTTTTTTGTCCCACCCCCAGGGGCCTTTGGGAGGGGTCAAAAGGTCAAATACAGTGCACTCCCTTGAAAACACTATAATGTATGTTTGGGATGCATAAAATAGGACTGTGTTATAAGTGAACCGTGTTATAAAGGGATAATTTTATTCAGAAATAATAGTAAAATGACAATTTGGGAGGCAAGACTTGACCGTGTTATAACCAAAACCGTGTTATAAGGAGAGGAGTACTAAAGGGACTGAAGTGTACCAATAAAATTCAATTACAAAGTCTAAGCCTCCTAGCAAAACCTATAAAACCTATAACAATAAGCTACATGTACATATATAATTTTGTATTAAACTTTTTGGATTGATTTGGTTCATATTTGGTATGATGGTACATACAGGTCCAAAGTATTCACCAATATCCCCACTCATGCCAATGTCCTCATGGTCAAGGTCATGGACTTAGAAATTTTTAATGATATAGACTCAGGTTAAGGTATTTGTGGCAGGTAGAAACTGAACATTTATGATGACATTGGTTCATATTTGGTATCATCATAGATATAGGTCTGAAGTTTGATTTACCAATACCCCCGCCCATGGTCATGTTGTTTTTCTAGGTTGGCCCCTGGTGAGGGCATCTGTGTCGTGGTGACACATTTCAAGTTTTTTTATTAACCTCTTATTTTTCGAAGAAAAACTGGGGATATTGTTATCGCCTCTGTCTGTCCGTTCGCCTGTTGTCCGGGGCTAGGGTTAGGATTGGATAACAATAACAAGAATTCCGCAAAATGCGGCGTCGCACCTGCTGGGGCGAAAGCTAAAGGAGCCACAATCATAACGTAGAAATTAAATAAGCTTATTTGTATGAGTGGAAAGGCAATTTTACAAGGAACCTACATGCCAAACTATATAGGCTCTATGTCAAATGGTTAAACCTTGATGATAAAGTAGGTCAAAGGTCCAGGGTAATGGTCAAATTATTTGTATGAGTGGAAAACAATGCCATAAGGAACCTACATGCGAAATATGAAGGCTCTATCTCAAATGGTTAGAAAGGTATGATAAAGTAGGTCACGGGTCAAGGTCACAGGTAAAATTTTTAGTATGAAAGGAAAGGCAATGTCACAAGGAACCTACATGCCAAATATGAAGGCTCGATCTCAAATGGTTAAAAAGTTATGACAAAGTAGGTCAGTGGTCCAGGGTCAAGGTCACAGGTCAAAATTTTTTGTATGAGTGGAAAGGCAATGTCACAAGGAACCTACATGCCAAATATGAAGGCTCTATGTCAAATGGTTAAAAAGTTATGATAAAGTAGATCAAAAGGTCAGGGGTCAAGGTCACTGGTCAAAATTGTTTGCATGAGTGGTATGGGAATGTTACAAGGAACCGACATGCCAAATATGAAGGCTCTACCTCAAATGGTTAAAAAGTTATGATAAGTAGGTCAAAAGGTCAGGGGTCAAGGTCACAGGTCAATTTTTTTGTATGAGTGGGAAGGCAATGTCACAAGGAACCCACATGCCAAATAACAAGGCTCTATCTCAAAAGGTTGGAAAGTTATGATAAAGTAGGTCACAGGTCAAGGTCACAGGTCAAAATTGTTTGTATGAGTGGTATGGGAATGTCACAAGGAACCTACATGCCAAATATGAAGGCTCTACCTCAAATGGTTAAAAAGTTATGGTAAGTAGGTCAAAAGGTCAGGGGTCAAGGTCACAGGTAATTTTTTTTTGTACGAGTGGAAAGGCAATGTCACAAGGAACATACATGCCAAATATAAAGGCTCTATCTCAAACGGTTCCACTAAATAATATAATATTTGTCATGGTCACTGGAGCGTAAAATATAGGTCAACGCCACGAGATGAAAGCCCCTGCTTGGTTAGGAGCTTACGAAGATGTTTCATGTAAAGTATGATGGTTATTTAGTCTTGTAGTTGAGTATATAACAAACTTCGACATAAATGTCAAACTTCGACATAAATGTCAAACTTTGACGTAATGGTCGAAGTCACTGGAGCACAAAATATAGGTCAAAGTCACTAGGTCAAGGAGTCTACAAAGTCAGAAGGTCAGGGAGATGTTTCATGTAAGGTTTGATGGTAGATGAGGTTTGTAGTTGACTTAAATAAAAACTTCGACATAAATGTCGAAGTTATGTCGAACTTCGACATAAAGATCAAAGTCACTGGAGCGAAAAATATAGGTCAAAGTCACTAGATCAATTTGCCTACAAAGTCAGAAGGTCTGAGAGATGTTTCATATAAGGTTTGATGGTAGATTAGGTTTGAAAAACTTCGACATAAATGTCGAAGTTATGTCGAACTTCGACATAAAGATCAAAGTCACTAGAGCGAAAAATATAGGTCAAAGTCACTAGGTCAATGTGCTTACAAAGTCAGAAGGTCTGAGAGATGTTTCATATAAGGTTTGATGGTAGATTAGGTTTGTAGTTGACTTTAATAAAAACTTTGACATAAATGTCGAACTTCGACGTAAATGTGACAGACGGACGCACGGACGAACGGACGGAAAAGTTGATGCCTATGTCGCACCCTGCTACAAGCAGGTGCGACAAAAAATGATTGGGAAATAATAGATTTGTTCCGTAAACAAAAGGTAAAAGAGGTTAGCCCCTAAACCAAACAAAAGAAAATAACAAAAGAAATAGCCCCTAAACCCGAAATGTTAGAACGTCCGTCCATCCGTCCAACTATCTCCTCCTAAACCGTTGATCGGAATCTAAACAAATTTGGTGTGTAGGTTGTTTACATCAGTGGCTCGCGCAATGGCACATTTATTTTTAGCCCTCATATGGCCTTGGAGAGAAATCAAAAGGTCAAATATCAATAAAATTCAATTACAAAGTCAATTTTATAGATTTTGCTTCCAAACTTTGCATAAGTAATTATTAATGAAATCTGTAAAACATATTGAATGGGATTTTGGCTGCGACCCCTGGGTCATGCCCCACGAGGTCACCTTTGGGGGTCGGGAGGGCAAATTTAAAATTTTTCAGAATATAGTCATGTGGGATATCAAATCAAAGGGGTTGATTAGTAGAATACAATAGACGTAAAATTTTGACTCTGGGATCAGATTGGGGGCCTTAGGGAGGGGTCAAAAGGTCAAAATTAAAGTTTTTTTCAACATAGTCATGTGGCATATCAAATTGAAGGGTATGATTAGTAGAATATAATACAAGTAAAATTTTGACCTAAATTTAGCGGCAGATTGGGGCCCAGGGGATGAGGATTTTTTTGTAGCGTGTGAGACCCAGGTCCGTACCTCAAAGGTCAAGGTCATACTTAGAGATCAAAGGTCAATATTTTTTGTCTTGTCCGATCAATAACTTTCTTATTCTTGAATGGATGTAAAAATTATTTGGCAGAAATGCTAATCATAATGTGACAGTGTGTCACATGTAAGATCCAGGTTGGTACCTCAAAGGTCAAGGTCTTACTTTGAGATCAAATGTCAAAACAAGGGTCTTTTTGTTGTGTCCGATCAATAACTATCTTATTCCTTGATGGATTTAAAAAGTTACTTGGGAGAAGTGTTAACCATATTATGACAGTTAATCATGCACAAGACCCAGGTTAGTACATCAAAGGTCATGGTCTTACTTTGAGGTTAAATGTAAGGCTGGCTAATCGGAGCTGAGAAGATAATCGATCATCCTTTATGCCATTGTGCTCCATAACCAATTAGTAATCACTGGAGATTTTATCATAATTTAACTAGAATCGCGCAGTCGATGGTGCACCATCGCAAATACCCGCTTTTTCCATTGACAACACAATTAACAAGTTTCAGGTGTGTAACCCAAATAGTTTAGAATATACAGCAAATTCCTAGTTTTTGGCTTTTGACCTTGAGGTCCAGGTCATGCCAAATACAGCATGCAGTACCTTCTACATTCAAAGGGCTATCCATAACCAAAGTTTCAGGAGTGTAACCCAAATATTTGTGAAGATATGGCAAAGTCCTAGTTTTTGACCTTTGACCTTGAGGTCAAGGTCACACCAAAAATAGTCCAGTGCATTCTAAATTCCAAGGACCATCCAATAACCAAGTTTCAGATGTGTAATTCCATCAGTTTGGAAGATACTTCCAAGTCCTACTTTTTGACCTTTGACCTCGCCCATGACCCCAGGGGGTCAGATAAAAATTTCGACACCTTCATGCACATCGGCAGTCCCTAAGCAATGTATGTACCAAGTTTGGTCACCCTAGTTCAAGAAATAAAAAACTAGTTAACATTCACAAGATATTTCTTAGAAATTTGACCTTTGACCTCACCCCGTGACCCCCAGGGGGTCAGATCAAATTTTCGACACCTTCATGCACATCTCCAGTCCCTAAGCAATGCATGTACCAAGTTTGGTCACCCTAGGTCAAGAAATAAAAAACTAGTTAGCATTCACAAGAAACGTGACAGACGGAAGGACGGACAGACGGACGGAAGGACGGACTGACTGACGGACGGACACCCCTGACGAAAATAATATACCCGTTTTTTTTCAAAAAGCGGGTATAACTAGCCTGGCTTTCTTCTTAGCATAAATTTTACTATATTTAACCTACACATGAGGACATACAGGCCTGTGCAAACAGTGTAGACCCAGATGAGACATCGCAGAAAGCGGCGTCTCATCAGGGTCTGCATTGTTTGCGATTCTCCCAGCTATTTTATGCAGTATGTTGTGTAGTTAACTGTACTTATTGCATAATCAATTATTAACAGATCAGTAGCAATAATCATTTTTGTAAAATGTATTGATCAATTAATCGATTATCCGGTTAATAGTGTCAGCCTTAGTTAACCCTTTCCCAGTCAGATACGTGTTTTTACGTGTCTGGAGCCCCCCCCCCCATTTGTTCCTAGAACCACATTCAAACCTGCACTCCCCACCCCTGGATAGCTATGTTTGCATTAGAATAAGTTGGCCTAAAAAAGTGACCTGTTTTTTCGCGCGCCTCCCCAGTAATACGTTCTGTGGGGGGATTGAAGGGGGGCTGTCGCCCCCCTCACATCCGAAAAAAAAAGGGTTTTTGGCCCAGCCGGTCGCTGAAATGAGGTCTGACGGTGTCTGGGGTCAAAAATGCCTCCGAATTGATGCAGCCTGACAAAACATGCTGCAAACAGTGAAAATCCCGGGTGCCAAACTCTTTATTTGTTGCCTTGCCAGCGGGCTGAAGATAAAGATTTAGTCAAAAATTCATGTGAAATAACACTTTTTGTCAACTTTGAGATGCCCCCTCGTTACCATGGCAACAAAGATTTAGTCTAAAATGGTGTCATTTGAAAGGCTACTACCCAGTGAACATTCATGCCAAGTTTGGTGTAAAATGGGCCATCCATGATGAAATAATGGCTTTATGAATTTGCTACCCTAGGCAACTCTGTAAAAAACAGCAAAAATCACAAAGTCCCCATGTGGGAATGGGTTAAATGTAAAAAATTTTTTTTTTAACATGCCTGGTCAATATATTTCTATTCATGGATGGCTTTAAAATTACTTGTTATTGTTAACCATAATGTGATGATGTCAAGACCCAGGTTGGTACCTCAAAGGTCAAGGTCATACTTAGAGGTCAAAGGTCAGGAAAGGATCTTTTTGGGTGTTTTGTCAACAAGTGTATTACTCCTGGATGGATTTTAAAATTACATGTACTTAGAAGAAATGTTAACCATCAAAAGATTGCCAATTTAGGGTCAAGGTAACAGGTTATGGTCTTACGACGTGACAGTCGTAACAAAGGAAAGATGCATAGCGTGAAAAAATCCCCGTCTTTGGTGGGATTCGAACCCGGTTCGCTCGGGTAGAAGTCCACTGCTCTTATCCCTGAGCCAAAGAGTCGACTCCCTGATGCAGTTGTCAGAGAGTGGTTATAAACCTAGAATCTATGCATATGGATCTACCAAGGTAGATAATGGAAGGGAGGTAACAAATCCCGGTAGAGCCCCCACATCTTACGACGTGACAGTCGTAACAAAGGAAAGATGCATAGCGTGAAAAAATCCCCGTCTTTGGTGGGATTCGAACCCGGTCCGCTCGGGTAGAAGTCCACTGCTCTTACCCCTGAGCCAAAGAGTCGACTCCCTGACGCAGTTGTCAGAGAGTGGTTATAAACCTAGAATCTATGCATGGATCTACCAAGGTAGATAATGGAAGGGAGGTAACACACCCCCTCTTAAGGAAGTCATCATTTATGATGACGTGAAGGATGCCAACTTCGGCACGAAGCCATTTCTGGCATATAAAGTCCGATCCCGGACGAGCCCCCATCTTACGACGTGACAGTCGTAACAAAGGAAAGATGCATAGCGTGAAAAAATCCCCGTCTTTGGTGGGATTCGAACCCGGTCCGCTCGGGTAGAAGTCCACTGCTCTTACCCCTGAGCCAAAGAGTCGACTCCCTGACGCAGTTGTCAGAGAGTGGTTATAAACCTAGAATCTATGCATATGGATCTACCAAGGTAGATAATGGAAGGGAGGTAACAATGGTCACAGTTACTGAACGGAGGCAGGGGATTATGGCCATTCCACAGGCTGCTTTTTTTTTTTTTTTCATTAAATTTCTTTCCTATTGTTCCTTTTGATTTTAGTCCCAAAATAGTGATGAAAAACTGTAAAGAAATGGTAATTTTTCCCCGCTCGCTTCACTCACTCAGACTCAAAATTCTTATCAACTTTTTTCAGCAATCGTGACGTAAAAGACATCTTTTTTTTCAGCAGAAATAAGTGTTAGTGTGAGTGTCGAAGAACCTTTTTAACCTATATTTTTTATCGAACAATCTGTTATTATAGCCCCGCTTTGAAAAAGTGGGGCTATATTGGATTTGCCATGTCCTTCTGTCATTCCGTGATTCCGTTAATTTGTGTTGGCTCCATAACTTTGTATCTGCTTAACATATTTTCATGAAACTTCACACAAATGTTAAACACCATAAGACAATGTGCAGAGCGAAGGAATTATAACTGTGGATTGCCTACTTTTGGAGTTATTGCCCTTTGAACATTTTCCGTAATTCCGTAATTCCGTAATTCCGTAATTCCGTGATTCCGTTAATTTGTGTTGGCTCCATAACTTTGTATCTGCTTAACATATTTTCATGAAACTTCACACAAATGTTAAACACCATAAGACAATGTGCAGAGCGAAGGAATTATAACTGTGGATGGCCTACTTTTGGAGTTATTGCCCTTTGAACATTGAAAAATGGCAATTTTAATTGTGTCCGCTTCATAACTCGAAAACCGTTTGAGATATTTTTAGGAAACTTCACACAAATGTTAAGCACTATGAGACGATGTGCAGAGCGCAGGAACCATAACTCTGCATTGCTTATTTTTGGAGTTATTGCCCTTTGAACATTGAAAAATGGCAATTTTAACAGTGTCCGCTTCATAACTCGAAAACCGTTTGAGATAATTTCATGAAACTTCACACAAATGTTAAGCACTATGAGACAATGTGCAGAGCGCAAGAACCATAACTCTGGTTTTCGTATTTTCTGTGTGTCTGTCTGTGTGTCTGTCTGTGTCTGTTAACAATTTTTGTGTCCGCTCCATAACTTTAAAACCCATTCACATATTTTCATGAAACTTCACACAAACATTAAACACCATGAGATGGTGTGCAGAGTGCAGGAACCATAACTCTGGATTGCCTAATTTTTGAGTTATTTCCCTTTGAATATTGAAAAATATCAATTTTAGCCGTCTTTGCTCGATAACTCAAAAACCGTTTGAGATAATTTTATGAAACTTCACACAAATGTAAAGCACCATATTACGTGTGCAGAGCGCAGGAACCCAAACTCTGGATTGTCTACTTTTTCAGTTATAGGCTTTTGAATATTAAAAGATGGCAATTTTAACTATGTCCGCTCCATAACCGTTTCTGATATTTTCATGAAACTTCAAATAAATGAAAAGCACCTTGAGATGATGTGCAGAGTGCAGGAACCATAACTCTGGTTTGCCTACTTTAGGAGTTATTGCCCTTTGAACATTTAAAAAGGCAATTTTGACTGTGTCGGCTCCATAACTCACAAACCATTTGAGATATTTTCATGACACTTCACACAAGTGTAAAGCACCATGAGACAATGTGCAGAGCGCAGGAACCCTGACTCTGATTTGCCTACTTTAGGAGTTATTACCCTTTGAACATTGAAAAATGGAAGATGAAATTTAGTATAAACATGGACATTCTGGTAATGTATCATGCTCATTGAAATGAGGGACAAGGGCTCACAAATCTTAGAGTTTTTCCAGATAATGTAAAATTTTCAACAGTTATTTCTTGTTCATAACTGTTTTCTCTGCAGCTTAAATAACTTTCTTCTCTGACAGCGCTGAAGCGGGGCTATAGTCAGATCCTCTGACAGCTCTAGTTAGCCATTATTTTCTGTAAGACAAACCTATATAAAAACCTATATTTCCAAAGTGGGCCACTAGGAGGCTTGAACGTCAATTTTATAGATTTTGATACCAAACATTACAGAAGTAATAATTAATGGAATATGTAAAACATATATTGAACAGATTTTGGCTCAGACCCCTGGGTCATGCCCAAGGGTTCAGACTTTTGGGGTTGCAGAGCCAAAATGTTTTCGAAATATAGTCATGTGGTATATCAAATTCAAGGGTATGATTAGTGGAATACAGTGCAAGTAAAATTTTGACCCTAGGGTCAGATTGGGGCCCAGGTTTGGGGATGGGGTCAAAAGGTCAAATTTTAATTTTCTTGGAACATAATCATGTGACATTTCAAATTGAAGGGGATGATTAGTAGAATATAATACAAGTTAAATTTTGGGGCCTTGGTTTTTGGTACTTAGCCTGTGAGTGGAAAGCATGGGGATTTGCAATGGCGTTCCAATTTAACCACATTCTAGTTTTCTTTAAAAATAGCTCCTTATGGTGGAAACATTCATATGTGGTGAAATATTTCTAAAATAATGTGTTGTTGCATGGGCTGTTTGGGCTAGTATAGTAAGAATTTCAATATGACCTCCCAGACAGGTTGGGGCCCCGACTTGCCTGAGGGTAAAACTTCATTTTCTTCAAATATAGTCATGTTTCATATCAAATCAAAGTATTAATGGAGAGTAAAAGCTATGGCGGAAAAAATGCAGGCGGGGGGAATGCCCGGGGTCATGATAAGTCAAAAAGTAGGGTTTTAGGTCATATTGTCAAACAACTCATCCAAGGCTAGGTATTTGTGCTAGAATCTTATAAAATCTTGAAACTTTCCCAGAATGAGGGCTGGAGGAACATAATTTTTCAGAATTCTGATGTGACTTCCTTTGGTGGGGGGGGGGGGGGGGGGTGCAGTGGGGTGAGCCCCATGGGTCAAAATTACTTTTTGCACAAACATAGTATTATTATTATTTATGCAAAGGTAATGGAGAGTGGAATACAGTGGTGCAAAACTTTGCTGGGAGGCATGTATTTGGGTTACCCAAGGTAAAAAAATTTGGGTCCTTTTATTACATGACATGATTTCCACAGCACAGGGATATCAACTTGCTCTAGTTTAATAAATTCAATGGAACATATTCATGATCTTCTATTTATTATTTTAAATATTTACAGATGAAGACTACAGCTTAGAAGAAGAAATCCCTGAAAGAAAAAAAAAACAACTGGTAAAAAATTTAATCATTTTTGTTGCGCCTGCATGGCGCGATATAGGTGTCAAATTTTCCGTCCGTCAACATTTGCGACCACCCTAACTTCCACCCTGATGTAAGAGTCCATTTCTTGAGAACTATTAGAGCTTCCTTAATTATATTTGGTACAAGCTTGCATCTAGGAACTGCGACTTCAACAGAAGCATCCGTATCTGACTTTGACCTATATTTTATTGTTCACTGACTTTGTAAATTATTGCGACCACCCTAACTTTCACCCTAATGTAAAAGTCCATTTCTTGAGAATTATTAGAGCTTCATTAATTATACTTGGTACAAGCTTGAATCTAGGAACTGCAACTTCAACGCAAGTAACCATATCTGACCTTGACCCATATTTCATGGTTCAGTGACTTTGCGCCCCAACAGGCGTGACATAGCCTTCGGCGGAATTCTTGTTTAATCCGTATTTGGGAAAAGTAACATTTCTCACGTTTCTTGTAGAAAAAACAGATTGTCAAGTATGTTTTAATAGTCATTTTAATTTTTCCAATAGAATTTTTACATTTTTGTCACCGCCATTTGCATGATGTCCGGAGTATATTTTTTCAGTTTTTCACTTATGCTTTCAACCTAATTCAGAATAAATAAGCTGGTCATCTACAAACTGGTATTCAGAGTGTGTATACTCGTAAAATGTCAAGGTCCGGGGGCATATAGTTTTTAATGACAGATTCCATCTGTCTATTCTTGCTGTGCTGCACGTTTAAAGTAATTCAGGCTTTTTCTTCCGGCTTTGACCGCCATAGAAATATGAGTCCGCACAAAATGTAGTACGGTTTGGCGCAGTAATCCAAATTGTACAAGCGTATTAGTTATCCTGTAAGCGTAATAAAAACTTTTGAAGCAGACAACTTGACGATTCAACATTTCATATGAATCAGCTGCATCATGCGACGGGTATACCCAGATCAATGCGGGGTCTGCTCAGCAGTCTGCTCGGGTTTTACACTGTTTTCTGTCAGTGCTATCAATATTTAATCCTTAAAGACCAGCCTGCTGTTGGACCAGGTCAGCTGTAGACAAGAATATTAATGGGTTTTCTTTCCGACTTTCGAGGTCAAGTTTAGGTCAGTTACAACTTAGGTGTATATTGACTTTGCGTGGAGAAATTGAAAAGCAAGGCTGTCCCTTTCAACCCTGGAATATGGTACAGATACTTAGTGTAGGTCCTGTGATATAATTCAAGGTGCCATATATTTAGCAGAATGGACGAGCCCAACTTCAGTGATGGAAGAGTGCACTCCAAAAACTCAAGGCAGTGAATACATCAAAGCACTGACAATACTCATGCCGATTGTCTCTAAATGCAAGCTGGTCATGAACGGGGACTTACTCATTCGTTTAAACTTAAGATGTTAGTAACTAATGCAAAAAGTGTAGAACAAGATCAGCACCGTGTTGTGCGGCTTTTGAACCGAGTTTACATTGTTTGCCAGATCCAACATTTGATTCATGTGCAGATTTTACAGATAACACTTACATGTACTCAACACTGACAAACGACGCGGCTATGTTTGGGTTGATTGTTTGGCATTCGACCCGAAGTTGATAATAAGAAAAGCGCTTCAGTGCTAATGTCTACGTGACTATCACTGACTTGTCAGAATAACTTTTTGTCTTGTAGAAAGTAGCCGCAGTGAGATCGGGGTATTCCATAAGACGGAAGAGAGTTATCCTGGAATCATAGGGTAAGCTTGGCAAACAGTGTAGACCAAGATCAGACGCTGCCGAACGCGTCTTCTTATCAAAACCTTCACTATTTGTTTGGAATTTCAGAGTTAAATGAAACAGTTTAAATCTCAGCCCAGGCCTATTACTCCAACCTACACCCCACACTCTCAGTGTTTTGATTCTGAAACCAAACGATTACAACACGCTAAGGCACCATGCCCTTAAGCTAAAAAGGTTAAATCAATCAACCGTGACGTCTGGTTACCAGTCCGGCCACGTCGATCCTGTGCACCACCCTGACACAAGTACGGATAGAAACCACATGTTCAGGATCAAACTTGTGATGTGTAATGTAAGGTCGTGCCTAGAAAAGAAGAAACTGAAATTTGTTCTCAAAAAGCATTTAGTGAGAGCGTATTGCACATTTTTCATTAAAGGATCGTAAGCGTGCCCCTGGACAGTTAGCAGCTGGTTGGAAAGCGGATGACGTTGACTCTGATTATGGGTGCCACATGTGTGTGATCTATCGTCTATTGGAGAGACATCTTACTATATACAGAAGACGCTAGTGGACGTCGACGTAGCGGAAGACCGACGTCCGTACGTTAAGATCGATTCGACCGTCAGACGCATATGCGAAACAGATTTCCGCCGGCAGCTGTTACACTGTACCTGTAGATAAACAAGGAGTCTCAACTACCGACTAATAAGCACTGACCCTGATCCTCGCCCTTATGCGATCCACGTTTGAGAGCTTGACCAAAGTTAACGCGTCGACACAGTACGGAACACTTACGCTAGTGTATGAAATACGTAAATTGGCGTCTAAGCGACTGACATATGCGTTTCAGTGACAAATCGCACTTCAGCGTGAATCACGCCGGTTGTCGTTTCCGGGTGTTTCGACGTATAGGTGTAAGGTATGCCGAGGCGACGCGTGCGTAACAGAGCATGGCATATCGGGTGAAATAAGCGTAATCGTGTGGCGAGCTATTGCGTGTAGTTAGCGAACGCATCTTAGTGACATTAAGAACATTCAAGATCATAGCTGAGACGTGGATTGAACAGCGAGATGTTACATCAATCAAGTGCTTCGGCCTCACATGGTTCCATTTATTTGTTTACGCTCAGAATCCGGGATATCTTATCCAGCAGGATTACGAGCGGGCTCATAGTACTGTTCTTACTCAAAAATGTCTTCAAGCCAATGGAATTCATGTACTGGACTAGCCAGCCTTTCTCCTCCGATCTCTTTCCCATTGAGTATCTTTAGGTACAGGTGTCCACAACTGACCAGACAAAAACTGTTACTTATGGACAGTAGCATTGTTAAAACTTAAAACTTAAATTTTAATGTTTGGTTTTGAAAACGTAAATAGTTTCTTTCAAAAATTTGAAACATCGAATGGCGTTTCATAATACCACCGGTCTATAGACATCTGCAAACATATCATATATTGGAATTTGCAGAACTACCTTTCTAAATTTCAACCTGAGCTATTTTTAGAAAGGTTTTCTGTAAGTTTTCACAGTGTTATGATTTTCTCATGGAATCTATCATTTCAGTGCCTTTGGCGCTTTGATTAGGTTTGCCGTACATGTAAGGCTGCCACGATTAATCAGATAATCGATTAATTGATTGATAAATTCCAGAAATATTATTATTGATACTGATTTTCCGTAATCAATTATTTTCTTCGTAGAATTTACCAGCTAAAGATGTTTCTTAAATAGCTGGATGAGTGGCAAACAGTGCAGGCCCTGATGAGACGCCGCATTCTCATCAGGGTCTACACTGTTTGCTCTGGCCTGTCTGAGCAAAACACTAGAGTGAATTACAACATGTATATGATAAGAGTCATGTGCAGACAGAAAGCGGGACAGGTAAAATTATGACCAAATCTCCAGTGATTACTAATCAATTATTTATCGCAATGGCAAAACTGATAAGCGATTATCATTTCAGCAACGATTAGCGAGCCCTAGGTACGTTGGTACGAATGTACGTCCGTCTGCACGAATGTGTGTACGTACGTTTGTATGAATGTACGTCCGTCTGCACGAATGTGTGTATGTACGTAATTGACCTCAAAATATATATAGGTCAGTGTGACCTATATTTCATGCTAGAGTGACTTTGCCTTATATCTTGAATACTATTTGATGGAGAAATGTCATGCCTGGTTTATTAGCTCCTTGTGACCCAATGATTGATTCAAAAATATAATTACATGTATATTGGTCATTGTGACCTATATTTCATGGATGAGTGATTTTGCCTCATATCTTGAATACTATTTGATGGAAAAATGTCAATCCCGGCTTATTAGTTCCATGTGATCCAATGATTGACCTCAAAATATACCTAGGTCATTGTGACCATATTTCATGGTTCAGTGATTTTGCCTAATATCTTGAATACTATTTGATGGACAAATGTCATGCCATAGATTATTAGTCCCATGTGACCTGCTGATCAACCTCAAAAGATATCTAGGTCAGTGTGACCTATATTTCATGGTTCAATGACTTTGCCTTTTATTTTGAAAACTATTTGATGGAGAAATGTCATGCCTGTGTTATTAGTTCCATTTACCATGCTGATCAACCTCCAAATATATCTACAGTTTGGTGTGCTTTAGTGATTTTATCCATTATCTTGAATATTATTTTATGGAGAAATTTCATACCATCTGACCCACTGATTGATCTCGACAAAATATATCTAGGTCAGTGTGACCTATATTGCATGGTTTAGGGAGTTTGCCTGTAATCTTGAATACTATTTGATGGAGGAATGTCATGTCTGGGATAATACTTGAATGCATCCAGATGATTGACTTCAAAATATATCAAGGTAGGTATGACCTGTATTTTATGGGTCAGTGACTTTGCCTGAAATCTTGAATAATATTTGATGGAGAAACTTCATCTCTGAAGTATCAATTCAATATGACTTGATGAATGCAACAAAGATATATCTAGTTTAGTTTGACACTATTCCAGGTGCGTTATACTGTTCAGTGACGGCTGTTGCTGCAACATAAGTTTTCAGCGTGAGTTTGGCCCCTGTGCGGGGGCATCTGTGTCATACTGACACATGTCTACTTTATATATTATCCTACAGCATTTAGAAGCAGATAGATACAGAATATGGATTTATTGCATTTACAGGGTAAAATGTCATTATTAATATAATGCTTAGCAGAAAATAAAATATATACAAAAAGTCTACCTAATGCAGAATAAATAAGCTGGTCGCCTTAAGACTATCAGAGTATATACTCGTAAAATTTCAAGGGGTCCATCATTTTTGTATATTTTATCCCACATCATTGAGAAGAAAACAGAACACTGATTTAATGCATTTTAGGCAAACAAATACATTATAGACATGATAGATTTGATGCATAGTAGAAAATAATATATATACGAAAAGTCCACCTAATGCAGAAGAAATAAGCTGGTCGCCTTAAGACTGGTATTCGGAGTATATATACTTGTAGAAAAAACTTTATTTTTTTTATATTTATTATTAGGGGCCTAACATTTTTGTAAATTTTATCCTACAGAATTTAGCCGAAAACAGATTCAAAATATTACACTGATTTAATGTATTTTAGCATATAAATATATTCTTTGTACATGTTGTACAATGTATGTTGCATGTAGCAAAAAATGTATATACAATAAAGTCCACCTAATGCAGAATAAATAATCTGGTCGCCTTAAGACTGGTATTCGAAGATATATTTTTTAATGTTTGTTCATTGTGGAAGTTTGAAGCCCTACACTGAGATTTGCACAATGTGAGAGCCCTTCAGAATATCTTACTTGGACTCAAGCTCAAGGTCACATTTGATAGTCACCAGTTCTTTTTATGTATGGGGGTTTAACGGCCAGTGTTAACTAAAAGTTTGAGCCAATTATCTATCCACACTTTACCTTGGCAATTTTATCCGTAAGCAATTGACCAGAACAGTGCACATTCTTACACCAGAATTGACAAATGCCCTTCTTGAATCAGCTGATGGGAGAAATGACTGTAGAAAAGATTTCATGATCAATATCCACGAAAGAATGTTCCTGACTGCGGAAGGAATCAACCTACATCTTCCTGATAACCAGTCAGAGGTGGCTTTGGCTGAGCTATTCTTTGAATTTTGTGTTTGTTCCATATCTCCACCCCTTAAAGGATTTTCATCAAACTTGGTCAGTTATCCCCCTCAGAAAGTTCATGTCCAAAGCTAGGTTGGTAAAAAAGCTGAAAATACACATATAGTTTCATGGACAGTGGGAAATACAGGGAAATCCCGGTAAATACTGAGAAATACTGGAAAATGGACATTAATGTAGGTGGGGCCAATTGAGACTGCTTAATATACCCTGCCTGCCTAGGTATATGTATTGTAAAGTAAAATCATATCATACAGGGCTTGCATTTTACCTTACCTTTACGAAGTACAAGGAGAACTATTGTAGTCACCACGGTTGTCCGCGTTTGCGTTAGCGTGTGCGTGTGCGTTCCCGTCACACTGCGTTAAAGTTTTTCAAATGCTTATATCTAAATAACCATGCATCACAGAGTACTCATATTTGGAACTTTAGTACCTGGGAGGGTCTTCTAATGTTCCAAGAGAGCAAACCCCTGGATCCATGCCCCGAGGTGGGGCTAGGGGTCAGAATCTAGAACACCTTTATAAAACTGTGTTAAAGTTTTTGAAATGCTTATATCTCAACAGTCACTCATCACAAAGCATTCATATTTACAACTTGGGTACTTGGGAATGTCTTCTGAGAATATGCGGGATTGTCTTCTGAGATTCCAAAAGAACACACCCCTGGGTTCACGAATGGGGGAGGGGGGGGGGGGTGGGGCTAAAGGTCAAAATCTAGGACACCTAAGTTATTCGTTAAATACATTATCATTATGCTAACAAGTTACAAACTGAATTTGTTATACATCAGCCAACTTTGTGACGTTGGTTTAAGTGTAAAAGGGTGAAGGTCATGGTGACCTACATTTTACAGTCCAGTGATTTTGCCTTATATCTTGAATACTATTTGATGGAGAAATGTTATACCTGGGATATTGGTTCCATGTGACCCCATGATTGACCTCGAAATATATCTAGGTCAATGTGACCTATAGTTCATGATTCTGTGATTTTGCCTTATATATTGAATACTATTTGATGGAGAAATGTTAAACCTGGATTATTACTTCCATGTGACCCAGTGATTCACCTGAAAATATGTCTAGGTCAGTGTGACCTATATTTCATCGTTCAGTGATTTTGCTTATATCTTGAATACTATTTGATGGAGAAATGCTATACCTGGATAATTACTTCCATGTGCCCCAAGGATTTACCTCAAAATCTATCTAGGTCAATGTGACCTATATTTCATCGTTCAGTGATTTTGCCTTATATATGTTGAATACTATTTGATGGAGAAATGTCATACCTGGGATATTAGTTCCATGTGACCCCATGTTTGACCTCAAAATATATCTAGGTAAGTGTGACCTATGGTTCAGTGATTTTGCCTTATATCTTGAATACTGTTTGATGGAGAAGCATCATACCTTGGTTATTAGTTCCATGTG
The DNA here is from genome assembly GCA_963580285.1 of Lucinisca nassula. Taxonomy (NCBI): domain Eukaryota; kingdom Metazoa; phylum Mollusca; class Bivalvia; order Lucinida; family Lucinidae; genus Lucinisca; species Lucinisca nassula. The sequence continues at coordinate 42,914,829 of OY757024.1, read as the reverse complement.
ACACAGTGATTGACCTCAAATAAATCTAGGTCATTGTGACCTATATTTAATGGTTCACTAATTTTGCCTTATATGTTGAATACTATTTGATGGACAAACATCATACATGTACCTTGGTTATTAGCTCCATGTCAGTGTGACCTATATTGGTTATTAGCTCCATGTCAGTGTGACCTATATTTCTCCCCCATCCCGAAAATGTAGGTCATTGTGACCGATATTTCATGGTTCAGTGTTTTTGCATTATATCTGGAATAGTATTTCATGGAATAATGTCATACCCAGATTGTTAGTTTCACGTCACCCAATGATTGACCCTGAAATATATATAGGTCAGTGTGACCTATATTTCAGGGTTCAGTGACTTTGCTTTAGATCTTGAAAACTATTTGATGAAAAATCTACATACCTAATTATTTGTTCCATGTAACCTGATGATTGACCTCAAAATATTTGTAGGTCAGTGCGACCTATATTTCAATGTTCAGTGATTTTACCTTATATCTTGAACTGCGAAGCAGGCGAGCTACGCTGACATGCGACAGCTCTTGTAGAGTCTACATGCACTTGGTCATGCAGGTCGAATGAAATGTTTTAGGATTTTCCAGACCTTCTGATAATGAATTGTTTGAAAGATTAATAATCTGTTACCTTCATAATTTTATATTTGAAGTAATCAAGTATGTATTGAATTTGTTTTCAAAAGATACTGAAATACTAGTTTTCAGACATCAGCTACTGGTATTTGACTTGACTTGTAAATAAAAATACTTGAGAGAGTACCTGCAGGTTAAGAAATGTATGCCCATTGTATTTTGTTCTTTTAATACCTGTCTTAAACAAAACAAATTTTCACACCGTTCAAAAGTAGGAGTAACTACTTGACAAACTTGCAAACAAACGTTTTTTTAAAGTACACATAAAAAAGTTCGGACAACCACAAAAGTTGTTGTAATTCTCCAAACAAATTTAACAATGTGTTTTATCATTTCACAAAAGCATAAAAAAAAAAAAACAAAAAAAAAACACAAAGTTCAAGAAAACATGCCTATACAAATGTAATGAACATTTTACAACCAAAAAATGAAAATTTTCTGATTAAAAATTCCAATATTGTAGTATGTCTGCTGAAATTATAGATATTCAGTGAGGCAGTTCTATTGAGCACCCACAATCTATATTTTTAGCAGAGATACGGAAAATAGTGTATATCCCTCTTAAACCCCATCTTTATTATATAAAAGTGGTGTTGGAGGGGTCAAAATCATGTGCATATGTTTTTGTGATGCATTTACAGACTGATGGAGCAGTCTGATCTGGGTCTGTCTGTTTGCTCAGGCCTGTCCATCTTAATTTTAGGATCATTATCTATTGCATATGAGTGATTTTAAATAGCATTCCTGCCACTGGTATTTACCTACCAACCTTGGTGCAAAGCCCATAAATGAATCAGGCTGACTCTAGGTCAAGGTCACATTTGAAGATCACGGCTTTGAATTTTGTGTCCATTCCTTATATCTCATTTACCCTAAAATGATTTTCATTTACCTTTGGTCAATTATCCCCCTCAGACAGCTGATGTGCATAAAGCATACATGAATCATGCTGACACAAGGTCAAGATCACATTTAAAGGTCACGAGTTTGAAACTTTGACTTTTATGCCTATTTATTTACCCCTGGCAGGATTTTTAATAAACATTGGTAAAATATCCTCCTCAGTGAGCTGATGTGCAGAACCCATAAATAAAACATGCCAACTCAAGGGCAAGGTCACAGGTGAAGTTTTTCAACTTTGAATTTTATGTCTATTCCATACCTCCTTTACCCCTGGATGGATTTTCCTTTAAACTTTTAAGAAATAATTCCCCTCTGAGCTGGCGTGCAGAACCCATAGATAAACCATGCGGACGCAGGGTCAAGGTCACAGGTAAAGGTCACAAGGTTGAACCTTGATTTTAATGGTGGGGGGATTGGGCTGTCCTTCAGACTGCTCCTTGTTGCAAAATTAAAACACTTTTTGCTTGATAACTTAGATTATGTTTGTGGCCCAACTTTGATGAAACTTTTACTACACAATGTCATGGTCTCTTAGATAAGGAAGGTGTAATACTAGCAGAATAAATACCAAGTGCCCATAACACCCATTGATGATAGGTTTCAAATTTCAGTTCAATGATTTATTAATCACATACAGTAGATGGTTGCGTTTACATTTACACCCCTTTTAACAGTTTTGTCAGTCCTATCAAAGTCATGTGTGGCTGATAATGAAACACATGTGCATTGTAACCCCAGATTTTTTTGCCCCCGGAATCGAAGATTCAGTGGGGGGGGCATATAGTTTTTGGTCTGTCCGTCTGTTTGTCTGTTTGTCCGTTAATCCGTTTGTCCGTTAATCCGTTTGTCCGTTTGTCTGTTTGTCCGTCTGCAAAAACTTTAACATTGGGCATTACTTTTGAATGGTAAATGATAGAGCCTTTATATTTCACATGTGCATTCCTTGTCACAAGACCTTTCAAGAGGTACCATAAATTTTGACCTCGTGACCTTGACCTTGACATTTGACCTACTTTTGACCTCCTTTTTAAAAACTTTAACATTGGCCATAACTTTTGATTGGTAAGTGATAGAGCTTTCATATTTCACATGTGGATTCCTTGTCACAAGACCTTTCAATTGGCACTATAATTTCTGACCTCATGACCTTGACCTTGGCATTTGACCTACTTTTTAAAAACTTAAACATTGGCCGTATCTTTTGATTGGTAATTGGTAGGGCTTTCATATTTCACATGTGCATTCCTTGTCACAAGACCTTTCTAATGGTACCGTAATTTTTGACCTCATGACCTTGACATTTGACCTACTTTTTAAAAACTTTAACATTGGCCATAACTTTTGATTGGTAAATGGTAGGGCTTCCATATTTCACATGTGCATTCCTTGTCACAAGCCCTTTCTAGTGGTACCATAATTTTTGACCTTGTGACCTTGACCTTGATGTTTGACCTACTTTTTAAAAACTTTAATATAAAGTCCATAACTTTCGATTGGTAAGTGATAGAGCTTTCATATTTCACATGTGTATTCTTTTTCGCAACACCTTTCCATTGGTACCATAATTTTTGACCTTGATACCTTGTGGCCTTGACCATGACATACTTTAGTGATGGGGCTTTCATATTGCACAGGCGCTGTCCTGGGGCATCGGTGTTTCACAAACACATCTTGTTTCCTCTATTACACATCTTCATGGGGCATCCTTTGGTGTCTCTGATTCTCTTGTTTGATATTTGTTTTCTTTTTACAGTTTGATGGTCAGTTGTTGACACAATTCTAATCAGAAGACACTGGAGACAAATGAGAAAAGCAAAGGCTTCTTACCAGGCAAGTCTCTGCTGAACATGAAACATATTTATTTGGGTTTCCTATCCTTTTTTAACTCTCAGGAAATTTCGTCCCGGTAAGCTTTTCTACTACCCCAGGCATCGACGTCCACAAATGTTAAAGTTTTTGCGTTAAAGTTTTTTTAGAAGCTCATCTCGTTTTTATGACTACACGGATTAAGTTCATATTTAGTATGATGATATTTTCTGTTATCGACTTCTTTCCCTGGTGATGTTGTGGGGAGGATTTGGGATTTGATTGTATCAGTTCCTGATCATTACTATTTTTAATTTTTACACATTGGTTTATCACCTGAGGGGTTCAGCAAAAAATGGGAACTGTAAAATAAAAATGTAGGCAGTGATCAGGTATCAAAACATTTGTCAAACAACTCTGATCAGAGTCATCAAAGGGAAAGAAACATGAACATGGAGTAACTAAACACTGTTGAAATCTGATCACAAGCGGGCAGCAGAACGAGTTACTTTCCCACAGAATGGCTACGGTAAAAGGCTATCCAAACTAAAAGGATATAAGCAATACATAAATGCAACATAAATAATCCAGGATAGAAGAACAGCCTTAGAATGGTCAGCAAAATGTATTTCACTGTGTGTTTTAATTTGTTTATATATGGCCATGATTCTCATCCTTGATTCTGTCATGGTCTAAACAAACACATGGTTCAGTCTGCATGAAGTTTGCTAACTCAACAGTGCTATATCGGAGAACAAATATCAGTCAACTACAGAGATGAAACAACAATAAGGACTTGACAGCATGAAATAACATAAATGCTGGAGCCAAAGAAAACTGTTAGAATCTCGTAAGCCTGATCAGAGAAAGTAATTTTTGCTTACTATCTTTTGAAGCTGTGGCCCTTTGAACATTGAAAATAATCATTGAAATTTATTCGCGGAAAGAACAATGCACCTTCACTTTGAATTCCTTTCTTACAATCTTATAGTACTTGTTTGTAAGATGTAAGTGTAATGGCGGGGCATTTCTTACATTGTTACTCTTGTTTTTGTAGGTCACAAGATTTCATGAGTTCCAATGAATTTCTGCCATTGAAAGACCTGAATGTCAGAGGAAAGGACTACAAGAAAATTTGTGTAAAATTGTTCAGAAAAGCCATAAGAGAGAAGCGAGATGCAAAGCCAGAAGAACTAACTATTGCTATGAAAAAGTAAAGGACAAGCAATTTCATATCCAGGCATTGGCTACAATGATAAAATAAAGGAGATGCAATTAAATATCCAGGCATTGGCTAAAAGTAAAGTAGAAGCAATTTAATAGCCAGGCACTGGTTACAATGAAAAAGTAAAGGAGAAGAAACTTAATATCCTGGCAATTATGTTTGACCACAGACTATGGATGATGCATCTTTTGCTGTACAGCTGCACGAGATGAGCTGCAGGACAAAGGAACCATAACTCTGGTGTTCTTACTTTCAGAGGCATTGCCTTTTGACAAATGAAAATAGCCATTTCTATCATTTAGTCTTCTGAAACACTGTATCTCCTGAACCGTTTGATGGATTCTGAAGTAACTTGCTTGGTTACAACACTAGGATGGGGAAAATAGCCATAAGGTTTTGATGACCTTGACCTTAACTTTAAAACTATCAAAAACTATAAAAGCTATGGCATTGAAAGTTGATGAGTGCATTGCTAGAAATCTGTAGATGACCTTATTAACTTTTGAAGAAATTCTGAATACTACTTGATGAGTTATGGCCCTTTGTTACTGTAGGCATTTGTACATCACATGCTTTTGGGTCGTATGTGAGAAGCAAAACTTATTTTACATTTGTTTTTAGCTCACCTAACCAATGGTCATGGTGAGCTTTTGTGACAATGAGATGTCCAGCGGCGGCTGATGCCATGTGTAAATTTTCTTGTTAACACCCTTGGGCCACAGTTTTGGTCTAATTATGATCAGATTGGTTAGATCATACTGACAATATCTCTGTCAAGTTGGAATATGGGGCATTTTGAGTCAAAAAGTGGAACAGTAGTTAATACCATAAAAAAACCTTATTAATACTTTAGAGGCCACAGTTTTTGTCCAATCATCCCCAAACATGTGCAGAATTACCATCTCAGTACACTTTGAATAGGGGTCATTTAGGGCTATAAAGCAGATCAGTATGAACAAATCATAGAAAAAACCTTTTAAATACTATACAGGTCACAGTTTGGTCGAATCGTCATCAAAGTTGTCTCAGCAATATCTTGGTCAAGTTCAAATATGGATCATTTCGGGTCAAAAAGTAAGTCAGTGGGTCGTAGCCTAGAAAACCCCTGTGAAAACTCTGGAGCAGATAAATTTGGGCAAATGTTTATCAGACATGCTCAGAATGATCACTTTGAAAATATATGTCAAGGTCAAATATGGATCATGTCAGGTTAAAAACCTTTGGTCCAATGTTTATCAAACTTGCTCAAAATGATCACCCTGACAACATCTCTGTCAAGGTAGAATATGGATCATGGAAAAAATGACCTTGACCTGAGACCTACTTAAATAAAAATATATTGGTCATAGCTTTTTACAGCCTTCATATTTGGAATGAACGTTCCATGTAATACGGTCTTATCTCTGAACAAATAAATTGACCTGTGAATTTGACCTTGGCTTGAACAATATGAAATAGAACCTTCAATTTTTGTTTTGTTTGTTTGTATTTGGGTTTAAAGTAAGGGAAACAAACACAAACACGACGCAACCAGACAATAATAGAAACTTCAACAGAGGAAGGCCAAAAGGACAGTTGCTTTCCCACAAATTGGCCTAATGACCATCCAAAATAAAAAGACACGAGTAATACATACAATACTTAACAAACAATAACATAAATAAACCGCCACAGAAGAACCACCTTGGAACGGTCAGTGGAAAGAATTCCACTGGGAGGCTTAAATCGATTTCACACGGCCTTAATCCTCACCCTTACGTCAACACTTGGCCTTGGCAAGCTCATTCGTAAGCAGCTGACTTGTACAGTGCACATTCTTTCGCCAGAAACTGACAAATGCCCTTCTTGAATCAGCTGATGGGAGAAAATGACTGTAGAAAAGGGTAACGGGTCATCCCTAACAAACTCTGCCCCTAGCAAAGTAGGCCCCTACAAACTCGGCACCCAAAATTATATCTATCTATCTATCTTCTTATACTGAGTCGGTCATATCTGGCCATTACCTCAGTTGATTGGGTGGCTAAATTTAGAATTTAGCTGAAAAAAAAAAAGAAAAAAAGAGAGGCACTGGATGCGTCCTTAAAACTATTTACAATCTGCATAACAGAGGTATCCTAAAACGCATACCTCTGAGACCCAATCTTACACTGTGCGGGCTTTGAACTCTTCTGCGGACTTGGCATTCACCGCAGAGGAGGGAAGACTATTCCATTGGGGAATAGTTCTAGGAAAAAACGAGTTCTTCAGGGCATCACTATAGGACTGGTATCTACGATATTGTGAGTCGTTTAATTTTGATGCCCTTGTTTTGGTCGACAGTGTTACAGGGGTCAAGTACCTATCTTTATCAATAGACACTGAATCAGAGTGTATCTTGTAGAAGAAGGTTAAAGAGGACTGCTCACGACGGGCCTCCAGGGACGGCCACTCTAGCTCATTAAGCATGTCACCGACGCTACTTCTATTTCGCCATCGCCTACAGGCCCATCGAGCAGCTGTCCTCTGCACCTTCTCCACCTGCTGAGTCTGAGTTTTAACATAGGGGTGCCAAATGGGTGATGCATATTCGAGTTGAGGGCGAACCAATGTTTTATATGCAACATCCTTTGTCTGCCTAGGTGCAAAAGCCAAGTTCCGTCTAAGGAATCCCAAAGTCCTAGTTGCTTTAGATGTAATCTCTGAGATGTGTTGACCCCAATCAAGATCGTCAGTGATGGTGATACCAAGATATTTGGCGGATTGAACATGCTCCAAAACTTGCTGGTGAAGAGTATAGTCAAACTTAATTTGCTTGTCCGGAGGGTGTCGTGACACTCTCATTGAGTGACATTTGGCCACATTGAACTTCATTTGCCAATCGGCCTCCCACTGTGCAAGTTGATCCAGGTCATCTTGTAAAATAAGACAGTCAGAAGGAGAATATATGTTCCTATACAGGACACAATCATCAGCAAACAAACGGACCGATGACCTGATATTGTCGGGGAGATCATTAATGAAAACCAAGAAAAGGACTGGTCCAAGGACCGAACCTTGGGGGACTCCAGATAAAACAGGGACTGGATCAGACGCTTGGCCATCAAGTACAACTTGTTGTGAGCGCCCAGAGAGCCATGAGCTAATCCACCTATGCGTGGATCCTCTTATCCCATAGTACTCCAGTTTATGTAATAGCCTTCTGTGAGGTACCTTGTCAAAGGCCTTAGCAAAGTCCATGATGATCAAGTCAGTCTGTTTGTGGCCACGATTTATGGCCCCATCCAGATTGCTCACAATGTCATGGTAAAATTGAACAAGCTGCGTTTCGCAAGACCTTTGACTCCGGAAACCATGTTGACAGTCAGCAACAATGCTCTCAAAGGCTAAGTGCTTGTTGATTTTGCTTACTAATATATGCTCCAAGGTTTTGCAACAGATGCATGTTAGCGACACTGGTCTATAATTTGCTGCATCATATTTTTCCCCCTTTTTATAGACCGGGGTTACATTTGCTTGTCGCCAGTCATCTGGTACAGTGCCCTGGGCAAGTGATTGATTGAAGATAAAGGCCAACACAGGAGATATTTCAGCACTACATTCCTTAAGTACCCTGGCATTCAGGTCATCGGGCCCAGATGCCTTATGTATCTTGAGCTTACCTAACAGTTTAGCGACCCCATTGGGGTCAACTGTTATGTCCCCCATAGAGGGGAACGAACTTGCACCTTTAGATGGTAGCTCACCATCAGTTTCACGCGTAAATGCTGATTGAAACTGTTTATTGCAAATATTAGCCTTATCGCGCGCATCTGTTTTTAGAATTCCATTTTCCCTTAGCGAAGTGATCCCAAACGCATCCTTTTTCAGGGACTTTACGAATGACCAAAACTTTTTAACTTTACCATTCTTTTGGGGACTATCGGGATCTATATTGTCATCTTCAAAGGTAAAGATGCTGGAAACATGCTTCCAATATGCATCTCTTATAACCTTTTGCACATGTGCTCTGAACCGTTTGTAATGGTTCTTAACGTCAGGGCTGCTAGACTTGCGAGCACGAAAATACATTCTATTCCGTCTTCTGATGAGATGCTTGATCGTGTTATCGATCCATGGTGCCCTATATTTTGTTTTGGTCATTTTAGTTGGTATAAACCTTTCCATTGCCGTGGTTAATTCGGACTTAAAACTGACGCACAGGTCATTAACTGACATGTGTGAGAGGTCAGAGGAAAGGAACGAATCCTTAAATCGCGCCATATGGTCTCGCAGACCATCCATATCCGCACGTTTGTAGAGAAAAACTTTACGCGGGACTTGTCTGATTCGTTTAGCTTTTATGTCATACTCAACAAGGACTATGTCATGATCAGCTTTGCCAATCGGGGGCATCCCCTTAACTCGGCTTACTGGGGATGGAGAATTTGTAAACAATAAATCAAGGGTCTTTTCTTGCCGGGTGGGTATGTTAACAACTTGGGCCAGGCAGTGTTCTTTTATTATGTCCAAAAGTTGTTGCTGTGTCTGCCTTTTAGGCACCCCATGGGGCACCTGCATGCTGCACCATTCAATGTCACCACAATTAAAGTCTCCGCCAACCAAAATATGGGCATTTGCATTTGACATTATCCTAGACAAAGATGAATTCAAAGCCTCAAGATATTCTGGGTCAATCTGATCTGGTGGGCGATAAAAAGATCCAAGGTACAAAGTCCTACATCCAGTGATGTTCAATTTACACCAAACAAGTTCACAGTTGGTGTCCAACTCCGGAGTTTCTGTACAGAGTAGGTCTCGCTTGAAAGCCACGAAGACACCTCCATGTGCATCCCCAACTCTGTCTTTCCGGATGGCCTCAAAGGATTCAGGGAAAATTTCCGAGTTTTTAATTTCTGGGGTTAACCAAGACTCATTGCCCAAAATGATGTCTGGTTTCGCCGAGTCGATAATTGTATGAAGTTCAGCCCTTTTATTCTTTATTGACTGACAATTCATGATCAATATTCTGAGGGGATGATTAAGGACCGCCTTTTTGGTCTTTCGTTTAGCTTCTTTTGACTGCTGCACAATGGGCGATGAAGCTGCCGTGGGTGGGCCGATGTTGTCTGGTATCGGACTATCAGGCTCGGATAGGGTAGATAATATAATATTTTATATATATAAAACCTCCAATTTAGTCATCTGATCAGGGTCTTTCCGGTCATTGAGCGACACGGTGCCAACTAGTGCCCACAAACTACATATGTATGTTTTTGAGCAGAATTAAGATAAAAAGGGATATGTATACCCCCAGCAAATCTTAACGGTTTGACTGGATAAAAGTGGTGTTAATTGGGTCAAAAAGATAAGTTTTCGTGATGGTGTATTGTGCTAGCAAAGCTTGGCATGTTCTAACGTGTACCCACAATCTATATATTTTTGAGCAGAAATAGCAAAAATATCAAAAATTTTCATCTTAAATTATCAATTTTTGGGTCGGGGGCGTTTAAGGAAAAATAACAGTATATTTGTTTAGGCATGCATGTTTTCATATTCAAACAATAAATGCATAGTACAAAAGAATTATTTTTAGCTCGCCTATACGAAGTACATGGAGAGCTATTGTTGTCACCCCGGATGTGCGCGTTAGCGTAAGCGTTTGCGTTCCCGTTTCCGTCACACTCTGCGGTATAGTTTTTCAAATGCTTATATCTCAACAGTCATGCATCACAGAGCACTCATATTTGGAACTTAAGTACCTGGGAGGGTCTTATAACGTTCCAAGAGATCAGACCCCTGGGTAGCCCGGAGTGGGGCTAGGGGTCAAAATCTAGAACACCTCTGTAAAACTGTGTTAAAGTTTTTGAAATGCTTATATCTCAACAGTCACCCATCACAAAACATTCATAGTTACAACTTGGATACCTGGGAGTGTCTTCTGAGAATACCAGGGAATATCTTCTGAGATTCCAAAAGAACACCCCTGGGATCATGCCTGGGGATGAGGCTAGGACACCTTTGTAATTTGTTATATACATTTCCATTATAGTAACAAGTTTCAAACTTAATTGCTTATACATCAGCCAACTATGAGACATTGGTTCAAGTGTAAAAGGGTCAAGGTCACAGTGACCTATATTTCATGGTCCAGTGATTTTGCTTTATATCTTGAATACTATTTGATGGAGGAATGTCATACCTGGGATATTAGTTCCATATGACCAGTGGATTGACCTCAAAATATATCTAGGTCATTGTGACCTATTGTTCACGGTCCAGTGATTTTGCCTTATATCTTGAATACTATTTGATGGAGAAATGTCATACCTGGGATATTAGTTACATATGACCACACGATTGACCTCAAAATATATCTAGGTCATTGTGACCTATTTTTCACGGTCCAGTGATTTTGCCTTATATCTTGAATACTATTTGATGGAGAAATGTCATACCTGGGGTATTAGTTCCATATGATTGGCCTCAAAATATATCTAGGTCATTGTGACCTATATTTCACGGTCCAGTGATTTTGCCTTATATCTTGAATACTATTTAATGGAGAAATGTCATACCTGGGATATTAGTTCCGTGTGACCACATGATTGATCTCAAAATATATCTAGGTCATAGTGACCTATATTTCATGGTTCATTGACTTTGTCTTATATCTTGAATATTATTTGATGGACTATTTTTATACCTAGATTATTAGTTCCATTTTACTTGATGATTGACCTCAAAATATATTTAGGTGAGTGTGACCTATATTTCATGGTTCAGTGATTTTGCCTATTATCTTGAATACTTTTGATGGAGAATTATTATACCTGGATTATTACTTCCATGTGACCTGATGATTGACCTCACAATAGACCTAGGTCAGTGTGACCTATATTTCATGGTTCAGTGACTTTGCCTTGTATCTTGAATACTATTTACTATTTAGTGGAGAAACAGCATCTATGCATTATTAGTTCCATGTGACCCGATAATTGACCTCATAATAAGTCTAGGTCAGTGTGACCTATATTTCATGGTTCAGTGATTTTGCCTATTATCTTGATTATTATTTGATGGAGAAACAGTATACCTCGATTATTACTTCCATGTGACTGGATGATTGACCTCAAAAGGTATTAAGGTTATTGTGACCTATATTTCACAGTTCAGTGATTTTACCTTATATTTTGAAAGCACGAAACAGGCGAGCTATGCTGTCATGTGACGGCTCTTGTCATCTCTTAAGTTTATAACTATAAGGTTAAGATAAAAGATACTTCCATTTTCAACTCCCCCCCCCCCAAACACACAGCACAATTCACAATTTTAGCGATGTGTTTTACCGGTAAGGATTCTATAATTCCTCAAAAATATGTTAAGCTCAAACTGCCTTATAAAACTATAGACCTTCCAAATGTAATTGTGGAGACAAAAACTGTCTATTATGACCTATTTATAGCTATAAGTGGAGTGTTTGGGGCCGAGATTGCTAGGGGCCGAGTTTGTCAGGGGCCTAGTTTGTTAGGGGCTGAGATGTCCCTAAATCTGGAAAAGATTTCATGATCAATCTCCACGAAGGAATGTTGCCGTCCTTGGCATGTATCAAACCCGCATCCTCCAGATCAACAGTCAGATGTGCATCCGACTGAGCTGCTGAGACCAGCTTCATATTTGGTTTGTAGCTTTTTGTGACAAGGGCTTCCCACTAGAGCTTCAAATTCGGCATGTAGATTACTATTGACAAGGGCATTCTTTGGTACAAAACATTTTGCGATGTGACCTTGACCTGTGACCTACTTTTAAACCACTAGAGATAGAACCTTCATATTTGGCATGTAGGTTTCTTGTTACAAGGTCTTCCCACTCGACAAATTATTTTGACCTGTGATCTTGACCTATAGCCTACTTTGTCATAATTTTGATCCGTTGAAATAGAGCAATCATGTTTGGCTCCTTGTACCATTTCATTTGTACAATGAGGATCAGGTGAGCATTATGATATCCACAAAATGGCTTCATTTACGATGATCTATGTCTTGAATGAACACCCCTGTAAACCTCAGTTATCTCTTTATGAATTGGAGCTTAGAGGGGTGTTCGTTTCACAGCTTGTTAACATCATGGCGATCCAGGGCCATTATGATCCTCTTCTATATTTCGTGTTGCACATATCCACGATTCAAGTATATGCAAGTCAAGATAGTTATTAATGATGAACTAAACTAAACATAAAATTAAATATTACAGTTATTAAAGCTTCCAGATAGTTTATCTTTGTGTTTCTGTTTCAATAAATCTCAGTCAAAATTAGTTACACACCCAAACCCATGGTATGTCTCATCTAAATGGCGGGCATTTAAACTTTCACACAACAGAATGTCTGAAGACACTTATTGTCTTGATGCAGCTCAGTTGAACTGCGATTCATAGAACAGCATTTGGTCCCATCCCACTTAAAAGAAGGTAATTAACTGTTGACATTTTCAAAGGAACGACCTTTTTAGCTGGCCTGTACAAAGTACAAGGAGAGCTATTGTTGTCACCTCTGTTGGTCCACATGAGCGTTTGTGTGCGAGTTTGCGTTCCTGTCACACAGTGTTAAAGTTTTTCAAATGCTTATATTCAAACAGTCTCGCATCACTAAGTACTCGTATTTGGAAGTTAAATACCTGGTAGGGTCCAGGCTTGGGACCAATTACATTTGAAAGTAATTGATCAATCCCCCGATGCAGGGTTATAGGAATATGCCTTCGTCTGTCCCTCCATCCATAACACTTTCTTGTCTACTCCATTTGATAGAATTTCATTAAACTTTGGTCAGTTTTTCTCTTTAGTATGAAGATGTGTTGCGTGCAAGGTCCAGGTTCGTACCTCAAAGGTCAAGGACATACTCAGAGGTCAAAGATAAAAAGGGCCTTTTTGTCATGTCCAATCAATAACTTCCTTATTCCTGGATGGATTTAAATATTATTTGGCAGAAATGTTAACCATAATGTGACAGTGTGTCGCGCGCAAGACCCAGCTCCGTACCTCGAAGGTCAAGGTCATACTTAGAGATAAAATGTCAAAAAAGCATCTTTTTATCATGTCCTATCAATAACTTTCTTATTCCTGAATGAATTTAAATATTACTTGTCAGAAATGACAGTGTGTCGCACGCAAAACCCAGGTCGGAACTTCAAAGGTCATACTTAGAGGTGAAAGGTGGAATGTCCGTTCGTAACAGTTATCTGCTGAACCCTTCGATAGAAGTTCACTAAACTTTGGTCAAATATTATTCTCAATGAGACAAAGTGTCGCCACAAGCCCCAGGTCCGTACCTCAAAGGTCATACTTAGAGGTTAAAGGTAAAAAATGTATTCGTCATGAGGCGATGTGTTGTACGCAAAATCCAGGTTGGTTCCTGAAATGTCAAGGTCATGCATAGAGGTGGGTCTTTTTGGTGTTTTTCAATAACTTTCTTACTCCTAGATGGATTTTAAAATTACTTGGCTAAAATGTTAATCATCATAAGATTGCTAATTCAAGATCACGGCGAAGGTCACAGTTTAATGTCATAAGGTTGAGCTTTGTTACTGAAGGGCGGCAGGGGATTATGGCTGTCCCTCAGACTGCATTCTTATTCAATTACAATTACCTGGCTATAAAAATGTAATTGGTGAAATTACAATTATAGTGCAAACAATTTGACATGAGACTGACCTTTATGCAAAGAATAAATAAGCAAATGCTTCAGCCTAATATGTTGGGTTGTGAAAACTCGTGATTTTTCGGCAGCTTGGAATCGCGACCCATGTATTAAATAAGCCAGTACATGACAAGAACTACAAGATGGCTTGAGCGACCAGCAAAGACTCAGATCAGCCTGTGCATTCGAGCAGTCTGATCAGTCTTCGCTGATCGCATGTACTTACTATAGGCTATGATTTATGCCAAGAAATATAAGTAAAAGGTCTTGTCACAGTGGATGGGTGTGCAGATTGATTTGAGTCTCTGCTTGTTGCCCTGGCCTTATTGTAGGTTTTGTCATGCTCCGGCTCATAAATAACAATTTCCACCTTTTCAGAAAATGGTGAAAATAAATATATGTACATGTATTCAATCGGGTGTGAAATTATACTAATAGATAGTTCATAAAGAAATGAAGTTGAAAAAGTGTGACCAGAACCGGATTCGAACTGGTGACCCCTTGCTTACAAAGCAAGTGCTCTACCGACTGAGCTATCCGGGCGCTGATAGCACCTCTTCAACTTCGAAGTTTGAGAAACTTAGTTAACAAACAGCCCTCTGGGTACTCTTGTTGTAAATTTTATCCTACAGTATTTAGAAAAAAAAGATACAGAACACGGGTTTAATGAATGTACAGCGTAAAGCTTCATTATTAATATAATGCATAGCAGAAAATAAAAACTATACAAAATGTCCACCTAACGCTGAATAATTACGGTGGTCTCCAAATTTTTAGCTCACCAGAGCCGAAGGCTCCGGGGCAGCTTATAGTATAGGCAGTGACCCGCCATCTGTTGTCCGTGTCAACATTTTCAAACGACTTCTCCTCTAAAACTGCAGGGCCGATTGAAGGCAAATTTCATGTGGAGCATCCATGGGATGGGGGAACAAAGGTTTGCTCGTAGGGTCCAGGTCACATGACCAAGCTGGCCTCCATGCCCATATAAGGTAAAAACCCTTCAAAAGTCTTCTCCTCCTGAACCAGTGGGCAGATTGTGATGAATCTTGGTATGTAGTATAGGGGACTCTGGACCATCATAGTTTGCTAAAATAATGACCCTTTGATGACCTTGACCCATTTTATGCCAAGGTCAAATTTGGTCACATAGACTTTTGTATGAAAACAGTCAAAACAGCATTTTTGTTTTAATTATTGCAGCCTGTGACCTGAAATTAAGTAGATGCAGTGGGCAAAATGTGCTAATGAAACTACATTAGTATTCAAGGTCAAGGATATTCCCTGACCTTGGCCCAAGGTTATACAGATATGAAAATTAAAAAAAAATGTTTTTCACTGAAATCACTAGGCCATTTGCAATCAAATTTTGTATGAAAGCTTTTCGGAACAAGGAAATGCAATTTAATTAATTTGAGTTTGGTCACATGACCAGGATGGCAGCTATGTCCATATAAGGTAAAACCCTTAAAAAATCTTCTTCTGGAACCAGAGGGCCAATTGTGATGAAACTTTGTATGTAGCATTGGTGACTCGTGGCCCATTATAATTTGCTTAAATGATGACCCTCGGATGACCTTGACCCATTTTATGCCAAGGTCAAATTTGGTCACATGGACTTCTGTATGGGAAAAAGTCAAAACAGCATAATTTTTTTAATTATTGCAGCCTGTGACCTGAAAATTAGTATATGCAGTGGGCAAAATGTGCAAGTGAAACTACATTAGTTTTCAAGGTCCTTTTCTGACCTTGGTCCAAGGTCATTCAGATATGAAAATTAAAAAAATGTTTTTCTTTGAAACCACCTGCCAATTGCAACCAAATTTTATAAGAAAACTTTTAGGAACAAGGAAATAAAACATAATTAATTTGAGTTTGGTCATGTGACCATGATGGCTGTTATGCCCATAGAAGGTAGAAACCCTTAAAAATCTTCTCCTTCTATACCAAAAAGCCGATTGTCAATGAAACTTGGTATGTAGAATAAGAGACTTGGGTCCAGCATATTTTGTTCAGATGTAGACCCTCGGATGACCTTGACTCACTTTATACCAAGGTCAAATTAGGTCACATAGACTTTTTTGTGCGATAAACGGTCAAAACCAAGTATTTTCGAAACTATTGTAGACTTTGATCTGAGACTTGGTAGGTGCAGATGGCATCCAGGGACGGGCCAGTTTCTCACACTTGACCTCTGGTGAGCGTAGTGGCCCATGGGCCTCTTGTTTTTATGCCCCCGCCATTCGAAGAATGGTGGAAAGGGCATATAGTGTTACCCCTGTCCGTCAGTGCGTCCGTTCGTCTCTGAAACTTAAACGCTGTCAATAACTTTCTTATTTCTGGATCAATTTAGAAATAACTTGGTAGAAATATTAACCACCATGAGACGATGTGTTGCGTCCACAAACCCAGGCCCCCACCTACAAGGTCAAGGTCATACTAAGAGGTCAAAGGTCAAAAAAGGGATCCAAAACTTAAACGTTGTCAAGAACTTTCTTGTTTCTGGATCAGTTTAGAAATTACTTGGCAGAAATTTTAAACATCATTTTTTCTTTCTTTCTATTCTTTTTTTTTTTTTTCTTTTTAAAAACACAATATCCCCCAGCACAAAGGCTTTGGACTCTGACTCAAAAGGTTGTGAGTTCAAATCCCGGTGAAGTCTTTTGACGACTCTTGTTTCTCAATGGCATTTTTGCGGGGGCATCCGTGTCCTATTGACACCTTTTCTAGTTTGTTGAGTTTTACGGCCCTTTTATTGTTTCACTCATATCGAGCTGACCGTTAATCAGAAGTGGGCGAAAACCGGAGTACCCGGACAAAAACCACCTGACCTTCCGTACAGAATGTAGCGTCTCACATGTGACCCGAGCGAGGCTCGAACCTACGGCGGTGAGAGACCTAATGACTAAGAGTCAGCGCTATTATCCACTAGGCCACGGAGGCCCGTTAGGTGGTCTCCTTAAGACTATCGGAATATATATACTTGTAACATTTTAAGGGGTCTTTCATTCTTGTATATTTTATCCCACATCATTTAGAAGAAAATAGATACAGAACACGGATTTAATGCATTTAAGTCATAAAATGCATTATAGATATGATGCATAGTTACATAGAAAATAATATAATTACAAAAAGTCCACTTAATGATGAAGAAATAAGCAGGTCGCCTTAAGACTGGTATGCGGAGTATATGTACTTGCAAAAATAAGGGGCCCAACATTTTTGTATATTTTATCCTACAACATTTAGAAGAAAACAGATACAGAACACGGATTTAATGCATTTAAGTCATAAAAATACATTATGTGATGCATAGTAGAAAATAAAATATATACACAAAGTCCAGCTAATGCAGAAGAAATAAACTGGTCGCCTTAAGACTGGTATTCGGAGTATATATACTTGCAAACATAAGGGGCCCAACATTTTTGTATATTTTAAACTACATCATTTAGAAGAAAATAGATACAGAACACGGATTTAATGCATTTAAGTCATAAAAATGCATTATAGATATGATGCATAGTAGAAAATAAAATATATACACAAAGTCCACCTAATGCAGAAGAAATAAGCTGGTCGCCTTAAGACTGGTATTCGGAGTATATATACTTGCAAAAATAAGGGGCCCAACATTTTTGTAGATTTTATCCTACAGCATTTAGAAGAAAATAGATACAGAACACGGATTTAATGCATTTAAGTCATAAAAATACATTATAGATATGATGCATAGTAGAAAATAAAATATATACCAAAAGTCCACCTAATGCAGAAGAAATAAGCTTGTCGCCTTAAGACTGGTATTCGGAATATATATACTTGCAAAAATAAGGGGCCCAACATTTTTGTAGATTTTATACTACAACATTTAGAAGAAAATAGATACAGAACACGGATTTAATGCATTTAAGTCATAAAAATACATTATAGATATGATGCATAGTAGAAAATAAAATATATACACAAAGTCCACCTAATGCAGAAGAAATAAGCTGGTCGCCTTAAGACTGGTATTCGGAGTATATATACTTGCAAACATAAGGGGCCCAACATTTTTGTATATTTTATCCTACAACATTTAGAAGAAAACAGATACAATACACAGATTTAATGCATTTAAGTCATAAAAATACATTATAGATATGATGCATAGTAGAAAATAAAATATATACAAAAGTCCACCTAATGCAGAAGAAATAAGCTGGTCGCCTTAAGACTGGTATTCGGAGTGTATATACTTGCAAACATAAGGGGCCCAACATTTTTGTATATTTTATCCTACAACATTTAGAAGAAAACAGATACAATACACAGATTTAATGCATTTAAGTCATAAAAATACATTATAGATATGATGCATAGTAGAAAATAAAATATATACAAAAAGTCCACCTAATGCAGAAGAAATAAGCTGGTCGCCTTAAGACTGGTATTCGGAGTGTATATACTTGCAAACATAAGGGGCCCAACATTTTTGTATATTTTATCCTACAACATTTAGAAGAAAACAGATACAATACACGGATTTAATGCATTTAAAACATAAAAATACATTCTTAGTATGTTGCATAGCAAAAAAAAAAATACAATAAAGTCCACCTAATGCAGAATAAATAATCTGGTAGCCTATAGACTGGTATTCGAAGAGATATATATATTAAGATTTTCTCATGGGTTTTCACTGAAACTCCATGCCTATTAGAAGCCCTACTCTGAGATTTGCACATTGTGACAGCCCTTCAGAAGATACCACTAGGGCTCGCTCTTGGTGGCTCCGTATCCCCACATCCATAACGTCACATACACAATATCCACCCATCCATCTATTTATTATCACATATACTTTAATCCCCCTAATAATACCCTTACATTTATACCCCCACTATGACAAGATAGAATATATCTTCTTTTGTTCCCCCTAATGTCATTTATATACCGTTCCCCCTAATGTCATTTATATACCGTTCCCCCTAATGTCATTTATATACACAGTTCCCCTTAAGCCAGATTAAGTACTAGTAAAATATTAAGGAGTCCAATATTTTTGTATATTTTTTCCTGCAGAGTTTAGAATAAAAATAGATACAGAACACGGTTTTAATGCATTTAAAGCATAAAAATATGTTGTTGGAATGGTGAAAAAGCAGAAAATAAGATATATACAAAAAGTCCACCTAATGCAGAAAAAATAAGCTGGTCGCCCAAAGACAGATATTAGGATTATATATATATATATATATATATGTATGGTTAATGGGTGGGGATATGAACAGTTATTTTATTCAGACATTAGGCCTTTTATATAGTGGAGGGGATGGGGCATGGCCCCGGCGCAATCGGGGGGTGGGGGTAACAAGGTTGATGCCAGTGAATGCGTCTTATCATAAGAAAAAAGAATAAATGTGGTTTAGGGGTGGGGATCTGAAAGGCTTCTGAATTATTAAGCATTTAATGATGTTGATCCCTCACACCCATATAAGATTCTTATAATGTGTTTCAGGCTTTTGACCGGTATTTGAGAACTCTTTGACGTCTCTTAGACCATTGGAACCGCAGTAGAAAATGTTCGCACCACATCAACCGAGCGATGTTTCCATGCTGTCACTACGCTGCATGTACTGTAGCTCACAAAAGAGACTGCGCTCCTTTTGTGAATTACAAAAAGGGGATCATATTATAATTGCTGGAGAAAAAGGACTGTTCAACTTCGGGAAGAAACAAATCAAGTTTTACTCACACCATGCTATTGTGAAAGACGTTCAATCACTAAATGAGGACGGAAGTGGGGCTATTTTGACACTGATACAGTTCATGTCTACACCATTTGACTCCAGCAACAAAATAAGAGAGACCGTCGAGGTCAAACACATGCATAATGATGAAATATACGTGGTAAAATATCGACACAAGACGCATTCCCCAGAGGAAATCATTAGAAGAGGAGAGAAACTAACGAGGGAGAATATCAAATACAGCGGGCTTTATTGCAACTGTGAGCATTTAGCGCATTGGTGTGTATGCGGGAATGAGGGGAGCCTGCAGGCACAAGGGTTCTTTGAACGCATCCAGGATTTTTTGAAAACGGCCATGTCATTCGTTGCAAGAGTATTTGGATTAACTATCGATGATTTGTTTGTCATAGGTCACTATCCTGTTGTTGGAGATATCTTGCTCGTGGTGATGCTCATGTACGTGCTTATCACAACTATCAGAGAACATAAACTTCTCAACAAACTTGTCAAAGATGGAAGCGCATGCGCAACGTGTGTTAAACGGAAGAAGAGAGATATTTGGATAAAGTTTGGAATTCTTTTAACAGTTCAAACAGGAGGACTTTTCCTTACTGGACTTGTGGCTATTCCCACCTTCCAGGTTTTAGTAGCCTCGCTGATCAGTCTTTTGACAGTACTTTTAATGAAATACGTCCCGAGATGGTTCAGAAGTTTTTTTTCACCATTCGTTGGAAGGAAAGTTGAGATAGACTCTTTACATAAAATATGGGTAGGGGACGTAGTTTCCTGGAAATACAGAGGTTTTTATCATGATGGAATCGTTTCCGGTATAAAAGTCGCTCCTCATACTAACCAGAAAAAGGCGGACATCAAAGTGATACATTATGCGTTGCCGGGAATATTTTCACGGCGAAGAATTGTCGAAGAAACAATCACGATTGATCTTAGTAAAGAACAACTGAAACTCCACGACTACACTGGTTATAACTTCAATGAACCTGAAATTGTTATTGACCGAGCACGAAAAAGAATCGGAGAAACAAAGTTTGGTCTGACACATCGGTCTTCACATTTCTGTCACTGGGCCAAATTGAAAGACTCTACAGATGAAGACATTGCAACTCCGGGTCAACCTAAAGGGGCCCTAACATTTTTACGACCAATGGACCCCGAATCAGATGATTTCAGACTAAGTCCTCTGTACATAGATCATCGAAGGAAACGACCTTTTGCAAGCAAGGAGATTTGCAGGGAGAGTGCCAAAATACGGGACGATATCAAACCTGGCCAGCTGGTGCAGTTCACGTATAGGTGGCTTCCACACCAGGCCGTGTGTACAGACGTGAGACCAGGGGCGAGGCCTTCAGTTGTCGTAATTTCTGTTGTTCACTACGGAGCGTCAAAGATCGTATCTGAAGAGATTTTCACATTTGATCTGAATACTGAAGATATATTGATTATCAAGGTTCATCCGATCTACAAGTTCAGCCCAGCTGCTATCGTACGTCGGGCGAGAGAAAAGATAGGAGAGAACAGATATCACATTCTGTTCAACCGGTCATCACACCTGGCTGAGGGAATTGTTTACAAGGAGGCGGACAGGCGGATCTACTCGTACGGCGAGATTAAACCTGGCGACTGTATAACATATTTCTACTGGTGGCTTCCTCATGACGCTGTTGTTGTTGACGTCCACCCCAACCAGACCAAGCCCTTGAACGAGGGACGTCTTACTTTGGTTCACTATGCTCTTGACACCCTATTTGGTACTCGATACATCAAGAAGGAGAAGGTATTCTTTAATTTGTCAAGACACGTGGTTTCTTTGAAATCTTTCCCGGGAACTGTTGTTTATCCAAGACCGCTTGTCATCCAGAGAGCTTTATCAAGGGTCGGGGAGAAGAAGTTTCATGTGTCCGGCAATATCTCCTCCGATCTGGTACACTGGGCAAAGGTAGTCCAGGTACCGTGTGTTGTGAAAGTAGTTCCATTCGAAGACAAAAGCTCGACTGACAAAGGAAGTGCTGCTGTTCAAGATACAGAATATTTGCTTTTACCAAAGGTAGGCAAGCCATTTGACAAACGTTTTCAAGAGGACTGGGTAAAAGTTTGGGATGAACTAATTCCAGGTCAGATAGTTGAAAAGAGCGCTATAAGAGGTATTGTTAGTGAAGTTAACAAGAAAGATAGGCTTGTGAAAGTTATTCAAAATAAAGTAAGGTCGCACGACCGAGAAACCAAAGCGCTTGTTGGAGACATACGAGAAGTCATCCTTAAGATAGACTTGCGCACTGACTATCTCTATGTATATCGGGGTGAACCCAATATTTGTAATAAACCTTCAGTCTGTTTGAGAAAGGCAAAGTTGATGGTTGGGCAGACCATTGTTGGAGTGAGTGACTGGGAATTCTGCAAAATGTGTGTTGTTGACAATATTGTGTGAGGAACACATCGACTTAACACCACTAAAGTCCATATTATATCACTAAAATGGGAAATTGTGGTTAACACCGGTAAACAATACGGAAAAAATATCATTGTGGCTACTTGTTTAAAGCAAGCAACCCGTTTTATTCAAACACGTATTCAGTTCCCGACAAAGGCAATTGCATTAAAATCCTCCTGTATTAAGCAAGCACCTTTCTGAAGCAAGCACATTTTGAGTATCTTGCAGATTATAGGGATCAACCATGTTTTTTCATGCATTGACATGTCATTGGTCCCGAGGAAGCTGCTTGAGTTCAAATATCTTCCGAGGGACCGGCAAATGTTAGTTCATTGAAATAACCATGGGATGATCGTTGTTCTTGCATAACCTACGATACTAACAATAAATTGTGACTTAAACTCCCCGAAGCTCCATTAACTCCATATAAACTCTTCAAATGCCAGTTCAGAATATTATGTATATATTAAGTACAGTGATTTTGTTTGATTTGAGGTTTAGCGTCCCCGTCAACACTGTAAAGTTCATTTTGGAGACGTTGCTTCCAATTTTGTGGGGCTTTTACCTGACATTGAGATGAAATGACATCTCAAGCCCTGTCGCCCAATGAAACCAATAGGGTTTAGTAACATGGACGGTCTGTCTGGCACTGCTTTACCTGGACAGGCTTAGATCCTCTAAGCGGTTTACCAGTACTAGTGTGCGGACCGGATTCAGCTCTGCGGGGAAGCATCGTGCAGCCCATATATTTCTTCAAGCCCCTATGGGCGGGGGCCGTGAAATTTCGCTATTTAGATCACCCAAAATTAAGACTTATTCTGTTGTAAAAAGCTTATTTAGAAGGGTGCAGCTATTCTTTCTTCGTGTTTTCTGCAAACAATGTCTTCTGGTCAGGGACCACCTTTGGAACTGTTCAAAAGTGGTCTTAAAGACCACTTTTGAACTGTCCCAAAGGTGGTCTAAATATAGGAATTTTACTGTATATGATAAATTAACACCCAGCTAATCACAACTCCTAAAGCGAAAGGGAAATATAGTATGTGCTCAAACTTTATAAGCATACGTTTGAATCGCCTTTATGATGCTGTTCGACAGGAAGTTACAAGGGGCATCAGGGATATTTGTAGGACAAATACAACAACGCAACCGGCAAGTTAGCACTAGGCCTTCTCTCAGACGCACTTTTGATCTTGTTTGAGACGAATATCAAATACGTGCCGAAAGCTTTGTAGCACCGTTTTGAACTCTCCATCACGTGCTTCTGAACTGGTATTTGCGATGATTGACAACCGTCTTTGAACGTTAAAGGCGTGGGCGGGACAATAGCGCTGTCACTTTATGTTACAATCGATTTTCAATACTGCTGAAAAGGAGATTGTGGATACTCGTT
This sequence comes from Lucinisca nassula, assembly GCA_963580285.1. Classification (NCBI taxonomy): domain Eukaryota; kingdom Metazoa; phylum Mollusca; class Bivalvia; order Lucinida; family Lucinidae; genus Lucinisca; species Lucinisca nassula. The sequence continues at coordinate 42,891,019 of OY757024.1, read as the reverse complement.
AAAACATCTAAGCGGTTCTAACTAGCAGTACCCACAATCTATAGTCTGCTCAAAACAGAGATTGTGGATACTCGTTAAAACCTCGATGTGGCGACAGGGCTTGAGATGTCATTTCATCACAATGTCGGGTAAAAGTCCCACAAAGTCGGAAGCAACGTCTCCAAAATGACCTATACGTACAGTTGTGTGTATTTCTGCTCAAAATATTGATTGTGGATGCTCGTATCGCCTCATCGATTTTTTCTTATTTCTGCTCAAAATATAGATTGTGGATACTCGTTAGTATCGCCTAATCGATGCGGTTCTAACGAGTACCCACAATCTATATTATGAGCAGAAATAAGAAAAGTAAGATGTACCTCTGTAAACCCCAGTTATTCTATTACATATGGTTCAAGCCCCAAAGTCTTTCGGATCCTTACGAGACACATGTTCATGGTGCTGCCTAACACAACAGCCTATAATACTGGCACAGCATGCAGTAGTAGGGGGGTCACTTTAGCCCCACTAACTGCGCATGCGCAGCATTTGTATAACTTCCGGTGAAACGTAAGCGAAACGATTAGATGACGAAACTACCCTAAATATCGGACGAGTGTTCGAATGACGTAAATTACCGTAATTACGCCGTAAGTATCCTAAATGTTGAGGCGAAAGATGTTCCCGCGGATTGGCAAAGTTCGCCGTCCCTGATCAGGTCGGGGGTGATCGGGGTCTACCCCGTTCGCTCGAGCTCTCCTATCCCAATATTTAGGGAGATACTACCCTGTATAGTATCGATGAAATTAAGTCTCTCACCCGCAAACCAATTATCGCCTCGAAAACCGGGAAACAATGGAAGGTGTTGGAAGAGCTCGACTCGATGCGAGAAACTAGTAATGGACCGCGTCCCGGAAAAAAAAAAGTTTGGTTCGTTCGATTTGAGGTTTAACGTCCCCGTCAACGCCGTATAGATCATTTTGGGGGGCGTTGCTCCCAGTCGCGCGAGACCTTTACCGGCCATATCTACGACATTTGAATCTCGGAGAATCTTTCTCGGCTACGGAATTTATACGGATATCAGGGGGGCGTAGCTAGTATGCATTATGAGAGTGGAGCGTAAAATGAGAAGCAAATGATGATAGGATTTTTGATCAGCTGTAATTAACCTAAAAATTGGGGCACCTGAAGGGAGGTCACCGTAAATATCCTAAAGTTTGATCTCAAGCGATGTAGCAAACGTGTTCTGGTGGAATAGTGGAATGACAAACAGTGCAGACCCTGGTCAGGGTGATCGGGATCTACCCCGTTCGCTCGAGCGATCCTATCCCAATATTTAGGGTAATACTACCCGGTGCAGTCCTGCGATATTGACAAATCGATTGTCTCCGACACTCAGTGCGAAACGCTTATCGCCTTTAAACTAGAAAACAATGAAACTCGCTGGAAGATAGCGTTTAGAAGGCCGATGTTGTCGTTTAAATTTCTAAACACGCTCGCTTCTGAATGGGCTGCAGCTGAGAAAAAAGTTTTTATCAAACATGTTTGTTCGATTTGAGGTTTAACGTCCCCGTCAACACTGTAAAGGTCATTTTGGAGACGTTGCTTCCGAGCCGACATTGCGCTGAAATGACATCTCAATCCATGCCACCTAATAAAAACGATAGAGTTTATACGCGTGGCCGGGCCGACTCGCGGCTCTAAGCCCCACGATGGGCGGGGGGCGGATCAATCATTTTGCCCCGTTTTCGACATAGAAATATTTTTACCCAAACGAAATAGATTTAATACGTCCGCAAAGTCTGCGCGGTGTGACGGGACTTTTTAGGCCTTATACCGTTACGAAATTCCGCCCACGCGAATATATGGAAAAAATTACTAACCAATTTTTTTGGTTCGGGTTTTACGACCCTTTCAAGACTATTTTACTCATACCGAGTCGATCGTTATTCAGAGGTGGGCGAAAACCGGAGTGCCCCGGAGAAAAAAATCCTGACCTTCCGTTGCTGAACTCGGCGTCACACGCGTGACCCATACATTGTGGGTACTCGATAGAACCGCCTTAATGAGTCGGTTCTGAAAGGAAAAAATCGATGACGCGACGTTGGTGCAACGTTGTATACCACGGCGTCTTATACGCATGTGTGTGTGTGTGTGTGTGTGTGTGTGTGTGTGTGTGTGTGTGTGTGTGTGTGTACGCGCTTGTCCGTTTTATGTCCAACCAACGACTAAGGGGCATAGCGGAGACGGGGTGAAATATAAAGCTTGTCCGGAGCGTACCTCTGATTATCTCGAGCCCTGTCGTCCAATGAAACCAATAGGGTTTATAAGCATGGACGGTCCGACTAGCACCGCTTTGCCTGGGCAGGCTTAGATCCTCTAAGCGGTTTACCAGTACTCGTGTGTGGTCGGACTCAGCTCCGCGTGGAAGCATCACGCAGCCCATCATTTTCTTCAAGCCCCGATAGGCGGGGGCGGTCAGACAGTCCGTCGTTAACGCGAATTGTTGCGCGTGTTAGCGAAACGACGTTGTTTTAACGTTGCACGGCAGCAGCAGTCTTCCATCCCAACATTTAGGATATTACTACTGTCAAACGCTGGCGCGGTGTCATGGTCAGCTTCTGACTGTATCTCCTTTGTATCCTGACTGTATCCTGACTATACCCCCACTGTATCCTGACTGTATCCTGACTGTATCCCCATTGTATCCTGACTGTACCCCCCGCTGTATCCTCACTGTATCCCACTATACCCTGACTTATTGAATGCTCAGAGACCAAGGACGTAAGAATGGAACGAGTGAATAAAAAGTTAATCATGCCGTACAAATATACACGCGTGTGTGCAGTGTGTCAAAGGCCAGGTGTTATTAATTTAAGCAGTCATCTGCAAATGGTACATCAATTCTCTATGACCTTGGTAGAGCCCAAATATGTATTATAGCCGTGCAACCCTCTTATTACCTTCTGGTTTATCGTGACAAGTGGTGCCCTTACAATATTCAACAACACCTTCCTGTGTGGAATGGAATAACTGACTTGATTTTATGGCAAGGTTATACCTCATTATATTTAATTGATAGGCCCATGTGTCCCACAGAAGGACATTAATCTGTCGAAATTTTGGTATAGCAAGATTGTATCATGCATGATAGAAATGGTTCTTCCAAGTATCCATAACTATGTTAGTTAAAATAACAGATACCCTTATAACCCCAATTCTCTGTATAAAGCTTTTGTTTGTTTGTTTGTGTTATACAACCTTGTCAACACTATTTATGTCATTTTGGAAATATTGATACCAATCTTATGGGACTTTTACCCGGCATTGAGAAAATATTACATATCAAACCCCCTGCATAAACAAACTGCTAGGGTTTATTTGCAGAACAATCTCGCTATAACTGCTTTGCCTGGGCAAGCTAAGACCTTTTTAGCGTTTTACAAAATTGTGCTCATGTTACGTCAGGTAGGCACGATGTAGCCAGTTTATTTCTCCTAGCCCTGATAGGAGGTGGCGGTATGTAAAGTTTGTTTTGCAAGGATGTCCATGACAAGGAGATGCTATTAGCTTTACATTTGTACAATTTGCATACGCAATTGCACACATACTCACACAAGGATGTAAATGTCAACTTTACTTCATTCTGCGATTATAGATCCCAAATCATGATAATACTAGTAATATGTTGGTGGGTGGGGTAATCTGACAAAATACTTATGAATTACATGTATGCCATTATTTAATACAGATTAATGATTTATTTACAATACAAAATTTTGCTATAATTGCAATGATGTACATACAATTTTGTCGAAAAGTAAAGGATTGTGCGTAAATTTTCTGTGTTTTTATTATTATTACTATTATTATTATTATTAATTTTTATGGAATTCATATTTTATTAGCCACCATGAAATCATTTTATGACCTTGAATGTAGCAATGTGTGTAAAAAAGTCAGCTCCCAAAAGCCATACTTTGCAGTTAAAGTAATTGGTACAGTCCAATCCTTGGCTATTTAGATGTACGTAGTATTCAAACAAATTGATGTTGGTGACATACATACATATAATGTAAGTAGGTGGGCTACTCTATATCCACATATTTTAAATTTGTTGCCATGGCAACAGAATTCTTCCAAACAAATATATAACGAATGATTGCTACTGGGTGAATAAATAAATGAGTGAAAGCATGATTTGCTGATATTTTGTTTTCTCTGAATGCTTAATGAGGCTTTGAAGTCAAGAATAACTAGCAAATATACATCTAAAATGACTGAAAATGCAATTTTCGCATATTCAGGGTCAGTCTTTAAAGACCTATATCTCGTATACCGCTCTATGTTTTCATCTGAAATTTCACATATGCACTTCAGTATTATAAAGCTATCAGAAAATGGCAAAAACTCATTTTCGGTCATGGACCCTGGTCTCTGATTCTTCCATCACAATATGGAAATACAGTAAACAAAATATTCGAGGCGATTCTAATGAGTACACACAGCATATATTATCATTACTGAACACCGAAAAGATGTCTAAAAGTATATCCTTATGCCTCCTGACAGTAACCCTCGGTGGCTCGAACTACCCGTGACTCGAACAGATTTTCGAGGTCCTAAAGGTGTTCGAGCAATTGAAGTTCGACTGTATATATATATATATATATATATATATATATATATATATATATATATATATATATATAAACATATATAAACATTCTGATCACCACTTTCAGCGTAGTGAATATTTTGTTTACTGTATTTCCATATTGTGATGGAAGAATCAGAGACCAGGGTCCATGACCGAAAATGAGTTTTTGCCATTTTCTGATAGCTTTATAATACTGAAGTGCATATGTGAAATTTCAGATGAAAACATTGAGCGGTATACGAGATATAGGTCTTTAAAGACTGACCCTGAATATGCGAAAATTGCATTTTCAGTCATTTTAGATGTATATTTGCTAGTTATTCTTGACTTCAAAGCCTCATTAAGCATTCAGAGAAAACAAAATATCAGCAAATCATGCTTTCACTCATTTATTTATTCACCCAGTAGCAATCATTCGTTATATATTTGTTTGGAAGAATTCTGTTGCCATGGCAACAAATTTAAAATATGTGGATATAGAGTACCCACCTACTTACATTATATGTATGTATGTCACCAACATCAATTTGTTTGAATACTACGTACATCTAAATAGCCAAGGATTGGACTGTACCAATTACTTTAACTGCAAAGTATGGCTTTTGGGAGCTGACTTTTTTACACACATTGCTACATTCAAGGTCATAAAATGATTTCATGGTGGCTAATAAAATATGAATTCCATAAAAATTAATAATAATAATAATAGTAATAATAATAAAAACACAGAAAATTTACGCACAATCCTTTACTTTTCGACAAAATTGTATGTACATCATTGCAATTATAGCAAAATTTTGTATTGTAAATAAATCATTAATCTGTATTAAATAATGGCATACATGTAATTCATAAGTATTTTGTCAGATTACCCCACCCACCAACATATTACTAGTATTATCATGATTTGGGATCTATAATCGCAGAATGAAGTAAAGTTGACATTTACATCCTTGTGTGAGTATGTGTGCAATTGCGTATGCAAATTGTACAAATGTAAAGCTAATAGCATCTCCTTGTCATGGACATCCTTGCAAAACAAACTTTACATACCGCCACCTCCTATCAGGGCTAGGAGAAATAAACTGGCTACATCGTGCCTACCTGACGTAACATGAGCACAATTTTGTAAAACGCTAAAAAGGTCTTAGCTTGCCCAGGCAAAGCAGTTATAGCGAGATTGTTCTGCAAATAAACCCTAGCAGTTTGTTTATGCAGGGGGTTTGATATGTAATATTTTCTCAATGCCGGGTAAAAGTCCCATAAGATTGGTATCAATATTTCCAAAATGACATAAATAGTGTTGACAAGGTTGTATAACACAAACAAACAAACAAAAGCTTTATACAGAGAATTGGGGTTATAAGGGTATCTGTTATTTTAACTAACATAGTTATGGATACTTGGAAGAACCATTTCTATCATGCATGATACAATCTTGCTATACCAAAATTTCGACAGATTAATGTCCTTCTGTGGGACACATGGGCCTATCAATTAAATATAATGAGGTATAACCTTGCCATAAAATCAAGTCAGTTATTCCATTCCACACAGGAAGGTGTTGTTGAATATTGTAAGGGCACCACTTGTCACGATAAACCAGAAGGTAATAAGAGGGTTGCACGGCTATAATACATATTTGGGCTCTACCAAGGTCATAGAGAATTGATGTACCATTTGCAGATGACTGCTTAAATTAATAACACCTGGCCTTTGACACACTGGACACACGCGTGTATATTTGTACGGCATGATTAACTTTTTATTCACTCGTTCCATTCTTACGTCCTTGGTCTCTGAGCATTCAATAAGTCAGGGTATAGTGGGATACAGTGAGGATACAGCGGGGGGTACAGTCAGGATACAATGGGGATACAGTCAGGATACAGTCAGGATACAGTGGGGGTATAGTCAGGATACAGTCAGGATACAAAGGAGATACAGTCAGAAGCTGACCATGACACCGCGCCAGCGTTTGACAGTAGTAATATCCTAAATGTTGGGATGGAAGACTGCTGCTGCCGTGCAACGTTAAAACAACGTCGTTTCGCTAACACGCGCAACAATTCGCGTTAACGACGGACTGTCTGACCGCCCCCGCCTATCGGGGCTTGAAGAAAATGATGGGCTGCGTGATGCTTCCACGCGGAGCTGAGTCCGACCACACACGAGTACTGGTAAACCGCTTAGAGGATCTAAGCCTGCCCAGGCAAAGCGGTGCTAGTCGGACCGTCCATGCTTATAAACCCTATTGGTTTCATTGGACGACAGGGCTCGAGATAATCAGAGGTACGCTCCGGACAAGCTTTATATTTCACCCCGTCTCCGCTATGCCCCTTAGTCGTTGGTTGGACATAAAACGGACAAGCGCGTACACACACACACACACACACACACACACACACACACACACACACACACACACACATGCGTATAAGACGCCGTGGTATACAACGTTGCACCAACGTCGCGTCATCGATTTTTTCCTTTCAGAACCGACTCATTAAGGCGGTTCTATCGAGTACCCACAATGTATGGGTCACGCGTGTGACGCCGAGTTCAGCAACGGAAGGTCAGGATTTTTTTCTCCGGGGCACTCCGGTTTTCGCCCACCTCTGAATAACGATCGACTCGGTATGAGTAAAATAGTCTTGAAAGGGTCGTAAAACCCGAACCAAAAAAATTGGTTAGTAATTTTTTCCATATATTCGCGTGGGCGGAATTTCGTAACGGTATAAGGCCTAAAAAGTCCCGTCACACCGCGCAGACTTTGCGGACGTATTAAATCTATTTCGTTTGGGTAAAAATATTTCTATGTCGAAAACGGGGCAAAATGATTGATCCGCCCCCCGCCCATCGTGGGGCTTAGAGCCGCGAGTCGGCCCGGCCACGCGTATAAACTCTATCGTTTTTATTAGGCGGCATGGATTGAGATGTCATTTCAGCGCAATGTCGGCTCGGAAGCAACGTCTCCAAAATGACCTTTACAGTGTTGACGGGGACGTTAAACCTCAAATCGAACAAACATGTTTGATAAAAACTTTTTTCTCAGCTGCAGCCCATTCAGAAGCGAGCGTGTTTAGAAATTTAAACGACAACATCGGCCTTCTAAACGCTATCTTCCAGCGAGTTTCATTGTTTTCTAGTTTAAAGGCGATAAGCGTTTCGCACTGAGTGTCGGAGACAATCGATTTGTCAATATCGCAGGACTGCACCGGGTAGTATTACCCTAAATATTGGGATAGGATCGCTCGAGCGAACGGGGTAGATCCCGATCACCCTGACCAGGGTCTGCACTGTTTGTCATTCCACTATTCCACCAGAACACGTTTGCTACATCGCTTGAGATCAAACTTTAGGATATTTACGGTGACCTCCCTTCAGGTGCCCCAATTTTTAGGGTAATTACAGCTGATCAAAAATCCTATCATCATTTGCTTCTCATTTTACGCTCCACTCTCATAATGCATACTAGCTACGCCCCCCTGATATCCGTATAAATTCCGTAGCCGAGAAAGATTCTCCGAGATTCAAATGTCGTAGATATGGCCGGTAAAGGTCTCGCGCGACTGGGAGCAACGCCCCCCAAAATGATCTATACGGCGTTGACGGGGACGTTAAACCTCAAATCGAACGAACCAAACTTTTTTTTTTCCGGGACGCGGTCCATTACTAGTTTCTCGCATCGAGTCGAGCTCTTCCAACACCTTCCATTGTTTCCCGGTTTTCGAGGCGATAATTGGTTTGCGGGTGAGAGACTTAATTTCATCGATACTATACAGGGTAGTATCTCCCTAAATATTGGGATAGGAGAGCTCGAGCGAACGGGGTAGACCCCGATCACCCCCGACCTGATCAGGGACGGCGAACTTTGCCAATCCGCGGGAACATCTTTCGCCTCAACATTTAGGATACTTACGGCGTAATTACGGTAATTTACGTCATTCGAACACTCGTCCGATATTTAGGGTAGTTTCGTCATCTAATCGTTTCGCTTACGTTTCACCGGAAGTTATACAAATGCTGCGCATGCGCAGTTAGTGGGGCTAAAGTGACCCCCCTACTACTGCATGCAACGCTTCAGATGTCTGTTAACTTTAGCCATAAAGTCCCTAAGCCTGCACTGGCGAGTTGGGACCATTTCACTAGGATTGAAATGTCATTTTATCTAACTGTTGGGTAAAATTTCACACAAAACTAGAAGTAATGTCTCAAAAATGACCTAAATAATGTTAATGGGGATGTTAAACCTCAAATCAAGTAAACAAACAGTCAACAGAAACGCAGAAATATTGGTCAATTAAAGTCTGTTATTGGTGACATGAATTCTGAGGGGAATGACTTGGCAGATTTTCCACCATTTTTCAAAAGGGGACAACTTTCGGAACTTCCTGTTTGCTTTTCTATAAACTTTGTCCCACGAAATAGTGATATACTCTAAAAGGAAAGAATTTGCTCCTCAGGAGCAAATTCTTTCCTTTAAGAGTTGATCCTTATTGACATGGGAGACTAAAATACGCTTGAAGGAGTTGCCTCCCCTGAAGGTGTATGCATTCCACTCAAAGTCTCAAAAATATTTGCCACTTAATTGCTCGACTCGACGGTTAGTAAAATATTTGGGCGGATTTTTTGCGTGCTCCCAGGAGACCTTATGGGTCCAGCCTTTTAAATTTTGAAACCTTCCTCACAACTGGACAAAAATGGGCGGTAAAAAAGAGAAGAAACCCAGAAAAACCAACAAGTCTTAACCCTTATCCTGCTGAATAAATAAATTTAGCCACAGCCATTGCTGACTGCCAAACATTAAAATTTCTTAACATCATTCACAAGCTGCATGACAAACAGTGTAGGACCTCATCTCTGTTTGCAAAAGTAGGGGTTGTTATGGGTTAAATATACACTAAAGCCACTTTTTAACTGAGCTTCCTGTTGTGCCCATTTCTGTTTGTTTGTTTGATTTGAGGTTTAACGTCCCCTTCAACACTGTATAGGTCATTTTGGAGACGTTGCTTCCAATTTTTGGGACTTTTACCCGTCATTGAGATGAAATGACATCTCAAGCCCTGTCACCCAATGAAACCAAAAGGGTTTATAAGTATGGGCGGGCTGCCTCGCATCGCTTTGCACGGGCAGGCTTAAATCCTTTAAGCGCTTTACCAGTAGTTGTGTAGTCTGCGTGGAAGCCTCATGCAGCCCATCTCTTTCTTCAAGCCCCGATGGGCGGGGGCCGACAATTTCTGTATGTATTGGAATTTCACAAGGAGGATAAATTACAAGGATTCGTGTAAAAAAATGCATTCAAATCAATCAAATCTTTTATTCACTCTGATCACAAATAAATGTAATAACAAGAGGAGCGATACAAATATGCAACGTTCGGCGGCAAAGTATAAGTAAAAAAAAATAAAAATAAATAAATAAATAAATAAAACACAAACAAAACAAAACAACCAGAGGGCAACATTAAATTTTACGAGATGAAATCAGTACTTACTCTCTCTCTCTCTCTCTCTCTCTCTCTCTCTCTCTCTCTCTCTCTCTCTCTCTCTCTCTCTCTCTGTGTGTTTTGAGCTAGCGACGCTGAAACAGCACCGAATCTATGGCATTGTGTGCTTCGAGTTTGTCAATCAACAAAAATCAAATCAAATGTATTTCTCTCAGCATCGCGAAAACACGCCTATACAAATACACTGCAAATCCTATCGCCGAACAAAAGAAATTAGAAACAATTTTCCAATCTCTGCCCAAAACATAGACCGCGGGTGCCCGCACGAACCGCCTTATCGATGCGGCTCTAACGAGCACTCCCAATCCAGCCCCAGAGCAGAAACAAGAAAAATAAGGTTTACCCTCTGTAAACTCCAGTTTTACTGTGTAAAAGTGGGGTTCAAGGAGGTCAAAACCATACAGGCGCGTTGTCGCGATGGGTTATACAATAGGATAAAGAGGAGCAAAACGTTGTGCAAACATACTGTTTCATGTAACAAACTTATCATTTATTATTATTATTTATTTTATTTATCCGACCACACCCTTTCCTGACTTTAAACCAATCAGATAGCTTATGTAATTTCAAACAGTGCAGATCCCGATCAGACTCAGAAGCCATCTGGTCTGGATCTGCACTATATGCAAAGCTAGGTTTTTTGATCAAGAACGGCAAGTTTTGCTCAGACTGGTCCGTATGCAGTAAACTATGTTCCATTCAAAAATCATAGAGCATGAAACGTGTGAAAAATAAATGGGCCGTTACAAAGCATGTTCTGCACGAGCATGTGTAGTCAGACGTGTGGCCAACACGCTAAAGAAAAATATGAATGGGATATTATGTTCACTCCAGAGTGGTAAGTGTAATAAAATATTATAGATGCGTCTCTCTCTCTCTCTCTCTCTCTCTCTCTCTCTCTCTCTCTCTCTCTCTCTTAACCAGCCAATACACAGGTGTAAACAGATACATTCATTACCAGTACACGCCCATACAAATACCCTACCGCCGAAAAGAACGAATATTTTCCGATGAAAAACTGATATCCGACACAGATCGTGGATACACGTTAGAACCATTGTGTACAAAGTTGTTTTGTGAAAGCAGGGTTAATTTAAAATATTAGGTAATAGTAATTTTCTCTAGTATGATAAGCGCTAGGACGTAGCAAACCTAAATCAAGATTATAGATAAAGGTATGCACATGTATGTAATCAGACCGGACAGTCGTCGGCAGTCGCGAGCGGACGACAAAGGCGAACGGCGCAAAGGGGAAGCGTCCCCGTCTCCCCGACTGCCATCGGGTGTAGGCTGGGAAAATAGTCCAGGACTGAGATCCAAACTTTCGTTCAAGCCCTAGATTCCACTTTTTATGTAAACAGTGTAGACCCCGATCAGACGCCGATAGAATGACATGTAGAGTAGCCTATGACATTAAAAATCCGCGCTTTTTGGGTGTACTTTGACGCCGCGTTCTGTGGCGCCTGATCTGAGTCTCCATTGCTTGCTAAGCTCCTCACGGCGAATATACGCTAACTGGTGATTGATTTTTTACATGACCCGTGACGTCCAAACAATATTAAATATGGAGCGCGAAGCAGTAGATTTTGACAATCGCTTAGCTCCGCCCTCTCCTGTGGGTTAACCGGTATTGGATGGTGATGTTAAGTATTGATTACCGTTACTTTGTCAAACTTGTATCTTGTAACACCAATTGTGGTGTGGCGCGTCAGTGTTTTTTAGCTCACCGTCACGTAGTGACGAGGTGAGCTTATGGGATCACTTTTCGTCCGTCGTGCGTCCGTGCGTCAGTGCGTCCGTGCGTCCGTAAACAATTTCTTTAAACGACATCTCCTCCTAAACCACCGATCGGATTTTGACCAAACTTCACAGGAATGATCCTTAGGTGGTCCCCTTTCAAAGTTGTTCAAATGGTTCCGGTCCGTTGCACATATAGGTTTTTGGGGCCAAAAATAGATTTTTTTTCACCAAAAACTTAAAAAATCTTCTTCTCTGAAACCACAAGGCCCAGGTCTTTGATATATGGTATGAAGCTTCATCTAGTGGACCCCTACCAAGATTGTTCAAATTATAGTGCTGGGGCCAAAAATGCCCCCGCTCCGGGGCCCTTTGGTTTTACATGGGCTTATATAGGGAAAATCTTTAAAAATCTTCTTCTCTAAAACCGTAAGTCCCAGGTCTTTGATATTTGGTCTGAAGCTTCATCTAGTGGACCCCTACCAAGATTGTTCAAATTATAGTGCTGGGGCCAAAAATGCCCCCGCTCCGGGGCCCTTTGGTTTTACATGGGCTTATATATGGAAAATCTTTAAAAATCTTCTTCTCTGAAACCTTAAGGCCCAGGTCTTTGATATTTGGTCTGAAGCTACATCTAGTGGACCCCTACCAAGATTGTTCAAATTATAGTGCTGGGGCCAAAAATGCCCCCGCCCCCGGCCCCTTTGATTTTACATGGGCTAATATAGGGAAAATCTTTAAAAATCTTCTTCTCTGAAACCGCAAGGCCCAGGTCTTTGATATTTGGTATGAAGCTTCAACTAGTGGACCCCTACCAAGATTGTTCAAATTATAGTGCTGGGGCCAAAAATGCCCCCGCTCCGTGGCCCTTTGGTTTTACATGGGCTTATATAGGGAAAATCTTAAAAAATCTTCTTCTCTGAAACCGCAAGGTCCAGGTCTTTGATATTTGGTATGAAGCTTCATCTAGTGGACCCCTACCAAGATTGTTCGAATTATAGTGCTGGGGCCAAAAATGCCCCCGCTTCGGGGCCCTTTGGTTTAAAATGGGCTTACATTGGGAAAATTTTTTAAAATTTTCTTCTCTGAAACCGCAAGGCCAAGGTCTTTGATATTTGGTATGAAGCTTCATCTAGTGGACCCCTAACAAGATTGTTCAAATTATAGTGCTGGGGCCAAAAATGCCCCCGCTCCGGGGCCCTTTGGTTTTACATGGGCTTATATAGGAAAAATCTTTAAAAATCTTCTTCTCTGAAACCGTAAGGCCCAGGTCTTTGATATTTGGTCTGAAGCTTCATCTAGTGGATCCCTACCAAGATTGTTCAAATTATAGTGCTGGGGCCAAAAATGCCCCCGCTCCGGGGCCCTTTGGTTTTACATGGGCTTAAGGGAAAATCTTTAAAAATCTTCTTCTCTGAAACTGTAAGGCCCAGGTCTTTGATATTTGGTCTGAAGCTACATCTAGTGGACCCCTACCAAGATTGTTCAAATTATAGTGCTGGAGCCAAAAATGCCCCCGCCCCGGGCCCCTTTGATTTTACATGGGCTAATATATGGAAAATCTTTAAAAATCTTTTTCTCTGAAACTGCAAGGCCCAGGTCTTTGATATTTGGTATGAAGCTTCAACTAGTGGACCCCTACCAAGATTGTTCAAATTATAGTGCTGGGGCCAAAAATGCTCCCGCTCCGGGGCCCTTTGGTTTTACATGGTCTTATAAAGGGAAGATCTTTAAAAATCTTCTTCTCTGAAACCCTAAGGCCCAGGTCTTTGATATTTGGTATGAAGCTTCATCTAGTGGACCCCTACCAAGATTGTTCAAATTATAGTGCTGGGGCCAAAAATGCCCCCGCCCCAGGGCCGTTTGATTTTACATGGGCTTATATAGGGAAAATCTTAAAAAATCTTCTTCTCTGAAACCGCAAGGCCCAGGTCTTTGATATTTGGTATGAAGCTTCATCTAGTGGACCCCTACCAAGATTGTTCAAATTGTAGTGCTGGGGCCAAAAATGCCCCCGCACCGGGGCCCTTTGGTTTAACATGGGCTTACATAGGGAAAATCTTTTAAAATTTTCTTCTCTGAAACCGAAAGGCCCAGGTCTTTGATATTTGGTATGAAGCTTTATCTAGTGGACCCCCACCAAGATTGTTCAAATTATAGTGCTGGGGCCAAAAATGCCCCCGCTCCAGGGCCCTTGGGTTTTACATGGGCTTATATATGGAAGATCTTTAAAAATCTTCTTCTCTGAAACCGTAAAGCCCAGGTCTTTGATATTTGGTATGAAGCTTCATCTAGTGGACCCCTACCAAGATTGTTCAAATTATAGTGCTGGGGCCAAAAATGCCCCCGCCCTGGGGCCCTTTGGTTTAACATGGGCTTATATAGGGAAAATCTTAAAAAATCTTCTTCTCTGAAACCGCAAGGCCCAGGTCTTTGATATTTGGTATGAAGCTTCATCTAGTGGATCCCTACCAAGATTGTTCAAATTATAGTGCTGGGGCCAAAAATGCCCCCGCTCCGGGGCCCTTTGGTTTTACATGGGCTTACATAGGGAAAATCTTTTAAAATTTCTTCTCTGAAACTGCAAGGCCCAGGTCTTTGATATTTGGTATGAAGCTTCACCTAATGGACCCCTACCAAGATTGTTCAAATTATAGCCCTGGGGCCAAAAATGCCCCCTGCCCCGGGGCCCTTTGATTTTACATGGGCTTATATAGGGAAAAACTATAAAAATCTTCTTCTCTAAAACCGTTAGGCCCAGGTCTTTGATATTTGGTATGAAGCTTCACCTAGTGGACCCCTACCAAGATTGTTCAAATTATAGTGCTGGGGCAAAAAATGCCCCCACTCTGGGGCCCTTTGGTTTTACATGGGCTTATATAGGGAAAATCTTTAACAAAATTTCTTCTCTGAAACCCTAAGGCCCATGTCTATTATATTTGGTATGACTTCACCCCACAAGGCCCAGGTTCCCCCCCCCCCACGCCCTGGGGCTTTTTGGTTTTACATGGGCTTATATATGGAAAATCTTTAAAAATCTTCTTCTCTGAAACCGCAAGGCCCAGGTCTTTGATATTTGGTATGAAGCTTCATCTAGTGGATCCCCACCAAGATTGTTCAAATTATAGTGCTGGGGCCAAAAATGCCCCGCTCCGGGGCCCTTTGGTTTTACATGGGCTTATATAGGGAAAATCTTTAAAAATCTTCTTCTCTGAAACCGTAAGGCCCAGGTCTTTGATATTTGGTCTGAAGCTACATCTAGTGGACCCCTACCAAGATTGTTCAAATTATAGTGCTGGGGCCAAAAATCCCCCCGCCCCGGGCCCCCTTGATTTTACATGGGCTAATATATGGAAAATCTTTAAAAATCTTTTTCTCTGAAACTGCAAGGCCCAGGTCTTTGATATTTGGTATGAAGCTTCAACTAGTGGACCCCTACCAAGATTGTTCAAATTATAGTGCTGGGGCCGAAAATGCTCCCGCTCCGGGGCCCTTTGGTTTTACATGGTCTTATAAAGGGAAGATCTTTAAAAATCTTCTTCTCTGAAACCCTTAGGCCCAAGTCTTTGATATTTGGTATGAAGCTTCATCTAGTGGACCCCTACCAAGATTGTTCAAATTATAGTGCTGGGGCCAAAAATGCCCCCGCCCCAGGGCCGTTTGATTCTACATGGGCTTATATAGGGAAAATCTTAAAAAATCTTCTGCTCTGAAACCGCAAGGCCCAGGTTTTTGATATTTGGTATGAAGCTTCATCTAGTGGACCCCTACCAAGATTGTTCAAATTATAGTGCTGGGGCCAAAAATGCCCCCGCACCGGGGCCCTTTGGTTTAACATGGGCTTACATAGGGAAAATCTTTTAAAATTTTCTTCTCTGAAACCGCAAGGCCCAGGTCTTTGATATTTGGTATGAAGCTTCATCTAGTGGACCCCCACCAAGATTGTTCAAATTATAGTGCTGGGGCCAAAAATGCCCCCGCTCCAGGGCCCTTGGGTTTTACATAGGCTTATATATGGAAGATCTTTAAAAATCTTCTTCTCTGAAACCATAAAGCCCAGGTCTTTGATATTTGGTATGAAGCTTCATCTAGTGGACCCCTACCAAGATTGTTCAAATTATAGTGCTTGGGCCAAAAATGCCCCCGCCCGGGGGCCCTTTGGTTTTACATGGGCTTATATAGGGAAAATCTTCTTCTCTGAAACCGCAAGGCCCAGGTCTTTGATATTTGGTATGAAGCTTCATCTAGTGGACCCCTACCAAGATTGTTCAAATTATAGTGCTGGGGCCAAAAATGCCCCCGCTCCGGGGCCCTTTGGTTTTACATGGGCTTACATAGGGAAAATCTTTTAAAATTTTCTTCTCTGAAACTGCAAGGCCCAAGTCTTTGATATTTGGTATGAAGCTTCACCTAATGGACCCATACCAAGATTGTTCAAATAATAGCCCTGGGGCCAAAAATGCCCCCTGCCCCGGGGCCCTTTGATTTTACATGGGCTTATATAGGGAAAATCTTTAAAAATCTTCTTCTCTAAAACCGCTAGGCCCAGGTCATTGATATTTGGTATGAAGCTTCACCTAGTGGACCCCTACCAAGATTGTTCAAATTATAGTGCTGGGGCAAAAAATGCCGCCACTCTGGGGCCCTTTGGTTTTTCATAGACTTATATATGGAAAATCTTGAAATATCTTCTTCTCTGAAACCAAAAGGCCCAGGTCTTTGATATTTGGTATGAGGCTTAATCTAGTGGACCCCTACCAAGATTGTTCAAATTATAGTGCTGGGGCCAAAAATCTAGTGGACCCCTACCAAGATTGTTCAAATTATAGTGCTTGGGCCAAAAATTTTCTTCTCTGAAACCGTAAGGCCCATGTCTTTGATATTTGGTATGAAGCTTAACCCCACAAGGCCCAGGCCCTTGGGGCCAAAAATGCCCCCATCCCGGGGCCTTTTGGTTTTACATGGGCTTATATCTTCTTCTCTAAAACTGCTAGGCTCAGGTCTTTGATATTTGGTATGAAGCGTCACCTAGTGGACCCCTACCAAGATTGTTCAAAATAAAGTGCTGGGGCAAAAAATGCCCCCGCTCTGGGGTTCTTTGGTTTTACATGGGCTTATATAGGGAAACTCTTTAAAAATCTTCTTTTCTGAAACCACAGGGCCCAGGTCTTTGATATTTGGTATGAAGCTTCACCTAGTGGACCCCTACCAGGACTATTCAAATTATTGCCCTGGGGCCAAAAATGCTCCCGCTCCGGGGCCCCTTGGTTTTACATAGACTTATATAGGGAAAATCTTTAAAAATTTTCTTCTCTGAAACTGTAAGGCCCATTTTTTTTATATTTGGTATGAAGCTTCACCCCACAATGCCTAGTTAACCCCCACCACTCCCCCCCACCCCCCCCCCCTTATAAAGGGGAAAATTTTTAATAATCTTCTTCTCTGAAACCGCAAGGCCCAGGTCTTTGATATTTAGTATGAAGCTTCATCTGGTGGACCCCTACCAATATTGTTCAAATTATAGTGGTGGGGCCAAAAATGCCCCCACCCCGGGGCCTTTTGGTTTTACATGGGCTTATAGAGGGGAAAATCTTGAAAAATCTTCTTCTCGGAAACCACAAGGCCTAGGTCTTTGATATGCAGTATGAAGCTTCATCTAGTGGACCTCTACCAAAATTGTTCAATTATAGCCCTGAGACCAAAAATGCCCCCGCATCGGGGCCCTTTGGTTTTACATAGACTTATATAGGGAAAATCTTTAAAAATCTTCTTCTCTGAAACCACAAGGCCTAGGTCTTTGATATTTGGTATGAAGCTTCATCTTGTGGACCTCTACCATAGATTGTTCAAATTATAGCCCTGGGGCCAAAAATGCCCCCGCTCCAGGGCCCTTTGGTATTACATAGACTTATATGGGGAAAATCTTGAAAAATCTTCTTCTCTGAAACCAGAAGGCCTAGGTCTTTGATATTTGGTATGAAGCTTCATCTAGTGGACCTCTACCAAGATTGTTCAAATTTTAGCCCTGAGACCAAAAACGCCCCTGTCTCGGGTGCCCTTTTGGTTTTACATAGACTTATAACTTATAGAGTCTAACTGTTGTTTTTTTTTGCTCCAGCATTTCAGTGGTTTCTTGCTGTCGAGTCCTCACCGTTGTCTCACCTCTGTGGTTCTTTGATTATTTGTGTTCACGGAGATGTTGCACTGATGAGTTAGGAGGCCTTCAAATTATTTGTCTAAATCGCAGCGGAAGTAAGGGCGAGGATTGTGGCCATGTAAAATAGATTTAAGCCCCCCAGTGGAAATCTTTCCACTGACCGTTCCAAGGCGGTTCTTCTGTGGCGATTTATTTATGTTGTTGTTAATTACTTACTGTGTGTATCACTTGTGTCTTTTATTTTTGGATGGCCATATTGCCATTTTGTGGGAAAGTAACTGTCCTTATGGCCTTCTTTTGTTTAGGTTTCCATTATGGTCTGGTTGCTTAATGTTTGTATTTCTTTCCCTTTGGTGTCTTTGATGTGTATCGATTCCTGATCTTTGTTTTACTTCTACTTTATATAGGGAAAATCTTTAAAAATCTTCTTCTGTGAAACCACAAGGCCTAGGTCTTTGATATTTGGTGTGAAATTTCATCTAGTGGACCTCTATCAAGATTGTTCAAATTATAGGCTATTAGCCCTGGGGCCAAAAATGCCCCCGCCCCGAGACCCTTTTCTTTTACACAGACTTAAATAGGGAAATCTTTAAAAATCTACTTCTCTGAAACCCCAAGGCCCATGCCTTTGATATTTGGTATGGAGCTTCATCTAGTGGACCTCTACCAAGATTGTTTAAATTATGGCCCTGAAGCCAAAAATGCCCCCGCTCCAGGGCCATTCGGTTTTACATAGGCTAATTTAGGGAATATCTTTAAAAAATCTTCTTCTCTGAAACCCCAAGGCCCAGGTCTTTGATATTTGGTGTGTAGCTTCATCTAGTGGACCTTTGCCAAGATTGTTCAAATTATAGCCTTTGTTGATATTTGGTATGAAGCTTCACCTATTTAGACCTCCCTCAACATTATGCACATTTTAGCCCTGGGGTCAATAATGGCCCTCCCCGAGGCCCACATGTTACTCTATCATATGGATCAGGTGAGCGATCCAGGGCCATCATGGCCCTCTTGTTGATGTATCTGCTCTTTAATGAACCGGCGGGATATGGCGTACTGCTAACTTGCCGGTTGCCCTGTTGTAATGGTATATCACAGATATCCACATGGAAGAGTTATATTTCCAAAGGTTTAATATGTTCATTATGTTGCTACGTAAACGTACTCACTTAAAGGTGTTCATTACGCAAGTAATGGGAACGTTGAATGCATTAGCTCGTGTAAAAACAACAACAAACAAACAAACAAAAAAAAACCGGTAAACCCCTTTTTTTATACGCCCGTTTTGAAAAAAATAAATGGCCGTATTTTGTTATGGGGTCGGCGTCCGTCCGTCAGTCCGTCTGTAAACATTTCGTTTCCGGACAACTCCTCCAGCAGTAATCATCGGGTAAAGCTGAAACTTGCTAGATAGTAAGGCAATGAGGTGGTGTAGCGCATGTTGTTTCGAGGTTACGGTCCACCAAATATTTATAGAGTTATGCCCCTTTGAACTTTTTGTAAACTTTTTCGTTTCTGGATAACTCGTTCAGTTTTCATCGGATCAAGCTGAAACATGGTAGATAGTAAAACTATGAGGTGATAGCACATATTATTTCAAGGTTACGGTCCACCAAATATTTAGAGTTATGCCCCTGTGAATATGTCTGTAAACATTTCGTTTCAGGATAGCTCCTCCTACAATTGATATTCGATCAAACTGAAACTTGATACATGCATATACTTAAACCATGATGTGGAGCAGCGCATATTATTAGGGACCTCACACTGGCCATAACTTTATTGCTTTTGTCCGTGTGTTTGTCAAATAAAAACTTAACCTCGGACATAACTTCAAAGTATTTACCCTACTCACACATATACTTTCCATCACAAGACCTACATTTTGAAAAAGGGCCATAGCTATATTGCTTTTGTCTGGGTGTTTGTCACGCCTTAACCAAAAAAATCTTAATCTCAGTCACAACTTCAAAAGTATTTGCCCTACTCTCATGAAACATCACATACATATTTACCATCACAAGACCTATATTCTGCCGTAACCAGAAAGCCTAGCATCGGTCATAACTTCAAAAGTATTTGCCTTTCTCTCATGAAACTTCACACAAATACATACCATCTACATTCTGACAAAAACTTGTACCATACCTCTTTGACAGCTTTATGTGGGACCCTTTCTGACGTGGTCAGTGATCTACTTTCGAGGTTATGATCCGATAAATAATTTCTATAAACATTTTGTTCCGGCTAACTCCGCCTACATTTAAGATCCGGTCAAGCTGAAACTTGATATATACAGTCCAACCTGTATTAAGCAAGCACCTGAGGGATAACCAAACTGTGCTTGCTTACGACAAGTGTTTGTTTAATACAGGCAAATTTTAATGAATTTGCCTTTTTGGGAAAGCTTAAGACAGGTTGCTTGCTTAATAGAGGTGGCCACTATGACAGGTTTTACTGTACTTAGATCACGATGTGGAGCAGCGCATATTGTTTCGAGGTTACAGTCCACCAAATATTTTACAGAGTTATGTCCCTTTGAAAATTTCTGTAAACATTTTGTTTCTGGCTAACTTCTACAGTTAACATTTAATCAAGCTGAAACTTGATATATAGTTTGACCACAGTGTGGGTCAGCGCATATTGTTTCGAAGTTATGGCTCACCAAATATTAATTGTGTTACGCCCCTTTGCAGATCTCTGTAAATATTTTGTTTGTGGCTGACTTCTTCTACAATTTAGATGCTATCAAGCTGATACACCACGACCTCTTTATAACACCATAAATGGGGTCCAAAGCAGAAACCGTGTTAGTTAAACAACCAAGCAAAAATGTATAGATTATATAGAAAAATGACCATTTATGGTCATTTTTCTATATAATCTATACATTTTTGGGATCCACCTTGAAACCGTGTTATATCCAAAACCGTGTTATAATGAACCGCGTTATAATGAGGCTGTGGTGTAATTAGACCATAATATGGAGCAGTGCATATTATTACGAGGTTGCGATCCACCAGATATTATTGAGTTATGCCCCTTTGAAAATTTCTGTACACATTTTTGTGGTTAACTTTACCTGCCGGTAATATTCGATCTAGCTAAAAGTTGATATTTAGTTTTACTATGATGTGGAGCAGCGCATTTTGTTAAGCGGTTATGGCCCACCAAATAGTCATAGAAGTATACCCCTTTGAAAATTTCTGTAAACATTTTTGCCATTTAGATCCGGTCAAGCAAAAACTTGATATATAGTTAGACCATCATGTGGAGTAGTGCATATTGTTTCGAGGTTACGGTCCACCAAATATTTACCGAGTTATGCCCCTTTGAAAATTTCTGTAAACATTCTGTTTCTAGCTTACTCCTACAGTTCACATTTGATCAAGCTGAGACATGATATATAGATTGACCACAATGTGGAGCAGCGCATATTGTTTCGAGGTCCTGGCTCACCAAATATTAGTAGAGTTCCCTTTGCAGATTTCTGTAAATATTTTGTTTGTGTCTAATTCCTACAATTTAGATCCAATCAAGCTGAAACTTGGCATATAGTTAGACCATGATATAAAGCCGATCTAAACTCCTACGATTTATGGGCTTGGAGAAATAGAGTGGGTTGCATGGTGCTTCCGCGCAGAACTGAAACCGACCAAACTTGAGTACTGGTAAACCACTTAGGTTTAAGCCTGTCTAGAAAAAGTGATGCGAGTTGGATCGCTCCTGAAACCCTAACGGTTTCTATGGGCGATAGGGCTTGGGAAGTCATTTCATCTAAATGTCGGGTAAAAGTCCCACAAAATCGGAAGCAACATCTCCAAAATGACATAAATAGTGTTGACGGGGACGTAAAACCTAAACCCAAACAAACAAAAGATCCGATCAAGCTGAAACTTGGCATATAGTTAGACCATGATTTGGAGCATTTCATATTGTTTCGAGGTTGCATTCCGACATATATTAACATACCACGGGCGTATAATGCCCCGCTTGCGGAGTTCTTGTAATATAGGGGTATGTATGCGTACATTACATTATTTTCTAAATTGTTGCTAAAACATAGATTGCGAGTACTCATTAGAGCCGCCCCAGTGAGGCAGGTCTAATGAGCAGACACAACTTATACTTGCATCATGAATAAGAAAAAAAATATTTTTACAGAAAAATCATACAACACTCGTGTGACATAGCTCATTCTTTTAAGGTTACAGACTGACATTTAATATGTCAGTCTGTAACCTTAAAAGAAGGAGCTATGTCACACGAGAGTGTTGTACCTTACCCATAAATGACAATGGAATCTTCCGCCTAATAATTTAGGCGTCGTCTATTTCCATTTATAAGGGTGTCCAGTTTGTTTCGTTTGTGATTAGCTTGGCAAAAATGTATGTACTTTAACCCTTTTAGTACCAAATGGAATGGCCTTTCTTATATATAGCAGGAGTTCGTTTCAAAATTTAGGGGTGTCAGGTTGTGTTTTCATGAAAATTTATTTGGATTAGCAAACAGTGTAGGCCCTGATCAGACGACGCGTTCTGCGGCGTCTGATCTGGGCCTGAACTGTTTGCCAAGGAACCCCTTTAGGGGTTTCTGGTACTGAATGGGTAAAGCAAACAGTGTAGACTCAGTTCAGACGCCGCATTCTGCGGCGTCTGGTCTGGGTCTACACTGTTTCCTAATGTCCCAAAAATAGGATCCTAGGCATATGTGGGTTGAGATTTTGTTAGTTTGATTTGAGGTTTAGCGTCCCCGTCAACACTGTAAAGGTCATTTTGGAGACGTTGCTTCCAATTTTGTGGGACTTATACCCGACATTGAGATGAAATGACATCTCAAGCCCTGCCACCCAATGAAACCAATAGGGTTTATAAGCATGGATGGGCCGACTCGCACCGCTTTGCCTGGGCAGGCTTAGATCCTCTAAGCGGTTTACCAGTAATCGTGTGCGGCGTCTGATCTGGGCCTACACTGTTTCCTAATGTCCCAAAAATAGGATGCTAGGCATATATGGAATGAGATTTTGTTTGTTTGATTTGAGGTTTAGCTTCCCTGTGAACACTGTAAAGGTCATTTTGGAGACGTTGCTTTCAATTTTGTGGGGCTTTTACCCGACATTGAGATGAAATGACATCTCAAGCCCTGTAACCCAATGAACCAAAAGGGTTTATAAGCATGGACGGTCCGACTGACACCGCTTTGCCTGGGCAGGCTTGGATCCTCTGAGCGGTTTACCAGTACTCGTGTGCGGGTCGGATTTAGCTCTGCATGGAAGCATCGTGCAGCCCATATATTTCTTCAAGCCCCGATGGGCGGGGGCCAGTATGGGTTGAGATAACTAATACAGCAAAGGTCAGGTGGTTTTGCCCTGGTACTCCTGTTTTCGGCCACCTTAGATCTGCTCGATATTAGTGAAGTAATTTTGAAAGGGCTATAAAACTTGAACAAAAGAAAGGAAAAAAAACTAATGCAATGCAACTTTTTAGATCAAGTCTGAATATGCTTATGTAATGCGAAAGATACTCATATTTTTTCAGCAAAAATACTCACATTTTTTTCAGCATAAATACTCACATTTTTTTCAGCAAAATATTTTGATTTAGCGTTTTTGCCATATACCATAATACGTTTAACCCTTATCTTGCTGTTCACGACAACCCATATCTTTGCAAACAGTGTAGATCCAGATCAGATGGCCATCTGGTCAGGATCCACACTGTTTGACATTCAATTTATGAAATTGTAGGAATAAATTACATCAAGTAATCTGATTGGTTCAAAGTCAGAAATGGGTGTGGCTAAATTGAATATTCAGCAAGAGAAGGGTTAATTTTCTTTAGCTTAATCCTTAAGATGCCGAGAAAAACTACATCTGAAAATGTCGTCTCCTTATGTCGTCTGCTGAATCTTCTTGCAAACTTTTTAAAAAAAAAAAGTCTTGCATACAGGCAAACAGTGTGGATCCAGATCAGACTGCTCAAAGAGCAGTCTGATCAGTGTGGACCCAGATCAGACTGCTCAAAGAGCAGTCTGATCTGGGTCTACACTGTTTGCAAAAAAAGACTTTTAAAGTAACTGGCAGACGACAAAACACGCGACAATTGTCGTGATTTGCATCTTCTGGGTTAAGATGAAAATCGTGTGTACATAGTTTCTCATAGCTGATAGACAAAAATCACATGTACATAGAAAATGCATTGTTCTTATAACTGGAAAATATAGGATCAAGGCTTAATATTCTTATATTCATATTTCATATTATCCTGCTCAGCTGAGTTGATATGTTTTTTTTTTCCCTATGGGGTGCCGTTTTACTATTTAATCCATATTTCTAGATATCCATAAATTGATTTATGGATATCCATAATTCGAATCATGGATACCCATAAATCAGCTGAATAATGGACATCCAAAATTAGAATTATAGATATCCATAAATCGAATTATGGATATCTGTAAAGTGGACTGAATTATGGATATCCATATTTCGAATTATGGATATCCATCATTCACCGCAAATACCTTTGGTTTCAGTCATTATTTATTGTATTTATTTGCCAAGACGAATTATGGATATCCATAAATGGACCAAATTATGGATATATCCATAAATCGAATTAATGATGTCCATAATTCGAATTATGGATATCCATAAATCGATATGAAATATGGACATCCATAAATCGAATTATGGATATCCATTATTCGATTTATGGATATCCATAAATCGAATTATGGATATCCATAAATGGACCGAAATATGGATATCCATAAATCAAATTAATGATGTCCATAATTCGAATTATGGATATCCATAAATCGATATGAAATATGGATATCCATAAATCGAGGATATCCATTATTCGATTTATGGATATCCATAATTCGAATTATTGATATCCATAAATCGATATGAATTATGGATATCGATATATCGGATTATGGATACACATAATTTGATTTATGGATATCCATAATTCAGATCGATTTATAGATAGATAGATAGATAGATAGATAGATAGATAGATAGATAGGACCATACGGTAAACTGGCCAAATCCACTTCCGGTAATGCGTTACAGATCACTTTTGTCCATTACATGTTAAATTCTGCTCAAGAATAATGGATATCAATAATTCGAACTATCGATATCCATAAATAATTATGGATATCCATATTTCGAATTATGTATATCCATAAATAAATATGAATATCTATAAATAGGGAACGAATAGTAAAGGGCGCCCCATATTTTCCTGCATGTAAATTTGTAACAAATCCAACACCAGCAATTAATATTCTTTGTATATTAAAATTTATATGCAGGTAGGTATAGTGTGTGTGTGAATTCGGGTTTAACGTCGCTTTCAACAATTTTTCAGTCATATCACGACGGTGTCTGGTTGCGACAGGGAGCTCAATGCTCACTTTTATAGTGCTGCCTCACTGAAGTATCATGTCCCAGACACATTACATGATACCACATCCAGTCACATTATCCTGACACTGGGTCGACCAGTCCTAGCTCTACCCCGTAAATCTGAGTGCCAAGCGAGGAGCAGCTCGTACCATTTTAACGACTTCGGTATGTCGCGGCCAGGGATCGAACACGTGACCTCCCGTTCCCCGGAACGGACACTCTACCAACTGAGCTGTCGGGGCCGGTAGCTAGGTATAGAAATCGCAGATAAAATTGACTAGGCGGAGCTAATCAGGCGTTGTCAATATATGTCAAATTCACTGAGTCCATCAGAAGATTCGGTAGAATGCATCTCGCATGCTTTCTGCAAGCGGACCAAATGGCCATATAGGCCACAGCTTTGTTAGTGATACGGTTGAATTCACACAATCGGGTGACTTGGTTTACCTTTTTGTTAATAGAACATTCCAAAGGCAGGTGCAAACGATAGCTCCGCCTAGTCAATCTTATCTGCGACTACTATATCATGTTCAACTTCGTTAGGGTTATTATCTTTGTTTGGAAATGCCCCTGTAAAGAATCTCACATTCGTTATCATTGTATAGTAGCCGCAGATAAGATTGACTACAGGTACCCTGCCGTAATATGTCGGTGTTATGGTTTCAATGTTGATAAATACTCGTCTATTTATAAATCATAACAAACAACGGTGTTTTCCACAGGTACGTAACGGGTTATATTCTAACACAAAAGCACTTAATTTTGCAGTGTCAATGTAATCAGTTGCGTAGCGCAACTAGTATCGAGGACCGCCTAAAACGACTGGTTTACTTTCCTAAGGGTCGCAGGTTCGATCCTCGCAGACAACCTTTTTTCATAAAGCTATTAAAAGCATGATTTATTTTTTTCTTGATGATTTTTTTATAAAATAGTTTCAGAATTTACATTTTTATTATTTCTTTTTTAATTTTCAATTCTGTTTATTATTTTTGTATTATTATTTTTCGTGAATGGTTATCTATTTATTTTAAAGTTCAATACATGTCATGCACAATTTTAAAGATCAACTTCACATTTGATTTATACTATAAAAAGAAACACCAGCAAGTACATGTACAAGAGAATTGAAATACAAGATGCCATAATTTGATACAATGGAACCTGATTGACCTAGACCCTATATGTGACATGTGAAAAAAAATGTTAAAGAAAAAACATCCCCAGCGGGATTCGAACCCGCATACTTCAGCTCTACAGGCCCGTGACTTTACCACTTGGCTAGCGTCGATACAGTGCAGGTATGGTATTTTTTAGCCTGATACCATCACATTAATAGGGAGTCACCAAAAATAAAATTAGATCATCCAAAAATAACATATAATTGCGTAGATGAATTTAAAAATAACCTTTATTTACAATAATATTGACAATATCAAACTGACAACTGATGTCGGTTTTACTGTAGGATGGAGCTAGCGTTTGCTCCTGCCTTTAGAATATCCTATTAACAAAAAGGTAAACCAAGCCACCCGATTGTGTGAATTCAACTGTAACAGCGTATATGGCCATTTGGTCCGCTCTCAGAAACCATGCGGGAGGCACTCTACCGAATCTGGTGGTGGACTCAGCGAATCGGACATATATTGACTCCGCCTAGTCAATCTAATCTGCGACTACTTTTCTATCAAAGATGTCAGCCAAAAAGGCGCTGATCAGACTGTGCGGATGCGCAGGTTAGTCTGAACCTTTTTGTTTGGAAGTGGCGCTTATTTTGTTTTGGAAGTGTATGGAATTATTGTAGGCACAGGAGGGCGAAGTTTTTGCCATACTCTGCTATTTTAACCCTTTTTGTACCAAATGGAATCTTCCTCCTTATATATAACAGGAGTCCATTTCACAATTTAGGGATGTCAGGTTGCGTTTTCTTCAAAATTTATTAGGAAAATGAGTGAACTTTTAGCAAACAGTGGAGGCCGTGATCAGACGTCGCGTTCTGCGGCGTCTGGTCTGGGCCTGCACTGTTTGTCAACTACCCTCTTTGGGGTTTCCGGTACTAAATGGGTTAAAGCTGACCGTACTGTTTCGGAAGGCAGAAGACGAATGGTATTGTTATTGTTACTATCATTAATAATAATAATAATAATAATAATAATAATAATAATAATAATGTTATTATTTTTTGCACCTCGAATCAAGTTTCTGCCTCCGTGGCCTAATGGATAAGAGCGCTGACTCTTAGTCATTAGGTCTCTCACCGCCGTGGGTTCGAGCCTCGCTCGGGTCACGTGTGAGACGCCAAGTTCTGCAACGGAAGGTCAGGTGGTTTTTCTCCGGGTACTCCGGTTTTCGCCCACCTATGATTAACGATCGGCTCGATATGAGTGAAATAATCTTGAAAGGGCCGTAAAACCCAAACCCCCCCCCCCCCCCCCCCAAAAAAAAAAAAAAAAAAAATCAAGTTTCTATCTGTTTCGACACTGACACCTTACGCAATTGTTATTATTATTATCTAATGCTCCTCAAACAAGTTCCTATCTGTGTTTCGACACAGACATCTTACACATTTGCCTGGCGCGCGCTCAAACCAACGTCTGTATGTACCATATAAACAAGATTAAAGACTCCTGGTTTTTCTACGGTCATTCTCTCCCTTCCGCTGATTCAAGAAGGGCAGTTGTCAGTTTCTGGCGAAAGAATGTGCACTGTACTGGTTAAGTGAGTGAGTGAGTGAGTTTTAGTTTTACGTCCCACCAACAGCTAAGGTCATACGGAGACGGGACCTCGGTTTAAAGACTCATCCGAAAGTCTGGAGAAGCCCGGGATCGATCCTGCGATCCCTGGTTTACAAGGCGAGTAGCGTAACCACTGCGCCACGGAGGCTTCTGACTGTACTGGTTAAGCGCTTACGTATAAACCTGCCTAGGAAAAGTGTTGATAGGTAAACTGACCGGCTCAAAAATGACCTTAAATAAGGTTGACTGGGCCGTTAAACTCCAATACAAACAAACAAAACAAATAAAGACTCCTGGCGACAATACGCCTGTTAACGACCCAATACGAGGACTGTTCAAATATGAATGCAAGTAGAACGTTTTCTCATGCACTAATGCGAAAATCACCTGGAAATAAATATCACAGTGTAGAAAAACATTTCACCTTTACATTGATACCAAACCTGTTAAAATCCGTTGCCTTTAGCCATGTATATCGTTCGATAAACACTGTCTACTCTTGTATACTAATACAAAACATGGTTGGAAGAAGGTCAGAGTACACCGTTGAAATACGGTCCTATATTAAGAATCGTTGTATTCTTGGTATACGGTGCAAAGACATTTTTGATGAAATATGTTCGGTTTATGGGCATAATGAAATGTCTTTTCCGACAGTTTTTCGTTGGTGTAAGAAATTCAGCTGTGGGCTAGGCTCAACAGAAGATGCACCACATGATCGTCGGCCGAAAAGAGCAACATCTGCCAAGATGGTTGCTAGAGTGAAAGAAATAGTTTCTACCGATGCACGATACACCACTAGGCAAATAGCTAGTATGGTTGGCATCTCGTTAGGAGCAGCTCATACAATTCTGAAACGGGATTTGGTAATATGAACGATCTGTGCTAGATGGATTCTCCATCTGTTGACAGATGAGCAGAAAAAGACACGCGTTCAGTGCGCCAAGAAGCTGCTTAAAAAGTTTCCAAATTACAATGCACGGTCTTTCGCTAATGTCGTCACAGGTGACGAGACATGGGTTCACTTTTTTTAGCCAAAACGAAAGATTCAGAACAAAATATGGGCAACAAAGTATTGCAAAAGACCATGCATTGCAAAGGGGACCAGGAGCGTCAAGAAGGAAATGTATGCCATATTCTTTTCAAATCAGGGCCCTGCTATTCAGGTTGCTGTGCCTAAAGGCACATCTGTAAGTTCTTCGAAAATTGAAGAAATATTTCAAAGAACGAAGACCCACAACTGGTTTGGCCAATGTCAGATTGCTACATGACAATGCGTCATCGCACAAGGCATTCATTGTGCAAGACTATCTGAAGCAGGAAAATGTTGTTGAACTCCCCCCCCCCCCCCCCCCCCCCCGTATTCCCCTGACCTTGCCCCGTGTGACTTTTCTTGTTCCCGCGGCTAAAAAATACCTTTCTGGTCGAAAATTTGTACAGCGCAAACACCTCGGTTCTGCAATATTCCAGTGTCTTCATAGTATACCTCGAAAAGACTACCAAAATGCATTCAATGATTGGATCAGAAGACTGAAAGCTTGTATATCTGTTAAAGGGGAATACTTTGAGGGGACAAAATAAATTTTTCATCGAAATCTATCACGGAATCATTTTTATGTGCTTAGTTGCATTCATATTTGAACAGTCCTAGTAAACAAGATTAATGACACCTGGCAGATGACATCTCTAATACCCAGTTTTCGGCTTTCTTCATTCCTACATGTATCAGACGAAGAAAAAGAAGAAGAAGGAGAAGCAAAAAATCTCCCCACCTAGTTTGTAAGACTTTATGAAAGCGACGATCAGGTATCGTGAACAATATGGTATAATTTGAATATTCAGCTTTTCAGCGGTTTAGACCTCTTTAGCTGATCAGCAGATTACTGACTTATTTTTAATCCATTTAGTACCAGAAACCCCAAAACGGGTACCCTGGTAAAACAGTGGAGGCGTCTGATCAGGGCCTCCACTCTTTGCTGAAGGTTCAGTCATTTTCCAAATAAATTTTGAAGAAAACACAACCTGACACCCCTAAATTTTGAAGTGGACTCCTGCTATATATAAGGAGGAATATTCTATTTGATTTTTTGTTTGTTTGATTTGAGGTTTAACGTCCCAGTCAACACTGTAAAGGTCATTTTGGAGACGTTGCTTCCAATTTTGTGGGACTTTTACCCGATATTGAGATGAAATGACATCACAAGCCCTGTCGCCCAATGAAACCAATAGGGTTTATTAGCATGGACTGTCCGCCTCGCACCGCGGTTCCTGGACAGGCTTAGATCCTCTAAGCGGTTTACCAGTTCAAGTGTGCGGGCCGGATTCAGCTCTGCGTGGAAGCATCATGCAGCCCATATATTTCTTCAAGCCCCTATGGGCGGGGGCCCAAAAATATTATTCCATTTGGTACAAAAGGGGTTAAAATGTTTCTGCTGGTAGTCTAAACGTGAGGGTTAGGATTTGTTTCTTTGTTTTGTTTTCAAAAATGTAAAACTATCAATATTACGTTGATTTATCTTAGAATATCCTGTCTGTCCTTTTATTCAGTGGGAATAACAACGGTAAGCCCTTAAATGTATAAGGTCATTCATCAATCCATCCATCCATCCATCCAGATAGCAGATAGTTACGCTTGAAGTTTTTCAACTTTTTCATAAAAAGTCTCCCCGTAGATCATCATAGTGCAGATTTTATATTTTGAGATCTTGATGCATATTTTGAGAACTCATAAATTTACTAATGGTTTAGACTCCGGTAACTAAACCACTGTCTCTATCTGGTCGTTTTGGACGCCTTTGGATGAATATCACAGTCTTACAAACGACTGTGCCTTTAAACATCTACTGAAAACCAGTGCTTCAGCTGAAGTGCACGACCCGCCTGATGCTTTTAGCTTTATGAGTGTTACCATATATGGGTATGGCGGCCATTTTGGTCATGTGACCTTGACCTAAAACGGTTCTCCCAATAAATGCGCCTTATCGTAAGGAGCAAAAATATATCTTATACTTTAGTACTGTATTCTGAATCGTTTGCAGGATATAATGCATTCTCACATTTTCCAATACAAAAGCATATGTGTCAAAGTTTGACCTAGGCACAAAGAAGGTTAAGGTCAACCCAGGGTCACCATTTTAGCAATTTATGATCCCAGATGCCATTTATCAAGTTTCGTGGAAATCTGCCCTGTGGTTCTGGAGAAGACAATTTTTGAAGGGTTTTTACCATATATGGCTTGGCGGTCATTTTGGTCATGTGACCTGGACCCCATGAGCAAATTTTGGTTTCCCCCATCCCATAGAGGCTCCATATGAAATTTGACTTCAATCGGCCCAACGATTTCCGAGGAGAAGCAGTTCGAAAATTTTCACATTTTTCTCCTCGGCGAGGCTATACTAAATGGAATGTAATATTTTTCAAGTTCATTGGTTAGATCTCATTGATATCTATCAGTATGCCAAAAAATGTTTAAATATTCCAAGCGGATAAGTCACTATCACCAATTTTCACAAACGGTTTACGGACGGACAGACAGACAGACCATATATGGCTGGGCGGCCATTTTGGTCATGTGACCTGGACCCCATGAGCAAAGTTTGGTTTCCCCCATCCCAAAGAGGCACCATATGAAATTTGACTTCAATCGGCCCAACGGTATCCGAGGAGAAGTAGTTCGAAAATTTTACATTTTTTCGCCTCGGCGAGGCTATACTAAATGGAATGTAATATTTCGCAAGTTCATTGGTTAGATCTCTTTGATATCTATCAGTATGCCAAAAATTGTTTAAATATTCCAAGCGGTTAAGTCACTATCACCAATTTTCACAAACGGGTTACGGATTATTCGCCTCGGTGAGGCTATACTGAATGGAATGTAATATTTCGCAAGTTCATTGGTTAGATCTCATGATATCTATCAGTATGCCAAAAATTGTTTAAATATTCCAAGCGGATAAGTCACTATCACCAATTTTCTAAAACGGGTTACGGACGGACAGACAGACAGACCATATATGGCTTGGCGGCCAGTTTTGTCATGTGACCTGGACCCTATGAGCAAATTTTGGTTTCCCCCATCCCATAGAGGCTCCATATGAAATTTGACTTCAATCGGCCCAACGGTTTCCGAGGAGAAGCAGTTCGAAAATTTTCACATTTTTCGCCTCGGCGAGGCTATACTAAATAGAATGTAATATTTCGCAAGTTCATTGGTTAGATCTCATTAATATCTATCAGTATGCTAAAAATTGTTTAAATATTCAAAGCGGTTAAGTCAATATCACCAATTTTCACAAACGGGTTACGGACGGACAGACAGACTGACAGACTGACAGAATGACCGAATGACAGAATGACACGGTGGTTTTAGGGCACTCTTAGAAAATCAACCGACTTCAGTCGGTCGCTTTTTCTTCGGGTCGTGCAATTTCAGCATGCTTTTCTACTGGTTTTTTGACACCAAATCGTAATAGGGTCACTGGTGAGGCTTTACTAGCCGAAAGTGCGTAGTCTAGACCAATTCAGGTCATTAGAATGTGTTCGGATACTCGTTCATGCTGGTTTTGTGTCGCGTGGGCCGTAAAAAGTCTACCTCATGACGAAAACATGCCTATACAAATACATTGTAATCTTACTCGCCGAAAAAAATGAAAATGTTGAGATGAAAAAACAGTGGTATTTTTAATATTTCTGCTCAAAATATAGATTGTGGGTACTCGTTAGAACCGCCTCATCGAGGCGGTTCTAACGAGTACCCACACTCTATATTTTAGAGCAGAAACAAGAAAAATAAGGTTTACCCCTGTAAACCCCAGTTTAACTATGTAAAAGCGAGGTTCGCGGGGGTCAAAATTATATAGGTGTGTTTTCGTGATGTGTTTTCTGTACATCATTATAACGCAGTTCTTTGAGATCTTTGTGCATACATTGAGAACTCATTTACTAATGATTTAGAATCAGGTAACTAAATCACTGTTTCTGTTTATTTTGGACGTTTTTTTATTTATATCACAGTCTTTCAAACGACCGTCCCTTTAAAAATTTAATGAAATTTCAGCATGCTTTACCATTGGGTTTCGTCATCAAAATCGCAACAGGGCTTTTCTAGCCGAAACTGGGCAGTCTGGCCCATGATTGATTGATTGGTTATTTTTAGGTCACCAGAGCCTCCGCGCGTCCGCGTCCGTGTCGTCAACATTTTCAAACGAAATTACCTGGCCAATTGAAACCAAATTACACGTGGAGCCCGTTTGGGAAGGGGGCACGTAAGTTTGTGCGTGTGGACTGGGTCACATGACCAATATGGTCGCCATGCCTATATATGGTAAAAAAACTTTAAAATCTTCTTCTCAAGAACCGAACGGCCGATGACATTGAAACTTGGCATGCAGCATCGGGGACTCGAGTCCTACCAAGTTTTGTCAAATGATGACATCTGGTCGACCTTGACCTCTTATACGTCAAGGTCAAATTTGGTCACTTAGAAATTTGTATGGAAAAAGGCAAAACAGTGGATTTTTCTGATTGCATGGTAGCTAGTGGCATCAGAAATGATATTTGCAATCAGTTGAATGGCAGTTTATCAATTACAACGGTCAAGGTCATTTATCGCCCTTTGTTCTGGATGGCTCAGATTCAGTATTTTTAGCTCACCAGAGCCGAAGGCTCCGGGGGAGCTTATAGGATAGGCAGTTGTCCGTCGTCGTCCGTCGTATTCGTCGTCGTCGTCTGCCGTCAACACTTTCAAACGACATCTCCTCTGAAGCCACTGGGCCGATTGGGCCCAAATTTAATCTGTAGCATCCTTGGGCTGGGGGATTGAAAGTTTGTGTTTTTTTATCAAAATCGGCTCATTAGTTTGGTTGCTATGGCAACTTGTAGTTTCCATAGACTTATAATGGGGAAAATTGAAAAATGGCATTTACTGCCAAGCCTCTGCAGATATTTTAAGAAAACTTTCATAGAAATGTTCCATAGGCAATCTACTATCTGCTGTATGATTTTAAGCTTTCTGCTCATTTTTATTGGTTGCCATGGAAACCAAAATGCAAAAAATAGACAAAAAATACTTAAAAAATCATCTCCTCAGAAACCATATGCTCTAGGAGGCTGAGACTTTATGAAAATGTTCACCATATTTGCCTTTACAGGTTTTATGTTTTTTATGAAATTTGGCCTTTTAGTTTTGTTGCTATGGCAACTTAGAGTTTCCATTGACTTATAATGGGGAAAACTGAAAAATGGCATTTACTGCCAAGTCATTGCAGATATTTTTACCATGTTCCTTGAGTAAACTTCTCTCAGCCATATGCTTTTATGTCAACCTGGGGGTCCCCTAGGTTGTGCCGGGGCCATGCCCCGCCCCCTCCACTTCATAAAATGCCTTATATATCAGAAACCTTACAGATCCCAACCCCTAAACCATATATATTCTTGTTCCTTATGATAAGATGCATTAAGTGACACCAACCTGGGGGTCCCCCGGGATGTGCCGGGGACATGCCCTGCCCCCTCTATTTCATAAAATGCCATTTATCTCAGAAACCATTCAGATCCCCACCCCTAAACTATATATATTCTTGTTCCTTATGCTAAGATGCATTAAGTGACACCAACCTTGGGGTCCCCCCGGGATGTGCCGGGGACATGCCCCACCCCTCCACTTCATAAAATGCTATTATCTCAGAAACCATTGAGATCCCCACCCCTAAACCATATATATTCTTGTTCCTTATGATAAGACACATTCAGTGATACCAACATTGGGGTCTCTCTGGGGTGCGCTGGGGCCATGCCCCACCCTTCCACTTCATAAATGCCATATATCTCAGAAACCATTCAGATCCCCACCCCTAAACTATATATATTCTTGTTTCTTATGATAAGACGCATTCAGTGACACCAATCTGAGGGTCCCCTAGGATGTGGCGGGGCTTATGCCCCACCCCCTCCACTTCGTAAAAGGCTGAATATCTCAGAAACCGTTCAGATCCCCACCCCTAAACCATATAAATTCTTGTTCCTTATGATAAGACGCATTCAGTGATACCAACCTTAGGGTCTCCCTTGCCGCACGGGGGCTATGCCCGACCCCTCCACTTCATAAAAGGCCCAATATCTCAGAAACCGTTCAGATCCCCATCCCTAAACCATATAAATTCTTGTTCCTTATGTTAAGATGCATTCAGTGATATCAACCTAAGGATCTCCCAGGCCGCACCAGGGCTATGCCCCAACCTTCCACTTCATAAAAGGTGATATATCTCGGAAACCCTTCAGATCCCCACCCCAAAACCATGTATATTCTTGTTTCTTCTGAAAAGACGCATTCAGTGACACCAATCTGGGGGTCCCCTAGGATGTGCCAGGGCTATGCCCCACCCCCTGCACTTAGTAAAAGCCCAATATCTCAGAAACCGTTCAGATCCCCACCCCTAAAGCATATAAATTCTTGTTATACCCCCGGCATACGAAGTATGCAATGGGGGTATATAGTTTTTGTCTTTTCCGTCTGTCTGTGTGTCCGTAAACAATTATTTTGTGTCAAAGATATCTCAGGAACTGCTTCACATAGAAACTTGAAATTTTGCACACATGATCAGTATGACTACTTGTATTGTGGGAAAGAAAATAAGGGCCAAGGGGTCAGGCCTTTTAGAGTTATTTCCCTTTGTAGTTCTTGTTTCAGCTGAGGCGATGGCCCTGGCCGGGGGTATACGTAACCCACTGGGCACTTTGTCTAGTTACTCATGATAAGACGCATTCAGTGATACCAATCTAAGGGTCTCCCGGGCCGCACGGGGGCTGTGCCCCACAACTCCACTTCATAAAAGGTGATACGTCTCGGAAACCATTCAGATCCCCATCCCAAAACCATATATTCTTGTTTCATATGATAAGACGCATTCGTTGAAACCAACCTGGGGGTCCTCTGTGATGTGCCCGGGCCATGCCCAACCCCCTCCACTTCGTAAAAGGCTCAATATCTCAGAAACCATTCAGAACCCCCACCCCTAAACCATATATATTCTTGTTCCTTATGATGAGACACATTCAGTGATACCAACCTAGGGGTCTCTGGGGGTGTGCTGGGGCTATGCCCCTTCCTTCCACTTCATAAAATGCAATATATCTCAGAACCTGTTCAGATCCCCACCCCTAAAATATGTATATTTGTGTTCCCTATAATAAGACTCATTCACTCACATCAATGCGTCTATGTGCTAGGGCAACATGCTGATGCCATGGCCCACGCCTCTACTTCATAAAAGGCCATATATCTCAGACACCATTAAGATCCCCACCTCATAATCATATATATTATTGTTTCTTATGATTAGACACATTCAGTCACCCAAACTTGGTGGTCCACAGGGGCCATTCCTCTCCTCATCATTTCATAAGCGGGCCTCATATCTTGGAAACTGTTCATATCCCCACCCCTAAACAATATATTTTCTTGGTCCTTATTATAAGACACAATCAGCGACAACAATCTTGGCTTTCCTGGGGTCTGCCAGGGCTATGCTCCAACCCCTTCGCAGCTTAAAAGGCCTTATATCTCAGGAACAGTACACATCCCAACCCCTAAACCATATATATTCATATGCCTTATGATAAGATGGATTCAGTGATACCATTCAGGGCTCTGTTGGGTCCATGTTTCATCCTTCCTCCTCATAAAAGGCCTAATATTTCAGATACAGAGTCCACATGGGTGCTCATTTTGAAATGGGGGTTTGTTTGGGAGACTTTATAATCAATAAATTAAAACCTGAAACCATACATGGCTGCCAGTGGGCAGTGTCCGCCTGAGTTCTGGTGAGCATTGTGGCCCATGGGCCTCTTGTTATCTTAAACTGCTGGGTTGATTGAGTGTGTGTGTGTTTCAGTTTTACGCCCCACCAACAGCTAAGGTCATACGGAGACGGGACCTCGGTTTAAAGACTCATCTGAAAGTCTGGAAAAGCCCGAGATCGATCCTGCGATCCCTGGCTTATCAGGCGAGTAGCATAACCACTACACCACAGAGGCTTCTACTGCTCCATGGGTTGATTGAAACCAAATTATATGAAAAGCCTCTATGGGAAGAGTGGAACCAACATTTGTTCGTAAGGACTGGGTCACATGACCAATATGGCCGCCATGCCCATATATGGTAAAAACCTTTAACAATTTTCTTCTCAAGAACCAAATATCCGATGAACATGAAACTTGGTATGCAGCACCAGGGACTAGGGCCCTACCAAGTTTGTTCAAACGATGACCTTTGGTTGTCCTTAGCCTGTTTTACGTCAAGGTCAAATTTGGTCACTTAGATATTTGTATGGAAAAAGGCAAAATAGTGGATATTTCTGATTGCCTGGTGGGCTGTGGCATCAGAAATGATATTTGCAGTTAGCTGAATGGAAGTTTATCCATTCCAAAGGTCAAGGTCATTTACACAGGGCATCAGAAATGATAGTTGCAGTTAGCTGAATGGATGTTTATCAATTCCAAAGGTCAAGGTCATTTACACATTATTTATATTTTTCTCAGGAACCAAATGGCCGATGACCTTGAAATTTGGGACGCAGGCCCTTCCAAATTTGTTTAAATGGTGACATTTGGTTGACATTCACCTGTTTTACGTCAAGGTCAATTTTGGTCTCTAATACATTTGTATGGAAAAAAGGCAAGGCAGTGGATTTTACTGATTGCATGGTAACACGTCGCATCAGAAATATTATTTACAAACAGCTGAATGGAAGTTAATCAATTCCAAAGGTCAAGGTCATTACTGACCTTTGCCTTGGATGGCTCAGATTGTGTATTTTTTATCTTCTTCTCCACTAAAACTGCTGTGCTGATTGAAACCAAATTACATGAAAAGCCTTCATGGGATGAGGCAATGAAAAGTTATTCCTGGGATGTATCACATGACCAAGATGGACACCATGCCTGCATATGGTATAAACCACATGACCTCTGGTGAGTGTAGTGGCCCATAGGCCTCTTGTTTGGTCTAACGACACGTCAACCCTTGTGGGTCATTTTGTGTCGTCTCCTAGAGAATGGGAGAAAAGAGATAGAAGAAATAGTAGAGGAGATGAAAGTAAGGGACAGGGGAGAAAGAGGAAAATGAATGGAAGTGTAGAAACAGTAGTACTAACAACATTCCCGCTACTCTTCAAGGACAGCAGGCTTTGTCCAACTGTAAGCCAATATCAATTGTCTGGCCCAATTCAGGGCGTTAGAATGTGCGCATCGTTTTTGACACATTACGAAAACACGCCTATTCAAATATATTGGTAAAATTTTACCACCAAAAATGAAATTTTTCACAAAAAATCCTGATATATATTTCATATTTCTGCTCAAAAATTGATTGTGTGTACTCGTTAGAGCCGCCTCGCGGCGAGGCGGTTCTAGCGGGTACCTATAATCTATGTTTTTGAGCCGAAATAAGAAAATAATGTATACACCTGTAAACCCCAGTTTTACTATATAAAAGTTGGGTTTAAGGGGTCAAAATAATATAGACATGTTTGCGTGATGGGTATCATTTTATTCCTTTATTTATTTTACATAATCACGAAAAAGCATGTCATTATATTAAGCTCTGAAGCATGCCGCAAAGCAATTGAAGCTGTAAATAATAATAAAAATGGGAGAATTTTCAAAAGTATCTCACATTCTTATTCTTTTTTTCTCAAATGCACATATAGATGTCCTATTTAGTAACGTTGTATCCACACCGATCTCCTATTGTAGTGGGAGCCCCGAGACCCGTCTAGGGTTTCATTTTATGTGGGGTCGAGGTGGAATTGGGGCCGTGGTGTCTAGGGTCCGAGGTGGTTTTGTGGCCGGGGTGTACTGTTACCATCGGAATTCCCGCAATTTGTCTATCACGAAAGCACGCCTGTACAAATACATGGTAAACTGTACTGCCGAAAAAAACCCTAAAATTTTAAGATGAAGATTGTGATATTTTTCTTAGTTCTGCTCAAAATATAGACTGTGGGTACTCGTTAGAACCGCCTCGTCGAAGCGGTTCTAACGAGTACCCACACTTTACATTTTAGAGCAGAAATAAGAAAATAAGGTTTACCCCTGTAAACTCCAGTTTTACTATATAAAAGTGGGGTTCTTTGGGGTCAAAACTATATAGGCGTGTTTTCGTGATGTTAACAGCTTAGCAGCAAATCTGCATACAACTATAGCTGGTGTTTATGAACACTATGCCCCCAACTTCTTAACCCTAACACTGCTTGCCACTAACAGTTATTGAAATGGATGCAATGCTGAAATTTTCAAAGGACCATAAATCAAGAAAAACAAAAATAAATCAGGTCATCTACTTATCATCCGCTTTCAAAGACAATGCCTCACATAGTTTTAGAGATATTTTGCCTACAAAGTTAAAATGCCCAAAATTTTCAAAGGGCATAACGGGATTTCTATGTTATTTAATGAAGTGAGAAATAACTCGAAAATGGGAGATAATTCTGATAAAAGGGGAGATAATTCGGATGAGAAAAAAAGGGTTAACTATTTTTTCATGAGGAATCCATATATGAAATTTCAAAACACTAGAATACATGGTTCTTAAGTAATGCTATGAACAAGAAAGCGTGACGAACGAACGAACAGACAAGCCAAAAACAGTATCCCCCCACCCCATCCAGCAAGTTTTTCAAAGTTGGGGGTATAAATATTGTCAAGGAGAAAACACTTTCTGGCAATACCATAATGTGTATTTTTTATGCCTTCAAACGGCTTTTCCTCCTTAACCAGTGAATGGAATTTTAAGTAAATTCACATGTTCACTGGACCGGCTGATATACTGTTGTGTTTCAGGCTTTGTTGACCAGTGATTGAGGAAGACTGCTATAAGACCAGACATCTTTTTAGACCATTGGAAGCTCAGAAGAAAATGTTCGCACTACGACCGAGCGATGTTTCCCCGCTGTCACTACGATGCATGTACTGTAGCTCAGAAAGGAGATTGTGCTCCTTTCGTGAACTTCAAAAAGGGGATTATATTATAATTGCTGGTGAAAAAGGACTGTTCACCTTCGGGGAGAAACAGACCAAAATCTACTCACGCCATGCCATTGTGAAAGACGTTCAACCCGTAAATAGGGAGGGAAGTAAGGCTATTTTGACACTGATACAGTTCAAGTCCATGCCCTTTGACCAAAGCAGCAAAAATTAGAGAGACAGTCGAAATCAAACATATGCAGTATGATAAAATATACTTGATAAAATATCGACACCAGACACATTCCCCAGAGGAAATCATTCGAAGGGGAGAGAAACTAACGGGGGAGAATATCGAATGCAGTGGGCTTTTCTGCTACTGTGAGCATTTTTTTCTGCAACTGTGAGCATTTTTTCTGCTACTGTGAGCATTTTTTTCTGCAATTGTGAGCATTTTTTCTGCAACTGTGAGCATTTTTTTCTGCTACTATGAACATTTTTTTCTGCAACTGTGAGCATTTTTTCTGCAACTGTGAGCATTTATCGCTTTGAAGTGTATAGTTTACCGGCACAAGGGTTTTTGAACGCATCTATGATTTTTCGAAAATGGCCATATCATTCGTTGCAAACGTTTTTCCCGGGACTGACTTGTCATAGGTCACTTCTAATCGGAGATGAAAAGATAATCAATTATCATTCTTGTCAGTGCGATCGATAATCGATTAGTAATCACTGAAGATTTGGTCATAATTTTACCTGTCTGGCTTTCTTTCTGAGCATGACTCCTACCATATGCTGTACTTTGCCATATGTGTTTGAACAGACAGACCTGAGCAAACAGTGTAGACCCAGATGAGACGCCGCAGAACGCGGCGTCTCATCTTGGTCTGCACTTTTTTACCACTCCTACAGCTGTTTTAGGCACAACTTTGGGTAGTAAATTGTACTTATCAAGTAATCGATTGCAAGCAAATCAGTAATGATATTCATTTTTGTGGAATTTATCGATTGAATAATCGATTATCCGATTTATCGTGCCAACCTTAATTGCCGGTGGTCATGCTCATGTACCGTGCGCTCTCATCACAACTATCGGAGAACATAAACTTGTCAACAAACTTGTCCAGGGTGGGAGTCTCCGTGGTATAGTGCTTTAGTGGTCGTGGGCTTCCAGACTTTCGGATGAGTCTTAAAAATGATGCCCCGTCTCCGTATGACCTTAGTTGTTGGTGGGACGAAAAACTCAAAACAGACACTCCTATATTATTACCTCACCTGATCCGAAGGTTCCGGGGGAGCTATTATGATCACTCACCGTCCGTCGTCGTCGTCCGTCCACAATTTCTTCAACTGACATCTCCTCCTTAACCACTGAAACCGGAAGGCCCAGGTCTTTGATATTTGGTACGTAGCTTCATCTAGTGGACCTCTATCAAGATTTTCATATTATAGCAAATGATATAGACATTTGTTAGAATCGCCTCTTTAACAAATGATACAGACATTTGTTAGAATCGCCTCTGTAACAAATGATATAGACATTTGTAAGAATCACCTCTGCAGCAAATGATATAGACATTTGTTAGTATCGCCTCTGTAACAAATGGTATAGACATTTGTTAAAACCTCTGTAACAAATGATAAAGACATTTGTTACAATCGCCTCAGTAACAAATGATATAGACATTTGTAAGAATCGCCTCAGTAACAAATGATATAGACATTTGCTAGAATCGCCTCTGTAGCAAATGATATAGACATTTGTTACAATCGCGTCTGTATCAAATGATATAGATATTTGTTAGAATTGCCCCGGTGGGGCGAGTCTAACTAATGTCTATAACATTGTATCGGAGTTACACCTGTGGACACAAAACCGTTAAAACTCCTATGAAATAACTTTCAATGAATCTCTTTGCGTCAAGTTAGTTTGACAAGCAAATGCCATTCATCAAAGAATTCTAAAACTAGATCAAGCAATTGGTTGGTCGTATTTTGGCAAACACTTTCTGATTGACATTTGAGATGTATTTTGATTGGACAGTGCAGGAGTCAGCAATGAAATGTACACCGCCTTGTGTTTTATATTTATTTCTGTCTGACACTTGACTGATAGGATGTTAGGATATATTGAATGATGTTTCAAGTCATAATGAAATGAAGCTCATTAAAGTATGAACGGTTTTGTGTCCACGGGTGTATGAAGGGGATAAGGCCCTTTATCGTGCTCCTTTATGGCAGAAAATTCTTTATAACGTCACAGTATTAGGAAACGAATGCTGCCGTAATAACGAGGGTCCTTTGCATATTCTTCTAGCACCAGACATGAGAATATGGAGGCTCCTGTTTCAGGCTGCCCAATGTCCTAGTGATTTTGTTTGATTTGAGGTTTAATGTCCCTGGCAACACTATAGGTCATTTTGTAAACGTTGCTTCCAGTTTTGTGGGACTTTTACCCGACGATTAGATTAAATGACATCTCAAGCCCTGTTGCCCAATGAAAGCAATATGGTTTATAAGCATGGACGATCCGACTCGCACCGCTTTGCCTTGGCAGGCTTAGTTCCTCTAAGGAGTTTACCAGTAGTTGTTTGTAGTCGGTTTCAGTTTTGCGTGGAAGCATCATTCAGAACATCTATATCTTAAGCCCCGATGGGCGGGGGCCTCGCCAATGTATGATACAAGGATTGGTATGTGGTAATGTTTCATTCACTACTTTTTCTCATTTGATACTTAACATGTACTCAGTGAAACTAAGTGCATAATGTCTAATCTTCCATTCCATGGTTTTCATTATTTGTGCATATATTGTGAATATAAACAATCAATGGAATGGATACACCTGAAACGACCTTATACAAAGATCCAAGTTGATAAGAAAGCATATATGAAGACTGTAAAGTTGTAAACACCTTGTTACAATGGGTTAACAAGGATTGTTCCATTTTATACTGGTGGACTCTTCCACTGCTGAATGTTGGACAAGTCCATTTCTCATATAAAGGGTGTCAAGCCAATATTTTCGTTTTTAAAAAGTTGGGGTGGGGGTGGGGGGGGGACATATTGCTTCTGGGTTGTCCGGTCGTTCGTTGGGGCGGGGGTTGGGGTGCATATTGCTTCTGGGTTGTCCGTTCGTTCGTACGTCACGCTTTCTTGTGCATAGCATTTCTTTATAACCATTTATCATATGACGTCGCGTCTGAGAGTGTAATAACGTCATGTATTATTTTCGATAATCCACTAGTGGATTAAATATGCAAATTAGCTAGATACGTCCCGTAACGTTACATGTACGACGTCCTTAACGAAGTCGCGTTTACTAACGGCGAAACATTGATATTTTTGTAAACAATCGTGAATAAAATGCGTTTTAAGTGTCATATGATAAATAGAATCTTGCATTCGTGCTCATGTATAATTGAATTTATTAAACTCGTTGAGGAAAAGGGATAAAATGCTCGGCAAAGCCTCGCATTTTATCCCTTTTCCTCAACTCGTTTAATAAATTCAATAATACATGAACACTCATGTAAGATCCTCTATATATAATATTGTTTTGAAATTTCATATATTGATTCCTCATGAGAAAAAAGTTGATCCGTATTTTTTCTTACCCAAATTATCTCTCCTTTACGAGTTATTTCCCTTTTAATAAAATAACATTGAACTATCGGAAAAAGTATTTGATTTAATTGTGTTGCTTTCTGGTGCATAGCGTAACCTTATAACCATGCATGCTAGAGTTTTGAAATTTCATATATGGATTCCTAGGGGAAAATGGTTTACCCATATTTTTTTCTGATCCAAATTATCTCCCCTTTTTGAGTTAGTTCCCCTTTAATTAAATAACATAGAAATCTCGTTAGCAAGATATCAAAACAAGAGGACCATGAAGTCTTGATCGCTCGCCTGAGCCCTGTGTATTATTTGGACCCTTTTTCCCCATCTAAGTGACTATTTGGCACTGATAAATATCAAGGGCAGATGATGTAATAACCAAAATTGGCAGAGTGACTGTTCTTGGCCATCCTTTCGTGTTTTATATATCTGTAAAGATTTCAAGATATTCCACATGGCAAAGGCGAAAAAAGGGGAAAAAATAACATAAAAAAAACACACACACACACACACACAAAAAAAAAAACATTTTTCAAGTCCATTCAGGGCTGGTTGCTCAAGATCAAGGATGGTCACAGTGGTGGTCCCTGGCTATAATATGCTTCCTTTAGTGGTTCCTTATTTGTGAAGTTCCATCCATATATTTCATTAGGTAAAGGAAACCCATTTAATGGGAATTGTTAGCGGTCAAAACTCTGTCAAATGTTAACGTATTTTGCTACTTAACAATCACAAACAGGCTTCCTTTTGTGGTCATATTATCTTTGAAGTTTCATCCAAATATTAAAAAAAGTAAATGAATAAAAGTTCAAAAACCATTTAATAGAAATCGCTAATGGCCATAACTCTGTCAAAATTTTAAAATTTGAAGAAAATCCATGAAAGAAATATTCAAGCTATCGGTCAGAAACGCCCCATAACCATTTATTTCGAATTCTAACGCAGCGCGCCTATACACGGGGGTAATACCATTTTCTATACTGTGTTGTCGACCGAGCCGGTACTGTGTAAAGCTGCTGTCGACCGAGAAATACGGCTTTCGACCGAGCAGTACG
The DNA here is from genome assembly GCA_963580285.1 of Lucinisca nassula. Classification (NCBI taxonomy): domain Eukaryota; kingdom Metazoa; phylum Mollusca; class Bivalvia; order Lucinida; family Lucinidae; genus Lucinisca; species Lucinisca nassula. Next base: position 42,846,194 of record OY757024.1, on the reverse strand, counting down.
GATGTCGATAGAGGAGGGTCTTCGATTTTGAAGCACTTGGAGAGGCGAAAACGCTAGTTTAAACATTTACAAACGATGTCGGTGTTTTAAAGAGACAAGCTGTTAATTGTCTGTTCACTTATAGAGAGTCGTGAGTCTGAAAAACACTATAAAATACCGGGTCTTTCGAAAAAAATCAGTTTTCACAGAATTTCATTAATCTAATGCATTATGAAAAGTAGGAAAGCAATAAAACACCATATATATTTTATCTACCATTTACGCTTCGACAACAACGTGGGTTTGACATAATTCATGCACTCTAGGAGTTTTTATAGACCTTTGAAAAATGTCGGGTTAGAAATACGACCGTCGATGGTATCCTAGTCTGATTGATACGACTGTCGACGAAATATAAAAACTACATTTCAAGTACTGCTGTTAAAATACATGATTTATTCTATGATTATTACTGAAATCTGCACTATAAGGCAGATTTCACTGGGAACCATGAAGAAAAATGTATGTTTTGTGCGAACTGGTGTCTTAAAGTCGCAACAATCACCAAGAATAGCTCCATCCTTAACTCTCCCATATTTAGTTTACATAACAGGCTACAAGGCTGGTCACTGATGTAAACACTTGAACATGTAAATGCCAAATCAGATTGAAATTAAACTGCAAAAAAATGTTGCAAACCTGTGCAAATGCTCTTGAAGAATAATGTCGGAAGGATCACAGGCGCTTGAAGTTTAAACGCTTAAACATTTCAAATTTGTTTGAAAGGGCCATAACGAAATTGAATATTGACTACGTCAATAAATATTAACATTCCTGTTTAGTTTTTTTTTTTTTGTTTTACGGCCCTTTCAAGATTATTTCACTCATATCGAGCCGATCGTTAATCAGAGGTGGGCGAAAACCGGAGTACCCGCAGAAAAACCACCTGACATTCCGTTGCAGAACTTGGCGTCTCACATGTGACCCGAGCGAGGCTCGAACCACAGCGGTGAGAGACCTAATGATCAAGAGTCAGCGCTCTTAACCACTAGGCCACGGAGACCCGTTGTTTAGGTTTTGAGCTAATAACTTCAAGCGCATGTGCAGAGACGAATATATGACAAACAGTAGGGTTGATCAGCAGACTTTACGAAAACATGCATATTAAAATAAATTGAAAATTTTACCCTAAAAACAATTAAAGCACTGAGAGTACTGGTGGGTCGATTGTCTCAGGGTGTAGTTAGAAAAAATGGGCCTGAGCGTGGACTGTTTCGTTTAACCCTTAAACTCCTTTACTGAAAGCAAACCGTGTAGGCCATGATCAGACGCTGCGTTTTTCGGCGCCTGACCCTTAAATTCCTATACTCTAAGCAAACAGTGAAGACCCTGATCAGACGCCGCGTTCTGTGGCGTCTGATCTGGGTCTACACTGTTTGCCTAGCACAACCCATGATTCCAGCCCAGATTTTACAGTTAACCTTATCACGTAAACACGCTGACCTCACTGCGATAAAATTCTATAAATAACTAGGCACAAAGAATTCAAGGTCAACCCAGGGTCACCATTTTAGCACTTTATGATGGGCCTACACTCCCAGTGCTATTTATCAAGTTTCATGGAAATCTGCCCAGTGGTTCTGGAGAAGACTATTTTTGAAGGGTTTTTACCGTATATGGCTTAGCGGTCATTTTGGTCATATGACCTGGACCCCATGAGCAAATTTTGGTTTTACCCATCCCATGGAGGCTCCATATGAAATTTGACTTCAATCGGCCCAACGGTTTCCGAGGAGAAGCAGTTCGAAAATTTTCACATTTTTCGCCTCGGCGAGGCTATACTAAATGGAATGTAATATTTGGCAAGTTCATTGGTTAGATCTCATTGATATATATCAGTATGCCAAAAATATTTAAATATTCCAATCGGCTAAGTCACTATCACCAATTTTCACAAACGGGTTACGGACGGACAAACAGACTGACAGAATGACACGGTGATTTTAGGGCACTCTTAGAAAATCATCCGACTTCAGTCGGTCGCTTTTTCTGCGGGTCGTGCAATCTGCGTGGATTCCTACAAATCAGTGATAGTCACGTGGACTCCAGCACTAATAGAGGTTTTGTCCTTTATACCTTTGGGTCGATTGATAAACAATCGACCCAAAAATGAAAAATTTCTGCTCAAAAATAGATTGTGTGAACGCGCGGTTCTAGCAAGTGCCTAGAATCTATGTATATGGGCAGAAATATGAAAAATAAGGTTTACCCCTGTAAACCCAAGTTTCACTATATAAAAGTGGGGTTCAAGGGGGTCAAAATTATATAGGCGTGTTTTCGTGATGAGCTCCTTTTCCGACTACCCAAAATTTTAAGCAGAAAAGCTCTTCAGTCCACGTGACTATCACAGACTTGTCCGAATTACTTTTTTTTATAGAAAACAGCCGCAGTGACTGAGGTCAGAGTGTTGTGTAAGAGGGTTATCTTTGAATAATAGGTTGGGCTTGGCAAACAGTGAAGACCCAGACCAGACGCCACAGAATGCGGCGTCTGATCAAGATCTACACTATATACTTAAAATCGGATTTCAAGGGTAAATTAAGCAGTTTAAATTACAGGCCAGGACTTTTTCCGACCTATAGTCAGCGACAATCGACCCACCAGTACTCTTAGTGCTTTGATTTTGCGTTTGTTATGTGTGCGCAAGTGCATATTTAAGTAAAGGAGGTTTAAATGGTTAACGCTGAGCAGAAATCGACCGTACATGAGTAGTGGTAAACCGCTTAGTGGGTCTTAGCCTGCCCAGGCAAAGTGGTGCGAGTTGGACCGTCCGTGCATATAATGACATTTTATCTCAATGTCGGGTAAAAGTCCCACAATATTGAAAGCAGCGTCTCCAAAATGACCCAAATAGTGTTGACGGGAACGTTAAACCTCCCTCAAACAAACAAACATAACCACATACAGGTACCCTGCCGTAATATGTCGGTGTTATGGTTTCAATGTTGATAAAAACTCGTCTATTTATAAATCATAACAAACAACGGTGTTTTCCACATACGTAACGGGTTATATTCTAACACAAAAGCACTTAATTTTGCAGTGTCAATGTAATCAGTTGCGTAGCGCAACTTGTAGCGAAAAGCGCCTAAAACGACTGTTTTACTCTCCTGAGGGTCGCAGGTTCGATCCCCGCAGACAACCTTTTTCATAAAGCTATTCAAAGCATGATTTATTTTTTTTTCTTGGTGATTTTTTTATAAAATAGTTTCAGAATTTACATTTTTATTATTTCTTTTTTAATTTTCAATTCTGTTTATTATTTTTGTATTATTATTTTTTCGTGAATGGTTATCTATTTATTTTAAAGTTCAATACATATCATGCACAATTTTAAAGATCAACTTCGCATTTGATTTATAATAGTGAATAAAAAAGAAACACCAGCAAGTACATGTACAAGAGAATTGAAATACAAGATGCCATAATTTGATACAATGGAAAAAAAATGTTAAAGAAAAAACATCCCCAGCGGGATTCGAACCCGCATACTTCAGCTCTACAGGCCCGTGACTTTACCACTTGGCTAGCGTCGATACAGTGCAGGTATGGTATTTTTTAGCCTGATACCATCACATTAATAGGGAGTCACCAAAAATAAAATTAGATCATCCAAAAATAACATATAATTGCGTAGATAAATTTAGAAATAACCTTTATTTACAATAATATTGACAATACTAAGCTGACAACTGATGTCGGTTTTACTGTAACTGTACCGACATGTTAAGATAGTTTATCAGTTGTCTATGTTGATATTAGAACAGACTTTTTGTCATTCCTAACGGGTATTCACTGGGCAATGTCTTGACATGTCCCGTGCTTAGCTGTATTTGAAACAAAAATCACCTATCAGCGGTAATATGGTTTCTAATAAGTTGTTTGGAATTGTGGGTATGCAAATGCTGACGGGTGGTCAATGTCAGTATGGTCGTCGTGATTTCCTCACCAGATGCAGTTTTGCAGCCAGTGTCCGACCCTATATAACACAACGCAGAACTGTACAAAACCGCTGTATCCTATAACTTGTCTACGGAAGGCTTTCTAAGATTTTTTAAAAAGCTACACGTGTATATTTAAACGAAATTTAGTAATCGGCATAATATGATTTAATAGAGAAGAAGAAGAAGAAGAAGAAGAAGAAGAAGAAGAAGAAGAAGAAGAAGAAGAAGAAGACCTTATACCTTGCCACACACCTGCGTCACTGTCACCACCAACACTTCCAATATGTCTATGGATGGCTTTGTTGAACCGTAAATTTCTCATTTCGTAAATTTCACACCCAAATTTACATATGGTCAATTTCGAAAAATTTTGATGTCTGAATTTTCTGACATATAAAGAATTGGTAAGTATTCGCCACACCTGTGAAAACCTAGTGCGACTTTTTATAGGTCAATTCCTCACACATGTGAAGATTTCGTTGACAATGTCTGACGTGTAAAGAAATGTTTATGGGGTTTGGAGAATTTGTACCAATTACACTTACATCTGTCTTACATGAAAAGAACTGGTACCAATTTCTCACACAAGAGTGTATTTGATACCAATACTTCATACATTTGTGGAATCGGTACCAAATCCACACAGAAGCCTCCGTGGTGTAGTGGTTATGCTACTCGCCTTGTAAACAAGGGGTCGCAGGATCGATCCCTGGCTTCTCCGGACATTCGGATGAGTCTTTAAACCGAGGTGCCGTCTCCATTATGACCTTAGTTGTTGGTGGGACGAAAAACTCAAACACTCACTCACTCACCAAATCCACACACATGTGAAGAATCTCAATTAGTTGCCTACCAACTTTCACTGGCTGTAATAGTTTCTGAAAAATCAATTACTTTAATTTTTCCTATAGAAAAGGACAGGTTGTAAAATTTGACCGTGTCTGGAGATAAGTTCGGGGTAATCCTAAGATCATCATTTTAACAAATTATGATGTGCTGGAGCCCTATCTGTTACATACAAAGTTACGAGAAGCTTTTCAATGGTTTATTCATATATGGGTGTGGTAGCCATCTTTGTCATGTGACCCAGATGTCGTGAACAAACTAGCGTTCCCCCTACCCAAAGAGGTTCAAAACATGTTGGCTTTGATTGGCCAATCGGTTTTCAGACATTACGAAAACACGTATGGGGCACCGATTTACTATTTAATCCGTATTTATAGATATCCATAAATCGAATTATGGATATCCATAATTCGATTTATGGATATCCATAATTCGAATTATGGATATCCATAAATCACCGCCAAAGCTTTTGGTTTAATGATTTCTCCCTAAAACACGTGATTGTTTATTGTAAAAATCTTCAAAATCTTCAAGGCCTTCATCATCGCTGGAAGATGATGGCCGGTCAAAGGGACCTATCTGCCGTGCAGCCTTTTCAGCCCGTAAGGCTTCCAAAGCAACGGACGGCATACGCTGAACGCCCGCCATGTGTGCAGTTAAATATCGGAACCAGCCGTAATATCTGGAAATTCCGGTCAACGCATCCGGTCCCTTTGGAATCACCTCTTTGAGGACTGTGCACCTAATCGGACGAAAGATTATAATGATCCAAACAGGCAATCCGCGCATGCTTTCTGGAGAAAAATGCACACGGTCGTTATATATAGTATTAACATATATCCATATAACACTCTATTTGACGGCCCCTGCCCATCGGGGCTTGAAGAAATAAATGGGCTGCATGATGCTTCCACGCAGAGCTGAAACCGACGCGCACACGAGTACTGGTAAACTGCTTAGAGGATCTATGCCTGCCCAGGCAAAGCGGTACGAGTCGGTCCGTCCATGTTAATAAACCCTATTGGTTCATTTGGGTGGCAGGGCTTGAGATGTCACTTCATCTCAAGGTCGGGTAAAAGTCCCACAAAATTGGAAGCATCGTCTCCAAAATGACCTTCACGGGGACGGGGACGTTAAACCTCAAATCAAACAAACAAATACTCTACTTGAGATGTATGGAGTACCAAGCAGATTCAGATATATCTCCTGGCCCCCGCCCATTGGGGCTTGGAGAAATAGATTTGGCTGCATGAGCTGAGAGTACTGGTAAATCGTTTAGAAGGTCTAAATCTGTCCAATGGGCGACAGGGATTGAGATGATTGTTTGTTTGTTTGTATTTGAATTTAACGGGATAGTTAACAATAATTTAGGTCATTTTTGAGCCGGTCAGTTTACCTATCTACACTTTTCCTGGGCAGGCTGAGAAATCAGAAATAAATTATTGGTTTAGACTCATATTCTAGACAGGTTTTTAATTATTTGGACCCCATTTTGATTTTTATCAGTCTTTGTTGACTGGCTATTCGAAATTCGCAAAATTGCAGTATGTTTCCTCTGGTGTTCTTTGCCGGATCATTACAGGGTCACTGATGAGGCTTTATAAGCCGAAACTACGTAGTATGACCCGTCTTCTTTCTTATGAATGTTTTCATTGCTCTTAAAGGAACTCATTTTTGATTTTATTTGCCTTCACTGCAGCTGGTGTTGTGCCGTGTGGCGGCCGTAAAACGTCCCCCCGTACATCAACCATAGTGCAGTTTATATTTTTCTTTTGGTCCTTTGAGATCAGCGTGAATATTCTGAGAAATCAGAAATAAATTATTGGTTTAGACTCATATTCTAGACAGGTTTTTAATTATTTGGACCCCATTTTGATTTATATCAGTCTTTGTATCGACTGCCTATTCGAAACTTCGCAAAATTGCAGTATGTTTCCTCTGGCGTTCTTTGCCGGATCATTACAGGGTCACTGATGAGGTTTTATTAGCCGAAACTACGTAGTATGACCCATCTTCTTTCTTATGAATGTTTTCATTGCTCTTAAAGGAACTCATTTTTTATTTTTATTATATGTAAGCAGTTAACCAGTACAGTGCACATCCTTTCGCCAGAAACTGACAACTGCCCTGCTTGAATCAGCGGAAGGGAGAGAATGACTGTAGAAAATATTTCATGATCAATCTCCACGAAAGAATGTTGCCGACCACGGCAGGTATCGAACCCGCTTCCTCCTGATCACCAGTCAGACGCGCATCCGACTGAGCTACCGAAGCCGGCGGGATTGAGATGTCATTTAATCTCAATGAAGGCTTAATGATCAACATAATTGGAAGTAACGTCTCCAAAAATGCCCTAAATAACATTGAAGGGGACGTTAAACCTCAAATCAAACAAAACATATCTCTCCCACACCATAGGCCACCACTTAGCCTACCCGACATTACCTCCTTCTTCATCCCGGCTTTTATTACACACCTAAATCGGAAATCTGACGCGAATAGTCATTATTCATTAGGTTTCTTTGCAGAGGAGAATTATGGATATCCATAATTCGATTTATGGATATCCATAAATCAGCCGAATAATGGATATCCATAATTAGAATTAAGGATATCCATAATTCGATTAATGGATATCCATATTTCGATCTAAATTAATGATATCCATAAAACGATTAATGGATATGCATAATTCGATTTATGGATATCCATAATTTGATTTATGGATATCCATAAATCAGCCGAATAATGGATATCCATAATTCGATGTATGGATATCAATAAATCGAATAATTGATATCCATTATTCGATTTATGTATATCATTAATTCACATCGATTTATGGATATCCATAATTCGAATTATGGATATCCATAATTCGAATTATGGATATCTATAAATACGGAATAAATAGTAAAACGGCGCCCCATAAACACGCCTCTCAATATGAACATTTTCGCACGGAATTTTGCTCGTTTCTGCTCTAAACATAGAATGAGGGCACTCGTTAGAATAGCCTCGATGAGGCGGTTCTAACGAATACCCACAATCTGTTTTTGCTGAAATTATAAAAATAATATACACGCCTGTATACCCCAGTTTTACTATATAAAAGTGGGGTTTACGGAGGTCAATATCACATAGGCGTGTTTTAATGATGGATGAGATGTTTGCAGAATGTGAACGAACGACAACGGATGCCGGGGCATGAGTATACTCACTTGCTGAGCTTGCGGCTATGGTGAGCTAAAAACCTAATGACCAATCTCATTGGTGACGGGCCTCCGTGGCCTAGTGGTTAAGAGCGCAGACTCTTGATCATTAGGTCCCTCACCGCTGTGGTTCGAGCCTCGCTTGGGTCACAGGTGAGATGCCAAATTCTGCAAAGGAAGGTCAGGTGGTTTTTCTCCGGGTACTCAGGTTTTCGCCCACAAAATTGGAAGAAACGTCTCCAAAATGACCTTTACAGTGTTGACGGGAACGTTAAACCTCAAATCAAACAAACAAAACAAAGCAACGATAGTTTATTATCAATCAGCCATTTCAAACAAACAAACAAAGCCTGACGAAGAAAGCAAAAGTATTTTATTGTTTAACTGGGGTTAATTTTCAGTAAATCTGACCCTTACACTCTCGTTGAATCATCGACATCCGTACCCAGTAACGTCGACAACTGGACCCCGCAAACTTTCACTTCATCGACAGCCGTATCGATGAAACTATAAACAGTTCCACAGATGCATATAAAGACATGATGACACACAAATAAAAGGTTATCGCGTATGTTAATGATGTATCTGCATCATTTCGTCCTCGATATTCCATGACACTGAATAAGAGCAACGCATTTCCCCGGAAGTACTTATTTTATATATTTTCACGTTTAATTCCGCTCAGCGTCAAAACAGGCTATTAGTCAGACTTCCAAAACACTTGAAACCACAGCAAACTATTTCACAAACGATTCGACACCACAAAAATGGACAGACATACACAAAAATAACACATTTACAGCGAATTTATCGATAACCCTCCTCTGTCGACATTCGTACTGCTCGGTCGACAACCGTATTTCTCGGTCGACAGCAGCTTTACACAGTACCGGCTCGGTCGACAACACAGGAATGGTATTACCCCCGTGCTATATAGACAATGGAAAATAACTGTGTTTTATTCTACAACAAATCACAAGGAAGAGCGTGACGAGTGACGTCATTAAAAACTGCCAATTTATGACGACACTAGTCGATTTCCTTGACGTTAGACGGTGTAACGTCATATTCTCGCATCGAAAACGTTATAAAAGCATATAAATGCATATGTTTCAGTCGATAAATTTAGCGGGATTTCTTCTAACAATGGCGAAAAGTTGTGAGATTTTGAAGGAAACAACAACATTATTGCGGATTTTCGGCCTGTTAGAATCGAAATAGCTCAGCTCTAGTTTGTGATTTGTTGAGCAATAAATCACAGTTTGTCGGTCAGTTGTAAGTAGACAAATCACGCGCGCTACGCGCTCGTGATTTGATCTACTTTACAACTGACCTCCAAACTGTGATTTATTACTCAACAAATCACATAGTTAGAGCTGATCTATTTCTTAAATGAAAAGGGCTGTAATTCTGACAAATATTAACAGATTTTTCCCATTAACAATTCCATACCACTCATTCCCGGTATAAACACGTATGCAAATTTTGAAAATCTGAAAATTTCTCAAGTTATCGATCGGAAATTGTGCAGACGGATGGACGGATGGATGGACAGACAGACACTTGAAGGTATATCATAATACCCCACCACTATCTTGTGGTGGAGTATAAAATGGCATTGTTCCACCTTTTTCCCATTTAGAAGCCAAATGTCCAAAATTTGACCTTGGCGTAACATAGGTCAAGGTTAACCTAGGGTCATCATTTTTGCAAATTTGGTAGTACTCAATTACCTGATGCTACATACCAAGTTTCTAGACAATCGGCCAAGTGATTCTGGAGATAAAGATTTTTTAGGTTTTACCATATTTGGGCATGGTGGCCAACTTGGTCACATGACCTGGACCATTCAAATAAATTGGCTTTCCCTTGGTCTCCTAATATATATAAAATTCAAATGAAATTGGCCCAGTGGTTTCAGAGAAAATGTATTTTGAAATGTCAATGGACCTGCAATCCAAGTGACCTTGTGCCAAGGTCATGAAATGACCTTGACCTTTAGCATTCATTTTGTATCCTCATGTCACAGTCCACAATATTTTTCGAAAAATGCATTGTTCCACCTTTTTCAACATTTAAAAGCCAAATGAATGAACCAATTTGACCTTGACGTAAAATAGGTCACAGTCAGCCTAGTGTCATCACTGTTGCAAACTTGCAAGAACTCAGTCACCCAATGCTACCTACCAAGTTTCAAGACAATCAGCCCAGTGGTTCTGGAGAAGAAGATTTTTAGTTCACCTGGGACGAGGGCTCCAGTGGAGCTTATAGTATAGTGGGTCATCCGTCGTCCGTCCTTCCGTCCGTCCGTCGACACCTTTGACCAGTTATATCACTGCAACCTGCAGGCTAATCTCAACCATTTCTCATCTGTAGCATGCCTCTGGTGGGGCATTGATGACATAAGCTTTTTTCGAAATCGAACAAAAACTTTGGTTGCTATGGCAAGCACAAGGTCCCATAGATACAATGGGAAAATGCTTGTCATCACCATAGAGCCTTCAGTTTTGATTGGATCTTTCTGAAACTTATATGTAAGGTGGCTGGGAATAAAAAAACTCGGATGAGTTCGAAAACCTGCCAAGTCGGCCCGTTAATCTTAGAGTTACTTCCCCTAGCTTGCTGAACATGCCTATTTTTCATCGTAGCCCCTTCAGTGTTAATTGGATCTTCCTGAAACTTATATACAATTAAGTCCGGGTTAAAAGCTCGGATGAGTCGAAAACTAGCGATGTCGGACGATGACTCACGGAGTTATGTCCCCTACTTGGCTGGAAATGCTTATTAGCTCCACTGGCCGAAGGCCAGCGGGGCTATTGTCATGGCCCTGTGTCCGTCGTGCGTCCGTGCGGTCGTGCGTCCGTGCGTTAACTTTTTCTTTAAACATCTTCTCCTCCTAAACTACTGGGCCAATTGTAACCAAACTTCACAGGAATGTTCCTTACATAGTCCTCTTCTAAATTCCTTCAAAGAATTTTGTTACACCCAGAACTCTGGTTGCCATGGCAACAAAACCAAAAAAAAAAAAAAAAAAAAAAAATAAAAATCTTTAAAAATCTTCTCCTCCAAAACCACCTGTTGGATTTCATTTTTATTTTGCATGACTGTTCCTTGGGTTGACCTCTTTCAGATTCCTTGAAGAAATTTTGATCCGACAAAAACATGGCCGCCATGGGCGGGGCTTATTTTCCCTATTTAACATATAGTGTAATGCTAAAACATCTTCTCCTCCTAAACTATTAGGCCCATTGTAACCAAACTTCACAGGAATGTTACTTACTTAGTCCTCTTCTAAATTCCTTCATAGAATTTTGTTACACCCAGAACTCTGGTTGCCATGGCAACAAAACAACACAAAATATTAAAAATCTTTAAAAATCCTCTCCTCCAAAACCACCTGTTGGATTTCATTTTTATTTTGCATGAATGTTCCTTGGGTGGACCCCTTTCAGATTCATTGAAGAAATTTTGATCCGACAAAAAACATGGCCGCCATGGGCGGGGCTTATTTTCCCTATTTAACATATAGTGTAATGCTAAAACATCTCCTCCTAAACTACTGGGCCAATTGTAACCAAACTTCACAGGAATTTTCCTTACTTAGTCCTCTTCTAAATTCCTTCAAAGAATTTTGTTACACCCAGAATTCTGGTTGCCATGGCAACAAAACCACACAAAAAATTAAAAATCTTTAAACATCTTCTCCTCCAAACCCACCTGTTGGATTTCATTATCCCCTCAGACAACATAGTTGTGAGGGGGGATATAGCATTTGTCCCGTACGTACGTACGTAAGTACGTACTTTTGTCATCGCTCTAGCGCAATGTACGTACATACTTTTATCATCGCTCTAGCGCCACGTACGTTAGTACGTACTTTTGTCATCGCTCTAGCGCCTACATTTCTTGACCGATTTTAATATAACTTCACACAAACGTTCCTTACGACAATATCTGGAGCAAGATCGACTTTCAAGGTCATGACCTCAAGGTCAAGGTCACTCTGGCTATTTTTTGAAAAACTTTGTCATGGCTCTAGCGCCTACATTTCTCCCCCAATTTCAATATAACTTCAAACAAATGATCCTTATAAAAATATCTCGAGCGAGTTGGACTTTCAAGGTCATGACCTCAAGGTCAAGGTCACTGTGGCCATTTTTAGAAAAACATTGTCATCGCTCTAGCGCTTACATTTCTTCACCAATTTCAATATAACTTCACACAAATGATCCTTATAAAAATATCTTGAGCGAGTTCCACTTTCAAGGTCATGGCTTCAAGGTCAAGGTCACAGTGGCTATTTTTAGAAAAACTTTGTCATCGCTCTAGCTCCTACATTTCTTCACTGATTTCAATATAACTTCACACAAATGTTCCTTATGACAATATCTTGAGCGAGTTGGACTTTCAAGGTCATGACCTCAAGGTCAAGGTCACTGTGGCTATTTTTAGAAAAACATTTTCATCGCTCTAGCGCCTACATTTCTTCACCAATTTCAATATAACTTCACACAAATGTTCCTTATAAAAATATCTCCAGCGAGTTCGACTTTCCAACTCATGGCCTAAAGGTCAGGGTCACTGTGGCTATTTTTAGAAAAAACTTTGTCATCGGTTTATCGCCTATATTTCTTCACTGATTTCAATATAACTTCACACAAATGTTCCTTATGACAATATCTCAAGCGGGTTCGACTATCAATGTCAAGGCCTCAAGGTCAAGGTCACTGTGGCTATTTTTTAGAAAAACTTTGTCATCGCTCTAGCGTTTACATTTCTTCACCAATTTCAATATAACCTCATACAAATGTTCCTTATGACAATATCTCTAGCGAGTTCCACTTTCAAGGTCAAGGTCACTGTGTCTATTTTTAGAAAAACTTCGTCATCCCTCTAGCGCTTACATTTCTTCATTGATTTCAATATAACTTCACACAAATGTTCCTTATGACAATATCTCACCATTTCGACTTTCAAGGTCAAGGTCACTATGGCTATTTTTAGAAAACTTTGTTATCGTTCTAGCGCCTACATTTCTTCACTGATTTCAATATAACTTCACACAAATGTTGCTTATGACAATACCTCGAACGAGTTTGACTTTCAAGGTCAAGGTCACTGTGGCTATTTTTAGAAAAACTTTGTCATTGCTCTAGCGCTTACATTTTTTTCACCAATTTCAATATTACTTCACACAAATGTTCCTTATAACAATATCTCTAGTGAGTTCCACTTTCAAGGTCAAGGTCACTGTGGCTATTTTTAGAAAAACTTTGTCATGGCTGTAGGGCTTACATTTCTTCATCCATTTCAATATAACTTCACACAAATGTTCCTTATGACAATACCTCGAGCGAGTTTGACTTTCAAGGTCAAGGTCACTGTGGCTATTTTTAGAAAAACTTTGTCATTGCTCTAGTGACTACATTTTTTCACAAATTTCAATATAACTTCACACAAATGTTCCTTATGACAATATCTCGAGCTATTTAGACTTTCAAGGTCAAGGTCACTGTGGCTATTTTTAGAAAAACTTTGTCATCGCTCCAGCGCCTACATTTAGTGATGGGTTGTAATAGAACTTCACACAAATGTTTCTTATGATAATATGTCGACTTACTTCGACTTTCAAGGTCATGACCTCAAAGTCAAGGTCACTGTGGCTATCTTTAGAAAAACTTTGTCATCGCTCTACCGCCTACATTTATTAACAGATTTTAATATAACTTCACACAAAAGATGCTTATGATAATATCTTGAGCAAGATCTACTTTCGTGGTCATGGCCTCAAGTCAAGGTCACTATGGCTATTTTTAGAGAAACGTCATCACTCTAGAATGTACATTTATTGGAGGATTTTTAAACAAACTTTACACAAATGTTGCATATGATAATATCTCAAGCAAGTTGGACTTTTGCCATTTCAGTGTTTTCCACACACGAAGTTGTCTAGTGCGAGGGGATTTGTATCGCATGCGATGCCTTGTTTTTATTTTGCATGAAAGTTCCTTGGGTGGACCTCTTTTAGATTCCTTGAAGAAATTTTGATCCGACAAAAAACATGGCCGCCATGGGCGGGGCTTATTTTCACTATTTAACATATAACGTAATGCTAAAAAATCATTTTCTGCAAAAGTACTTGTGGGATTTCATTGTAATTTGGATGAATTGTCCTTGGATGGACTGTTGTCAGATTCCTTGAAAAAAATTTGATCTTACAAAAAAACATGGCCGCCATGGGCGAGGCTTATTTTCACTATATAACATATAGTGTAATGCTGAAAATATTTTCTGCAAAAGTTCTTGTTTTATTTCATAGTTATTTGGCATGCATGTTCCTTGGGTGGACCTCTGTCAGATTCCTTGAAGAAATTTTGATCCGACATAAAACATGGCTGCAGTGGGCGGGGTTTGTTTTCACTATATAACATGTAGTGTAATGTTAAAAAAGTCTTCTCTTCTTCAAAAGTTCTTGTTTATTTATTTATTTATTTATTTATTTATTTATTTAAAAGTACCTTCCTGTATCTGAATTAATCTCCTCCAATTTTGCGGACTATCACATATCTATAGAGGTCCACCTACAAATTGTCATTCTAAAATTCAAAACATCAGAAATTTCACATGCCCATCACACTGGTGATAGAACTGATGTTTTCAACACAAACTCTATTTGTACGACTTGATGTTTCAAAATAAATTCAAAATACTGAGGGAGATTGATTTATTAGACCTAATTATACTACAGTGTCAACAGTTCTCCAGATCCCTGAGGGTTAAAATTGGATAGTTGAAAAGGGAGGCATACCGAATCTGACGGAGGAAAGGGAAAAATAAATAAATAAAGAAATAAAAACATAAATCTGTTCATTTTTTAGCTCCACTGGCCAAAGACCGGCGGGTCTTATGTTATATGTTATGGCCCTGTGTCTGTTGTGCGTCTGTGCGGTTGTGCATCCGTGCGTTAACTTTTTTCTTTAAACATTTCCTCCTTAACTACTTGGTCGATTGTAACCAAACTTCACAGGAATGTTTCTCACATAGTCCTCTTCTGAATTCCTTCAAAGAATTTTGTTACATGCAGAACAAAATGGCATCGAAAGCAAAAAAAAATATTTAAAAATCTTCTCCTCCAAAACCGCTCAATGGATTTTATTCTTATTTTGCATAAATGTTCCTTGGGTGGACCTCTGTCAGATTCCTTGAAGAAATTCGGATCAGGCAAAAAACATGGCCACCATGGCCATGCCCCACATGACTGCCATGGCCATGCCCCTTGGCTCATTAGCTTTCAAAGACTTATATGGGGAAAAGTTTTAAAAACCTTCTCCTCCAAAACCGCTCAACGCAATGGATTTCATTCTTACTTTGCATGAATGTTCCTTGGGTGGACCTCTGTCAGATTCCTTGAAGCAATTTTGATCAGACAAAAAACATGGCCGCCATGGACACGCCCATTGGCTAATTAGCTTCCATAGACTCATAAAGGGATCTTTTTTTTTTTAATCTTCTCCTCCAAAACCGCTAAATGGATTTCGTTCTTAATTTTCATGAATGTTCCTTGTGTCTACCATTGTCAGATTCATTGAAGAAATTTTGATCAGACAAAAAACATGGCCGCCATGGCCACCACCTTTGGCTCATTAGCTTCCATAGACCAATAAACGGAAAAACTTCTTCTCTGAAACCATAAAGCCTAAAGCTAAGACATTTACAGTAAAACCTGTCTTAGTGGCCACCTCTATTAAGCAAGCAACCTGTCTTAAGCAAGCAGGCATTCAGTTCCCAAGAAAGGCAGATGTGTTAAATTTCACCTGTATTAAGCAAGAACCTGTCTTAAGCAAGCATATTTTGACTATCCCTTAGGCACTTGCTTAATACAGGTTGAACTGTAGTATGTAGCAAAGTTATGTGGTCACCTACTAAGTCCTGCGAACTATGACTCTTGAGTCCAAATTGGCAACGCCCCGGTGCTTAGTAGCTCCCATAGACTAATAATGACAAAATCTTGAAACTTTTCTCCTCTGAAACCATAAGGCCAAGAGCTTAGTATGTAGCAACTTGAAGTATTCATCTGCATAAATCCTGCCAACTATGCCCCTGGGGTCCAAATTGGCCACACCCTGAGGCCCATAAGCTCCCATAGACTTATACTGGGAAAAACTAACAAAAATCTTCTCTGAAACCATCAGTGCCCAGAGCTTAGATATTAAGTATGCAGCAACGTCAAGTGGTCATTCAAATAAATCCTGCCAACAATGCCCCTGGGGTAAAAAATTGGTCACGCCCAGAGGCATATTAGTTCCCATAGACTTATAATAGGAAAAACTTAAAAAAAATCTTCTTCTCAGTGAAACCATAAGGCCCAGAGCTTTAGATATTTAGAACGGAGCAATGCCAAATGGTCACTCACATAAATCCTGCCAACCATGGCTCTGGGGTCCAAAAAATATAGAATGGACATTCCTTGGGTGGATCACTTGTTTCTTTTTTACCCATTGCATGCGGGTAAACCCTAAATGGGTACCTTGGCAAACAGTGCTGGCCCAGATCAGACACCACAGAACACCATGTCTGATCAGGGCCTGCACTATTTGCTAACAGAATTTTCCATCAAAAATAGAAAAAAATAGGCCTGACACCCCTTATATGACAAATGGACTGGTCCAACATATAGCAATAGAAGAGTCCACTAGTATACCATTGGTTAATGTAATAAATATGACAATTGTCTGAAGTTAGCCGGTCGAGCGACAGGCCCTCTTGGGCCTCTTGTTTTGACATTGTCATCAGCGTCGCCTCTTCAGATTTGATCGGATCTTCTTGAAACTTACAAACAAGTAAGTCAGGGATAAAAGCTCGGATGATTTCGAAAACTAGCAATATCGGTCAATTACTGACGGAGTTGATCGGATCTTGTTGAAACTTACAAACAAGTAAGTCGGGGATAAAAGCTCGGATGAGTGAAAACCTAGCGATGTCGGTCGATTACTCACGGAGTTACGTATGTCCCCTTCCTTGATGAAAATGCTTATTTTTGACCGTGTCATCACCGTAGCCCCTTCAGTTTCGATCGGTGAGTTCGAAAACTGGGAAGTCGGCCTATCTATCATAGAGTTACGTCCCCTCCATTACGAAAACACACCTATACAAATACATTGTAACCTTTATCGCCGAAAAAAAATGAAAATTTTAAGATGAAAAAATGTGATATTTTTCTTATTTCTGCTCAATATATAGATTGTGGGTACTCGTTAGAACCGCCTCATCGAGGCGGTTCTAACGAGTACCAACAATCTATTTTTTAGAGCAAAAATAAGAAAAATAAGGTTTACCCCTGTAAACCCCAGTTTTACTATATACAAGTGGGATTCAAGGGGGGTCAAAATTATATAGGCGTGTTTTCCTGATGGATAGCTGAAAATGCCTATTTTTGACATTTTAGCACTGTAGCCCCTTCAGTTTCCATCCGATCTTCTTGATTCTTACATGTTAGTAAGTAAGGGATAAAACCTCAGCTGAGTTTAAAAATTGGTGAGATCGGCCTATACTTTAGAGAGTGATGTCCCCCTTGATTTCAGAAAATGCCTATTTTTGAGGTCGTCCTATTTATCATAGAGTTACGTCCCTTTGATAACAGAAAATGCCTATTTTAACCTTGTCATCACCCATCATTCAGTTTTCATCATGTCTTCTTGAAAGTTACAAACAAGTAAGTCAGGGATAAAAGCTCGAATGAGTTCGAAAACTAGCGATGTCGGTCTATTACTGACAGAGTTATGTCCCCTTCTTTGCTGAAAATGCTTATTTATGACCTTGTCATCACCGTCGCCCCCTTCAGTTTTGATCGGATCTTCTTGAAACTTACATATAATCAAGTCAGGGATAAAAGCTCGAATGAGTTCAAAAACCGACGAGTTTGGCTTATTTGTCATAGAGTTACGTCGCTTTGTTTGCAGAAAATGTCTGTTTTTTTTTTTTTTTTTTTTTTACCTTATCATCACTGTAGCCTCTTCAGTTTTGATAGAATCTTCTTGAAACTTACATGTAAATGAGTCAGGGATAAAAGCTTGGATGAGTTTAAAAACTGGTGAGGTTGGCCTATTTATCATAATTATGTCCCTTTGGTTGCTGAAAATGCCCATTTTTATACCCCACCACACGATAGAGGTGGGGTTTTATGATATACCTTCGAGTATCTGTCCATCCATCCGTCCATCTGTCCGTCCGCACCATTTCCGATTGATAACTTGAGTAGTCTTTCACGGATTTTTTTTTTGTTCAAATTTCGCATACATGTTTATCCCGGGAACGACTGGTGTGGGATTGTTAATGGGCAAAATCCATTAACGTTTGGCAGACTTATGGCCCTTTTTAGTTCAAAATTAGGGATTTTTTTTGGCTTTCCGATCAATAACTTTTTTCATTCACCATTTTTCACGGATTTTCTTCAAATTTTGAATACACTTTGGTATTGGGTATGAGTGGTTTGGGATTGTGGATTGGCAAAATACGTTAACATTTAACGGGGTTACGGCCGTTAACAATTCCCATTAAATGTTTTGGGGCGCTAATTCCTTTACTAAATGGAATATGTGGATGAAACCTCACTGATATATAGTCCACCATAAGGAGCAGGTTTTGTTGACACTGTCATCAACATAAGTCCCTAAGATTTGAACAGACCTTCATATGAGTAAGTTAGAGACAAAAGCTTGAATGTGTTTGCAAACTAACATTGTTGGCACATTACTCCCACAGTTAAGTCCCCTTCTTTGCTGAAAATGCCTATTTTGTACCTTGTCATCACCATAAGTCCTTTAGTTTTGATCAAATCTTCCTGAAACTAATATATAAGTAGGTTGGGATTGAAAGTTCGGACGAGTTTGAAAATTGGTGATGTCTGCCTATATCCCATAGAGTTACGTCCCCCTGAATGCTGAAAATACCTGTTTTTAACCTTGTCATCAGCATAAATCCTTCGGTAAAGATTGGAACTTCCTGAAACTTCTATTGTTAGCTCAGGTGAGCGATATAGGACCATCATGGTCCTCTTGTTTAAGGTTTTTACCATATTCTGGCATGGCGGCCACTTTGGTCATGTGTCCTGGAACATTTGAATAAATTTTAGTTCCCTTATGGTCCTAAGGCTGAATGTAAAATATAAATGGAATTGGCCAAGTGATGTTAGAGAAAATGTATTCTAATATGTCAATGGACCTGCAAAATAAGTGACCTTGGGCCAAATTCACTGAATGACCTTGATCTTAAGCATTTCATAGACATTCATTTTTTACCTATCATCATATCATACAAAGCCAAACCTCCAACGTCGACAGCGAAATGACAGGGCAATGATCAGACAGATCTGCAATGTCAAGCCACAGGACACTGTCACCATCAGGTCCAGTGAGTTACTTGAGCGTCTTGGCATTGAGGACCTGGACCTCATCCTGAAAGAGAGAAGGCTTCGCTGGTATGGACATGTGGAACGCTCCAACGGTGCAGTCAGGCCTGCCTGTGAAATACAGGTAGGTGGAAAGCGGGGGCCAGGAAGGCCAAAGATGACCTGGAAGCAGCTAACAGAAAGAGATTGCAGAGAATGGAAGCTCTCTGCTATCGATCCTCATGATGAGAGACAAGCCTGGAGATCTGGTGTAAGATCTGCCATGCGTGCAGCAAGCCAGCTACCTGGAAGGGGGCCCACTTATGTGGACGTTGCCCCTGTACCTGCACGTTAATCACAAATCCGATGATGTTGATGATGATGATATCATTGGCCACAATATTTTTCGAAAAATGTATTGATTTACTATTTCCCATTGAAATTAGCCTAAGGAGCCAAATCTGACCTTGACATAAAATAGATCCAAGGTCAATCTAGGGTAATCATTTTTGCAAACTTGGTAGTACTCAGTCACCCAATGCTACATACCAAGTTTCAGGACAATTGGCCCTGTGGTTCTGGAGAAGAAGATTTGTTAAAGTTCGGATGATATATTTTGACTATATTTGGACATGGCGGGACATCTGGGTCATGTGACCTTTAACATTTGAATAAAATTTTATCTCCTTACTGTTGCGCCCCCGCCCATCGTGGCCTGGAGAAATAGATTGGGCTGCACGGTGCTTCCGCGCAGAGCTGAAACCAACCGAACTTGAGTACTGGTAAACGGCTTAGGTCTAAGCCTGCCCAGGAAAAGTGATGCGAGTCGGACCTCTTTAAATCCTAGCGGTTTCTATGGCCGGTAGGGCTTGAAATTTCATTTCATCTCATTGTCGGGTAAAAGTCCCACAAAATCGGAAGCAACATCTCCAAAATGATCTTAATAGTGTTGACGAGGACGTAAAACCTCAACTCAAACAAACAAATTTCCTTACTGTCCTAAGGCGCATGTAAAATTTAAATTAAATTGGCCCAGCGGTTTTAGAGAAAATGTATTCAGCTATGTCAATGGACCTGCAATACAAGTGACCTTGGGTCAAGGTCACCGAATGACCCTGACCTTAAGCATTCTTAGACATTCATTTGTTACCTATATTCATATCATAGACCACAATATTTTTCGAAAAATGCATTGATTTACCTATTTCCAATTGAAAAGCCTATGGAGCCAAATTTGACCTTGGCGTATAATAGGTGAAGGTCAACATAGGGTCATCCATTTTTGCAAACTTGGTAGTACTCAGTCACCCAATGCTACATACCAAGATTCAAGACAATCCGCCCAGTGGTTCTGAAGAAGAAGCTTTTTTAAGGTTTTTACCATATTCTGGCATGGCGGTCATCTTGGTCATGTGACCAGGAACATTTGAATAATTTTAGTTCCCTTATGGTCCTAAGGCTGAATGTAAAATCTAAATGAAATTGAACCAGTGGTGTTAGAGAAAATGTATTCTAATATGTCAATGGACCTGCAAAATAAGTGACCTTGGGCCACATTCACTGAATGACCTTGACCTTAAGCATTCATAGACATTCATTTTTTACCTATCATCATATCATTGGCCACAATATTTTTCGAAAAATGTATTGATTTACTATTTCCCATTGAAATTAGCCTAAGGAGCCAAATCTGACCTTGACATAAAATAGATCCAAGGTCAATCTAGGGTAATCATTTTTGCAAACTTTGGCAGTACTCAGTCACCCAATGCTACATACCAAGTTTCAGGACAATTGGCCCTGTGGTTCTGGAGAAAAAAAAATAAGGCTTTGACCATATTTGGACATGGCGGCCATCTTGGTCATGTGACCATTAACATTTGAATAAAATTGTATCTCCTTATTGCTGTGCCCCCGCCCATCAGGGCCTGGAGAAATAGATTGGGCTGCACGGTGCTTCTGCACAGAGCTGAAACCAACCGAACTTGAGTACTGGTAAACAGCTTAGGTCTAAAAAAAAAAAAAAAAAAAAAAATGAGTTCCTTTAAGAGCAATGAAAAAAACATTCATAAGAAAGAAGATGGGTCATACTACGTAGTTTCGGCTAATAAAGCCTCATCAGTGACGATGTAATGATCCGGCAAAGAAAGCCTGCTCAGGAAAAGTGATGCGAGTCGGACCTCCTTAAACCCTTGCGGTTTCTATGGGTGGTAGGGCTTGAGATGTCATTTCATCTCATTGTCGGGTAAAAGTACCACACAATCGGAAGCAACATCTCCAACATGATCTTAATAGTGTTGACGGGCACGTAAAACCTCAACTAAAATAAACAAATTTCCTTGCTGTCCTAAGGCGCATGTAAAATTTAAATGAAATTTGCCCAGCGGTTTTAGAGAAAATGTATTCAGCTATGTCAATGGACCTGCAATACAAGTGACCTTGGGCCAAGGTCACCGAATGACCCTGACCTTAAACATTCATAGACATTCTTTTTTTACCTATTCTCATATCACAGACCACAACATTTTTTTTTCGAAAAAATGCATTGATTAACCTATTTCCTATTGAAAAGCCTAAGGAGCCAAATTTGACCTTGGCGTAAAATAGGTCAGGGTCAACCTAGGGTCATCATTTTTGCAAACTTGGTAGCACTCAGTCACATAATGCAACATACCAAGTTTCAAGACAATCGGCCGAGTTGTTCTGGAGAAGAAGATTTTTTAAGGTTTTTACCATATTTGGGCATGTCGGCCATCTTGGTCATGTGACCTTTGACCATACTTGTAAGCTTTCGTTCCCCCATTGCCAGGAGGCTGCATATGAAATTTAATTGGAATTGGTCCTGAGGTTTCAGAGAAGACATTTGAAAATGGTGGACGGACGGAATGACGGGTGGACGACGGAGGCCTGCCATCCTGTAAGCTCCCCACCGGAGCCTTCACCTCAGGGGAGCTAAACAGTATTTGAGCTATAGCCTTGAGATTTGGTATACTGATTGGGACTAAGGAGGAGATCACCTGATTAAATTTTTAACCAATTTAATGAAATTTTGTTCGAGTTATGGCCATTTGCAATTTCTGGCCATTTAATTGAGTTGCGTTCTGGTACATAGCATAACTTTATAACCATGTACGCTAGTGTTTTGAAATTTCATGTATGGGTTTCTCATGAAAAAAAATAGTTGACCCATATTGTTTTCTTATCCAAATTATCTCCCCTTTTTGCGTTATTTCCCCTTTCATTAAATAACATAGAAATCTCTTTAGCAAGATATCTAAAAAATATTTGGTGTACTGCGAACAGATCACCTGATTAAATTTTCAACCAATTTAAAGAAAATTTGTAAGAGTAATTGCCCTTTACAATTTCTGGTCATTTAATTGTGTTGATTTCCTTTGCATAGTATTACTTAAGAACTATGTATGCTAGTATTTTGAAATTTCATATATGGTTTCTTCATGTAAAAATAGCTGACCTGTATTTTGTCTTATCTGACTTATCTCCCCTTTTCGCGTTATTTCACTTTAAATTTAATAACATAGAAATCTCGTTAGCAAGATACCTCAACAAGAGGGCCTAATGGCCCTGTATCGCTCACCCGTGTACCAGAAAATCATCAGTGATGTTTAGAACAAAAAGAAACTGTGAAGAAAGGTGAGACGTGTTGTCAATATAGTTGTACAAAGTCTATGGGAGCTAAGGGGCCCTGGGGCATGGCCAATTCGGACTCCAGGGGCATGGTTGGCAGGATGTAGGTAGGAGACCACTTGACATTGCTACATATTAACCCTTATTTTGCTGTTCACGACAACCCCTATCTTTGCAGTGTAGATCCAGATCAGATGGCTTCTGAACTGTTTGGCATTCAGTTTATGAATTTGTAGCAATAAATTACATCAAGTAATTTGATTGGTTGATAGACAGAAATGGGTGTGGCTTAAATGAATATTCAGCAAGATAAGGGCTAAATATCTAAGCTCTGGGTCTAATGGTTATGGAGAAGAACATTGTTGAAGTTTTTTCCCAGTATAAGTCTATAGGAGCTCATGCACCCTGGGGCGTAGCCAGGGCATGGTTGGCAGGATTTATTTCGGCAACATTTTTATGTTGCTATATACTAAATATCTAAAGTTTGTACTTCATGGTTTCAGAGAAGATTTTTAAAGCTTTTTATTGGAGTTAAGGGTTTGGCCAATTTGGACCCCAGAGGGGCATGATTGGCAGGATTCATGTAGGCGACCATTCGACGTTGCTACATACTAAATACCTAAGCTGTGTGCCTTATGGTTTCTGAGAAGATTTTTTAAGTGTTTTTTTTTTTTTTCATTTTAAGTCTTGGGTAGCTAATGGGTCCATGGGCGTGGGCAATTATGACCCAAAGGGCATGTTTGACAGGATTTATTAAGGTGACCATTTCATGTTGCTAGATAATGAATATCTAAGCTCTGGGACGAGAAATTTTTTTAAGTTTATTTTCCATTATAAGTCTATAGGAGCTTGTGGGTCCATGGGCTTGGCGAATTTTGACCCCAGGGGCATGGTTGGCAGGATTTATGTAGGTGACCACATGACCTTGCTACATGCTATATACTTGGCTACAATCTGGGGCCCCTTGGTTTCAGAGAAGATGTTTGAAGTTTTTCCAATGTGAGCTTGAAGTATTTCCCCTTATAAGCCTATAAGAGCTGATGAGCCCTAGGGCATGGCCAATTTTGGCCCCAGGGGTATGGTTAGCAGAATTTATGTAGGTGACTACTTTATGTTGCTATAGTTCGAACAATTTGACCTGAGACTAACCTTTATGCATGGAATAAATTTGTCAATGTTATCGCCTAATACGTCGGCTTTCGTAAACTTCTCGTGAATTTTCGGCATCATGTGAATTGCGACCCATTTACCGACCTCTTTGTATTGAATAACAATATCGCCATTTACGGGAGACGGCGAAGATAAATACATGCATTCAGTCAGGTGTGAAATTATGTTAATAGAGTTCACCAGTCTCAGGTCAATTTGTTCGAACTATACATCATCAATATCTAAGCACTGTGCTTCATGATTTCAGAGAAGATTTTTGAAGCTTTTTTTCCCCATTATAAGTCTATGGGAGCTAAGGTGCCCCAGGTTCTGGCCAATTTGGACCCAAGGGACATGATTGGCAGGCTTTATGTAGGTGACCACTTGACGTTCTACAAGCTAAATATCTAAGTTCCGGGTCCTGTGGTTTCAGAAATTTTAAAATTTTCCCATTGTAAGTCTATGGGAAATATATGCTGCCATGGCAACCAGAATTCCAATCCGATCGGCCCAAAAACCTTATGCAGCCTTTCCCCCTACCTGATGATGCTTCTCATGAAATTTGATCAAGATTGGCCATGGGGGATTTGTGATATGATTATTTGAAATTGTTTACGGACGAATGCACGATGGACAAAATGTGATCACAAAAGCTCACCTTGTCACTAAAAAGTGTTTGAGCCAGAGCCTTGATATTTGGTATACTGATTAGGACTGAGGAGATGATCACCTGATTAAATTTTCAACCAGTTTAATGAAATTTTGTTGGAGTGATTTCTCTTTGCAATTTCAGGTCATTTAATGGTTTTGCTTTCTTGTGCAATGCATGACCTTAGAACCATGAATGCTAGTGTTTTGAAATTTCATATTTCCTCATGTAAAAATAGCTGACCCGTATTTTTTTCTCATCTGACTTATCTCCCCTTTTCGCATTATTTGCCTTTTAATTAAATAACATAGAAATCTCGTTAGCAAGATACCTCAACAAGAGGGCCATTTGGCCCTGTATGGTCCTGTATCGCTCACCTGTGTACCAGAAAAGCATTAGTGATGTTTAGAAAAAAAAAACTGAGAAGAAAGGTGAGACGTGTTGTCAATATAATTGTACAAAGTCTATGGGAACTTAGGAGCCCTGGGGCATGACCAATTTGGACTCCAGGGGCATGGTTGGCAGGATGTAGGTAGGAGACCACTTGACATTGCTACATACTAAATATCTAAGCTCTGGGTCTTATGGTTATGGAGAACTTTTTGAAAGTTTTTTCCCAGTGTATTGGAGCTAATGCACCCTGGGGCGTAGCCAATTTTGACCCAAAGGGCATGGTTGGCAGGATTTATTTCGATAACAATTTTATGTTGCTATATACTAAATATCTAAGGTCTGTACTTCATGGTTTCAGAGAAGATTTGTAAAGCTTTTTATTGGAGTTAAGGGGCCAAAGAATTTGCCCAATTTGGACCCCAGAGGGACATGATTGGCAGGATTCATGTAGGTGACCATTCGACGTTGCTACATGCTAAATACCTAAGGTCTGTGCCTTATGGTTTCTGAGAAGTAGATTTTTTAAGTAGTTTTTTTTTTCCTTTTAAAGTCTATGTCAGCTAATGGGCCCATGGGCTTGGGCAATTATGACCCAAAGGGCATGGTTGGCAGGATTTATTAAGGTGACCATTTCATGTTGCTAGATAATTCTAAGCTCTGGAACGAAAAAAAATTTTTAATTTTTTTTTTTCCATTATAAGTCTATGGGAGCTAATGGGCCCATGGGCTTGGCCAATTTTGACCCCAGGGGCATGGTTGGCAGGATTTATATAGGTGACCACATGATCTTGCTACATGCTATATTTATGGCCACAACCGGGGCCCCTTGGTTTCAGAGAAGATTTTTGAAGTTTTTTTCCAATTGTAAGTCTAAAGTGAGCTAAAGAGCCCCCAGGGGTGTGGCAAATTTGGATCCCATGGGCATTATTGGCAGGATTTATGTAGGTGGCCTTTTGACTTTGCTACATACTAAATATCTAAGCTCGGGGCCTAATGGTTTCAGAGAAGAAGATTTTTTAAAAGTTTTTCCCATTATAAGTCTATGGGAGATGATGAGCTAGGGTGTGGCCAATTTTGACCCCAGGGGCAGGGGTAGCAAGATTTATGTAGGTGACTATTTTATGTTGCTTGATACTAAATATCTAAGCTCTGTGCTTCATAGTTTCAGAGAAGATTTTTGAAGCTTTTTTCCATTATGAGTGTATGGGAGCTAAGGGGGCCCGGGCATGGCCCATTTGGCCCCCAGGGGCAGGATTGGCAGGTGACCACTTGCTGTTGCTACATGCTAAATATAAAGCTCTTGCCCTGTGGTTTCAGAGAAGAACATTTTTTAAGTATTTCCCCTTATAAGTCTATGGGACCCCTGGGCGGGGCAAATTTTGGCCCCAGGGGTATGGTTAGCAGAATTGATGTAGGTGACTATTTTATGTTGCTATATAATCAATATCTTAGCACTGTGCTTCATGATTTCAGAGAAGATTGTTGAAGCTTTTTTCATTATAAGTCTATGGGAGCTAAGGGGCCCCAGGTTGTGGCCAATTTGGACCCAAGGGGCATGACTGGTAGGATTTATGTAGGTGACCACTTGACGTTCTACAAGCTAAATATCTAAGTTCCGGGCCCTGTGGTATCAGAGAAGAAGATTTTTAAAATTTTTCCCATTGTCTATGGGAGATATATGTTGCCATGGCAGCCAGAATTCCAATCCGATTGGCCCAAAAACCTTATGCAGCCTTTCCCCCTACCTGATGATGCTTCTCGTGAAATTTGATCAGGATCGACGACAAAATGTGATCACAAAAGCTCACCTTGTCACTACGTGACAGGTGAGCTGAAAAGTATTTGAGCTAGAGCCTTGATATTTGGTATACTGATTAGGACTGAGGAGATGATCACCTGATTAAATTTTCAACCAGTTAAATGAAATTTTGTTGGGAGTGATTGCTCTGCAATTTCAGGTCATTTAATGGTTTTGCTTTCTTGTGCAATGCATGACCTTAGAACCATAAATGCTAGTGTTTTGAAATTTCATACATGGATGTCTCATAAAAAAATGTTGACCCATATTTTTTACTTATCAGATTTATCTCCTATTTTTGAGTTATTTCCCTTTCCAAGAAATCACATTAAAATCTCGTTAGCAAGATATCTGAATAGGTATTTCATCTAGAACCTTGATATTTGGTATACTGATTGGGTCTGAAAAAGAGATTACCTGATTAAATTTTCAACCAATTTTATGAAATTTGGTTGGAGTTAAGGCCATTTAATGGTGTTTCTTTCCTGAAGCAAGATATTTAAAAAAACTACCGTATTCGCCCTAATTACCGTACATGCTCCTATAAGCCCACACCAAAGCTATTTTTGAAAAGGACATGCATAAGCGCACACTTTACAGTAATCTCCCCTTAAAGCTCTCTTAGTAAATCTATAAAAACTTACCATTATTTCTTTCAACAGTGAAGGCAATGCTTAAGTATCTTTTTCCGTCCCATTAAATATCAGTATGCATCATCTTGGAAGCTGTTTTTTTCGTATCAAGTGTGCGCTAATTAGGTAGATTTTTCACCATGATTTTATGACACGATTTTGAAAAAACTAAGCGCACAGTGCGGTAATTACGGTATTTAAATTGTTGTCTAAAAACTTGACAGGCTGATTTCGAATGACTAGTACATCACCTGATTAACATTTTTTTTTTTGATAACTGCCTTTTGAAATTTGGGCATTTATCGACAAGTATATGGTTGGGGGCATAGTGTTTTACAAACACCATTTCTAGTTATTCTATTTTTGATGGAAAATTCTGTTAGCAAACAGTGTAGACCCTGATCAGATGCCACATTCTGTGGCATCTGATCTGGCCCTGCACTGTTTGCCAAGGTACCCCTTTAGGGGTATCCCACATACAATGGGTTAAAATTGCTCTGTAAAAGGTTCCTCTTCAGGCTATGGAAACACTGGGCATATTTCCGGGGTCCCAGGATTTGTTTGATTTGAGGTTTAACATCCCCGTCAACACTGTAAAGGTCATTTTGGAGATGTTGCTTCCAATTTTGTGGGACTCTTACCCGACAACAAGGTGAAATGACATCTCAAGCCCTAATGCCCAAAGAAACCAATAGGGTTTATAAGTATGGACGTGCCGACTCGCACTGCTTTGCCTGGGCAGGCTTAGATCCTCCAAGCCGTTTACCAGTAATTGTGGGCGGGTCAGTTTCAGCTCTGCGTGGAAGCATCATGCAGCCCATCTTTTTCTTCAAGCCCCGATGGGCGGGGCCACTTTTGATGTCAGGAATTTCAAAGAGAGAAACAAAAGATTTGATGAACAGGAGATTTTATTTGTTTTCTCTGCAACTGCAAATTAAGCAAATGGCAGCATTACAAACACATATGATTTATTTTCAACAATTCAAAATTTGAATAATACTTTTGTAGACTTGAGACACTTAACAATACAGAGGACCCTTCTTATAAAATAAAATGACAGTATTTGTTCCCTAAAACTTAACACTTGTCCTGCTGAATATTCATATATGCCACACCCAAGACCAATTATCAACCAATCAGATTACTTGATGCAAATTATTGCAACAAATTCATAAACCGAATGACAAACAATGTAGATCCTGATCAGATGGCTTCTTCAGAAGCCATCTGATCAAACAATGTAGATCCTGATCAGATGGCTTCTTTAGAAGCCATCTGATCTGGATCTTTATTTTTTGAAAGATAAGACATATCCAGGATCAGCAGGACAAGGGTTAACATTTACAAAGAATTTGCCAATATAAAGAATCCCAATACATCACGAAAACACGCCTATATAATTCGGACCCCCTTGAACCCCATTTTTATATACTGTGAAAATTCGGACACCTTGACTTTCTGGAAGTCTCCTATAATTTTCAATTTGTTTCATGACCCAGCAAGGAGTCCAAAAGGTGCAGACAGAATGGAAAACAGAGTAGACCCTGATCAGACTGCTCCTTCAGGAGCAGTCTGATCTGGGTCTTCACTGTTTGCTTGGGCATATCTGTCCCAATACTTATGATCATTACGGTAGTAAAACTGAGGTTTACAGGGCAAACCTTATTTTTCTTATTTCTGCTCTAAAATATAGATTGTAGGTATTCATTAGAACCGTCTCATCTAGGCAGTTCTAACACATACAAACAATCTATATTTTGAGCAGAAATAAAAAAATATCAGTTTTTCATCTGAAAAATTTTTGTTTTAAAATTTTTCGGCAGTAAAATTTACAGTGTACATGTTTTCGTAATGAGTAGTAAAATGGGTAATAAAGAGCCTCTCCCCACCCCACCACCCCCACCCTGTTACTCGAGAAACAAATATCCACATTATATTTGTTTCTTGAAGTAATTAATACAACATTCTTAAATATCTCAACTAGTGCTAAGGATTTTTTCCATTAAAATTGTTGTCATTATGAAAACATGCCTATACAAAAACATACTGGTAGTCAATTTAACTGCCGAAAAAAAAGAAGAAGAAAATTTTAAGATGAAAAGTTGCGATAATTAATTTTTCTTATTTCTGCTCAAAATATAGACTGTGGGCACATGTTCTAACCAGTACCCACAATCTGTTTTAGAGCACAAAAAAGAAATATATGGTTTACCCTGTAAACCCCAGTTTTATGCCACAACCTCTTTATAAAACTATTAATGGGGTCCAAAGCAGAAACCATATTAGTTAATCAACCGTGTTATATCCAAACAAAAAATGTATAGATTATGTAGAAAAATGAACATTTCTGGTCATTTTTTTCTATATAATCTATACATTTTTGGGATCCATCTTGAAACCATGTTATATCTAAAACCATCTTATCACGAACTGCATTATAATGAAAATGTGGGGTACTTTATAAAAGTGGGGTTCAAAACGTCAGAACTATAAAGGCGTATTTTCGTGATGTAAAACGTGTTTTGTCGTTATATAAAATGTCGATATAAAGAGGGTTCTCTGTAGAAGTAGCTTTAAGAAGAATGGATGTAATATCGTAAAAATCCAAAATACTCGGACACCTTGAGGACTTGCTGTAATTCTCATAAAATTTTAACCCTTGTCCTGCTGAATATTTATATATGCCACACCCACTACCGATTATCAACCAATCAGATTGCTTGATGCAAATTATTGCAACAAATTCACAATCTGAATGGCAAACAATGTAGATCCTGATCAGATGGCTTCGTCAGAAGCCATCTGATCTGGATCTACATTGTTTCAAAGATAAGGCATATCTGGGATTAGCAGGACAAGGGTTAACAAATTTGTTTCACAATCCAGCAATGAGTCCAAAAGGTGCAGATGAAATGGCAAACAGTGTAGATACTGATCAGACTGCTCCTTTAGGAGCAGGCTGATCTGGATCTACACTGTGTGCCATGTATGTCCCAATACTTAGGATCATTACAATATGTGCAAGACAACTCTTCTAAAAATATTTTTGTTCCCCTTTATCGACAGAGATGTACCCTTTAACTCTTAACCCTTATCATGCTGTTCACGACAACCCCTATCTTTGCAAACAGTGTAGATCCAGATCAGATGGCTTCTGAAGCCATATGATCAGGATCTGCACTATTTGGCATTCAATTTATGAATTTGTAGCAATAAATTACATCAAGTAATTTGATTGGTTGATAGACAGAAATGGGTGTGGCTTAAATGAATATTCAGCAAGAGAAGGGTTAGACCACAAATCACACTGCTGCTAATATCATTTTCAGACCTTTCTTATTTTTTCTAAGAAACTTAGGCATGACATTTCATGTGAATCACATGAAAAATCAAGTCTGAATTTCTAAGAATTAGTGGACTATGTGAATTTCTAAGAATTAGTGGACCCTCAAACCACCAAATTACTGCTGCTGCAGATGTCGTATTCAATTTCTGTAATTTTTCAAAAAGCAGGCTTGACATTTGCTAAAAGAGGATTCACATGAAATATCAATCTTCCTGAGAAAATATCATGTTAACAATCTATATTTTAGATCAGAAATAAGAAAAATAAATTTTACCCCTGTCAACTTGTTTTACAATTTCAAAGTGGGGTTCACTTGATTGAGTGATTGATTTGAGGTTCAAGATCCCCGTCAACACTGTACAGGTCATTTTGGAGACGTCCCTTCCGAGTTTGTGGGACTTTTACCCGACACTGAGATGAAATGATATCTCAAGCCCTGCCACCCAATGAAACCAATAGGGTTTATAAGTATTAATGGGCCGACTCGCACCGCTTTGCCTGGGCAGGCTTAGATCCTCTAAGCGGTTTACCAGTACTCGTTTACGGGTTGGTTTCAGCTCTGCGTGGAAGCATCATGCAGCCCACATATTTCTTCAAGCCCTGATGGGCGGGGGCCGAAAAGTGGTTTTCAAGGGCGTCTGAATTAAGTAGGCATGTTTTTGTTATGGAGTGGCTTAGTTTATGGAAAACAAACCAGTTAAGGTTGTTCCTCTTTGGAATGTCAAGCACATCCACTCTTTCTCTTGAACAGGTCAAGCACATCCAATCTCCTTAAGCTACGACTTAACCACAGCACAATGTCTCCATAGTACCATGCAAAACTGGTACCAATAAATATGATGCAGTCTATTCATTAACCTATTTTAATTAGACACGCCCATTTCTGATTGTTTGATTTGAGGTTTAACATCCCCGTCAAAACTGTATTATCAGCCAATCAGATTACATGATATAATGTTTTCGGTCAAATTCACAAACTGGATGATAAACAGTGTAGATCCTGATTAGATGGCTTCTTCAGAAGCCATCTGATATGGATCTACACTGTTTGCAAAGGTAGGGATGGCCGTGAACAGCTGGATAAGGCTTCTTCAGAAGCCATCTGATCTGGATCTACACTGTTTGCAAAGATAGGGATTGCCGTATTGCTGTGAACAGCAGGATATGGGTTAATGGCTTCTTCAGAAGCCATCTGATCTGGATCTACACTGTTTGCAAAGATAGGGATTGCCGTGAACAGCAGGATAAGGGTTAATGACTTCTTCAGAAACCATCTGATCTGGATCTACACTGTTTGCAAAGGTAGGGATTGCCATGAACAGCAGGATAAGGGTTAATGACTTCTTCAGAAGCCATCTGATCTTGATCTACACTGTTTGCAAAGGTAGGGGTTGCCGTGAACAGCAGGATAAGGCTTCTTCAGAAGCCATCTGATCTGGATCTACACTGTTTGCAAAGGTAGGGGTTGTCGAGAACAGCAGGATAAGGCTTCTTCAGAAGCCATCTGATCTGGATCTACACTGTTTGCAAAGGTAGGGTTTGCCGTGAAC
This sequence comes from Lucinisca nassula, assembly GCA_963580285.1. NCBI lineage: Eukaryota > Metazoa > Mollusca > Bivalvia > Lucinida > Lucinidae > Lucinisca > Lucinisca nassula. The sequence continues at coordinate 42,813,602 of OY757024.1, read as the reverse complement.
AGCAGGATAAGGCTTCTTCAGAAGCCATCTGATCTGGATCTACACTGTTTGCAAAGGTAGGGATTGCCATGAACAGCAGGATAAGGATTAAGTTTGAATCTAAGTTTTAGTTTGGGATGGATTTCCAATGGCCAGGCCAACACTTTTAAGGTCATATCGAGCTGGTCAGTTTAACTAACAACTATTCCTGGGCAGGCATATACAGTATAATTCCGCTATTAAGACCATCTAAAATTAAGACAAATTATGCTTTAAAGGTGCATTATTGAGCTACTGGGTCTTAAATTTTTTTTTCTGGTTTTCATCTTCAATGCATACTCCTTTGTCATGTGTACACTTTTGGAGCCAAATACAGCTTCAGAACTGTGAAAATGGTCCTTTTCATTCGTGTTTACCCTTCGCTCTGAACATGTGTTCAGAATTTCTGTTCCAAAAATAAATCTGTCACTTTACACATTCATGGCGACAGTATCGTCTCTGAGTGTCGTTACTTAAGGCATGGTATTCAGTGTCATATTTTTTTCCGATTCAGGCATGGCCTAAGCAAACAAGGCCAAAAATGAACGTCGCATAACATCACATATGGGGACTCTATTTTTGTCACGAACTAAAAATAGATCTAACAAGTGTTCGAAACTCAGCTAGGGAATCCCTCTCAAACTCATTTACCTGTCATCATAATTGTTCGCATTTTTGCATAAAATGCATTCATTTGTATTGTTTTAAAGAAAAATACCGGCTATATGTATTTTATTTTTGGAAGCAATTTTACCGATAGCTCAATAATGCACCTTTAAAAAGCATACCTAGACGGTTTCAGGTACATTTGCTTTGTGTTTTCTCAGTGTGCTCTAGTGGTAGACCACCTTTGGGACTAGTCAAAAGTCTTTAAGACCACTTTTGAACAGTCCCAAAGGTGGTCTTAATATAGGAAATTTACTGTACAAACATAAGTAGCTAACAAGTACAGTGCACATTCTGTTATGCCAGAAACAAATCAAAGCACTGAGGATTGACGGTCTCTGAATGTAGGCTTGGAAAATAGTTCTGAACTGACTTGTGATTTAAGGGGACTGGATACACCTTCAGGGGAGGCAACTCCTACAAAAGCATTTTTGTCACCCACGTCAATAGGGGTCAGCTCTTAAAGGAAAGAATTTGCTCAGGAGTAGACCCCTTTTCCCAGTGGGACAGAGTTTATAGAAAAGCGAACAGAAGTCCTAAAAGTTGTCTCCCTTTGAAAAATGGCGGAAAAATCTGCTTGTTGTATTCATTCCCCTTAAACTGCTAGTGGACTCTTCCATTGCTATACGTTGGACAAGTCCATTTGTCATATAAGGGGTGTTGGGCATATTTTTTCATTTTTATTCTATTTTTGACTGAAAAGTCTGTCAGCAAATAGTACAGGCCCTGATCAGACGCCGCATTCTGCGGCATCTGATCTGGGCCTGCACTGTTAGCCAAGGTACCCCTTTAGGGTTAACCCTTTACCACTCAGGGATTTTGTGAATTTCGCTGATTTTCACAGTGTTGTGCCTGACAGCAACTTCAACTAGCCATTGTTTCATAATGGATGGTCTGTTTTACACCAAACTCGGTACGAATGTTCATTGGGCAGTAGCCTTTCAAATGCAACCTTTCATGACTTGATCATTGTTGTCATGGTAATGAGGGGGCATCTCAAAGTTGGCAAAAAGGGTGATTTCAATTTTTGACCAAATCTTTATCTTCACACCGCTGTCAAGGCAACATTTAAGGGTTTAGCAGTGGGCATTTTCACTGTTTGCAGCATGTTTTATCAGTATCAGTTTTGAGGCATTTTTGACCCCAGACACCCTCAGATATAAATTTTATGAAAGCAAACTTAACTATCCAGGGGTAGGAAATGCAGATTTTAGGTGCTTCTGGGGCTTAAAATGGGGGGGGGGGGGGGGGGGCGCAGACATGTAAAAACATGTATCGGAGTGGGAAAGGGTTAATAATCAGTACCTCAATGTTATACACAGTCATTATAGTCACATGGACAATAGCAGGCAGGAAGCTTCTGTAGTTAGTAACTTTGGGTCGATTGATAACCAATCAGCCCAAAAATATGCTGGTTAATCGTCTTCATCTGAAGCTATCAGCAAGGGAGTATGGATAGAGCAAAATTATAACTGAAATATACACATCATCCAAAATTCGGCAACCATGATTTCCAATATGAAGCACAAGGCCTTTGCAATACACAAGGCCTTTGCAATATATCATGAAAACGCGCCTATATAATTTTGACACCCCTTAACCCGACTTTCATATAGTAAACCTGGGGTTTACAGAGGTAAACCTTATTTTTCATATTTCTGCTCAAAATATAGACTGTGGGTACATGTTAAAACCACCTCATTAAGGTGGTTCTAACGTGTACCGACAATCTATATTTTGTGTAGAAATAAGAAAAATATAACAATTTTTCATCTAAAAATTTTAATATTTTTTTTACATAAAATTTACAATGTATTTGTATAGGCGTGTTTTGACAGCAGATTACAAATGTAAAAAGATTTCATTGTGCTGCGGCTTACAGAACATCTTTAACTAACTGATCTGGTACATTAAAAGGGTATATTATTTAAAAATATTTTTCCACTTTGTGAAAACGGCTAGAATTATATTAATCTGGCGATATGATTAAATAATTTTGTACATCAGAGTAGGAAGCAGAACACACGTACCTAAGCATATACTTCGAAAATATTTGCTGCATAAATGATCTGCCCAGTTTATGTATTCCTGTCTACTGTTTTCACCCAATTCATTCCGCTGGCCATGATGAGTAAAAATTTTGGAGAACAAGTAAAAATTCTATGTCTAGTCCCTATATAATTAACTAAAATCTAAATGCCCTTTAGACATGAAGGACGAGTGAAATTTTGAAGAATTTTCGAGTCCTGCCTAGAGTACAAACTAGTTTCCCTGGTGACCGAATCTTTTTAAACGTGGGTACTTTTAAGAGAAATAGATTCTGTACAACTTGAAGAGGCAACTCTCGTCTCCGTTTTCAATAGGGGTGCACCTTCTTTTAAGGGTACACTCCCATTCACACCCTCAAAAAGAGCAAATTCTTTCTTTTAAAGGTAAACCTCCATACACACCTTCAAATGAAAGAATTTGTTCCTTGGAGCAAATTCTTTCTTTTGAGGGTACACTCCCATTCCCACCCTCAAAAGGAGCAAATTCTTTCTTTTAAGGGTACACCCCCATACACACCCTCAAAAGAAAGAATTTGTTCATCCAGGAGCAAATTCTTTCATTTAAGGGTACATTCCCATTCACACCCACAAAAGGAGCAAATTCTTTCTTTTAGGGTACACCCCCATACACACCCACAAAAGAAAGAATTCTTTCTCTTAAGGGTACACTCCCATTTGCACCCTCAAAAGGATCAAATTCTTTCTTTTAAGGGTACATCCCCGTTCATACCCTCAAAAGAAAGAATTTGTTCCTGCAGCAGCAAATTCTTTCTTTTAAGGGTATAGCCTTGTTCCAGAAGAACTAATTTACAGAAAATCCATAAGAAAATCCCAGAAACTGTCTCTTTTGTAACAAAAATCCCTTGTAGCAAATAGGCAACTCAAAAACAGTAGCTCCCAATGGCAAACAACTTTAAGATGTCAATCTAAATTTGATCTTGTGTAATATATACCACTGTAAACTGACCAGATTATATAAATGCAACAATTTATCATTCTTAAAAATGCAGTTTATATATCTGATGTAAGCAAGTTCTTCTTTGACGAAATACAAAGACAGGTAAGGGAACTTTGGGATATTCTGTGCATTCAAACTGAATATATATATTTTCTGTAACTTCAAAAATGAAGGCAATCTCCAAAACCATCTGTGTGCGTGAGTGTTAACTTACCTATGAACTAAGCCCCTTCAAAAAGGGCATATTCTTAAAGGGAAGAATTTGCTCCTGAGGAGCAAATTCTTTCCTTTAAGAGTATACCCTCATTTATAAGGGAGACAAAAACATTTTTGAGAGATTTGCCTCCCCTGAAGGTGACTGTTAACCCTTAGAGGATCCCTAATTGCCTAAAATTTCCCGTCTCATGAGAGGGCTCGTGTTATTATAGCAAAATGAAGAAAAAAAAACAAAACAAACAAACGATCCCTTAATATCTTCCCTCACCTGTTTCTGTTAAAATGGAGTGGCACAAATTGAGATAATTATACAACGATGCTAAAAGCATGATATGTGTAAGGCCATTTCAACTGATGGTATGAGGGTCTCTCAGAACAAAGTTCTAAAACATTTTACAAAGTGTACATATAAAACCCTAGTAAAATGCTTTTGGTTGAAGTAGGGTTAAATGACAAGAAGCACTTTTTTTTTTTTCAGTGTTGGTACTTCAAATATGTCAACCAGTGGACGTCCCAGACATTTTGAGAAAACCTTTTTTGAGAAAACCTTTGCTAAGAACAGATCTGGGGCCGGTTGGTGAAAGCATCGTTAGCTTAACGAGCTTGTTAGCCGACAAATTGTTAACTATTCTGGCAAGTACAATTATCTAAAATTCTGTTATTTTTGCTGAAAAAATGTGAGCAGCTTTTGCATGCTCACATTTTTTAGCAAAAATATTAGCATATTAAATGATCAAAGCTTTAACAAACGTTTAACTAATGACATCTTTAGTTTTGAACAACTGGTCCTTGGTCTTTGTGAGACTGTAACCCAAATCAAACATTAGCAACAGGTAAATACCAAAGACTTTTCTTTCCCATAATGCCTTACCTTCTTACCATTTGCTTAGAATTTTTTTCCAGGGAGCCTACTCATACCTTCCTTAACACAGCTGACGATAATCACAGTTTTTGTTTTTCCTTGAGGTAAGAGCTGATCAGGCTGTTCCATTAACCTTCCGCACATGGTCAATAACAGCAGACGACAGAATGTCTACAGCTGCTTTTTCTCTCTTGAAAATGGGGCTTGATATTTTTCTCTTGAATGAAATCTCCAGTACTGCTCAAGAGACTTATCCCTTTAGACGCCGAGAAAAACTACATCTGAAAATGTCGTCTGCTTATGTCGTCTGCTAAAATTTTTTTGCAAACTTTTTAAAAATATTTTTTGCATACAGGCAAACAGAGTGGGTCTGAACTGACTCAACACTGTTTGCAAAAAAATACTTTTAAGGTAACTGGCAGACGGAAAAGCAGACGACAATTGTCCGTGATTGGCATTTTATGGGTTAAATTATTTGCTCATATGTAAATATTACTGATTATTTTTTGTAACTTTTCTGTTATACTGCTATTATTCCCTTGTCCTGCTGAATAAATTAATTTAGCCACACCCATTTCTGATTATCCACTAATCACATTTCTTTATATACTTTATTTGTAAAATTCACAAACTGCATGGCAAACAGCGTATATCCAGATCAGATGGCTTCTTCAGAAGCCATCTGATCTGGATCTACACTGTTTTCAAAGGTAGGGGTTGACATGTTCAGGTGGGTAAGGGTTCATCAAAGTATGACCTGAGCAGCTTTTACCTCATGATAATGTATAATGCCTAAACTAGGGACACAAGACGTACATACAGATATATTGCATGGTCTGCACACACAGGAACATAAACAATGCAATTACATCAAGTTTTATTATAATTCAGTTATTATGAGCATGAATTTTTTGTAGATGTAAAGGATAAAACACCTAGAGAAGATAAACTTGGTAAGAATATAATGAAACTTGGATGCAATGAAAACACCCATAGCTCATCTACCACGGCTGTTTTGTATTTGTCCTTGAGTTCAATCACGAAAACACGCCTATATAAATTTGACCCCCTTAAACCCCGCTTTTTATAGTAAAACTTGGGTTTGCAGGGGGATACATAATTTTTCTTATTTCTGCTCAAAAACATAGATTGTGGGTACTCGTTAGAACCACCTTGCTGAGGCGGTTCTAACCGGTACCAACAATCTATGTTTTGAGCAAAAGTTAAGAAAAATGTCGAAATTTTTCACCTGAATATTTTCAATCTTTGGTCGTAAAATTTACAATGTATTTGTATAGGTGTATTTTTGTTATGCTAGGAGCATTTCCCAGAACTGCAGATATTAATATATTAGGAATAATGTATGGAGAATTATCATCTTAAAAGTATTTGTTGTGTGTACTCATTAGAATCTAATTATTCTAATGAGGACACACAATATACTTTTTTTTTTTAAATATCTTTTAAAAGTATATTTAAGGGGAATGGATACACCTTCAGGGGAGGCAACTCCTGCAAAAGTATTTTTGTATCCCACGTCAATAGGGGTCAACTCTTAAAGGAAAGAATTTGCTCCTCAGGAGCAAATTCTTCCCTTTAAGGGGAATGGATACATTTTCTCTCATGTCAATAAGGGTCAACTCTTAAAGGAAGGAATTTGCTCCTCTCAGGAGCAAATTCTTTCCTTTAAGAGTAGACCCCTTTTTCAGTGGGACAGGGCTTACAGAACAGCGAACTGGAAGTTCAGTAAGTGGTCTCCCTTTGAAAAACAGTGGAAAAATCTGCCAGGTGTTCCCATTCCACTTAATATACATGTACAGCTAAAACATTTTATAACACTTCATTCAATATTATTGGTTTTGGTTATAACTTGGTTTAACAATGGATCCCCAAAAATGGTCATTTTTCTGTATAATCTATACAATATTGTTGGGGCATAACACGGTTAAGTACCACAGTTTCAAGTTTGAACCACAAAAATAGTGTTATAAAGATGGTGTGGCGTGCTTTGAAACTTCCTAAAATAGTGTTATTCATTTTGCAGTTTAACCGTTAAGATGCCATGAAAAACTGCATCTGAAAATGTCGTCGGCTTATGTCGTCTGCTGAATCATCTTGCAAACTTTTTAAAAATATTATTACATACAGGCAAACAGTGTGGACCCAGATCAGACAGCTCCTAAAGGAGCGGTCTGATCTGGGTCCAAACTGTTTGCAAAAAATGACTTTCAAAGTAACTGGCAGACGACAAAGCAGACGACAATTGTCATGATTTGCATTTTATGAGTTATCATATGGAGCAGGTGAAACTTTGAATGTTTTTTTCTGCCACATTTAAGCTGCGTATGCTGGGATTATGAAAGAATTGAAATGGTCCCCTAGATAATTCATGAAAAAGCATACACCCATACAACACGAACCATGTCTAAAATAAATAGTCGAACTTCAATGGCTCGAACACCTTTGGACCTCGAAAATCTATTCGAGACGGGTAGTTCGAGCCACTGAGGGTTACTGTCAGGAGGCATAACGAGATACTTTTAGACATCTTTTCGGTGTTCTATAATGAAAATGTATGCTGTGTGTACTCATTAGAATCGCCTCATCGAGGCGATTCTAATGAGTACACACAGCATACATTTGCAAGATAAAAGACTAAAATCTCCTTAATTATCACTCACTATTTCTTATGTAGAGGATTTCGCAAGGGGCTCAAGAATGGGTTCGACACATCCATTGTAAACGAGCCATAGGTGTTCGAGCCATCGAAGTTCTACTGTAGCAGATTTTTTTTTTGTTTGGAGTTTCATGGCCCAGTAAGCACTATTTAGGTCATATCAGTCAGTCAATTTTATCTAACACCAATTTTCCTGGGCAGGTTTATACATGATTCACTTGAAATGTCAAGCCCCATTTTCTCAGAAAAATATCACTTTAAAAATGCCATCTGCTAGTCTTAATATTATCAAGACTTGAAGAGTGAATGGGAGAAAATAGGAAGATATCCTTAATCCATTTTGTACCGGAAACCCCAAACCGGGTAATATGAAATGACCATGAGTGTAAGATTCTGTTTATCATATGTTCACTTTAAATTGGATTTCATCGCCTTTAAATTTGACCAAATTTCCACAAAAATGCATGGTTGACATGGACGTCATGTCGGTACTTAATCCCGCCAAAGTGTTATTACATGCATGGTCACAGGATTTTTATTACAGGACTCTATCCACTGCTAATCAACAACGTCATATGATAAACTCTGAAATATGATCTTCTGATTATGTACCAAGATGTTTTTAGTATGATATGAAATCTGCATTACATTTTCTTTATTTACAAGTTGAGTGAATGCTGGTTATATATTGGTTAAGTTAGCATCTAAGATAAAAACGTTTGCGCTTTTTGATTCTCAATGAGTGTAAAAGTTAAATAAAAGAAAGCGTATTTACAAAATAAATATACACACTTAGCTACTGTACACATGTACAAATTTACATGTCATTTTTTATTTTTATTTTACAAACTATACATACATGTACAAGAAATGCTTGGTAAAATGTGACCACTACATGAATATCATGATGTGTGTAAGATAGTTTAAGGGGAATGGGAACACCTTGCAGATTTTTCCGCCATTTTTCTAAGGGAGACAACTGTCGGGACTTCACTTTTTTTATAGGCTCACTTTTCTATAGTTCACTTCTCTATAGGCTCCGTCCCACCGAAAAAGGGGTCTACTCTTAAAGGAAAGAATTCGCTCCTCAGGAGCAAATTCTTTCCTTTAAGAGTTGATCCCTATTGACATGGGAGACAAAAGTACCTTTCCAGGAGTTGTCTCCCCTGAAGGTGTACCCATTCCCCTTAAGAAAGAAAATGTTACACAAAGCAAACAAATCTGTTTCAAGGCTTACACATTTATTTCATAACCACGGTTAACATAATAAAAGATTTTCTAGGGACATAGTTCATAGTATAAATGCAATGTTATACAATTATTATGAAAATTGGTTAGCAGAAGTATCCAATGATAAGTCTGGGATGATTTTATGTACCATATTTACTGTACCTAAGTATTCGGACACCGCAACTCCTTACCATACTTATTCTAAAATTTGAACATGTACAATTTACAACAAGATCTTGTCGAAAAAAAATTTGCTGGGCGGGTGGCAAACAGTATAGACCCTGGTGGGACTCTGCATTCTGTGATGTCTCACCTGGGTCTTCACTTTTTTTTCAGGCATGTCTGTCCGAATACATATGGTAAATTACCGTAATTCTCCCATCAACATCTGCTGTGAGTTAGAACTGACAGATCTTCTCGAGAAAAATCTGGATTCAGAAAGCTGGTGAATACAAACAGGGTACTCATGCAAATCCAATATATGAGGTGATCCATGTGGTGATATTAACATGTCATGGCACCCATTTTTGTTAAGTTTTTTTCTGAAGACTTAGCACTCTGGGTAAATTTCAGCAGATGACATTTTGAAATATTTCTTATATTTCCCAGAAAACAGATTTTGACATTTCATGCAAATTGTCTCCATTGGAGACAATTTGCATGAAATGTCATAAGTTTTCAAGGAAATGAGACAATTTGTATGAAATGTCAAAACCTGTTTTCTGGAAAATATAAGAAATATTTCAAAATGTCATCTGCCGAAAATTTACCCAGAGTGCTAAGTCTTCAGAAAAAAAAAAAAAAATTAACAAAAATGTTAATATCACCACATGGATCACCTGGAAAAAATGTCATCAATTTGTCGTCTGCTGAATTAGACAACAGAAAGGTAAAGGTTAACCCATTTTGTATCAGAAACCCTGCAAAACGGGTAGTTGGCAAACAGTGCAGGCCCAGATCAGACGCCACAAAACGTGACGTCTCATCAAGGCCTACACTGTTTGCAAAAATGGTTTGCCAATTTCCAAACAGTTTTGGAAGAAAACACAACCTGACACACCTAAATTTTGAAATGGACTCCTGCTATATATAAGGAGAAAGATTCTATTTGGTACAAAAAAGGTTAAAGAAAGGAGACTATAAATTCCTCAAGATTTATCATAAAATATTCCCTTTGCACATATAGGAGTTATAATCCGATTAAAATCATATCTTAAATGTGAGGCTGAGATTTTTTCTCTCTGTGCCCTAAGTTTACCCATAACATGCCAATCACGACATTTGTCGTCTGCTTTGCCATCTGCTGGTTACCTTAATTAGCCATTTTTTGCAAACAATGTGGACCCAGATCAGACTGCTCCTGCAGGAGCAGTCTCATCTGGACCCACACTGTTTGCCTGTGTGCAAAAATATTTTTAAAACGTTTGCAAGAAGATTCAGCAGACGCCATCTTCAGATGTTGTTCTCAGCAGCTTGAAGGTTAAAAACAAAGCAAGAATTTTACTGGTACTTTTCTGGGTACTGAATATTCAAATCTTTTCAAGTGCTCTTTCTTTTTCAAGGAATTGAAGCTACATGGATAAGAAAATGGTATGAAATGGAAAGGAGATGATTGGTTAGTTCACTCCATGTTTGGATGATATATGGCTCACAAGATGGATATATGGATAACATATTTAAAACAGAACTGGCAAGTGCAGAGCGCAGATAGATGGCTTCTTTGCAGCATAATATATTTACCTTTTGTACTGGAACAGTCAAGGCTGAGCAAACCATGTAGACCTAGATGATATACCGGGTTATGTGTGGTATGTGGGTCTACACAGTTTGCCATTCAGCAAGCTTTTATTAGACACATCGGGTAGTAAATTGTACTTGCTCAAATTTCAGAACAAGTATCGTAAGGAGTTGAGGTGTCTAAATACATAGGGTACATATGGTATCCACTCTAATTTTTTGGTCTGGTCCCTGTCATTGCAAACAAATACACCACAGCCTCTTTATAACACTATTAATGGGGTCCAATACAGAAACAGTGCTAGTTAAACAACAGTGTTATATCCAAACAAAAATATATAGATTATATAGAAAAATGACCATTTATGGTCATTTTTCTATATAATCTATACATTTTTGGGATCCATCTTGAAACCATGTTATATCCAAAACCGTGTTAAAATGAACCGTGTTATAACGAGGTTGTGGTGTACAATCAGAAGGCGTAATGAAAAACCCTGCCAGCAGGGCCTATACTGATGATTCAATGCCAGATGTTTGCTCGTGTTCAATTCAGAGAACTTGTACAAGGCAGGTTTTGTTTGTTTGTATTGGAGTTTAACAGCCCAGTCAACATTATTTTAGGTCATATTTGAGTATCAAAGGGGCAGTTCACTGTTGGTCCTCAAATAGTCAAGATCATATGAACGTCAGTCATTCTAAAAGATGACTTAGGTCATATGTGTTTGACCTTGGGCATGTCTTAATTTTCAAGCCTTTCAAAAACCATTTCTGAAGAAGCCATCTGATCAGGATCTTCATTGTTTGTCATTCAGCTCATGAATTTGTTGCAATAATTTGCATCAAGTTATCTGATTGGTTGATAATCAGTAGTGGGTGTGACTTATTTAAATATTCAGCAGGTCAAGGGTTAATAAGGATATTTTCAATAACTGTTTAAAGCCCAATTTCTACATGCACAACTGTATAAGAACCCATGCCTGATACTAGACAGGAAGAAATTAAAAAAAAAAAATCAGAGATTACTGCTAAGAGCAATTGTAAGATTATGGTCACAGATGATTATGAACACAGATGATTATGGTCACAGATGATTATGGACACAGATGTCAAAGACACCTGCCAGTAACCCACATTAAAGATTTTATTTTAATTGGAATGTACTGAATGGAATCTCCCACCTTGTTTACAGAGCAAGAATCCATTTCAATATCTAGGGTTTTCAGGTTTAGCTATTTTTAAAATTTTTATTGCAAAATGTAGTTCAGCCATTTTGTAAAACAGTGAAGGCCCTGATCAGACACTCCATTCTTGGGCATCTGATCAGACACTCCGTTCTGCCTCATCTGATCTGGGCCTGTACTGTTTGTCAAGGTACTCCTTTAGGGTTTTCCCCCATACAATTGGTTAAAACAGCAGAGAATTGTGTGAGAATTTGAAATGTAAAATGGATGATTATTAAATGCAATAACGGAAATACTAGAAAACTAAAGACGTTCCTGAACCCTTGTTACTTTTGAGTATAAATATAATATGTATAAAACAAATATTATGACTAGTTTGGTTAAGTAATGTGTATCTACTACGGTCTAGTCAGCTACTGAGTTTTCCCCTCAACAATTATGCTAAGATTTTCTGTACACGTTACAAAAACACACCTCTATAATTCTGACCCCCTTGAACCCCACTTTTATGTAGTAAAACTGGGATTTACACCTTATTTTTCTTATTTCTGCTGTAAAATATAGATTGTGGGTACTCGTTAGAACCGCCTCATCGAGGCGGTTCTAACATGTACCCACATTCTATATTTTGGCTCTAAAATATAGATTGTGGGTACTCGTTAGAACCGCCTCGATGAGGCGTTCTAACATGTACCCACAATCTAGATTTTGTTCTTATGGACACATCCTTAACTATGGTTTAAGTTAGATACTAGCAATTACCAACTATGTGTATTTAAAAGAACTGTTACACAGCATATCCTGACTAAAACCAATCAAACAAGCCAGCTTATGTCAAACCCAAGCAATCACTGAAGACTCGTACCAGCCTCTGCATCTGCACAGTATGATCATGATCAGTCTCCAATGTAGGCCTGAACCTTCCCTCGCCTCTGGGTCTTTCAATGAACAACAAGCAAAGACTGACTGAATGCCCAGGTTAAGCCGAGTGTTAACTGGATCAACCTATAAGACGCCGAGAAAAACTACATCTGAAAATGTCGTCTGCTTATGTCGTCTGCTGAAGCTTCTTGCAAACTTTTCAGAAATATTTTTTCATATAGGCAAACAGTGTGGACCCAGATCAGACTGCTCCTACAGGAGCAGTCTGATCTGGGTCCACACTGTTTGCAAAAATGAATGTTAAAGTAACCAGCAGACAACAAAGCAGACGACAATTGGCGTGATCAGCGTCTTATGGGTTAACAGGTCTTAATGTAGGTTTTGTCATGTGCTGGCTCAAATGTAACTTTGAATTTTCGCATATCTTCATATACATGTTTCTTGATGTAAATGTGTCTCCCTGTATATGTTACTTGATATCCATTTCCATTTTTTGATTCTGACTATGAACTGATAATAAATATTTTCTTTTTCCTTTCTTTGAATCCAACTAGTTATACAATGAAATTCCACTATTAAGACCACCTGAAACGAATTCTAATTCTGCTTTAAAAAGCTAATTTGGAAGGTTGCAGTTATTCTTTCTTTATGTTTTCTGCATACAGTGTCCACTGGTCAGAGACCACCTTTGGGACTGTTCAAAAGTGGTCTTTAAGACCACTTTTGAACAGTCCCAAAGATGGTCTTAATATAAAATTTTACTGTATCTTTACGTTTTTCCGAAAGCAAACACTTGCGTTATTTATGATAACCTTTATCGATTAGAATGGCTTTGTTTTCAACGAAAAGTCTTCTCAAAACATTTCTTTATCCGAAAGCGTGCCGGAACACTGTTTTGAGGGTTCAAGCAAATCCAATTTTACTCATATACATCGAAAAGAAAGTAAATGACAGATTTGCAGATTTTTTTTTTATTATTTTTTTACACATCAACGATTTAACTTTTAACTGAACCCCACAGGCTAGCATGCCCTCTTTTAAAGAAAATGGGAAAATTCAAATAAAATTCTTTCATTTAAGAATAAGACAGTAAAACAAACCATTAGAAACATGTTAGTGAAAATTTTGTTTAAACTATTTCACTAATGTGTCAAATACACTAATAATTTTTTGTTGAAAAATATGAGTAGCTTTAGCATCCTACTCAGTTTTACAGCAAAAATATCAGTGCATTAGATATTTGATTTGATAGACCATTTATGGGGAATGGAAACACCTTCAGGGGAGGCAACCCCTGCAAAAGTATTTTTGTTTCCAATGTCAATAAGGGTCAACTCTTAAAGGAAAGAATTTGCTCCTGAGGAGCAAATTCTTTCCTTTAAGAGCAGACCCCTTTGTCAGTATATCATGGCTTATAGGAAAGCAAACAAGAAGTCCCGAAAGTTGTCTCCCTTTGAAAAATGGGGAAAAAATGTGCAAGATGTTCCCATTCCCTTTAATGATTTGGCCACTCATGTGATTGTTAAGCGAATGATACTTCGCATAACTGCAGCCTGAATTCGAAACCTTGCCTAGTTCCAACCAATCATTTTTTTCAAGAACTGCAGAGCGGATGTCTCAAATCTGGCACCAAAAATGCAGACAAAAAGCTGATGCCTAAAATCTGACACCACATGTGGGTACTTGTTTAAGTACCCAGACCATGTTTCTATTAAGAAATAAGGATTTTTTTTTCTTATGTGTTCACAAAATCATGTTGTGGGTACTTGATTCCAAAAATTACACACACCATATGTTTCTATTAAGAAATAAGGATTTTTTTTTCTAATTTTTCACAAAAACATGTGGGTACTTGTTTCTTAAAAGTACCCACACCATATGTTTCTATCAAGAAATAAGAAAAATTATCCCTGACACTCCAGTGCGACATACAGCACATGGGATCTTGTGTGAAAACAGCCTGGAAGAAATTCAAGGAGTTGTTACCAGTTCTCTCTTCCCGCCACCTCTCGTTCAAGACACGTGGCCGTGTGTATAGTTCTTGTGTGCGGAGCGCAATGCTCCATGCCAGTGAGACATGGCCATTGACAAAGCCAAACCTCCAACGTCTACAACGAAATGACAGGGCAATGATCAGACAGATCTGCAATGTCAAGCCACAGGACACTGTCACCATCAGGTCCAGTGAGTTACTTGAGCGTCTTGGCATTGAGGACCTGGACCTCATCCTGAAGGAGAGAAGGCTTTGCTGGTATGGACATGTGGAATGCTCCAACGGTGCAGTCAAGACTGCCTGTGACATACAGGTAGGTGAAAAGCGGGGGCCAGGAAGGCCAAAGATGACCTGGAAGCAGCTAACAGAAAGAGATTGCAGAGAATGGAAGCTCTCTGCTATCGATCCTCATGATAGACAAGCCTGGAGATCTGGTGTAAGATCTGCCATGCGTGCAGCAAGCCAGCTACCTGGAAGGGGGCCCACTTATGTGGACGTTGCCCCTGTACCTGCACGTTAATCAAAAATCCGTTGATGATGATGATGATGATGATTTGTTTGAACTGGGCTTAACGTCCCTGTCAACACAATTTAGGTCATTTTGGAAACGTTGCTTCGAATTTTGTGGGACTTTTACCCGACAATGAGATGAAAAAACACCTCAAGCCCTGCCGCCCAATGAAGCCAGAAGGTTTATATGCATTGAACGATCTGACTCACACCGCTTTGCCTGGGCAGGCTTAGTCCTTCTAAGCATTTTTTCCAGTACTCATGTGTGGTCAGATTCAGCTCTGCATGGAAGCATCATGCAGCCCAATCTATTTCTCTAAGCCCCGATCATTACTCCCCCTTATCTGGAGGTACTGTTAGCTTGTCACATACTACCTATCTACAAAGAAATGTTGCTTCGAAATAAAGAAAACAAAGCCAAATTAAAGGTAATGTAAGGTAGCTGTTATACCGTAAAAGTCCGACTTGCTGTAATTCTCCTCAAATTTTAACAAATTTGTTTCAAGATCCAGTAAAAAGTGCAGACAGAATGGCAAACAGTGTAGACCCTGATCAGACTGCTCCTTCAGGAGCAGTCTGATCTGGGTCTGCACTGTTTGCTTACGCCTATCTGTCCCAATACTTGGAATCATAATAGTATCTATAAAGAAATGTTACTTCGAAATAAAGAAAACAAAGCCAACTTAAAGGTAATGTAAGGGGATGTTATATTATTAATAAAATACGTTATAAGCTTTTCTGAATGTCATATCATTAAACATTAAAAGCTTTTCTGAATGTTATGTAATTGTTGAAAGCTTTCTATCAATTTTTGTAACACAAGTAAAACTATGGGCATAGTAGTCGCAGGTAAGATTGACTAGACGGAGCTATTCATGTGTTGTCAATATGACAAATTCGTCAAAGTCCACCAGAAGATTTGATAGAGAGCCTTTCCCATGTTTTCTGCAAGCGGACCAAATAGCCATATATGCCACAGCTTTATTTGTGTTACAGATCAATTCACATAATCGGGCGACTTGATTCACCTTTTTGTGAATAGAACATTCCAAAGGGAGGTGCAAATGAAAGCTCCGCCTAGTCAACCTTATCTGGGACAACTATAATAATGATAAAACAAACGGTGCCAATTTCATATTTATAGAAAGTAAAATGCCTTTTTGAAAACCTACCAAGGTATAATTGTTTTTGTTTTTTTTATGCAACATTGGACTCTGAGCCTAACTTTACAGGCAACTTTCGACACACTGAATTTGACATAACTAGAGCTGTCAGTGAAACTGACTAGGGCCCCGGCAGCGCTATCAGAGGAGTAGGAAAATGTTGATGTTAAAAAAGAAGTTTTTTTTTTTCCTTTCACCTCTAAGTATGACCTTGACCTTTGAGGTACGGACCTGGGTCTTGCGCGTGACACACTGTCACATTATGGTTAATATTTCTGCTAAGTAATATTTAAATCCATCCAGGTATAAGAAAGTTATAGATTGGACACAATGAAAAAGACGCTTTTTTGACTTTTTATCTCTAAGTATGACCTTGACCTTTGAGGTACGGCTGTGGGTCTTGCGTGTGACACTTCGTCACATTATGGTTAACATTTCTGCCAAGTAATTAAATCCATCCAGGAATAATAACAAAGTTATTAATTGGACACAGGAAAGACCCTTTTTTGACCTTTAACCTCTAAGTATGACCTTGACCTTTGAGGTACGGACCTGAGTCTTGCGCGCAACACTCCATCACATTATGGTTAACATTTCTGCCAAGTAATATTTAAATCCATCCAGGAATAAGAAAGTTATGGAGGATAAAAAAATTTGTGGACGGACAGACGGACAGACAGACAGACGGACGGACAGAATGATGCCAAGTAATATTTAAATCCATCCAGGAATAATAAAAAGTTATGGAGGATAAAAAAATTTGTGGACGGACAGACGGACGGACAGACAGACAGACGGACGGACAGAGTGATTACTATAGGGCACCCACACTTTCAGTGCGGGGCCCTAATAATGCTGATGTTTATAAATGTATTAAAGTAAGTTTCATTAACTGTCATAAAAATCCTAAATATTCTGACACCTTGAGGACTTGCTGTAATTCTCCTAAATTTTAACAAATGTGTTTCACAATCCAGCAAGGAGTCCAAAAGGTGAAAATGGAATGGCAAACAGTGTAGACCCTGATCAGACTGCTCCTGCAGGAGCAGTCTGATCTGGGTCTGCACTGTTTGCTGAGGCCTATCTGTCCCAATGCTTAGGATCATTACGATAAAATATCAGAATGGTTAAAGGCAGTGAATTCTGTCATGGTTAAAATGTACAGAAGTGTAAATAACTGTAGCATTATAAAAATCTTTCATTCACTTTCAAAATTAGGCTCAAATCTCTATCACTGTCAGGACTTTATTAAAGAACTGAGTTATGTCGAAACAAAAATGTATAGATTGCATAGAAGAATGACCATTTATGGTCATTTTTACATATAATCTGAACATTTTTGGGATTCATCTAAAAACAGTGTTATAATGAACAGAGTCATAAAGCAGATCTGTGGCCAGTTGTTCAAAACTAATGATATCATTTTTTAACGAATCGTTCAAACTTGGATCATTTAATATGGCAAATGTGCTATTATTTTTGCTGAAAAAATGTGAGCAGCTTTTGCATTTGCAAAAGCTGCTCACATTTTTTCATCAAAAATACCAAACGTTTAGATATTGTACTTGTGAGAACAGTTAACAATATGACCACTTACGAGCTCGTTAAGCTATCGATGCTTTGAACAACTGGACCCTAATGTATAACATTTGACTGCTATATAAAACCCTATATAGGGTGTGTACAGACTGCTACATAAAATCCATACACACAGTGTGTACAGTACAGCAGTGTCCATTATCTTTAGTACGAGCCGATTTAAAAACAAGCCCCTGTAGGGCAGTTGGTCAAGAAGACGGACAAAATGCAGTGCCTGGCAATGTCGCCAGCCTCCTTGCGCAGGGTCTATATTACATTTGAGCCTTGCAATTTGAAAATTATACTTATAATACACCACAAACTCTTTATAACACTATTAACCCATTTATGACCAAATGGAATCTTCCTCCTTATATATAGCAGGAGTCCATTTCAAAATTCAGGGGTGTCAGGTTGTGTTTTCTTTAAAATTTATTTGCAAAATGTCTGAACTTTTCGCAAACAGTGTAGGCCCTGATCAGACGCCACATTCTGTGACGTCTGGTCTGGGCCTGCACTGTTTACCATGGTACCCGTTTAGGGGTTTCCAGTCTGAAATGGGTTAATGGTGTCCAAAGCAGAAACTGTGTTACTTAAACAACCATGGTCATTTTTCTATATAATCTACACGTTTTTTGGATAAAAGGTCATTTTTCTATAAAATATACACATTTTTGGGATACATCTTGAAACCATGTTATATCCAAACCATGTTATAATGAACCATGTTATAATTAGGTTGTGGTGTACTGGCAAATAGCAAAGATTCAGGCAGACTACACAGTACACATACGTGTAGACTCACCTGAACTACTGTTATTTGCATACCTATATCAGCCTACTTAAGGGGAATGGGAACGTGTGGCAGATTTTTCCGCCATTTTTCAAAGGGAGACAACTTTCGCGACTTCCTGTTTGCTTTTCTATAACACCTGTTCCACTGAAAAAGGGGTCTACTTTTAAAGGAAAGAATTTGCTCCCCAGGAGCAAATTCTTTCCTTTAAGAGTTGACCCCTATTGACATGGGAGACAAAAATATTTTTGCAGGGGTTAGCTCCCCTGAAAGTGTTCCCATTCCCCTAAAGCCTTGTCCTGCTGAATAAATTCTGCCACATCCATTTTTGACCATCAAATTGCTCAATTCAATTTACTCCTATAAACTCACCAAATGAATGGCAAACAATGAGGATACTGATCAGACTCCTTCTCCAGAAGCCAGCTAATCTGGCTCTTTACTGTTTTGCAAAAGTACAGCATTTCCTGGTTCAGCGTTCAGCATTCAGAAGGAAAAAGGTTAAAACTTCTGACAAAGGGTCAGAAAAATGAGCCCTAATGAGCCAGCTGGTCATGTGTGTTTCAGAGATCATTAATTTAACAAAGTAAGGTCCCTTTTCTTCTGATTAAGGTTCATTTAAGGGGAATGGGAACACCTGGCAGATTTTACCCCGTCATTTTTCAAAGGGAGACAACTTTAAGGATTTCATGTTTGCTTTTCTATATAAGCCCTGTCCCACTGAAAAATGGGTCTACTCTTAAAGGAAAGAATTTGCTCCACAGGAGCAAAATTCTTTCCTTTAAGAGCTGACCCCTATTGATATAAGAGACAAAAATACTTTTGTAGGAGTTACCTCCCCTGAAGGTGTATCAATTCCCCTTAAATGCTTTTTTATGTTTGTTTTTACATAGCCCCAGAAAAGAGCGGGTATTCACATATTGTTGTCCTTATTTCTGCACAAAATGCATGTTGTGGGTACCTATTAGAAGCGCCTTGCTGAGGTTCTTCTAAAGAGTACGGTACCCACAACATATGTTTTCATGCAGAAATAAGAAAATTATCAGTACTTTTCGGATGAAAAAAGCACCTTATCTGGAGCTATGTTTTATTTATTTCTTTCTTCTTTTTTTTGGTGTTTTTTTTACTGGCAAGGTGAAATACTGTAACGCAGAGGACCTGCATTTATAACGGCAGGATTTTTGATCCCTATTTATGTGCCGTTATAATGAATTTGCCGTTACAAAGTATCCAAGTAAGGAGTATGATAGGTATTAAAAGGGCCTTTTCCCCATTATTACTCCAAGAAACAGATGTTATAGACATTTGTTAGAATCGGCGATTCTTACAAATATCTATAACATATAGATTACAAAACCCTTTCATGACTATCGACTTGATTTGTGCATTTCCAAACCAAGAGAAGCCCCTGCCGCTCGGAAACAAGCCTAAGCCTTCAGCTAAGTGGTCATTCCATTAAAATTGCTGTTATAATGAGTTTTGCCATTATAACAAATGTCGGTATAAAGAGGTTTGACTACTAGGTACAAACCAGTTAGTGTATGAACAGAACAGACTGCTCCATTGAATAAATCTGATCAAATGTTACACATTAACTCTTATCTTGCTTTTCACGACAACCCCTATCTTTGCAAACAGTGTAGATCCAGATCAGATGGCTTCTGAAGAAGCCATCTGATCAGGATCTATACTGTTTGACATTCAATTTATGAATTTGTAGGAATAAATTACATCAAGTAATCTGATTGGTTCAAAGTCAGAAATGGGTGTGGCTAAACTGAATATTCAGCAAGATAAGGGTTAAAAGTTCACTGTTTATCAATTCTCTTGTACATAAAAATTAATAAGAATATTTGACACGAGGCATGAAGAAACCAACATCTCAAGCTAAAAATGGAACACTGGTCCAGCATAATACACCAAAACCTCTCTTATAACACACCATATTATAACAAGGTTTTGGATACAACAATGTTTGAAGTTGGAGCCCATACATGTATAGATTATATAGAACAAACATGTTTGTGAGAACGTATTTCTTGTAGTTAAAGAGTGAGTGTTTGAGTTTTAGGTCCCACCAACAGCTAAGGTCATACGGAGATGGGACCTCGGTTTATAGACTCATCCGAAAGTCTGGAGAAGCCCGGGATCGATCCTGCGACCCCTGGTTTACAAGGCGAGCAGCGTAACCACTACACCAAGGAGGCTTCTGTAGCTAAAGAAATAAAGTTCTGGGCTCTGGCCTATTAAAACACATCAAATGCCTTATGTCCCATAACCTCTTATAAATGTCAGTTTCGCCATGCCCCGGATATTTCCTACGACAAACACAGTACAATATCAATATCACATATGGTTTCTTGGATATATTCAACAGTCTCATGGGCCAGGGCAACAGGTAAGAGCATATGAAGGGAACTTTTCATAATTCAATAAACTAGAGTGTTCACAAGGTTTTTCTATGATTTGACCTACTGACCTATTTTTGACCACACAGGACTCATATTTGAACTTGACTGAGATATTGTCAAGATGATCATTCGGAGCAAGTTTGATGAAGATTGGACCAAAACTGTAGCCTCTAGAGTGTTCACAAGGTTTTTCTATGATTTGACCTACTGACCTATTTTTGACCACACAGGACTCATATTTGAACTTGACTGAGATATTGTCAAGATGATCATTCGGAGCAAGTTTGATGAAGATTGGACCAAAACTGTAGCCTCTAGAGTGTTCACAAGGTTTTTCTATGATTTGACCTACTGACCTATTTTTGACCAGACAGGACTCATATTTGAACTTGACTCAGATATTGTCAAAATGATCATTCAGAGCAAGTTTGATGAAGATTGGACCAAAACTGTAGCCTCTAGAGTGTTCACAAAGGGTTTTTCTATAATTTGACCTACTGACCTATTTTTGACCAGACAGGACTCATATTTGAACTTGACCCAGATATTGTGAAGATGATCATTTGAGCAAGTTTCATGAAGATAAGCATTGTATACACTCATCAGCATTATCTTCCTGGGGCCATTGCCACAGCAATGCTTTGTATGAAGAATCAAAGAAAACAGATCAAATCATCATGCACTGCAGAAAATATTTGAGCAGATGGTAATTTATTTTATTTTTTTTTTTTTTTTCATTATATTTTTCATCAAAAATAAGGCTTGATATTTCATGGGAATCATCTGCCTATGCATAACATTGCATGTGAATCATCCGCTAGGCAGATGATTCACATGAAATGTCAAGCCTTATTTTTGCTGAAAAAAAAAAACAACAAAAAAACTTGAAAATTCAAAATTTCTTAGCATTTGGAGGGAACACTCCTCTTACCCATTCCCTAGGCATAACCCATTTTCTTTTTCTGCATTTATTTTTCAAATTGAACAAGGCAATAAATTAGCAGCTACATTTATAGTATTATGCATGGATTCATGTTTTTTTTGTGTCACATTGATCCATGAAAAAGCATAATCATACAGCATGCGAATACTGCACACTTGAAAAATACATATTTAACACATAAAATGCCTATCACGACATTTGTCGATTAACATTTGCCGTCTGCCGATTAACTTAAAAGTAATTTTTTGCAAACAATGTGGACCCAGATCAGACTGCTCCTGTAGGAGCAGTCTGATCTGGGACCACACTGTTTGCCTGTTTGCAAAAAGTTTCAAAAAGTTTGCAAAAAAATTCAGCAGACGACATAAGCAGACAACATTTTTAAGATGTAGATTTTCTCGGCGTCTTAAGGGTTAATAGAGTCAGCACACGAGAAAACCTACAGTCTGTGCAGTTGATCAGAGTCTTTACAGTTCACGAGCCTTCTATGGCCTCTGGACTATTCAGAGAGCAACATGGGAAGATTTTGGCCAGGCTGATCTGATTCTGCATTGGTCACAAAGAGTCATATTGTACACTTTGCCGGGTGCCAGCTCATATGTGTGTATATATGTTGTTACTCTCAATATTGGGATAGACCAGCCTGTTACAATATGTTACCATGACAACAAGATTCCTTTGACACCTCATTACTACAATGATTGTTACACCCTTGTTCTGCTGAATAAATTAATTTTGCCACACCCACTTTTGACTATGAACCAATTAAATTACTTGATATAATTTATTTCTATAAATTCACCAACTGAACTATAAACAGTGAAGACCCAGATCAGATGGCTTCTTCAGAAGCCATCTGATCTGTATCTTCACTGTTTATAAAAGTAGAGCATGACCTAGTTCAACAGGACAAGGGTTAAAGCACAGGCAGGGATGACATTTTCGAACATTTTTTTTTTTTTTCAGAGGAAACCAAAGTTTCACCTGAAATATAAAGTTAGATTTTCTCTGAAAAGGAATGACATCTGCTGTGTTCTGCTTGCTATTACCATAAAGATCCTAAAAATTTGCACACCTTGAGGTCTTGCTGTTTTGTTTAAAACAAGTTTGTTTGCATTGGAGTTTAACGACACAGTCAACACTATTTCAGGTCATTTTTGTGCCGGTCAGTTTACTTATCCACACTTTTCCTGGGCAGGCTTATACATAAGTGGTTAACCAGTACATTGCACATTCTTTCGCCAGAAACTGACAACTGCCCTTCTTGAAACAGTGGAAGGGAGAGAATGACCGTAGAAAAGATTTCATGATCAATCTCCATGAAAGAATGTTGCCAACCCTGGTAGGTATTGATCCCGCGTCCTGATCACCAGTCAGACATGCATCCGACTGAGCAACCGATGCCGGCTTCGGATGTAAAAAGCGCTTATCTGGACCTATGTGCCGTGTTCCGCTTGTTGCTATAAAAAGTCTGTAAGGCTGTTCAAACAAGAAACCGAAACATATATATATCCCAATACACCAAGAGTAACAACAAAATTCTCAATTATGCATCATTTGTATATAGATCACAGTAGTTTTTCTCACTATACATGAACAAATCCAGGTCAAGGTCAATGGACCACAGCGAACTGGTGACATCAGCATACTCCATCTTACACAACACACATTCTGGTACCCTATACCACTATCCCAGAATATGTCAACTGTGACCTTGACATTCAGCTGTTACTATAAATAAAACAACTAACTGGCAATTCCTCTCGTCATACCATGGACCCTATCTTTGAATTTGAAGCTAGTGAGACTAGTGCAGCTACTGTGCCAGCTACGCGCAGCAGGCTTTTCTCTTCCAAGATATCACTCGAGTTACAGATCTGATCCTGAAAAATACAAAAAAGATTTTCCCTTTTTTAATAACATTAACCCTCAAGACGCCGAGAAAAACTACAACTGAAAATGTCGTCTGCTTATGTCACGTTAACCCTCAAGACGTCGAGAAAAACTACATCTGAAAATGTTGTCTGCTTTTGTCGTCTGCTGAATCTTCTGGCGGACTTTTTAAAAATATTTTTCATATAGGCAAACAGTGTGGACCCAGATCAGGCTGCTCCTAGAGGAGCAGTCTGTTCTGGATCCACACTGTTTGCAAAAACTAATTTCAACATACTTGGCACATGACAAAGCAGACAGCAATTGTCGTGATTGGCATTTTATGGGTAAGACGAGCACAGAATACTGTTACTATATCAAAGTAAACACCGTCAGACTGAAGACATATGCTTATATGCTTATAGCTGTCAATCCAAAAACCATTACTTCTTACCAAGGTACCCAAATGAAGCTACATTTCTGATATCAAACAAGGATCTGTTTATAACTGACAGAAGAACTGTATCAATTTTAATTCATATGCCTAATTCAATCGGAATCAATCTTTCCTCTGACAAGATATAGAGCGAAGGGAAAAGGGACATAACTGTGCTCAAAGATGATTCAAATAACCATGTTATCATAGTCCAACACTTGATCTTAACAATTCATGTGCAAAGTGTGAACCATATCTATTTTTATTGCAGATTTTTCTCATGCTAGGCATGAGGGCAAAATTGCACCCTTAACGTGTTATTAACTCATAAGATATTGAACGTCAAACATGGCTAGCAATGCAAAAGCAAGCTTTTCTTCAAAAGTTGAATACTGTGCTGTTATTCGGTACTTGTATTTGAAAGGGAAAACAGGTCAGGAAATACATAGTGATTTGACCAATGTTTAAGGGTCTTCTGCACCATCCTATGCACAAGTTAAATTCTGAGTTGGGGAATTTAAATGCAGTAGAACATCTTTAGAAGAAGAAACCAGGCCTGGACGCCCATCAGATGTCACCGATAAAGAAATGTGTAATAAAGTACAAAATCTGGTGTACTCTGACAGGGGAATTAAGGTGGAAAAAAAGAGCAAATGCATTACACATTTCACATGGTAGCGTATCAACAATTTCACACAATTGCTTGGGTATGCGCAAGCTAACAGCCTGTCGGGTCCAAAAATCCTTTAGCAACCAGCAAATGGCAACCAGAACATCAGTATGCAGCGCAGGTGAAAGATGATTTTCTTTCATGTCTGGTGACTGCAGATGAGATCTGGGTCCATTATTCTGGGAGCCAGAGAATAAACAGTAGTTTCTTGCTCTACATGAGTGAGTGAGTGTTTGAGTTTTACGTTTCACCAACAGCAAAGGTTTAAAGACTCGTCCGAAAGTCTGGAGAAGCCCTGGATCGATCCTGCAATCCCTGGTTTACAAGGCGAGTGCATAACCACTACACCACGGGGGCTTCTATCAATATATCACTATACATGAACAGGTCAAGGTCATGGTATCACGGCAAGTTGGTGACATCAGCCTTCTGATACTCATTACAATAACATACCAGTGTGACATAGTATATAAGGTGGGGTTTAGGGCCGTGTTCATTTCATGGACTAGTTCATGTGATGTGCGCACCACTATCCTAAAATCCAATGCAAAATATCGTTCACTCCAGCCTCTTTACAACACCATTGTTTGGGTATAAACCTACACTGTCAGTATCAATTCACATGCCAAAGTCAACCCAAGGCCTAGAAGATACTCAGCTGAAATAAATATTTCAAAATCAAACCAGTCTTAAGCAATAAATATGGCATGAAAAGATTACAAAATAAATACTTACTATTGCCATCTTGAATAGAATCTGATCTTTAAATCTCACTCCTTCATGTCCGTATTAACTCTTATCCTGCTGTTCACGGCAATCCCTATCTTTGGAAACAGTGTAGATCTAGATCAGATGGCTTCTGAAGAAGCCATCTGATCAGGATCTACACTGTTTGACATTCAGTTTATGGATTTGTAAGAATAAACTACATCAAGCAATTTGATTGGTTCAAAGCCTGAAAGGGGTGGGGCTTAATTGAATATTCAGCAGGAGAAGGGTTAAGAATTTTATTCTATCAATTGCAGAGTAAATTGTATGATTTATGTTTACTTACCTGGTCAATATTATTTCTGTCATACCGGTATCCCACTACAGGACTTGTACTGACGATAATTACAGGGCAAGTTTTTTTATTTCTCTATACCAACCCTTAAAGCACCTCAGAAAATTCTAGAGCTTACAATAATTTTTTTTTTCAGAGAATAGCTTGACATTTCAAGTGAATCATCTGCCTAGCAGATAATGCACACGTTAACCCTAAAGGCGTCGAGAAAAAATACATCTGAAAATGTCGTCTGCTTATGTCGTCTGCTGAATTTTTTGCAAATTTTTTAAAAAATATTTTTTGTATACAGGGAACAGTGTGGGCCCAAATCAGACTGCTCCTACAGGAGCAGTCTGATCTGGGTCCACACTGCAAAAAATTACTTTGAAGGTAACTGGCAGACGGCAAAGCAGACGGCAATTGTTACAGTCAAACCAGATAATAAGGTTTGATGATTCACAGGTAATGTCAAGCCTTAGAAAAAAATTCTTTGAAAATGATATCTGCTCATCATGGTTAGTGCCTTACCTGCCCAGACTCACCTCAGCCATTGTTGGTCATCTCTGCCTGAGTTGGCTTGTTTGTTTTTATTCAGGATGAATCCAAATGAATTTGTTTTGGATTTTTTACAGCCCAGTTAACATTATTGAAGTCATGCTAAGTGCCGGTAGGTTGCTTCTAAGTGTAACAACATGTTATCATTACGTTTTGTTTGTTTGTTTTGGAGTTTCACGGCTCAGTCAACACTATTTAGGTCACATTGAGCTGGTCAGTTTAACTATCCCACTTTTCCTGGGGAGGCTTTTACGTAAGTGGTTAACCATTACAGTGCACATTCTTTTGTCGGAAACTGACAACTGCCCTTCTTGAATCAGCGAAGAGGATGACTGTAGAAAAGATTTCATGATCAATCTCCAGGAAAGAATTTTGCCAACCCTAGCAGGTATCGAACCCACGACCTCCTGATCACCAGTCAGAATTGCAGCCAAATGAGCTACCTAAGCCAGCAAATCGGGTTAAGTGGCTAATTGGAAAAACAATACTATATATGGAAAAGGCTTTAATTAATCACTAAATAGGTTTAAATTGCTTATAAACTTATTGTGAAAAAAACTAAAAGAAAAAAAAAAAAAAAATAAAAAAAAAATATAACAGAACATTATTAACCCTTGTCCTACTGAATATTTATATATGCCACACCCACTACTGATTATCAACCATTCAGATTACTTGATGCAAATAATGGCAACAAATTCATAAAATGAATGACAAACAATGAAGATCCTGATCAGATGGCTTCTTCAGAAGCCATCTGATCTGGATCTTCATTGTTTTAAAGATAAGACATATCCGGGCTCAGCAGGACAAGGGTTAAGAGTGAACCTATAGTAATCTCTACAGAACCAAGAAAAACTGCATCACAGATGACATTCATATTTTCCCCTTATTTTTCAGAAAAAAAAATAGGTATTGACATTTTAAACATCAAATTTCAAACCTGATTTCCTGATTTTCTCTGAAAAATAAGGGGAATGGGTACACCTGGCAGATTTCACCGCCATTTCTCAAAGGGATACAACTTTTGGGGACTTCCTGTTTGCTTTTCTATAAACTCTGTCGCAAGGAAAAAGTGGTCTACTCGTAAAGGGAAGAATTTGCTCCTCAGGAGCAAATTCTTTCTTTTAAGAGTTGAACCCTATTGACATGGGAGACAATAAATACTTTGAGGAGTTGCCTCTCCTGAAGGTGTATCCATTCCCCATAAGATTAAAAAGATGTGTGTGAATGGTGCCATAAGCATAAATTCACTTACGCCCCTCACTTGTCAAAAAATCTATTTAACAAATTAGGTCACAGAACGTAACATACAATTATGAGCCGGCCCTGCCAATCGGGGCTTGAAGAAAGAGATGGGCTGCATGATGCTTCCACGCAGAGCTGAAACCGTCCGCTCACGAGTACTGGTAAACAGCTTAGAGGCTCTAAGCCTGCCCTGGCAAAGTGGTGCGAGTCGGACCGTCCATGCTTATAAACCCTATTTGTTTCATTGGGCGACAGGGCTTCAGATGTCATTTCATCTCAGCGTTGGGTGAAAGTCCCACAAAATTGGAAGCAACGTCTCCAAAATGACCTGTACAGTGTTGACGGGGATGTTAAACCTCAAATTAATCAATCAAAAATCAATACAATTATGAGCTTCATAAAGGCTTACTTTCATAAATATGTTTTGGAGGCAAGTGGGTCAGCCTTTTTTCTTTTCTTGTTAACCTTAAACTGCCAGTATTGACATTTGCAGACCACAATGCAAATTTTTTTTTTCTACTTTTTTAAGAGAAAATAAGGTTTGACATTACATGTGAATTGTCTGCTGGGGCAGATAATTCACATGAAAAAATAAGGCTTGACATTTCATGTGAATTATCTGCTGGGGCAGACAATTCACATGAAATGTCAAGCCTTATTTTTAAAAAGAAAGCTGCCATCTGCTCTAAAAATTTAAGGGTTAACACATCTTAGTGACTATACAGTAAAATTCCTATATTAAGACCGCCTTTGGGACTGTTCAGAAGTGGTCTTAAAGACCACTTCTGAACAGTCCCAAAGGTTGTCTCTTATCTGAAACCTTCTCAACAGGCTTTTAAAGGCAGATTTAGTCTGAATTTTAGGTGGTTGTAATAGCGGAATTTTACTGTACATAGAAGAATACTGGACACTTGTCAGAAATTTTTATCAGTCACATGGACATATCACTGGACCACCGACTCCAAGAAAATAATTACCGTAAAAATCCTAAAATTCCTGCCACATTAAGGACTTGCTGTAATTCACCTAAATTTTTTACAAATTTGTGTCACAATCCAGCGTAGAAGCCTCCGTGGTGTAGTGGTTACGCTACTCGCCTTGTAAAACAGGGGTCACAGGATCGATCCCGAGCTTCTTCAGACTTTCGGATGAATCTTTAAACCGAGGTCCCGTCTCCGTATGACCTTAGCTGTTGGTGGGACGTAAAACACAAACACTCACCCACTCACAATCCAGCAAGGAGTCCAAAATGGGCAGATAGAAGGCAAACAGTGTAGACCCTGATCTGGGTCTGCACTCTTTGCTTTGGCTTATCTGTCCCAATACTTCGGATCATTACGGTATTTAACCCATTTTGTACCGGAAATCCCAAACCGGGTACCCTAGCAAACAGTGAAGGCCAAAATCAGACGCCACAGAACGCTCGGCGTCTGATCAGGGCCTACTGTTTGCAGAAAATTCAGCAATTTTCCAAATAAAATTTGAAGAAAACACAACCTGACATCCCTAAATTTTGAAAATGGACGCCTGCTATATATAAGGAGGAAGATTCCATTTGTACAAAAAAGGTTAACCCTTGTCCTGCTGAGCCCGGATATACCTTATTTTCCAAACAATGAAGATCCAGATCAGATGGCTTCTGACGAAGCCATCTGATCAGGATCTACATTGTTTGCCATTCAGATTGTGAATTTGTTGCAATAATTTGCATCAAGTAATCTGATTGGTTGATAATCGGAAGTGGGTGTGGCATATATAAATATTCAGCAGGACAAGGGTTAAGGTAACAGAACTCATACATACAAACTGTAATGCACAAATATAGCTACAGATTTTCATAAAATTCAAGTCAGATCAACAACAATATCTGAACAAATAAGCATTTATAAAGACAAATCTACAGCAAAAGTTAATAGCTGATGATTATTTATCACAGGGTAAAACAAAAATCTTCAGCAGCAAGGTTTGAAAGAACACACACACACATATGTACACACACTCACACACCACACACTAAGTTACAGGAATCTTCTGTCTAATAGTCAAAATTTAGAGGTTTGTGATTGAATTACTTTTAGGAATGTATATTTTGTTTTGTTAGATTTGAGGTTTAACGTCCCAAACAACACTGTAAAGGTCATTTTGGAGACATTGCTTCCAATTTTGTGGAACTTTTACCCGACATTGAGATGAAATGACATCTCAAGCCCTGCCGCCCAATGAAACCAATAGGGTTTATAAGCATGGACGGGCCGACTCGCACCACTTTGCCTTGGCAGGCTTAGATAGATCCTCTAAGCGGTTTACCAGTACTTGTGTGTGGGTCGGTTTCAGCTCTGCGTGGAAGCATTATGCAGCCCATATATTTCTTCAAGCCCCTATGGGCGGGGGCCATTGGGAATGTATATATCAGACTTTTTGAAAACAATGAAGGCCTTATCACACACTGCCATCACTCAAACACACCTATATAATTTTGACCCCCTTGAAGCCCACTTTTATACAGTAAAACTGGGGTTTACAGGGGTAAACCTTATTTTTCTTATTTCTGCTCTAAAATATACATTGTGGGTGTTAGTGAGGCACCACAATCTATATTTTGAGCAGAAATAAGAAAAATATCACAATTTTTCATCTTAAAATTTTCGTTTTTTCGGTGGTAAAGTTTACAATGTATTAATTTGTATACAAATGTTTTTGTAATGATTCTGCGGTGTTTGATATGGGTCTGGGTAGATCCTGATCAGATGGCTTCTGAAGAAGCCATCTGATTTGGATCTAGACTGTAGATCCATATCAGATGGTTTCTTCAGAAGTTGTCTGATGGGGATCTACAATGTAAAGGTAGGGGTTGTCGTGAACAGCAGGGTAAAGGTTAACCTACATAGGCATCTCATCTGAACAGCACAAAACACCCTTACACAGCATTAAACACTCTTACACAGCACAAAACACTCTTACACAGCTCAAAACACTCTTACACAGCACAAAACACTCTTACACAGCACAAATCACTCTTACACAGCTCAAAACATTCTTACACAGCTCAAAACATGCTTACACAGCACAAATCACTCTTACACAGCACAAATCACACTTACACAGCACAAAGCACACCTTACTCAGCACTAAAAACAACAACAACAACAGAACAAGATGTGTTTGTGAAACACGAACATGTCCCCAGGCATTTTTTTTTCAAAGTTGGTCACAGTTCAAAGTCAAGGTCACAGGTCAAGATTTTTGGTTTAAGTGGGAAGCCTTTGGCACAAGGAACTTACATGCCAAATATGAAGGTTCTATCTTAAACGGTTCGAAAGTTATGAACAATAATATTTATTTCTTTAAAGTAGGTCATAGGTCAAGGTCACAGGTCAAAAAAATTTGCATGAATGTAAAGCTCTTGCTACAAGGAACCAACATGCCAAATATGAAAGCTCTATCTTAAATGATCCAAAAGTTATGAACAATTTTATTTGTTCTTTTAAGTAGGTCAAGGTCATGGTAAAAAAAATTTGCATGAATGTAAAGCTCTTATTTCAAGGAACCTACATGCCAAATATGAAGGCCCAATCCCAAACGGTTCGAAAGTTATGACCAAAATGTTAATTTTTTCTTTTAAGTAGGTCACAGGTCAAGGTCACAGGTCAAATTTTTTTTGCATGAATGCAAAGCTCTTGTTACAAGGAACCTACATGCAAACTATGAAGGCGGTATCTCAAATGGTTCAAAAGTTATGATCAATGTTAACTTCTTTTATGTTGGTCAAAGGTCAAGGTCACAGGTCAAATTTTTTTGTTTGAATGTAAAGCTCTTGTCACAAGGAACATACATGCAAAATATGAAGGGTGTATCTCAAATGGTTCAAAAGTTATAACCAAGATGTTATTTTTTTTATTTTAATTAGGTCAAAGGTCAAGGTCAAGGTTACAGGTCAAATTTTTTTGCATGAATGTAAAGCTTTTGTCACAAGGAACATATATGCCAAATATGAAGGCTGTATCTCAAGCGGTTCAAAAGTTATGACCAATGTTATTTTTTCCTTTTAAGTAGGTCAAAGGTCAAGGTCTCAGGTCAAATTTTTTTGCACGAATGTGAAGCTCTTGTCACAAGGAACCTTCATGCCAAATATGAATACTCTAACTCCAACGGTTCAAAAGTTATGACCAACGTTAAAGTTGTCCACGTACAAACCAACAGACAAACAAACAAACCAACAAACAGACAGGGCAAAAACAATATGTCCCCGCTATCGCTACCGGGGACATAAAAAAACAGTTACCAAGACATGAAGTATATAAACAGTCATAAATATTGCTTTTGATAATATCACAACCACTTTTTGATACTCGGACTTCATAAAGTGAAACTATGATTTCTCAGACACTTATTGCTCATATACAAAATAGGTATCGATTTTCTGGCAGGTTTGAGCTATTTACAGCTGGGCTATTCTTAGCACTCATGGGCATCATTAATTTAGGACAAACGATCTTGTGCCAGTCTAGTGTGTATAGCACGAAATCCTAGCAAAACACGTTTATTATTGCAATATTTGGGCCTGTGGCAACAGTAGTATTGGCAATGAGGGTTCTGGGACAGCCCCCCACCCCCACACTGTGGGGGTGGGGGGCTGTCCCAGAACCCTCATTGCCAATACTACTGCAACTGATCTGGGCCTGTACTGCTTGATTTGCAAATAATGCTTTAGCTACAATGTTTGTCCCAAACATAACCATGTGATGGCACATGCTATAAGGGTTTTCCAGTTTTATGAGGCAGGCCCAATTGATTGCTATTTTGTGTTTCTGTGTTAAGCCGGTCAGTTAACTCCATTACATACTTTTCCTTGGCAGGCTTATACCTATACAGTTAGCCAGTACAATGAGCATTCTTTGCCTCCTCAGATTTTAATAAATCATGGGATTGGTCTCGGGCAGCTAAAAGCCCGCATTCCAGAATTGTACGAGGCCTGTCTTAGTGTCGGATATAAGTCCCACAAAATTGTTGGAAGCAACGTCTCCAAAATGACCTAAATAGTGCTGACGGGGATGTTAAACCTCAATTCAAACAAACAAAACCCCCTTAAGCCGCACTTTTAGATATAATGGAAATTAGAGGTGTGTAAACATGATGAAATAGCAATTTTAGGCTAGAAAAAATGAATGAAAAAGTCCCCAAAAAGGGTAGTACAATGTTCCAAAAATGCATTCTTAACTTCTAAAGGCATAACATTTCAAAACATCTAAAATGTTTTCTAAATACTATAGTAACTTCTATTTGAAGATGAAACTTTTCAAGACACTAATAACTAATGTGTTTTATCAAATGAAGTCATGTCTGAGAATGTAATAACCCCATGTAATAAATTTGATAATTCACTAGTGGATTAAATATGCAAATCAGTAAGATACGCCCTGTAACGTTAGATGTATGATGTCCTTAACAGTATGGCGGCAGTGATTCATTTTGCCGCGCGTCCCGCGTCTTTGACGCATAGATTTGACAAAGGACGCATTGTTCTGAAAGATACGCATCATGAGGACGCATAGAATTTCAAATTACTTTGTTGTATCTTTCTTTATAATTCGCTTGACAGCTTTCGAAAGCTGGACTAAAAACGGAGATTAAATTTACCTGCGCACCGCCGGTGGCAGTGGCGCGCGCATCGTATTTACTCATCGACTTGACTAACGCGTAATTTCATTGGACGGGCCAGGGCTTCCGTTAGGCCGACGTACGGCGTATATTACGTCCTGAAATCCCTTCTGGACGCCCAAATTAAACATCAAAGGCGTCCCGCGGACTCCCGAAAATTTTTCTGTACGGCCAAAAATCTTTACCGAGACGTATAAACCCGCCCACTTTTAGCGATTTGTAAAAAGTTTGCTCCGCCTTCTTAGCTGAAACCGCTTTCTGTGTTTATTGAGTACTAAGGACGTCCCATTTTCTGCCTGCGCGGTATTATATTGACAGTCAGAATCACGTGCGTCGGCATACCTTTGATCGTCATCGGTGTGTGAAAAACGTGTCGAGTTGATTGCTCAGTGTTTGCATATAATTAAACGGATTAGTAGTTGAGGATAAACTAATTATCTCATTGACGATAATCATTTTTTAATCCTGTAAACTTGTTACTGTTTAAATTAAAACGGATCGTAATTTAGGTGTTTGGTAGTGAGATTATCATTAGGGATGCAAAGTGTGACAATATTTTCAAAGATAGATACGCATTTTTTCTTGAGTAAATAGCAGGTGTTCACAAGGTGAAATGACGAAAATAATTTATAAAATCCCAAAATGTTGTCGCGATCGCTTTTTGATTTTGGCGCCCTGAAAATACGTCAAACCGGCGAATGTGAACAGGCCGGTTCGTCACGGTCCGAGCTACAGTCATATCTGTCTGTAAGCCAAAAAGCAAAAAAATAAATACCGCTGACTCGTCTAAGTCTGCTCCAATTGACCAAAGTTGCACGTGTTTCTGCCTGTAGTTCCGAGTGTTGAGTACAATGAAGACTCGAAGCGTATGTTTTGCAAAGTTTGGCAAAAATCTTTTACAAAAGTATTTTTTTTTTAATTTCGTAATCCATATATGACAGTGGGTGTCAGGTTTGTTTTATTTTATCTGTGTTAAGTTTTACAAACAGTGTAGACAGATCAGATGCTATATTCTGTGGCGTCTGATCTGGGTCTACACGGTTTGTTAATGACCAAAAAATGGGCCACTAGGCATATATGGGGATGGGAAATGCGATTGTTTTCTTTACTTTTTATTTATTCATTTGGGGGGGGGGGGGGGGAGGGGGGATGGGGGGTACTTGGAAAGTTATATAATTTATACAGGCCAAGCAAAAATATTTTTCTTTTTTGTATGCACTCCTCTGCACTGTAATGACCGCAGGTATGTCACATAGTTATGAGTATTTTTGAGTTTAACGGCCCAGTCAACACTATTCAAGTCATTTTTGAGCTTGTCAGTTTACCAATCCACACTTTTCTAGCCATCTAAAAAGATATACACGTGATTAAAAATGCAAACAAGAGATTCAAAGATTAAATATATATTTCTTCATCAAAACAATTTTACGATCCGCAAACACCTTGCTTCAAAATTGGGACTTCCTGAATTTTCCAGTGGGACTTCCAGATTTCAAGGGTAGGAAGTCCGGGACTTCCTGAATTTGGGAGTTAATGGAAGCCCTGACGGGCTATATTTGTTCGGTCAATCGCTCGCAACGTTTTAATTATTTTAGGCGTAGTTGTTTATAAAGTCCCCGGATGTACAACAACGATGATCAGGATGCCACCGAAAAAGAAATCAAAGATCGAAATCGGTCAAAAAAATATCACAGGTTTTTTCACCCAGTCCCAATCATCGGAGAAAGCGATAGAGAAAACATCTGAGTCACCTACGTCTTCGGCAAAACCCTCCGATGATGCGACGGAATCAAAGAAAGAAAGGAATCATATTTTTCCTAGTCAACATTGTATGGTGTTTGTTTGTCTCTGAAAAACAAATTACATGTAAGAAAAACAGCATTTCAGAGCAGTAAAATTAGCTATCAGACTATCACCAGAATGTGCCAGAATGCAGGAAATCGAGTCTAGAATTTGAAATTTTTCCGGGGGTGGCATGCCCCCGGACCCCCCTAGCAAATTCCCTCGCTTCGCTCGGTCAATGTCACAGTGGGACTCATTGTTTACAAATATGTGAGTCCCCAGGACTCATACTATCAAATTTCAAAATGAATCACTGTGGCGGTTTGTTGTAATGATATATTATACCAAGTTTGACGAAAATCAATCAATTTGTTAATGGGATAATGTGCAGACAAGCCATTTTTGGCCCAAAATTAACTGTTTTGGGGTTGCTGTGACCTTGAAAATGAGGTCAAGGTCACCAAAATCTAATCAAATCTGTGGTTTGTTGTAATGATATGCTTTGTAATGATATATTGACCAAGTTTGACGAAATTTGGTCATTTCGTTAACGAGAAAGAGTGCAGACAAGCCATTTTTTGCCCAAAAATGACTGTTTTGGGGTTGCTGTGACCTTGAAAATGAGGTCAAGGTCACCAAAATCTAATCATATCTGTGGTATGTTGTAATGATATATTGTACTAAGTTTGACTACAATTAATCAATTTGTTAATGAGATAGAGTGCAGACAAGCCATTTTTGGCCCAAAAATGACTGTTTTTGGGTCGCTGTGACCTTGGAAATGAGGTCAAGGTCACCAAAATCTTAACAAATCTGCAGTTTATTGTACCAAGTTTGATTAAAATGAATCAATTCTTTAATAAGATAGAGTGCAGACAAGCCCTTTTTGGTCCAAAAATGATTGTTTTTGGGTTGCTGTGACTTAGGAAATGAAGTTAAGGTCACCAAAATAAGGTCAAGGTCACCAAAATCTAATCAAATCTGCGGTTTGTTGTAATGATAAATTGTACCAAGTTTGATTAAAATTAATCAATTCGTTAATGAGATAGAGTGCAGACAAGCCATTTTTGGACCAAATAAGACTGTTTTTGGGTCACTGTGACCTTGGAAATGAGTTCAAGGTCACCAAAATCTAATCAAACCTCTGGCTTGTTGTAATGATATATTGTACCAAGTTTAATTGAAATTAATCAATTTGTAAATGAGATAGAGTGCAGAAAAGCACTTTTTGGCCCAAAAATGACTGTTTTTGGATTGCTGGGACCTTGAAAATGAGGTCAAGGTCATCTTGACCTAATGACTGTTTTCCCTTATCCTAGTGATGTGTCTATACAAGTTTGGTCAAAACCCATCCAAAGGTTTAGGAGATATAATGCTTCAAACAGGCAAGTCGACGCGGACGGGATCCGCACCAAAAACAATATGTCCCCCTCCCCTCCGGTGGGGGGACAAAATGACAATTTTATTAACTGACACAATTAAAAAACATAATTATTAATTGACTATCGTGTATTACACCAGGTCAACCATTATTAACTGGAGGTCAAAAATCATAAATCATGTTTTTTAGTTGCGTCAATTAATTAAATTGTCATTTATCAAGTAATTTCGTATTGGCCAAGTTACAGGTCTAAGGTCAGCTATATTGGCCTCGGCCTTCGGCTTCGAGCCAATATAGCAGACCAAGGACCTGTAATTTGACCTCAGCCTAATATAACTTGACCTCCTGTCAATACTGGTTGACCTGAAGTTAATACAGGTGACCTCTAATCAATTCAGGATAGTCATTTAATAATTTGGGATACAAGAAGCAGACATATGATAACAATCATAACAAAGAAAATATTGGCCATAATTCAGTTTGGCCATAGCAGTACTTGCAAAACCCTGACAATCATCAAAAGAGCACAAAAATATGTTCATATTATTTGGCACAAATAGCAGCAATTATTTCACAACCACCAACTCCCATGGAATGAACAAAAATTTCAATGGAAAAACAAATCATAAAATAAAATATCAACTGTATCAATCCAAAAAAACAAACAAAAAAAAACATGTAAGTGTGCGAGGAATGTGTTGATAAATTTGAAAAATGTATCACATTACATTAGGCTATATTTAGCACAACTATACCTCATTTCAACCAAAGTCAACCGTAATTATACCAACATTGGATATAACATGGATATTCAGAATTGCTAAAATTGAATTTCCACAGCATTTGTTACTCCAAGAAACAAATGTTGTGCACATCAGTTAGAATAGCCGCACTGAGGCGATTCTAACCAATATCCATTTCTTTCTTGTAGTATTAGACCATATATTCCGAAATATCACCATCTCATTTTCAGTTGAGGATTTGTTCTGCAGAAACTGTCTTCATAACGAGTTTTGTCGTAAAATCAAATGCCGTTATAAAGAGGGTTGACTGTATTTTATGGAATACATTTCAAAATGTTAAGTCTAAATGTTAAAGAAAGTAAATATGAATGCAGAACATATTGTTTCCAAAATGCAAGCAATGCAATGCTTTCATGCATAAAAATGCTCAAAATGCATATATGAAATCTAAGCGGAATGGGAACACCTTCAGGGGAGGCAACTCCTGCAAAAGTTTTTTTGTCTCCCATGTCAATAGGGGTCAACTCTCAAAGGAAAGAATTTGCTCCTGAGCAGCAAATTCTTTTCTTTAAGAGTAGACCCCTTTTCCAGTGGGACTGAGCTTACAGAAAAGTGAGCAGGAACTCCAGAAAGTTGTCTCCCTTTGAAAAATGGCGGAAAAATGTGCTAGGTGTTCCCATTCCCCTTACAATTCACAAATGGTATGTTTAATTGTTTTAATAAGACAACATTTTAGCAAAAGCAGATCTGTAGGTGGTTTGCCTTTTAAACAAACCAGGCAAAAAGTGGATGGTGAAAATTGATATTTCACGCCAACATAGATTAAACTCCCAGTTAAAATCCGAAATCTACTCTTGCTAAGTACATGTATAAGATTCACAACCAACTGTATCAAATATGTTATGTACCCACACAGGGTTGCCACCATGCACCATGAGACCAGAAAGAAATTTCCTGGCCTTTCACTGCCTTAATTCCTATTTCATTGACCAAAATGTCCAAAATCTGATGGCCATAACCATATGGCGTTCACTGCATTTTCTGAACTTCAGTGATGGTTTGTTTGTTTTAGGTTTAACATCCCCTTCAACACTAGTTAGGCCATTTTGAAGACACTGCTTCATATTTTGTGAGACTTTTACCCGACATTGAGATGAAATGACATCTCAATCCCTGCTGCCCAATGAAACCAATAGTGTTTATATACATGGACAGGCCGACTTGCACCACTTTGCCTGGGCAGGATTAGACCTTCTAAGTGGTTTACATGTACTCATGCGTGGTCAGTTTCAGCTCTGCATGGAAGCATCATGCAGCCCAATCTATTTCTCCAAGCCCTGATCACAGATGCTTGGGGTCAGGTCACTTGCTAATGTTTTTTCAAAGTTATTTTTGCATTTTGCTAAAATTGGAACACTTACCATCATCATAAAACATGTTTAGGAACTTCTAGACAAAGTTTTAGAAAACGTCCTTTTTACTATCAAGGCTCAAATAAGTAAAGATAACGCTCTTTTTGAAAACGAAAGTAGACATCCATGCAGAAACTATGAAACATGCACAAATCAAACAAACACAACTACAACTTACTTACATCATTCGATTAGGTAAACATTTGTCTTCACAAAGCAGGTTACAATACTTTGCTGATTTTGAAATACAGCTGAGAAATATCCCAAAAACAACACAATCTAATAAATAAAGCACTTCTTGTCTGTACCAAAACTGGGGTCAAAGCATAGCACCCAGTTACTATGCATTCTTTCCATGTAAAGCGGGTAACCAGTCTAGAAGGATTTTGTTTTGTATCAAGTCATTTGTCTGTACTGTCTGTCGAGGAATAGTTGACAGTGACGTCACGCTGAACAATGCAAAGCTTATGGGGCTAACGGTAAAATAGATCAAATAGTCAGCTACGTCACTGCCAGCTATTTGTTGGCGAACTATAGAAATTAGTACAAAACAAAACCAGTCTAGACTGGTTACCCGCTTTATTGCAGTACATGGAGAGCCACCGGAAGCCACGCTTTGACAACAGATAATAGATGCTTCATTCTACTGGAATGAGATTTTTTGGAATATTTCTCAGCTGTATAAAAAATCAGAATGTGGTGTAACCTGCATTGTCAAGGCAAATGTTTACCTAATGGAATGGTGTAAGTAAGTTGAAGTTGTGTTTGTTTGATTTGTGCATGTTTCATAGTTTCTGCATGGATGTCTACTTTCGTTTTCAAAAAGAGCGTTATCTTTACTTATTTGAGCCTTGATAGTAAAAAGGACGTTTTCTAAAACTTTGTCTAGAAGTTCCTAAACATGTTTTATGATGATGGTAAGTGTTCCAATTATAGCAAAATGCAAAAATAACTTTGAAAAAACATTAGCAACTTAGCAAGTGACTTGACCCCAAGCATCTGTGGCCCTGATGGGCCCTTGATGGTTGAAAGGATTAATTTTACAGACTTTAATAGAAAACTGCAACACTATGACCATCTTTCAATCTATAGAAAAGAAATGGTAAATGACTAATTCCCTTCATTTTAGTAGCAAGTGAAGGTTTTGGCAATGAAAAACATGTATAACCTTAACCCTTATATTGCTGAATATTCATTTAAGCCACACCCATTTCTGACTTTGAACCAATCAGATTACTTGATGTAATTTATTCCTACAAATTCATAAACTGAATGTCAAACAGTGTAGATCCTGATCAGATGGCTTCTTCAGAAGCCATCTGATCTGGATCTACACTGTTTCCAAAGAAAGGGGTTGTCATGAACAGCATGATGAGTTAAAACTGTCACATTATTAGAGCTGTTTGACCTAAATCTACAAAATTTCGCTAACCTTTCTCTGAAATATTTTTGAAATTTTAAATTTTAACCCTTATCCTGCTGTTAAAGACAACCATTACCTTTGCAAGCAGTGTAGATCCAGATCAGATGGCTTCTGAAGAAGCCATCTGATCAGGATCTACACTCTTTGACATTCAGTTTGTGAATTTGCAGGAATAATTTAATGTCAAGTAATCTGATTGGGTCAAAGTCAGAAATGGGTGTGGCTAAATGAATTTATTCAGGAGGATAAGGGTTATAAATTCCCAGACCTTAAAAAAACCCCCAAAAATTCAATTCCACCCCCCACCGACTTCGCCTGGGTGGTGGCAACTCTGCCTCACAGTTCTATATAGTGAGGGATAATGAGGATCATCAAGGGATAATTTTTTTGTTAGAAAAATACAATGTGGGTACTTGTTAGATAAACCTCATCAAGGCGATTCTAACAAGTACCCACAACATATGTTTTTACTGACAAATAAGAATCACAGCACTGAGTGTAATGGTGGGTCGATTGTCTTTGAGTGTAGGGTGGGAAAACAGTCCTGGACTGAGTAATGTTTAACCCTTAAATTCCTGTTTTTCAGGCAAACAGTGTAGACCCTGATCAGATGCGGTGTTCTGCAGCATCTGATCTGGGTCTACACTGCCAAACCCAAAAAATAAATTCCAGTCCAGATTCCCTTTTATGCATTTCTCTGACCTCATAGCAGCTTTTTTTTTATATAAATAACCGTTAGTTCGACAAGTGGGTGATTACGTGGGCTTCAGCACTGAAGAGCTTTCATCCCTAGTAACTTTGGGTTGATTGACAAACAAGATTATCCTGATTATGCCTTGAAGTTCAAGTACACATATTAACCCATAACATGCCAATCACGACAATTGTCGTCTGCTTTGTCGTCTGCCAGCTACTTTTAAAGTCATTGTTGCAAACAGTATGGACCCAGATCAGACTGCTCCTCTAGGAGCAGTCTGATCAGGGTCCACACTGTTTGCCTGTATGCAAAAATATTTTTAAAAAGTTTGCAAAAGATTCAGCAGAGGACATAAGCAGACGACATTTTCAGATCCAGTTTTTCTCGGCTTCTTAAGGGTTAAGGGAAATGGATACATCTAGCACAATTTTTTTTAGCCATTTTTTTTTACAGGGAGGCAACTGCCGGGACTTCCTGTTTGCTTTCCTAAAAACTGAAACCCTCTGAAAAAGGCGGCTGCTCTCGAAGTAAAGAAAATACTTACAGAGCAAATTCTTCCTTTAACCTCTTAAAAATGGGGAAAACTTCCAGACACAGGCCACTAGTAAACAGTGCAGCCCCAGATCAGACACCACAAAATGTGGCGTCTGCTCAGGGTCTTCACTGTTTGCAAAAAGGTTCAGCCATTTTTTTAAAATCTATTTTCTAAAATCAACTCAACCTGGTATCCCTTAACCCTTGTTCTGCTGAATATTTAAATATGTCACACCCACTACTGATTATCAGCCAATCAGATTACTTGATGCAAATTTTTGCAATAAATTCATAAACTGGATGGCAAACTATGAAGATCCTGATCAGATGGCTTCTTCAGAAGCCATCTGATCTGGATGTACATTGTTTCAAAGATAAGGAATATCCGGGCTCCTGTGAAACAAACTCCTGATATATATAAGCTGGAAGATTCCATTTAGTTCAAAGCAATTGCTATGAGAAGGGAAATAAATGGCTGAAGATCCATTATCTCCCTTTAACCCATTGTATACTGGTGGACTCTTCCATTGCTATATGTTGGACAAGTCCATTTGCTATATAAGGGGTGTCAAGCCGATTTTTTCGTTTTTATTCTATTTTTCAAGAAAAATTCTTTCAGCAAATAGTGTAGGCACTGATCAGACGCCGCATTCTGCGGCGTCTGATCTGGGCCTGCACTGTTTGCCAAGGTACCCCTTTAGGGGTTTTCCGCATACAACGGGTTAAAGTGTATCAATTCACCTTAGCCCCTATGATGTCATGAAAAACTGCCTCTGAAAATTTCATGTTTGTGTCGTCTGCTGCATGTTCTTGCAAACTTTTCAAATATATTTTTGCATACAGGCAAACAGAATGAACGCAGATCAGACTGCTCCTTTCGGAGCAGTCTGATCTGGGTCCATACTGTTTGCAGCAATGACTTTTTCATGTAACCAGCAGACGACAATAAAAAATTTGTTATGTTCGGTATCTTAAGAGTTAACCTTTATTTACTCTGTAGCAGGGAAAACAGAAAACGTCAATATGAAAATTGCATAGGTTAGTCATCTACTAGCATCCATGACATTTTGAGTATTGCACCTATCAATGTTTTACCCCAGGGTGGGGATCGTACGATCGCCTTTGGAGAATATGACAATTTTGAAAACTGAATGTCTAATTTTCTAATCATGGGCCATGAATGTGTCAAAAATCATCTTCATAAGAATTGGTACATGATTTCATCTATTAATTTCAAGGTTAGGTATCTAAGATCCTGCCCCGGTCTCAAAGAATTGTCAAATTTCAAATTCCAAAGGGATGACTAATCCCCAGTTATCTGGTTGAAAACAATGATAGGCGCATTTTACACCACAACCTCGTTATAACAAGCATCATTATACCGCGGTTTGGATATAAAACAGTTTCAAGATGGATCCCAAAAATGTGTAGATGTATAATCTACACATTTTTGTTTGGATATAACGTGGTTGTTTAAGTAACACGGTTTCTGTTTTGGACCCCATTAATAGTGTTGTAAAGAGGTTGTGGTATACTTAAATACTTGGACCCGATTATCCAACTTAACATCTAAATCACTAAAACATACACAAGATAAAATATTCCTGTCTACAAAGGGAAGAATATTCAACCAACTAACAAAGAATCTCTCCCAATGTAGTAGAACCAATTCAGAATTTCAGTCCATTTTTTTTTAACTCTTATCATGCTGTTCACGAAAACCCCTATCTTTGGAAACAGTGTAGTGCTGAAGAAGCCATCTGATCAGGATCTACACTGTTTTACATTCAATTTATGAATTTGTAGGAATAAATTACATAAAGTAATCTGATTCGTTCAAAGTCCCTGCTGTTCACGAAAACCCCTATCTTTGAAAACAGTGTAGATCAAGATCAGATGGCTTCTGAAGAAGCCATTTGATCAGGATCTATACTGTTTTACGTTCAATTTATGAATTTGTAGGAATAAATTACATCAAGTAATCTGATTGGTTCAAAGTCTGAAATGGGTGTGGCTAAACTGAATATTCATTTTAACCCTTAACTCTTAACCTGCTGTTCAGGAGAACCCCTATCTTGGCAAACAGTGTAGATCCAGATCAGATGGCTCTGAAGAAGCCATCTGATCAGGATCTACACTGTTTTACATTCAATATATGAATTTGTAGGAATAAATTACATCAAGTAATCTGATTGGTTCAAAGTCTGAAAAGGGTGTGGCTAAACTGAATATTCATTTTAACCCTTAACCCTTCTCTTGCTGAATATTCATTTAAGCCACACCCATTTCTGTCTATCAACAGATGGCTTCTGAAGAAGCCATCTGATCAGGATCTACACTGTTTCCAAAGATATGGGCTGTCGTGAACAGCAAGATAAGGGTTAGCTCTTAACCTGCTGTTCAGGAGAACAGCAAACAGTGTAGATCCAGATCAGATGGCTTCTGAAAAAGCCATCTGATCAGGATCTACACTGTTTTACATTCAATTTATGAATGTGTAGGAATAAATCTGATTGGTTCAGAGTCCCTGTCTTTGAAAACAGTGTAGATCCAATCCAGATCAGATGACTTCTGAAGATCAGGATCTACACTGTTTTACACTCAATTTATACATGTAAATAACATCAAGTAATTGATTGGTTCAAAGTCCTAAATGGGTGTGGCTAAACTGAATATTCAGCAAGAGAAGGGATAATCGATAATGCTCAGTTTTCCTGTACTTCTGCACAGATGAGCTAAAACTGTCTTTAAGTGTGGTTACCCACGAGCCACTTCATAAGAAAATGTGATTTATAACTTGGCCGATCAGCAAAAGCTCCGATCAGACTGCACATCCATGCAGTCTGATAAGAGTTTTTGCTGTCTCCCCTGTCAACACTATTTAGGTTATAACAAGCAGATCAGTTTAACTAACTGTGTTTTTATCCCACCCCCCCACACCC
Organism: Lucinisca nassula; assembly: GCA_963580285.1. Classification (NCBI taxonomy): domain Eukaryota; kingdom Metazoa; phylum Mollusca; class Bivalvia; order Lucinida; family Lucinidae; genus Lucinisca; species Lucinisca nassula. Next base: position 42,769,335 of record OY757024.1, on the reverse strand, counting down.
ATGTAAGATATCTAAAATATGTTTTCTCATGTGCGTGGATGTGTAGGCTCATTAGAATCTTTAAGGTTTCCGAATGGCAAAAACAGATTTTCTTATGACGTGGCCCATTCATCATGAAAACACACCTACATGTATATAAATTTTTCCCCTTAAATGCCAATTTTATATAATAATACTGGGGTTTATAGACGTATAAAATATTTTTCTTATTTCTGCTCAAAAACATAGATTGTGAGGCGGTTCTAACGCGTTCCCACAATTTATGTTTTGAGCAGAAATATGAAAAATATCAGATGTTTTTATCTTTTGGTGGAGAAAATTTCAATACACACCACAAACGCATTATAACACAGTTCGTTATAACACAGTTTTGGATATAACACGGTTTCAAGATGGATCCCAAAAATGTATAGATTTTTCTATATAATCTATACATTTTTGTTTGGATATAACACAGTTATTTAATTTACACGGTTTTTGCTTTGGATCCCAACAATATTGTTATAAAGAGGTTAGGGTGTATTTGAATAGGCGTGCTTTCATATAATATTGCACAAAACAAAAGAAGTGTCCCACAAGCAATCTATGCATACAAGAGCCATCACCAAGCATCACCAGCAAGCATCAGCACCCCCAGTAAGCATGCCATACAAGGAAGAAGCAAGTAGCCACGTGGATCAGAAGGCACATGTAGGTTAGAAGGAAATCCCGGGTAGTTAGTCGTGGGAAGCGGGTTAATTGTTGGACGGTTAGAGCAACTCGGGCGGGTCGGCACCACTCTACAATATCCTCCCATGCACACAGGTGCTCCTGAAATGACGAGAGGCGATTGTGAGTTTAGTTCCAATCAAGAAAATTATGTTCCAATCAAGGAACAAACAGTTCTCTGTCAGTTTGGACTTTCCTTCTGTGTTTCCAAGCTTGTCTGGTTGAGCACATTTGCAACGAAGGTTTTTTTCTTCTGTTTTTAAATATTAAAGAAAAATATTTAGGAGTGCTTTTCTCAAGATATCTGACTTAACCCTTAAGACGCAGAGAAAAACTACATTTGAAAATGTCGTCTGCTTATGTCATCTGCTGAATTATTTTTTGCGAACTATTTTAAAAATATTTTTGCATACAGGCAAACAGTGTGGACCCAGATCAGACTGCTCCTACAAGAGCAGTTTGATCTGGGTCCACACCGTTTGCAAAAAAAAATTACTTTTAAGGTAACCGGCAGACGGCAAAGCAGACGACGATTGTCGTGATTGGCATTTTATGGGTTAATACGAAAATCTTCTCTGTGTAATTAGCTTTTGTTTGTTTGCTTGTTTACAGTTTAACAACCCAGTCAATATCAGTTAGGTCACATTGAACACATTTACCTAACCACACTTTTTCTGGACAAGCTTATACATAAGTAATTGACCAGTACAGTGCATATCTTTTCGCCAGAATTGAAAACAACTCTTCTTGAATCAGCGGAAGAATGGTTGTAGATAAGATTTCATGAGCCATCTCCACGAAAGAAGGTTCCTGACAGATATCGATCCCGCAATCTACTGATCACCAGTCAGACCTGCATTCGACTAGAGCTACTAAGGCTGGCTGTGCAAGTAGCTAAAAATCTTATTAATTTCTAGGAATTAATTTTCCAGAACTTTGAAAATTTCAAGATTTTTGACGTAGTTGATGTTTTCTAAGATTTCTTTGATGGTTTTGAAAAATACAAGGCTTTCGCTTGAAACAACACCTAAGCCTCTTTATAATACTTTTCATTATGACACGGGTTTTGGATATGACACAGTTTAAACACGGATCCCAAAAATGGAGATTATGTAGAAAATTGACAATACATGGTCATATTCTATATAATCTATGAATCGTTAGCATTATTCGACTGCATTATTCGAAGCTTAAGTTTCATATATGTCCGTTAAATTTTGTAAAGGAGTGTGTTATCTTCTTGTAACAGCCGGTCACATCATCCAATCAAATACGAGTTATTTCACAAGTTCATAAGCCTTTGTGAAGCATGATTCTCTTCAATGGAAATGACGAACCTCCCATGCATTATGACTGCTTAACCTTTGTCCTGCTGAATATTTAAATGTGCCACACCCATTACAGATTATCAACCAATCAGATTACTTGGTGCAAATTATTGCAACAAATTCATAAAATGAATGAGAAACAATGAAGATCCTGATCAGATGGCTTCTTCAGAAGCCATCTGATCTGGATCTTCATTGTATGAACGAAAAGAAATATCCGAGCTCAGCAGGACAAGTGTTAAGAGCTTGATTTGATTGGACCACGTGACCAGTTATTCCAAGAAGATACCACACTCCTACATGGAAATTTCACGAAACTTATCCCTCATATATGACTAATGTGTTACTTACAAACCATGTCATGTTTTTCACCAAAGTTAACCAAAGCATATGATTTCTGTAATTTCAACCGCATCACTTCAAGCATATACACAGTTGACTGGGTATAAGCATAACAATATACAGTTTTTTACATATACCTTTCAAAGTCTGCATTAACCCATTGTATGCTAGTGGACTCTTCCATTTCTATATGCTGGAAAAGTCCATTTGTCATATAAGGGTTGTCAGGCCTAATTTTTCATTTTTAATCTATTTTTGATGGAAAATTCTGTTAGCAAATAGTGCAGGCCCTGATCAGACGCCGCGTTTTGCGGCGTCTGATCCAGGCCTGCACTGTTTGCCAAGGGACCCGTTTAGGGGTTTCCCCCCATTCAAAGGGTTAAAACAACTGTCAGATTAAACATTACAAAACACATCTGTCAAGCCCAAACTGCTAGAAAACATCAAAAGTCAAACTGTTAGAAGGGGGGGGGGGGGGGGGTGTAGGGAGAGAGGTACATTCCAGGTCGTTTAACTACACAAGCACTACAAACAGGGAAAGGTGATAGATTACAATGAACTAAAGGGAGATGGGAATGAAATAAGGAGATGTAACAAATATTGATCTTATGATATTACTTATTTTAACTGGTAAGAGAATCTGTTCAAAGCCAATAAAGCCCCAAGTTAACATTATCTTCAGGGGAATGGGAACACCTTCAGGGGAGGCAACTCCTGCAAAAGTATTTTTGTCTCCCATGTCAATAGGGTTCAACTCTTAAAGGAAAGAATTTGCTAAGCTTGCCCAGGAAAAGCGGTGCGAGTCGGCCCGTCCATGCTTATAAAACCCTATTGGTTTCATTGGGCGGCAAGGCTTGAGATGTCATTTCATCTCAATGTCTGGTAAAAGTCATGTTGGACACCAAGATAATGGCCTTAAAATACAGAATATGCATACTGCACTGGCCACAGAACATTCTTGCTGGCAACTGTGTGTGTGTGAATTCGGGTTTAACGTCGCTTTCAACAATTTTTCAGTCATATCAGGACGGTGTCTGGTTGCGACAGGGAGCTCAATGCTAACTTTTATAGTGCTGCCTCACTGAACCCAGACACATTACATGATACCACACCCAGTCACATTATCCTGACGCTGGGTCGACCAGTCCTAGCTCTACCCCGTAAATCTGAGTGCCAAGCGAGGAGCAGCTGGTACCATTTTTAACGACTTTGGTATGTCGCGGCCCAGGATCGAACCCGTGACTTCCCGTTCCACGGAGCGGACACTCTACCAACTGAGCTATCGGGGCCGGTCTTGCTGGCAACACTGGATGAAGACAACAGTAAGGTTTTTCAAAATGTTTTACTTTCCTTTAGAGCAACAGTGTGAATGCAAGTGAGATATCCCAAGAATATGACTGCTTATTTTCTGTTTTGGTTAAAAAATTTTTAACGGGAAAGGGTTCACTTTCAGGGGTAGGAACTCCTGCAAAAGTATTTTTGTCTCCCATGTCAATTGGACTCAACTCTTAAAGGAAAGAAGGAGCAAATTCTTTCCTTTTTGAGTAGACCCCTTTTCCAGCGGGACAGGTCTTATAGAAAGACCCCGATAATGGCCTATAAATACAGAATATGCATATGGCATTGGCCACAAAACATTCTTGCTGGCAACACTGGATGCAGACAAAAGTAAGGTTTTTCATGATTTTTTATACTTTCTTTAAGGGGAATGAATACACCTTCAGGGGACGCAACTCCTGCTATAATGTTTTTGCCTCCAATGTCAATAGGGTCAACTCTTAAAGGAAAGAATTTGCTCCGGAGGAGCAAATTCTTTCCTTTAAGAGTAGACCCTTTTTCAGTGGGACAGAGCCTATAGAAAAGTGAAAAGGAAGTCCTGAAAGTTGTCTCCCTTTGAAAAATGGCGGAAAATCAGGTGTTCCCATTCCCCTTTGGGCTAATATCTCATTCTGACAAACACACACATAATAAGAAGTTCCATCATTTATCATGATCCTATAAAGTATGTTTGTGAAACAAAAGAGGCTTTAATCCAATGACAAGATTCTTTCAAGATAACCCATTGTACACTGGTCTGAATGAATGATCTTGTTTTTAAGGTTTTTGTTTGTTTGTTTGTTTTGGAATTTAACGGCCCAGTCAACACTATTTTAGGTCATTTTTGAGCCGGTCAGTGTACCTATCCACACTTTCCTGGGCAGGCTTATACTTAAGCGGTTAACCAGTACAGCGCACATTCTTTCACCAGAAACTTACAACTGCCCTTCTTGAATCAGCGGTACGGAGAGAATGACCGAAGAAAAGATTTCATGATCAATCTCCACGAAAGAATGTTGCCGACCCCGGCAGGTATCGAACCCGCATCCTCCTGATCACCAGTCAGACGCGCATCCGACTGAGCTATGGAGGCCCTTGAATGCGGCATCTGAGGTGTCTGATCTGGTCCTGCACTGTTTGCCAAAGTACCCTTTTATGGGTTTCCCGCATGCAATGGGTTAATGTGACTTCCAGGCCAAAGGGAGAAGGGAGTTTATGTTTGATATATCCCTTGTCCAACACATCAAATTTTCACACATTAGCAAACGGAATCAAACACATGTGGGAAAATTGTGCAGTGATTTGTTTACTGTGCAAAAATAAAAAAGGATCTGCAACAAGCAATATCTACTATTCAGCAAGATCTAATACAGTCAACCCTCTTTATACCAATATTCATTATAATGGCAAAACTGGTTATAACGACAATTTCAATGGAATGAATTCTTATCTCAAGGCTTAGCCTCGATTCCAAGCCATGTGGGCTTCCCTCGGGTTTGAAATACCCAAATTGAATCCATAGTCATGAAAGATTCTTTTAATTTAATACTCCAAGAAACAAACGTTACAGACATTAGTAGCTTGAATCCATAGTCATGAAAGATACTCCAAGAAACAAATGTTATAGACATTTGTTAGAATCGCCTCGACAAATGTTATAGATATTTGTTACCGAGGCGATTCTAACAAATGTCTATAACATTTGTTTCTTGGAGTTATGATGTGGAAAAGACCTTTTAATTCAGTTATCATGCTCCAAACTGGGATTCTTTATAATTGCAAATTCTTTATAACGGCACAATAATAGGGAACAAATACTGTCGTTATAACGCGGGTCCTCTGTACCAACAAAGACTACTATAGCAGAAAATCAGAAAGGAGAAGTGCAGTGCAAGCAAATCTACCAGTGCAGATTCTAGAATTTCTAGTATGGATGTCTAAAAGGCAAGACAATTTCATTATTCTATACCTGCAAACAAGATACCATCAACTTAATTTAACAGTAAATTGACATAAATAACTTGAAATTCAACCTCTCAATGCCTTAAGGGAAATGGATACACCTTTAGGGGAGGCAACTCCTTCAGAAGTATTTTCATCTCCCATGTCAATAGGAGTCAACTCTTAAAGGAAAGAATTTGCGCCTAAGGGGAGCAAATTCTTTCCTTTAAGAATTGGCTCCTGAGGAGCAAATTCTTTCCTTTAAGAGTAGACCCCTTTTCCAGTGGGACAGGTCTTATGGAAAACTGAACAGGAAGTCCCGAAAGTTGTCTCCCTTTGGAAAATGGCAGACAAATCTGCCAGGTGTATCCATTCCCTTTAATGCTCTGACTGCTGGATATTTTTTCTGAGCAGACGACATTTTGAAATATTTTTTTCTATTTTTTCACAGGAAACAGGATTTGACATCTCATGCGAATTGCCCAGGAAACAGGATTTGACATCTCATGCAAATTGTCCTGTTTTCTGGGAAAAATAAGAAAAATATCAACAATTTGTCGTCTGCTTAATCAGCCTAGAGAATGGAAATGGTTAAAGGGCAATGGACACCCCTTTTGCAGAGGTAATACTCTTTCAAACTTTTTGTCAAATATTTTCATTTTTCTAGTCAATAGGGTCTACACTAAGAGGGAGGCATCTTTCTCTTAGAGCTGACTCGTCTCTTACAGACTGCAAACAGGAAGTCACAAAGTTGGCTTCAGTTTGAAAATGGCGGGAAACATGTCCGGTGCATCAATTCCCCTAAAATCTTCAATTACATCACATCAATCTAAAAATATTTCTTGTACTCCTCGTTATTCTGGAATCCTCTTCAACTGCAAGGTCACACACTGACGGTACACTTCCACTGAAGATAGGCGTCAATCAACAGTCCCACTATACGTAGCAACACGTAAGTTTGGTATTTGATGATAACAGAAGGATAATTTTCCTTATTTCTCCATATAAACCTACGTTGTGGGTATTCATTTGAACCACCTCGCCGAGAACTGACAAAAATGATCCTTCGATTGTCAACAAATACACCATAATCCCATTTTAACACGGTTCTTTATAGCACGATTTTGGATATAACACTGTTCCTGGATGGATCCAAAATATAATCTATGCATTTTTGTTCGAATATAACACTGTTGTTTAATGAACACCGTTTCCGCTTTGGACCCCATTAATAGTGTTACAAAGAGGTTGTGGTGTACACACCACATCCAGTAGAAAATTTACCTGAAATGTCACTTTTTTTCCATATAGATGTCTGAATAAAGTGTGACTATGAAGAAATATAGTACTTACCGATTCTTTTATACCCGACGACTAACCATCAATCAATTTTTTCCTTTACAAAGTCCATATGGTTAATCTTTGTCAAATTTGCCAGTTGAATTTAACATTCACCACATGCACAAGTCCGTGAAATGAACACCATCCCCTAAACCCCACTTTACATAGAGAAAAGTAGGGTTCTGTCTGTCTGTCTGTCTGTCTGTCTGCTGTCTGTCTGTCTGTCTGTCTGTCTGTCTGTCTGTCTGTCTGTCTGTCTGTCTATCTATCTATCTATCTATCTATCTATCTATCTATCTATCTATCTATCTATCTTCTGGTTTCACCTTTTCATCTTCCGGTTTACGGGGTACTCATTATTTTTATTATTTCTGCTCAAAGACATAGGTTGTGGGTACTCTTTAGAACCACCTTAGTGATGCAGTTCTAACAAGCACCCATAACCTATGTTTGCAGTATAAACAAGAATTCCGCCGAAGGCTATGTCGCGCCTGTTGGGGTGCAAAGTCACCGAACCATGACATCTAGGCCAAGATCAAACATAGATGCTTGCATAAGAGGCTTGTACTAAGTATCATTAATGAAGTTCAAATAATTCTTGAGAAATGAACTTAACCATTAGGGTGAACGCTAGGGTGGTCGCAATATTTTACAAAGTCAGTGAACCACGAAATGTAGGTCAAGGTCAAATATGGATGCTTGCATTTAAGTTGCCGTCCCGAGATATAAGTTTGTACCAAGTATCATTAATGAAGCTCTTATGGTTCTTGAGAAATTAACTTGACCAGTAGGGTGAACACTAGGGTGGTCGCAATATTTTACGAAGTCAGTGAACCATGAAATTTAGGTCAAGGTCAAATATGGATGCTTGCATTGAAGCTGCCATCCACAGATTCAAGTTTGTACCAAATATCATTAAAGAAGCTCTTATAGTTCTTGAGAAATAAACTTGACCATTAGGGTGAACGCTAGGGTGGTCGCAATATTTTACAATGTCAGTGAACCATGAAATGTAGGTCAAGGTCAAATATGGACGCTTGCATGTAAGTTGTCATCCCCAGACACAAGTTTGTACAAAATATCATTAATGAAGCTCTTATGGTTCTTCAGAAATAAACTTGACCATTAGGGTGAACACTAGGGTGGTCGCAAATGTTGATGCCTTGACGAACGGATGGACGAACGAACAAACGGACGGACGGAAAACCAGGCGCCTATATTCCACCATGCTAATAGCAGGCGCGACAATAAGAAAAATATCACAGATTTTCATCAGAAAAGTAGCCCTTTTGGAGATGTGAAAAAATGCATTAGTTTGCATGGGTGTATTATCATTATGAGTCGAATGGAGCAAAGGTGTAAACCAAGTATTGAACTTGTCGGGTTCAGCTCTGCGTGGAAGCATCGTGCAGCCCATATATTTCTTCAAGCCCCGATGGGCGGGGGCGGTCTAAAGCATTCAGATCTTTTGAACAATACTTTTTTCATAATTCCATCCCTGTTCTTCAACACACCATGCTCTAAGATGAATGAATTCAGCTCTGGGGCAGAAAAAAAACATGCCTTTCTTTCACACAGAACAATTCTTGAAGCAGAATTTGCCCCATAATGCAGTCAGTCACTCTATCCCCTTTGACCCATTGTATGTTAGTCGACTCTTCCAATGTTATGTGTTGTACAAGTCCATCTGTCAAATCAGGGGTGTCAGGCCTATTTTGTGGTTTTTATTCCATTTTTGACAGAAAATTCTGTTAGCAAATAGTGCAGGCCCTGATCAGATGCCACGTTCTGCGGCATCTGATCTGGGCCTGCACTGTTTGCCAAGGTACCCCTTTAGGGGTTTCCCGCATGCAATGGGTTAAGAAATGATCTGATATCAAGGAAGTAACCTGCAGTAAAATTCCTATATTAAGACCACCTCTGGGATTGTTCAAAATTGGTCTTTAAGACCATATTTGAACAATTCCAAAGGTGGTCTCTGACCAAAGGACATTGTATGCAGAAAACGCAAAGAAAGAGTAACTGAAATCTACTAAAAGCAGAATTAGTCGTATTTTAGGTGGTCTTAATATCCGAATTTACTGTATTTTGTACTGTAATGATCTCATATTGCAATACTGAACAGAATCTTTCCAGTGTATTGTACAGAAAATTCCTATATTAAGACCACCTTTGGAACTGTTCAAAAGTGGTCTTAAAGACCACTTTTGAACATTCCGAAAGGTTGTCTCTTAAAACGAGACACTAGGTGCAGAAAATACAAAGAAAGAAAAACTTAAAACCTTCTCAGTAAGCTTTTAAAGGCAGTTTAGTCTGAATTTTAGGGTGTTAACAGCGGAATTTTACCGTATTTGGACAGACAGGTCTGAGAAAACACTGTAAATTCAGATGACATGCCACAACACAGGTTTATATGGAGAAATGAAGAAAATTATTCCTCAATTATCAAAATATAGTTTAGGAGTGGGGATCTGAATTATTTCTTAGATATATGGCCTTTTAAGCACTGGAGGGGGTAGGGCATGGCCCCGACACACCTTGGGGGACCCCCAGGTTGGCATAAAAGCATATGGCTAAAAGAAGTTCACTCAAGGAATATTTCTATAAAAGTTTTGTCAAAATATCTGCAAAGGTTTGGCAGTAACTGCCATTTTTCTATTTACCCCATTATAAGTCTATGGAAACTTTAAGTTGCCATAGCAACCAAACTAATGAGCCGATTTTCATTAAAAACACAGACTTTCAACCCCCCAGCCCAAGAATGCTACATATGAAATGTGGGCTGAATTGGCCCAGTGGCTTCAGAGGAGATGTTGTTTGAAAATGTTGACGCCAGACGACGCAGACAGACAACTGCCTATCCTATAAGCTCCCCCGGAGGCACTAAAAATACCCATCTTATCTGTTCCTGTGAGGAAAAGCCATAAGGAATAACTGAAAACAAGCACTTACCCTTTGTACACCTATTTTTCTACAAGCTTCTAGGAAGTTGTCTACGTTTCTTCTACACTTGGCTGGGGTTAGCTTTGGCTGTAAAGAAATGACTTTTTTGCTTAAGAAAAGGGCTGCAGAGAATTCTAGAGCATACTGGCAATCTAATTTTCTTTTTTCATTAATTTTCTGTGAAAACAAAACTCGACATTTCACTTAAATCATCTGCTGAATTATACTGTGGGTAGATGGCATCTATTTCCTTTTTTTTTTGTGTGGAAATAAGGCTGGACATTTATGTGAATAATCTGTCCAGCATACAATTCATATGAAATGTCAAGCCTTATTTTCACTGAAAATTATTACTATTCTGAAAGTGTTACCTGCTAGTTTTGCTTAGTGCTTGAAAAGGTTTAATCCGAGCTGTCATAAGAAGGGGACAACAAAGCTTTCCCGTTTCGATCTTTTCATTTTTTTTTTTTTCTATTGAAAGAATCTGATACAAGACTTAGATACAAAACTTAGACCCATCTAATGTAAGCATACTCCAGCATGGGGCATTGTTAGAAAGTGTAGGCCCAGATCAGACACCACAGTCACTTGAAATAACCAAAAACTCACTTGGTAAACTGTAATGCAGACAGAAAATGCTGGGCTGATTGGCATTCTTCAGTTTCTCGAGCCCTGGGCAAAAAAATAAATCTGGAAAGTGCCAACAAACGCTGCAGCTGCAACTTATGTGTAAGACTTCCCTCAGCTGCTGAGAGAACACGAGTCTAATCGTCCAGTCAACACTATTAACCCTTTTTGTACCAAATGGAATCTTTCCCCTTATATATAGTAAGAGTCCATTTCAAAATTTCGGGGTGTCAGGTTGTGTTTTCTTCAAAACTGATTTGGAAAATGGCTGAACTTTTTGCAAACAGTGTAGGCCCTGATCAGACGCCGCGTTCTGGGTTAAATGGGTTAAAGCCATATTGACCTGATCAATAAACCTTACCACATTTTTTTCTGGGTAGGCTAAGATCTAAGCCAGAACAGTGAATATTCAAACCAGTACTACAAACTTTCTTTTGCCAGTCACTGACAACTGCCATTCTCAAATCGATGGAATGGATTCATGATCTATTGCCACAGAAGAATGTAGTTGGACCCAGTGTAATAGACCGGTTCTTCCCCACCCACCCAATTTCTTCCCTAACTGACAGTTTTTAGAACATGGGCCAACGAGTTGCATAGAGAAAATTTTGTTGTTGGAGCTATAACAACTCAGAGCTGATTCAGAATGTATCTTTGCTCATTTTAACATATTGTGAGGTATATATAATAACCCGGGGAAGAACTGGGCCGGGGAAAAAACTGACTGTCACAACTGCAGAGACCAAACCTACAACACTCTGATCATGGGTTCAGATATACATCCAACTCAGATGAAGCCACTTGGTTAACCAGGGGTGTGTGTGTGAATTCGGATTTAACGTCGCTTTCAACAATTTTTCAGTCATATCACGACGGTGTCTGGTTGCGACAGGGAGCTCAATGCTCACTTTTATAGTGCTGCCTCACTGAAGTATCATGTCCCAGACACATTACATGATACCACACCCAGTCACATTATCCTGACTTTGGGTCGACCAGTCCTAGCTCTATCCTGTAAATCTGAGTGCCAAGGGAGGAGCAGCTAGTACCATTTTTAATGACTTTGGTATGTCGCGGCCCAGGATCGAACCCGTGACCTCCTGTTCCCCGGAGCGGACACTCTACCAACTGGGCTATCAGGGCCGTTGGTTTACCAGGGAAAGTTATACTTTCATGACAAATTAATTCTTGAGAAAAAAGCAGGCTTACCACAGCTGGTGAGGGGACATGAACACTGGCTACAGATCTCGGCCTTATCTGGTTGGCTAGGTGACATAGTAACACTCCATCACTTAACGCCTCAGACAAGTTGTCAGGTAAACTTCTTTTTAATCTTGATGAAATTGTCTGCAAGAAAGTGAAAAATTCACATCATAATCCCAGCAGAAAATGAAGTCTCACTTGGTTTGTTCAGTAAAACTTCAATGGCTCAAATACTAATGGCTTCTTTCATAGCCCCAGAAAAGAAGAGGTATCCACATATTATTTTTCCTATTTCTGCATGAAAACATTCATTGTGGGTATTCATTAGAAGCGCCTCAGAAGCGCCTCACCGAGGCGCTTCTAATGAATACCCACAAGGTATGTTTTCGTGCAGAAATAAGAAAAATATCCATACTTTTCGGGTAAAAAAAGCACCTTATCTGGAGCGATGTAAATACTTTACCATGCCTGATTTGAGATGATTCTTGAGTGCCTAGCGAGTTCTTCCTGTAGATCCTCATGAGAAATAGTTAAGTAAACCATAGGAAAATCATTTTTTAAGTTTCATGATGAAAAGGTATGCTGTATATGATATCCAGTAACTTGATGAGGTGATTATAATGAGTACACACAGCATACATTTTCTTTAAAGAAGCATTCTAATGCACTTGCATATGTAACGCGACGTCTGATTGGATAACGTCAAAAATTTGCGACAGTATATTCTGCGATATACTGTCGGAAACCCGACGTCATCGCGTAACGTCGCTTTTCATTGGCTGGCATTTGGTTTTACGCTGCTGACAGCGCTAGCCGTTTTGTGCAAGATAATACAGTTTTTAACAAAACAACCGTAGAAGTGCATTAGAATGGGGATAACTGTATTGCAAAATTGTGATTTGGGGAGGTAAATCGTCGGTTTTACGGTCGCAAATTACGTTTTACAGCTCCGCTGACGCGTCGCCGTAAAACGAAATTTCCGACCGTAAAACCTCCGATTTACCTCCCCAAATGACAATTTTGAATACAGTTATCCCCTAATTATGCCTCCTGACATGGCATTATGAATAACGGTCAGTAGCTCAAACTATCCCTGTCTCGAACAAATTTTTAAAATCCCAAACCTGTGGAGCATGATAGCTCAGTGGTTAGTGCACTTGCCTCTGATGCTACACGTCCCGGGTTCAATCCCCAGCAGCGGTGATAAATTCCGGTGTCTGAACATGCTCCACTGGCATCATTTACAGGGATATCATAAACTGTACCGTCCTTTGGATCCTGACGTTAACTGGAGGCCCCCCTGTGCAGGGAGAACCATCCCCTGTGCAGGTTAAAGAATCCTACAGTAACTGCATGATTACTGTGTAGGCTTTCATCCTGCAAAACTGGAGTGTATGTAATATATCCTGTCTGTGTCCCCTCCTGGGGTTAAGGCGAAACCGGAAGAAAGAAAGAAAGAAATTAAGAAAGGTGTTTTCCACAATTTTGGATTTTGTAACTTCCCCAGTAATGCTAGGATCACACTCTCAGGATTCTACATCAGGAATTATTAACAAAATGACAAGAAAGCAGTGTAAGGGACAGTCAAATCCCCCGCCACACTTTAATAACAAGGCTCAACCCTGTGACCTTCACCTGTGACATTTACCTTGAGTTGGCATGGTTTATTTATGGGTTCTGCACATCAGCCCACTGAGAGGGATATTTGACCAAAGTTAAATGAAAATCCTTCCAGGGGTAAAGGAGATATGGAACAGACACAAAATTCAAAGTTTAAAATTCATGACCTTCAACTGTGACCTTGACCTTGAGTTGGCATGGTTTATTTATGGTCGCACATCAGCTCACGGAGGGGGATATTTGACTGAAGTTTAATGAAAATCCTTTCAGGGGTAAGGGAGAAATGAAACTGACATAAAATTCAAACTTGCGACCTTCAACTGTGACCTTGACTTTGAGTCGGCATTTTTATTTATGGGTTCTGCACATCAGCTCACCGAGGGGGATATTTGACCAAAGTTAAATGAAAATCCTTCCAGGGGTAAAGGAGATATGGAACAGACACAAAATTCAAAGTTTAAAATTCATGACCTTCAACTGTGACCTTGACCTTGAGTTGGCATGGTTTATTTATGGGTTTTGCACATCAGCTCACTGAGGGGGATATTTGACTGAAGTTTAATGAAAATCCTCTCAGGGGTAAGGGAGATATGGAAATGACATAAAATTCAAAGATTCAAACTTGCGACCTTCAACTGTGACCTTGACGTTGAGTCGGCATTTTTATTTATGGGTTCTGCACATCAGCTCACCGAGGGGGATATCTGACCAAAGTTTAATGAAAGTCCTTCCATGGGTAAAGGAGGCCACAAAATGCAAAGTTTCAAACTCGTGACCTTCAACTGTGACCTTGACCTTGAGTCGGCATGATTTTATTTAGTGGGATATTTGACCAAAGTTTAATGAAAATCCTTCCAGGGGCAAATGGAAGAACACAAAATTCAAAGATTCAAACTCATGACCCCGGGCCGCGACATACCAAAGTCGTTAAAAATGGTACTAGCTGCTCCTCGCTTGGCACTCAGATTTACAGGGTAGAGCTAGGACTGGTCGACCCAGTGTCAGGATAATGTGACTGGGTGTGGTATCATGTAATGTGTCTGGGACATGATACTTCAGTGAGGCAGCACTATAAAAGTGAGCATTGAGCTCCCTGTCGCAACCAGACACCGTCGTGATATGACTGAAAAATTGTTGAAAGCGACGTTAAACCCGAATTCACACACACACAAACTCATGACCTTCAACTGTGACCTTGATCTTGAGTAAGCATGGTTTATATATGGGTTCTGCACATCAACATACTGAAAGGAATATTAATGAAAATCTATGGAAGGGTTCAGGGGATATGGAGCAGAGAATAAAGTGTTACAGACAGTCAGATGGATGGACAGATGGACAAAGGCCATTCCTATAATCCCAGCATCACTCGACTTCGCGGCGGGGGATTAAACAAGAGGGCCATGATGGCCCTGGATCGCTCACCTGATCCATAGAGTAATAAGTGGGCCTCGGGGAGGGCCATTATTGACCCTTGGGTTATAATGGGCATAATGTTGAGGAAGGTCTAAAAAGGTGAAGCTTCATACCAAATATCAACAAAGGCTATAGTTTGAACAATCTTGGCAAAGGTCCACGAGATGAAGCTACACACCAAATATCAAAGACCTTGGCCTTGTGGTTTCAGAGAAGAAGATTTTCCCTATATAAGCCTATGTAAAACCAAAGGGCCTCTGGGCGGGGGCATTTTTGGCCCGAGCACTACATAAGCCTATGTAAAACCAAATGGCCCTGGGGCAGGGACATTTTTGGCCTCAGGGATATAATTTATACAATCTTGATAGAGGTCCACTAGATGAAGCTTCACACCAAATATCAAAGACCTGGGCCATGCTGTTTCAGAGAAGAAGTTTTTCAAAGATTATCTCTATATAAGTCTATGTAAAACCAAAGGGCCACAAGGTGGGGCATTTTTGGTCTCAGGGCTATAATTTGAACAATCTGCGTAGAGGTCCACTAGCTGAAGCTTAAGACCAAATATCAAAGACCTGGGCCTTGTGGTTTCAGAGAAGAAGATTTTTCAAGACTTTACCTATACAAGTCTATGTAAAACCAAGGGCCCCGTAGCGGGGGCATTTTTGGCCCCAGGGCTATAATTTAAACAATTTTGGTAGAGGTCCACAAGATGAAGCTTCATACCAAATATCAAAGACCTGGGCCTTCCAGTTTCAGAGAAGAAGAGTTTTAAAGATTTTCCCGATATAAGCCTATGTAAAACCAAAGGGCCTCAGCCCTAGCACTATAATTTGAATAATCTTGGTAGGGATCCACTAGATGAAGCTTCATAACAAATAGCAAAGATCAGGGCCTTGCAGTTTCAGAGAAGAAGATTTTTAAAGATTTTCCCTATATAAGCCCATGTAAAACCAAAGGGCCCCGGAGCGGGGGCATTTTTGGCCCCAGCACTATAATTTGAACAATCTTGGTAGGGGTCCACTAGATGAAGCTTCATACCAAATATCAAAGACCTGGGCCTTGCGGTTTCAGAGAAGAAGATTTTTAAAGATTTTCCCTATATAAGCCTATGTAAAACCAAAGGGCCCCAGGGCGGGGGATTTTTTTTTAGGCCCCAGCACTATAATTTGAACAATCTTGGTAGGGGTCCACTAGATGAAGCTTCATTCCAAATAGCGAAAACCTGGGCCTTGCAGTTTCAGAGAAGCAGATTTTTAAAGATTTTCCCTTTATAAGCCCATGTAAAACCTGAGGGCCCCGGGGCGGGGGCATTTTTGGCCCCAGCACTATAATTTGAGCAATCTTGGTTGGGGTCCACTAGTTGAAGCTTCATACCAAATATCAAAGAACTGGGCCTTGCTGTTTCAGAGAAGGAGATTTTTAAAGATTTTCCCTATATAAGCCCATGTAAAACCAAAGGGCCCCGGGGCGGGGGCATTTTTGGCTCCAGCACTATAATTTGAACAATCTTGGTAGATGAAGCTTCATACCAAATATCAAGGACCTGGGCCTTGCGGTTTTAGAGAAGAAGATTTTTTAAGTTTTCGGTGAAAAAAATCTATTTTTGGCTCCTGTGACCCATATGTGCACTGGACCGGAACGATTTGAACAACTTTGAAAGGGGACCACCTAAGGATCATTCCTGTGAGGTTTGGTCAAAATCCGATTAGTGGTTTAGGAGGAGATGTCGTTTGAAGAAAAAGTTTACGGACGCACGCACGCACGCACGGACGCACTGACGACGGACGAAAAGTGATCACAAAAGTTCACCTTGTCACTACGTGACAGGTGAGCTAAAAATCAGGCATGATGTGTGTGCATATAAAATTCCATATCTTGAACACAGATAGCTGGTCTATGATGGCTAGATCAAAGTCCTTCTGAAATCCCTACAGAAATCTCCCCATAGCTCCAGATTTTGATTATGTTGGGGTTTAAGGACACGACAATTCCTGTGGGTCATTTTGTGTCATCTCCTATAGAAAGGGAGAAAAGAGACAATAGAGGAAATGAGAGTGAAGGACAGCAGAGAAAGAGAAAAATGAGTAGAAGTAAAGAAACTGAATAACATTCCCCCTCTACCCTTACCTACTGCAAGGACAGCAGGCCTTGCCCAGCTGTAAGCCAATATCAAAGGACTCCCCAGTGAAGCAAGATACACAGCACAGCCTCCCTCAGCTTCATTGAGTCGGTAATAATAAGCACCAACAAGAGGGCCCAGAGGGCCCTGATTCGCTCACCTACCTGAATGTCACTGTCTCTAGTACATTCTATTTTTAGCTCTGGTGGCCATCTTGTTGATCAGAGTGGAACGATCTTAGCTATTTTGGTAGGGTGTCAACTAGGCAACATTCCTTTGAAGTTTGAATCAAATTGACCCAAGGGTTTAGGAAGAGTTCGCATTTGAAGCAAATTTACAATGTTTTTCTATTTTTAGCTCTGGCGGCCATATTGTTCATCGGAGCAAGACCATTTTAGCTATTTTGGTAGAGAGTCATCAAAGCAACATTCCTATGAAGTTTGAATGTAATTGGCCCAAGGGTACAGGAGGAGTTGTCGTTTGAAGATTTTTTTCTATTTTTAGCCCTGGTGGCCATCTTGTTTATCAGAGTTGAATGATTTTAACTATTTTGGTAGGGAGTCACCTGGGTAACATTCCTGTGAAGTTTTAAGCAAATTTACAATGTTTTTCTATTTTTAGCTCTGGTGGCCATTTTGTTCATTGGAGCGGGATCATTTTAGCTAATATGGTATAGGGTCAACGACATAATATTCCTGTGAAGTTTGAACCAAATTGGCCCAAGGGGTAAGGAGGAATTGTTGTTTGAAGAATTTTGGTATGTTTAGCTCTGGCGGCCATCTTGTTAGTCAGAGCGGAACAATTTTAGCTATTTTGGTAGGGAGTCAACCACATAATAGTCCTGTGAAGTTTGAATCATATTGACCCAAGGGGTAAGGAGGAGTTGTCGTTTGAAGATTTTTTCTATTTTTAGCTCTGGCGGCCATCGTGTTCGCCGCATTGAATGATTTTAGCTATTTTGGTAGGGAGTCACCTAACTAACATTCCTGTGAAGTTTGAATCAAATTGGCCAAAGGGTTGAGGAGGAGTTCTCGTTTTGACATAAATTTACAAAGTTTTTCTGTTTTTAGCTATGGCGGCCATTTTGCTCATCAGAGCAAAAACGTTTTAGCCATTTTGGTAGTGGGTCATCTAAGCAACATTCCTATGAAGTTTGAATGAAATTGGCCCATGGGTAAAGGAGGAGTAGTCGTTTGAAGATTTTTTCTATTTTTACCTCTGGCGGCCATCTTGTTAGTCAGAGCGGAATGATTTCATCTATTTCTTTAGGGAATCACCTACATAACATTCCTGTGAAGTTTGAATCAAATTGGCCCAAGGGTTAAGGAGTTCGTGTTTGAAGCAAATTTACGATGTTTTTCTATTTTTAGCTATGGTGGCCATTTTGCTCATCAGAGCAGAATCTTTTCAAATATTTTGGTAGATGGTCACCTAAGCAACATTCCTATGAAGTTTGAATAAAATTGTCCTAAGGGTACAGGAGGAATTGTGGTTTGAAGATTTTTTCTATTTTTAGCTTTGGTGGCCATCTTGTTTGTCAGAGCACAACGATTTTAGCTATTTTTGTAGGGAGTCATTTGGGCAACATTCCTGTGAAGTTTGACTCAAATTGGCCCAAGGGTTGAGGAGGAGTTTGTGTTTGAAGCATATTTACGATGTTTTTCTATTTTTAGCTATGGCGGCCATTTTGCTCATTAGAGCAATACCGTTTTAGCTATTTTAGTAGAGGGTCACCTTAGCAACATTCCTATGAAGTTTGAATAAATTTGGCCAAAGGGTACAGGAGGAGTTGTCGTTTAAAGAATTTTCTATTTTTAGCTCTTGCGGCCATTTTGTTCACCGGAGCGGAAACATTTTAGCTATTTTGGTAGAGGGTCACCTAAGCAACGTTCCTATAAAGTTTGAATGAAATTAGCCATAAGGTACAGGAGAAATTGTCCTTTAAAGATTTTTCTATTTTTAGCTCTGGCGGCCATCTTGTTTAGCGGAGCGGAACAATTTTAGCTATTTTTGTAGAGGGTCACCTCAGCAATATTCCTATGAAGTTTTATTGAAATTGGCTCAAGGGTTTAGGAGGAGTTAGCATTTAAAGCAAATTGTTGACGCCGCACGACACACGACGGACGACGGACATTGACCGATCACAATAGCTCACATGAGCACGAAGTCTAGATCTATATTGCGAATCAAAGTAAGACAAGCAATGTGTCCAGACGACACAGATGCCCCCGCCAAGGGCCCCGCCTCACCCCGAAAATCCATGTTGCAGCAAAATTTTCTAAGTGTGTGACCTTGTTATCAGGAACATTTGTGAGAAGTTATATTGAAATTGCTGAAAAAATGTAAGCGCTAGAGCAATGACAAAGTTTTTCTAAAAATAGCCACAGTGACCTTGACCTTGACAGTCGAACTCGCTCGAGGTATTGTCATAAGGAACATTTGTGTGAAGTTATATTGAAATCAGTGAAGAAATGTAGTCGCTAGAGCGATGACAAAGTTTTTCTAAAAATAGCCACAGTGACCTTGACCTTGAAAGTCAAAATCGCTCGAGATATTGTCATAAGGAACATTTGTGTGAAGTTATATTGAAATCGGTGAAGAAATGTAAGCGCTAAAGCGATGAAAAAGTCTTTCTAAAAACAGCCACAGTGACCTTGACCTTGAGAGTGGAACTTGCTAGAGATATTGTCATAAGGAACATTTGTGTGAAGTAATACTGAAATTGGTGAAAAAATGTAAGCGCTAGAGCAATGACAAAGTTTTTCTAAAAATAGCCACAGTGACCTTGACCTTGAAAGTCAAACTCGTTCGAGGTATTGTCATAAGGAACATTTGTCTGAAGTTATTTTGAAACCAGTGAAGAAATGCAGGGCTAGAGCGATGACAAAGTTTTTCTAAAAATAGCCACAGTGACCTTGACTTTGAAAGTCAAAATGGCTCGAGATATTGTCATAAGGAACATTTGTGTGAAGTTATATTGAAATCGGTGAAGAAATGTAAGCGCTAGAGTGATGACAAAGTTTTTCAAAAAAAGCTAGTGACCTTGACCTTGAAAGTGGAACTCGCTAGAGATATTGTCATAAGGAACATTTGTGTGAAGTTATATTGAAATCCGTGAAGAATGTAAGCGCTAGAGCAATGACAAAGTTTTTCTAAAAATAGCCACAGTGACCTTGACCTTGAGGTCATGACCTTGAAAGTGGAACTCGCTAGAGATATTGTCATAAGGAACATTTGTGTGAAGTTATATTGAAATCAGTGAAGAAATATAGACGCTAGAGCTATGTTGTGCGAGGGGATAATTAAAATTTTTTAAGTCTGTGACCTTGACCTTGAGCTCATGGGCATGGGTGGGGGTATCGCTGAATAAAATGGACAGGTATCTAACATCATACCAAATATCAACTCAATCCATTGCATGATTTGGAAAATATCAACTCTTAAAATATCTAATTAAAAATTTCTAAGTCTGTGACCTTGACTTTGAAGCCATAGGCATGAGTGGGGGTATTGCCAAATAAACATTTGGACCTGTATCTATCATCATAGCATACATAAGCCAAATCCATAATATAGTTTGGAAAATTTGAGCTCTTTAAAATCTTTCACATTAAAATTGTCTGAGTCTGTGACCTTGACCTTGAGGTCATAGGCATGGGTGGGGGTATTGCTGAATAAAACATTGTACCAATATCTATCATCATATGAACCAAAGCCAGGGCTCGAGAAAATGCCGGTTTCCCGGTCCTGGACCGAATTTGGGCTTACTGAACCGATTTTAACTGAAAAAGAAGACTAAAAAATCGGTCCATAATTTATTAAAATTTTCAAAAAAATCGGTTCGAAATTTTCGCCAAGCCGTTATTTTGTAAAAACAATCTGACCTTTTTCCATTGACAATCCAAGCAAGTACACAAAAATGCCTGAAGCGCAAGGTGTTAGACTGGTTCATTATCTAACTAGGTGAAAATCGGACAAGTCCACGTCGGGGTCTTTGATCTTATCACAGCGAAATTTGATCCGCGTGTCAAAATCATGTAATCTGATCTGTCCACTTGGGTGAGCGCAATTTGACCTGTGTGTCAAAATTATTAATCCGTGAAAACTGGCCTGAGGCGTTATCGGCAAGCTGGCAAGGTGAGAAAATAAGGTCAATAAATGCAGGACATACGCTAGTTTGTTTAGACAAGTCATTAATTTATGGCTTACTATAGAACCGGTATTTGAATATATATATTTTTTTTCACGGGGCGCAATTTTCAATCCACACCTGTCATGTCTGAACATTGCGTGTTATGCCTTCAATGGAAAATGCTTTATTTCACCCATTCTAAACGATATTTTTATTTAAGAATACGCTCCATTGAAACCAATAACATAAACCACGTCATTTGTAGACAAAGCGATTTGTTTCAGGTGTGTGTAATCGTGAAATATGTATTTATACTTTTTTAAACACGGTTCGGCCATGTAAGATTTTCAATGACTCTCGTTCGGCCATGTTTTGTTTCGAGAGTAAAGAAATGTTTTTCGATTTTTTAACCCGTTCAAAACGATTTATTTAGAAATACGCTCTATTAAAATCAATCACTTAAAACAGGTGTGTGGGTTACGTCCTTGACTGCATTATTGTGTAAACGGAAACCGTATGACGTCATTTTCCGACCACGTTGCTGCACGTTGTCGCCATTTGTAAACAAAGCAATTTGGGCAAAATAAAATGCGTGAAATAAGAGAAATATTTTAAAGGTTTCAAAAAGGGGGAAAAAATAAAGTGACCATCGAACTGGTCTTTTACTGCCCCAAGTCGGTTGTTTCCCTTTAGCGGTCTTCAGGTTCTGAGTGACCCGGATATTGGGAAAATGAAGGTAGATGAAATCTGGCGTAGAAAATGAAAGTAGATGAAATCTGAACAATGTGAGCAATAATTGCTGTTTATAATCGAGATACTGGTGCTTATATCCGTTGACAAGTGTAAGAGCAACATCGGTATGTCATTCGTTACGCTATTAACACATTTTGAAATTGAAAATCGCCAACTGAGTTTACGGAAATTACCGAAAAAGATCGGCAATTTCCGTAATTTTTTGGCGAAATCTGGCTGGACCGATTTGGATTCTTCAGTTTCTCGAGCCCTGACCAAAGCTATCATAAAAGTTCAGGTTCTACCAGGTACAAATACCTTAACTGGAGTCTTTAACATGGAAAATTTCTAAGTCCATGACCTTGACCTTGAGGCCATGGGCATGGGTGGGGGTATCGCTGAATAAAACTTTGGACCTATATCTATAATCATACCAAATATGAACCAATTCCATCAAATGGTTTGGAAAATACGAGTTCTAAAATGTTCAAGTCTACCTGTTACAAAAACCTTAACCTGAGTCTTTAACATTGAAAATTTCTAAGTCTGTGACCTTGACCTTGAGGTCACAGGCATGGGTGGGGGTATTGCTTAGTAAAACTTTGGACCTATATCTATCATCATACCAAATATGAACCAGTTCCATCAAATGGTTAGGAAGATATGAGTTCTAAAAGTTCAGGCTCTACCTGTTACAAAAACTTTAACCTGAGGTTACAGGATCACGTACGTACGTACATACATACACACACACACGTACAGACGGACATACACATGTACGCACATACGCACGTACGGAAAACCGAAAAACTATATGCCCCCGGCATCATATGATGCGGGGGCATAAAAAATATCCAACATTTTCATCTGAAAAATGCTAGTTCTAGATTTAAGAAAAACACCATTTTAGCCCACGGAAGTTATTGGTGTGCATTTATTAGAGCATGTGCCTTAATTACAGCAAATACCATATACAGAGTTTCGAGTTGTAATTTAATAAACCTCCTATACTAAGACCACCTTTTGGACTGTTCAAAAGTGGTCTTTAAGACCACTTTTGAACAGTCCCAAAGGTGGTTTCTCATTTTGAGACACCGGGTGTAGAAAACACAAAGAAAGAATAACTGAAACCTTCTCAATAAGCTTTTAAAAGCAGATATAGTCTTAATTTTAGGTGATCTTAACCCTTATCTTGCTGAATATTCATTTAAGCCACACCCATTTCTGTCTATCAACCAATCAAATTACTTGATGTAATTTATTGCTAGAACTTCATAAACTAAATGCCAAACAGTGTAGATCCTGATCAGATGGCTTCTGAAGAAGCCATCTGATCTGGATCTACACTGTTTGCAAAGACTTGGGTTGTCGTGAACAGCAAGATAAGGGTTAATAGCGGAATTTTAGTGTATCAATACCTTTCTCAGTTTGTCCAAGTGCTCCTGTTCTTCTCTATGGTGTTCCTGTTGTCGAGCTATCGTAAAATTGGGGTCTGAATCTTTGTATTGTTCTATCATCTTAACTGTGGCATTGGACATCACTGAAACATGTTGTACTTGACAAATGAACAAATAATAACTAACAATGATCTACTTTATGCTGTTAAGCACAACAATCTTTTTTTTTAAGCACAACAATTTTTTTTCAAGCACAACAATCTTTTTTTAAGCACCACAACCTTTTTTTTTTTAAAAGCACAACAATCTGTTTTTATCTTTATTTTTTTTTTAAATTTTTTCACTGCAAAAGCTACTGACTATTTTTTTTCAACAAACATACCACTCTAGTAGATATGGTGTATGCTAGAAGATGTGTGTGTTATGTTTGTTGTAGTTTTATGGCCCAGTCAACAGCTAAGGTCATGTCGAGCGGGTCAGATACCTTCATACAAGCTGAGGAAAAGGGATAAAATGCGAGGCTTTGCTGAGCATTTTATCCCTTTTCCTCAATGTGTTTAATAAATTCAATAATATATGAGCACGAATGGAGGGTTTCCTGTTCCTCGACAGGCTTAGACACTCAAAGCAGTATACACTAATTGGTGAGATCCCTCCCCACATGACACTAACTGACAACAGCCGGTGGGTCAAAGGCCAGGTCCTCAAGCAAACCATCCATCTAAAGCCACCTTCCAAGAGGTGGGGGCATTAGAAAATGGAGTGGTAAGATAGAGTAGAAGAGAACAGAAGAACAGCCCCAAATTCCTGAGCTGCTGTAAGCATAACTGCCCTTGCCCTACTGATGCCAAAGCGGAAGAAAGCCCTGGCACTGAAAGCTACACAGTGCCTTTACACGGATCAAACAGCCCACGTATGCTAGAAGCTTTAACCCTTGTCCTGCTGAGCCCGGATATGCCTTATCTTTGAAACAATGTAGATCCAGATCAGATGGCTTCTGAAGAAGCCATCTGATCAGGCTCTTCATTGTTTGCCATCCAGTTTATGAATTTGCTGCAGTAATTTGCATCAAGTAATCTGATTGGCTGATAATCAAAAGTGGGTGTGACATATTTAAATATTCAGCAGGACACGGGTTAAGGAGAATGGATAAACCTGGCAGATTTTTCTGCCATTTTTCGACACGGGTTAAGGAGAATGGATAAACCTGGCAGATTTTTCTGCCATTTTTCGAAGGGAGGCAATTTTCAGGACTTCCTGTTAGCTTTTCTATAAGCACTGTCCCATGAAAAAAGGGGTCTATTCCTAAAGGAAAGAATTTGCTTCTCGGGAGCAAATTCTTTCCTTTAAGAGTTAACCCCTACTGACATGGGAGACAAAAATTACTTTTGAAGGTGTTGCCTCCCCTGAAGGTGTATCCATTCCTCTTAACATTTTGACCATTCACCCATTATGTACCAGAAACCACTAAACAAAATACTGGCCCAAATCAGGCCGGAAAACGTGACATCTGATCAGGACCCACAAAGTTTGCAAAAAGTTCAGCCAAAATTGTCCAAATAAATTTTGAGGAAAACACAACCTGTCATCCCTAAATTTTGAAATTGACTCCTACAATATATAAGGACGATTTGTTTTGTATAAAAAGGGTTAGCTAGTTCGTTAAGCTAATGAGGTGTTGAGCAACTGGGTAACGGCTATCTCGGTCCAATTGTTTGAAACAAATGTCATTAGTTAACATATTTGGCAAAGACTATGTTTATGCTCAGACTCGCCTAATTTTACTTACCGTATTCCTCCCATTTAGCGCCCCGGGCGCTTAAAAAAATGGAAAAAGAGGGGGCGCTTATTAGGAACAAAAAGCTTACCGGAATGGCCAGTTTAAAATCCATTACACACGGTGTTTTTCCATTAGAATATACACGTGTGTACTCGGGCTGTTAATAATCTACCTGTGTTAGTTATTTATAGATCGGTTCCGCTAATTGGGTTGGACTAGATAAACATGTGGCGATTATGCAATTGCTCGCACTCAATAAGTCAAGTTTGAGAGCAGTCTTACCCATTGCTTGCGGGAAACATCTAAAGGGTTACCTTGGCAAACATTGCAGGCCCAGATCAGACGCTATAGAAAGCGCATCTGATCAGGGCCTGCGCTATTTGCTAACCGACTTTTTTCTTGCCCATTTTATTTTCCTTTCTAAGAGCCCCGCTTATGTAAGTTATGGACGAATACAAAATTCGGCAGGGATGACACAGTTTGTTTCTTTCATGGCATGACGATGCTAGAATAAGTACCGTAATTAGCATGTGCGAAGCGTAAAATTCAAGACGAGCTAGGAAATTTAATTTTGAGCTTGGCAGAAGCATTGTCAGCTTGATTACTTTCAGCAGTCTGAATAATGACGAAACCCGATCACCCTGTTGTAAAAATGGGAAAGTCCGTTTCCGCAATCTGGACACGCAAGGTTTTGAGTACACAAAAGTAAATGGTGACATGACATTTTACGAGAAGGAATATTCTATTCGTGGATTTCATGTTTTTAAAGATGTTTGGACCCCAGCAGAAGGAGAAATTCTTGATACTTCCAGGGAACGTAATAACCCGTATGATAAATATGCAGTAGCTGTAAAAAAGGAACAAATTACCGTCGGACATGTGCCTCGGGAAATCAGTAAAACTGTCGCTTTTTTCATGAAACATGGTGGAATCGTAACGTGTAAAGTAACAAGTGGTCAACACAGACACTCCGAGATAGCAGGAGGTTTAGAAATACCTTGCACAATACAATTTACGGCACATCCGGCGATGATTGAAAGGCTGAAATCTTTACTTTAGGTAAGTCAAAATATTTTTCCTCCTACAGCAGAGGGGGCGCTTATAATATTGTTCTTTGTAAAACAGTGAGGGGGCGCTTATAGGAGCAGGGGCGCTAAATGGGAGGAATACGGTATATTGAGCCAATCATTAATTAGAGGTTGACTAAGTCAGAGTAACGAGAGAAAAAAACACTTCATCTGTCATTGCAGAACTTGGCATCTCATATGACCCGAGCAAGACTCAGATCCATGGCGGTGAGAGACCTAGCGCTCTTTACCAGTAGGCCACGGAGACCTGTCACATGAAATATAATAAATAAATATATTATCACTTGTTTTTCCTCAACTCTTTTCCAAATTTTCGAGTGTCTCCCCTCTTCTTCAAGATTAACCAATAGAATGCCAGTTGTCACAATTACCGTCTGCTTTTATGTCTGCCGATTACTTAAAAAGTCACTGTTGCAAAAGTGTAGACACAGATCAGACTGCTCCTCTAACTGCTCCTAGAGGCGCAGTCTGATCTGGGGTTATCACTGTTTGCCTGTATGCAACAATATTTTTAAGAAGTTTTCAAAAATATTCAGCAGACGACATAAACAGATGACATTTTCAGATGCAGTTTTTCTCGGCATCTTCTATGTAAAATGGACACTACTCGTTAAATGCTTATTATCATTTCAAAATGGCCTCCCAATGCTTGAGACATCCAGCCAGCATTTGCATGACATCATGACACCACAATGACAAAAACAGCATTCAACTGCAGGTGTGAGGTCGTAAACTTTGGCAATGCCTTGCAAAACACTAGAGTAAATACCTACAATTCATTCCTTACTGAACCCATGGCCATTATGCAGTCGACTACCATATTTACACTAAATATTTGGACACCTCAACTCTTTACCCTACTTGTTCTAACATTTGAACAAGTACATTTTACAGTATAGCTCCAATTTATCGCGGTAGTCGGGGTCCATAGCCCGAAAACCGCGATGTGGTCGGAGCGCGATATAAGTCGCGGTAGTTTGCCGAAATGCCAATACAAGTCGCGGTGATAGTTTGGTGAGAACTGTTTATCAATCTACACTAATGGCTGTCAGTAATGCTATCGACCGTATTTCACCATTAAAGTAGGTTCAGAATTACTCAGTGACTGAACAAACAAAGGAGACTATGTCTGCCAATCGACTTACATTCGAGAACAGCTGAAAATCTGTGTCTGAAAACATGTGATTGCTAAAATGTCAAAACAGAATGCCATTTTGGATTTGCGGGTTCCTCTGGTTGTCTAACGGGTGACGGCCAAGGGGCGCAACTACCATAAGCGCTAAGCGCTAAAGCAATTCTAGTTGTTTCCCTTGGCTTGCCAGATCTCAGAATCATTAAAAGTAGCGGTTGGAAAAAAATTATTTAACGTCTACCACGGGCCGAAAAACTATACAACAACAAAACTATCATTTTATTGTGTTTTGAATTCGGGCAAGTGTAAAAAAAATCGTATACAACTGTCAGTCTTTTTGAGTCCTTAAATACGGTAAAACTAGACCAGTAAGTAAATCGCAATAATTGCTGCACTGTCAATTGAGAGACAAACCATCTGTGTATTTATTACGGTTCAGGTATGACACTATTGTTAATCCCTGTCATATAATTGCCACCCTGCGGTGCGTGTCGATAAGGTGTGAAAATATGGTCAAGTTATTTTCTCTAATTGGCGTTTATCTTCCAATCATAAAATTTAATCTACAATCAATGTGAAAATGATTTAATCACTCCTCAGACAATTAGCTACATCTAACGGTAGATGTTTGCATAATAAAAACAGACTTTTCTGCGATCTCGTGAAAGGTTATGTTTTGGCGCCAAATAGCAGACGCTGGGCGGGAAAAGTCAAACGCTGTTGGCGCCTGGTTTAACCTGGTTTTAAATAAATTTTAACAACTTAAAACTCTATTCTTTTAAGTATGTATTTTTGAGGGGAAAAAAAAAACGGGATCCACGGCGCGACCGTGATAGATTGGACATCGCAAAATATCAGAACGCGATATATTGGAGCTATACTGTACTATCTGGACACCTCAACTCCTTACCCTACTTGTTCTAAAATTTGAACAAGTGCATTTTACTAACTAGACACCTCAACTCCTTACCCTATTTGTTCTAAAATTAGAAAAAGTACATTTTACTATCTGGACACCCTACTTGTTCTAACATTTGAACGAGTACATTTTACTAATTGGACACCTCAACTCATTACCTTATTTGATCTAAAATTTAAACAAGCATATTTTACTACCTGGACAGCTCAACTCCTTACCTACTTGTTCTAAAATTTGAACAAGTACATTTTACTATGTGGACAACTCAACCCCTTACCCTACTTGTTCTAAATTTGAACAAGTTGTTTACTATCTGGACAGCTCAACAACTACTTACCCTACTTTTTCTAAAATTTGAACAAGCACAGTTTACCATTTGGACACCTTAACTCCTAACCCTACTTGTTCTAAAATTTGAACAAGTACATTTTACTATCTGGACACCTCAACTCCTTACCCTACTTGTTCTAAAATTTGAACAAGCACATTTTACTTACCATCCTACTTGTTCTAAAATTTGAACAAGTACAGTTTCCTATCTGGACACCTCAACTCCTTACCATACTTGTTCTAAAATTTGAACAAGTACATTTTACTATCTGATGCTGAATCTTAAAATAGCTGAATGAGTGGCAAACAGTGTAGAGTAGAAGTAAAACAAAGATCAGGAATTGATACAATTAACTTACTCCATCCATAAAAGACACCAAAGGGAAAGAAATACAAACATTAAGCGACCAGACCATAATGGAAACCTAAACAAAGGAAGGCCATATGGACAGTTACTTTCCCACAAAATGGCCATATGGCCATCCAAAATTAAAAGACACAAGTGATACACACAGTAAGTAACAAACAACAACATAAATAAATCGCCACAGAAGAGCCGCCTTGGAACGGTCAGTGGAAGATTTCCACTGGGGGGCTTAAATCGATTTTACGTGGCCACAATCCTCGCCCTTACTTCCGTCGCGACTTAGACAAATAATTTGTTCAGTCCGCATGAAGGCCTCCTAACTCATCAGTGCAACATCTCCGTGAACACAGAAATCAAAGAACCACAGAGATGAGACAACGGTGAGGACTCGACAGCAAGAAACCACTGAAATGCTGGAGCAAAAGAAAACCAACAGTTAGACTCCGCATTCTGCAGCATCTCATCGGGGTTTACACTGTTTGCTCAGACCTATCTGTCTGAAAGCCTATATCTAGTATGTAGTAAATATGGTATTTGCAGCCAAGTAATCAGGATAAATGCACAACTTCTTGGATGAAGCCACCTCTAGGTCTCTGCTACATGTATGTATGCAGTAAAGGCTCTGGCCGAGACTCTGCTTGTACAGTAGAACTTCGATGGCTCAAACCCTGGTGGCTCGTTTACCATAAATGAATCAAACCCATTTTTGAGTCCGCAGGGAATTACGATATATACAGGAATAATGCAGGGAGATTTTTCTTCTCTTATCATACAAAGATATGCTGTGTGTACTCATTAGAATTGCCTCGATGAGGCGATTCTAATGAGTACACACAACATACGTTAATAATATAGAACACCGAAAAGAATCCCAAAAGTATGTTCAATATGCCTCCTGGTATGACACTAGTAGTGGCTACATGGCTCAAACTCCCACCGTATCGAACATGGCCCTAAAGGAGTTCGAGCCATTGAAGTTGGACTTTATTTAGAAGTATGAACATATACTCTTATTTCAGAATCCGGCTAATACACAGATAATACAGAGAAAATATATTCAATGTGATTTCAGTTGGTTTGGGATTAAATAGCTCAGTCGCAAAACTTGAATATTCCTTTTACAACTACATCTATATCTTCAAGCTGTACCCCCGCCCATCGGGACTTGGAGAAATTGATAGGGCTGCACGGTACTTTCATGCATAGCTGAACCAACCAAACATAAGAACCACTTAGAAGATCTAAGCCTGCCCAGGCAAAGTGGTGCGTGTTGGACCATCCTTGCATATAAACCGTTTTGGTTTTTTATGATTGGTAGAACTTGAGATGTCATTTCTTTGAGATGTCATTTCTTCTCTATGTCGGGTAAAAGTCCGACAAAATCGGAAGCAAAGTCTCCAAAATGACTTTAATAGTGTTGGTTGGGAAGTAAAACCGCAACACAAACAAAAACATTGTACAGCTTGTAACACACCGAACCATCACAATAAGATACATCACTTAACACTTTTTCACGTATACAAAAAGGCAAGAAAGTATTTTTTTTTTTTTTTGGTTTTGGTTTTACGGCCCTTTTTAGAATATTTCACTCATATCGTACTGATCGTTAATCAGAGGTGGGCAAAAACCGGAGTACCCGGAGAAAAACCACCTGACCTTCCATTGCAGAACTTGGCATCTCACATGTGACCTGAGACAGGCTCGAACCACAGCGGTGAGAGACCTAATGATTAAGAGACGTCGCTCTTAAACTCTAGGCCACAAGAAGATGATATTTGTCGCCATGTGACATAGGTGACGTGAATGGACATTTCAAATGACAGCTTATGTCACGAGTAAGGTAAAATTCCTCATCCTCAGCAGCAGAAAGATAATAAAATTATGTAAGGAATTTCATAAATTAGATGAAATAATTATTTTACATGTGAAACAATAATAACCCATAAAACGCCAATCATTGCTATTGTCGTCTGCCCGTTACCTTTAAAGTATTTTTTTTGCAAAGAGTGTGGACCCGGATCAGACTGCTCCTATAGGTAGGAGCAGTCTTATCTGGGCCCACACTCTTTGCCTGTATCCAAAAATATTTTTAAGAGTTTGCAAAAATATCAGCAGACGACATTTTCAGATGTTGTTTTTCTTTGCCGTCTGCCCGTTACCTTTAAAGTATTTTTTTTTGCAAAGAGTGTGGATCCGACTCAGACTGCTCCTGTAGGAGCAGTCTTATCTGGGCCCACACTCTTTGCCTGTATGCAAAAATATTTTTAAAAAGTTTGCAAAAAAATCAGCAGACGACATAAGCTGACGACATTTTCAGATGTTGTTTTTCTCAGTGTCTTAAGGGTTAACACTTACAGCACCAAGATTATATCTTATTTTCTCAAAAAAAAAAAAAAAAAAAGAAAGAAAAAAAAAGAAGATAAAACTACTACTGTTTTCAAACGATAAAAATGACCTAAACATGTATTTGACCTTGAAAAAGAGGTCAAAACGAACAAAGTAGAATCAAGTCTTTGTTTCCCCAGAATTCTTTGTACAAACAAGCAAAATGCCTCAAAGGTAAGTGCAATAAACACTGAGCAACGTAGCCCAACAATTGGCTCAGGAAATAAAGCGCAAAGAAGGGCAGGATTTGACAATGTTAACATTTGTATTACATTGAAAATTAAGTCAAGATCACCAAAATATAATCTTTGGTAGTTTGCAATGATATATTGTACCAAGTTTGACCGCATTTCATGAATTCAAATGAGGCCAGGTCACCAAAGTCTAATTTAATAAAATATTTGGCAGGTTGCAGCGACGTTTTGTACCAAGTTTGACCACAATTGATAAATTTGCACATGACAAACTATCTGACCCAAATTTGGGAGTTTTGACAGCTGTTACCTTGAAGAGGAGTTCAAGGTTACTAAAATCTAACCAAATTTTTGGAAGGTTGCAATAATAAAATGTACCAAGTGTTGGACCGCATTGCCTCCCTTCAATTATCTATCTTGGTAGATAATATGTATAGCTTATATGAGCCCCGCCAAGCGAATTTGTGTCTTCGAGCATTCGGTCATGACAAATTTTAACTGCGCATGCCCAGCAATTCAGAGGGGCCAGGGATATGGCTTTCTGTCTGAAGGTTCCTCTTGATTCACTGCTTGTATGAGCAAGCAGCGAAGGTTCTGGCCAGACTGCCCGGATGCACAGGCTCGCCTGAACCTTCGCTGCTCGCATAGGCGATACATACCATAATCGCTTGACGGGGCCCATATGGTTTATCACCACTCTCTGACAACTGCGTCAGGGAGTCGACTCTTTGGCTCAGCGGTTAGAGCACTAGACTCTCACCTGAACAGCCCCGGTTCGAATCCCACCAAAGGCGGGGATTTTTTCAGGCTATGCTTCTTTCCTTTGTTACGGCTTTCATGTCATAAAACAAGTTTGACTATAATACATAAATTCTTTCAGGAGATAGGTGCATATAAGCTATTTTTGGCCAAAATTTGAGATTAAAGGAGCCAGTCACCCTGAATATGAGGTCAAAGTCCCTGAAAATGAGGTCAAGGTCACCAAAATCTCATCAAAACTTTTGTAGGTTGTATGATAAATTGTACCAATTTTGACTAAAATTCAAGAATTCATTCACGAGAAAAATGTGCAGACAAGCCATTTTGGGCCCAATTTTGACAGATTTTTGGAAGCCGGTGACCTTGAAAACCAGGTCAAGGTCACCAAAACCTAATTACTGTTTTCACCCTTGCAATCATACAAGGTTGGTTTGAATCCCTAAACTAGTTTTGGCGATATAATGCTCCAAACAGCTAATGCAAATGGTGACACAAAACACAAATGGAAGCTGCACCAAAAACTAATGACCCCCTCCACTTGGAGGCTGGCATAAAGATAACAATGCCATCTGCTACGGCTACGATTGGCACCTTTAGGGTTAACATTTCATTGCAGCTGTACTAAAATAATGCAATTTTTCGACTTCAACTTTCAACCAAAACTATTTTCCCATTTATGATTTCTGTGATCAGTTTCTTGTGTAGCTTTTTCTTCCTCATGACTGTTCAAAATGCCTGGCTAGGTCTATATGAGCCCCGCCAAGCGAATTTGTGTCTTCGAGCATTTGGTCATGACAAATTTTAACTGCGCATGCCCAGCCATTCAGAGGGGCCAGGGATATGGCTTTCTGTCTGAAGGTTCCTCTTGATTCTCTGCTTGTATGAGCGAGCAGCGAAGGTTCTGGCGAGACTGCGCGGATGCGCAGGCTCGCCTGAACCTTCGCTGCTCGCATAGGCGATAAGTACCAAAATCGCTTGACGGGGCCCATATAATAAGTCCTTTCTGTACCAGCTTATCTCCAACTGCCAAGCTGTTCACATGTTCACTTATCCAATAACTGGCAGGTTAACAGGTAAATGCAGTACAATGATTGGTTGAATCATGGCTGTTAAAGTCAAATTCGATTTCATATACATTGTAAGCTTACTCGGCCAATAATAAAGAATGTATTTTCTAAAATAAGCAAAAAAGTGACACATATTTTAAGTAAAAAAAGACAAATTACAAAAAGGAGTAAGCTCTCTTGTTTAAAGATGAGGAAGCCCTTTTAGGTATCTAATGGTGACTACAGATGATAATTAAGTGCAACCCTTCACCAAATTAAGTGTGCAAAATAATTCAACAGTGTCTCATGCAAAATTAATCCAGAAAGAGAACCAGGTATTGGTGGATATTTTTAACAGATTTCAACTTGGTGAAACAGAGACTTCAACTGGGTGAAACAGAAACTTCAACTGGGTGAAACAGAGACTTCAACTGGGTGAACTGGAGACTGAAACTCATAGCTCCAGATCTGGGCCCAGTTGTTCAAGGTTAGCTTAACGAGCTCATTAGTGATCAAATTATTAAGTGTTCTAGCAGCCACATTATCTAATACTCTTTTGCAAAAGCTGCTCTGACACATGTTTTCAGCAAAAATACCATTGCTGAAAAAATGTGAGCAGTTTTTGCATTTGCAAAAGCTGCTCTGACACATGTTTTCAGCAAAAATACCACCAGCATATTTGCCATACTAAATAATAAAAGTTCTAACGATTTGTTTACTAATGACATCATTTGTTTTGAACAACTGGCCCCAGGAGTGATGAGACAATTTTAGGCTTTTTCTTTTTTCCTTATTTTTCCATAAAAAAGATCAAAATTCAAATATATTGAAAATTTTACCACCGAAAAATGAAAATTTTCAGATTTGATATTTTTCATATTTCTGCTCAAAACATCGATTGTGGGTTGTCCTTAGAACCACCCAGAGGTGGTTCTAATGAGTACCCAAAATCTATGCTTTAGAGCAGAAATAAAAAGAATAATGAATATCCCCGTTCTACTATATAAAAGTGGGGTTTAAGGGTGTCAAAATTATACAGGCATGCTTTCGTGATGTGGCTACTTGTCGGAATCATCTCATCAAGATGATTCTAAAAAAGTACCCACAACGTATATTTTTCATAATAAGAAATAAGGAAAATTATTCTTTAAGTATCCTCATTAACCCATTGAGTACCAGAAACCCTAAAGGGGTAATTGGCAAACAGAGCAGGCCCAGATCAGAGGCCGCAGAATGCGGCATCTGATCAGGGCCTACACTGATTGCTAAAAGTACAGCCATTTTCCAAACAAATTTGGAAGAAATCACAACCTGACACGCTTAAATTTTGAAATTGGCTTATGCTATATATAAGGAGGAAGATTCCATATGGTACAAAAAGGGTTAAACCACCTTATCTGGAACTATGCTTCAATTGGGTGAAACAGTAACTGTGCATCTAGGAAAAACTGGGATACAAAAAGGCAGAACTGTGAAAAAGGATTTTTAAAATAACAATTCTGAAATAGGTCTATTTACCAGTCTTCCACCACACAAATATGGTGTATAATCATTAGAATAGCCTCACTGAGGCAATTCTTACAAGAATCCACAATTTACACTTTTTATTCAAAAGTAGTTTAAGAAAATTCTACTAAACTTCTTTATTCTCTTTTTTAAGCCACACTTTTTTTTCTATCTCTGACTTCTGACTGGTTTAAATAAAGAATGCAACTAGTGTAGGGTAGGAAATCTAGATCTGAAATCAATGCTACTCCTGGCCATTGGTGCAAATGGTCTAAACCTCTAAACCCCTTTTTCAGCTAAATAAATTGATTTTGCCACACCCATTTCAGACTATTAACCAATCAAATTACATGATGTAATCTATTCCTATGAATTTACCAGCTGAATTTCAAAAAGTAAAGATCCAGATCAGATCACTCCTTGAGGAGCCATCTTATCTGGATCCTCAGTGTTTGCAAAGGAAAAACGTAGCTTTTTTCAGCCAAATCATCAGTAAATGATCCAACTCTTTTAAAATGCTATTCATTCCATGTAGACCAAATCTAAACTGACTTAACCCATAAAATTTCAATCACGACAATTGTCGTCTGCTTTGTCGTCTGCCGGTTACTTTAAAAGTCATCTTTGCAAACAATGTGGACCCAGATCAGGCTGCTCCTGAAGGAGCAGTCTGATCTGGGCCCACACTGTTTGCCTGTATGCAAAAATATTTTCAAAAAGTTTGCAAGAAGATTCAGAAGACAACATAAGCAGACGACACTCTTTTAAAATGATGTTCATTTCATGTGGACCAAATCTAAAATGACTTAAATAAAAACAAGTTGATATAGTCACAGCAAAATGTCACATCTAGAAACACAGCAACTCATCAAACAGCTACGGACTATGAAATCTGGCAAAATGTTTAAAATACGTTGTGGATTGAAAGGATAAAATCTTTATCTTCTATCTTTTAAAGCCATCTTTTGTGATAGATTTTGTTTGTATTGGAGTTTAACAGCCCAGTCAACACTATTAAGGTAATTTTTGTGCTGGCCAGTTTACCTATCCACACTTTTCCTGGGCAGGCTTATACATAAGCGGTTAACCAGTACAGTGCACATTCTTTCGCCAGAAACTGACAACTGCCCTTCTTAAATCAGCAGAAGGGAAAAAAAAGACCGTAGAAAAGATTTCATGATCTATCTCCACGAAGAATGTTGCCGACCCCGCAAGTATTGAACTCTGGTCCTACTGATCACCAGTCAGACGTGCATCTGACTGAGCTACCGAGCGGCTGACAATGAGATGAAATAGATTTTGTTTGTATTGGAGTTTAATGGCCAAGTCAACACTATTTAGGTCATTTTTGAGCTCGCCAGTTTACCTATCCACACTTTTCCTCGACAGGCTTATACATAAGGGGTTTACCAGCACAGTGTACATTTGTTCGCCAGAAACTGACATCTGCCCTTCTTGAATCAGCCGAAGGGAGAGAAGGACCCTAGAAAAAATTTCATGACCAATCTGGACAAAATAATGTTGCCGACCCGGCAGGTAGTGAACCTGCAACCTCCTGATCAACAGTCAGATGCACATCCGACTGAGCTACGGATGCCTGCTCTTTTGTGATGGAATGTATGGAAAAGCAAATCTCAGACCCAAAGTGGCTTTAGGTTCTTGGAATTTCATGAGCAATACACTGCACCAATAATCTGACTAAAGGATGGATACTAAAATCTATTCAGGCAATCTTAAAGCTTTTAAACAAGGAAAACTCTTTTACAAGTATTCAAATACAAAAAAACTATCAGACTATCAAAGTCGCATGTTCTGTAATAACACTCAACAAGCTATATGAATATATATTTTCACCACAACATCAAAAGCTTGCTTACTTCTGCAGCAAGAGCCACTTCACAAATGCAAAACACTGCAGCTATGCAACTTAAGCTGTTTCCGATGAATAAAATATTGAAACTATACAGTTCAATAATGTTCTAGAAAATGCCCATTAAATTGTCTGATGTGAGTGTGTTTGAGTTTTATGTCCCACCAACAGCTAAGGTCATACAGAGATTGGACCTTGGTTTAAAGACTCATCCAAAAGTTTAGAGAAGCCCGGGATCAAACCCACAACACCTGGTTAAATGAGGCTAGTGGCTTGTCGAGGCTTCTATTTGTCTGATGCTAACGGTGTTTTGTGAATTCCATGAAACTTTCAAATTTGGTTTGGAGTTTAATGACCCAGTCAACACTATTTAGGTCATTTCACATCAGAACATCTTCTTTACATTCATCAACACGTAATGTGAGGCTGAGAATGATACACACAGCAATCTTGTTTGTTTGAGTTGAGGTTTTATGTCCCTGTCAACACTATTAAGGCAATCTATGTAACAACTATCTTTATAGCATATCTTGAAATAGCAGTCTAACAATGGATATCTGATATACAAAAAATACAGATCATACAAACAAATGACTTTGCAGCCTTTTTTCTGTATAATCTATATATTTTCATTCAGAAACAACACACTTATTTAGCAAACATATTTTGTTCTTGAACTCAGCAGTTGTAGGGTTGTGGTTTATTGACTTCATATCAAGGAAGAAATTTTACTACAAGGCTCCAACCCAGGTGCTCTGCTATTTAATGTTAAAATGTCTATTCCAATATGATCACTTTTCCATTGGACCAGGGAAAATTGTCGGGAAATTCTGACTATATAGAAGAATAACTGAGGGAAAGCATACCTTACCTTCCCTTGTTCAAGGGCATGCAAAGGGAAGTGAAAAAATTATCCAATGCCCGGCAAGCAAGAAGCAGAATGCGACATCGCAGAAAGAACTTTTTAACCCTACCTGCCCCCGATCTTTTGCTTTTATTAGCCACACTACTTGTTGTCGTGGATGATTGTGCCCTACGTGTAGTGGCAGGGCCAGATGATGGTGTAGTAGTACGCGAACTTGTAGTCGCCGGACGTGTTGTGGTCGCACGTGTGGCCGCACTACTTGCACTAGACATACCTGTCCCAGAACGTTTTGCAGCTGATGTACTAGAGAATGTGGTCAATCTTGTAGGAGTTGCTCGTTTTTTGTCATCCTCACTGCTTGTACTACCAGATGACCTCTGAAACACAATACCGTAATGATCCTAAGTATTGGGACATACAGGCTTAACTTAGGCTAAACAAACAGTATAGTCTGATAAGGGTCTACACTGTTTGTAATTCCAGTGGCACTGTTTGGACACTTTGCTAGTCTGTGAAACAAATTTTCTAGAATTTTAGGAGAATTCCAGCAAGTACCTAAGGTGTCCGAATGTTTAAGATTTTTTATGGCACTCAAGATACTTTTTTTTTCAGCTAAAATATCTTTGTTGTTGCCATACGAAGTGATTAAATGCTTCATATAATGTTGGCTAAAGACCTTTTTTCAATTCACATTTTTTGCTTTTTTTCCTTCAGCTAAAGTATCTTTGTTTTTGCCATAACCAAGTTATTAAATGTTTCACATAATGTTGATTGATGACTTTTCTTTTCGGGGAGGGGGGTCTTAAAGAAAATCCATCTGACCTGCCGTTGCAGAACTTGGTGTCTCACGTGCTCCGAGAGGGCCTCAACCGAAAATGACATTTTTTTTTTAGCTTTGAATAAGTGGGTCCAGATGAAAACTTAGTATTAGCTACCTACCCTATTGTAAGCATTTGATTCCTTTTGTATTGTTTTTAATCTCTGGTCTTCCGCCCGACTTCGTACCCTGGTTGGTTCTGTGGTGTGAGATGACTTTAAGTCTTGTTGAGATTTTCTTAACTCCTCATCCTGAAAAAAGTTTCCCATTCTTTACATCATGTGAACTAGTTCATGAAATGAAGACCCCCTTAAACCCCACTTTATATAGAAAAAACTTGGGTTTACGGGGGTATACATTATTTTTCTTATTTCTGCTCCAAGACATAGTTTGTGGGTACTCGTTATTACCACCTCAATGAGGCAGTTCTCAAGAGCACCCACAACCTATCTTTGCAGTATAAATAAGAAAAATATAACAGATTTTCATCAGAAAAGTAGCCATTTTGTGTGAAAAGATGCACTATCTCACACGGGTGTGTTATTGTAATGACAAAGTGTGTTTCAGTTTTACATTCTACCAACAACTAAGGTCATATGGAGATGGGACCTCAGTTAACCCTTTTTGTACCATATGGAATCTTCCACCTTATGTATAGCAGGAGTCCATTTCAAAATTTAGGGGTGTCAGGTTGTGTTTTCTTCAAAATCTATTCAGGAAATTGGCTGAACATTTTGCAAACAGTGTAGGCCCTGATCAGATGCCACGATCTGCGGCATCTTATCTGGGCCTGCACTGTTTGCCAACTACCCGTTTGGGGTTTCCAGTACAAAATCGGTTAAAGTCTGGAGAAGCCCAGAATTGAATCCATGACACCTGGTTTACAATTGTGTTGGTGTTTGATGACACACCAACCCTTTTGGTCCATTTTGTGTCATCTCCCAGACAAAGGGAGATAAGAGATAGAAGAGACAGTAGAGATGAAAGTAAAGGGACATGGAAGAAAGAGGAAAATGAATGAAAGTGTAGAAACTGAATAACAACATTCTCCCTCTACCGGTACCTGCTGCAAGGACAGGAGTTGCCCACAGAAA
Source organism: Lucinisca nassula (assembly GCA_963580285.1). NCBI lineage: Eukaryota > Metazoa > Mollusca > Bivalvia > Lucinida > Lucinidae > Lucinisca > Lucinisca nassula. The sequence goes on along the minus strand of OY757024.1, from coordinate 42,730,017 downwards.
GCCAATATCAGTTTGCCGCCCCAGTGACACAAGATACCTTCGCCTCACCCAACCACCCATAACCTGGACCCGAGGTTATAAAACTTTTTTCATGCTCAACTCAGCTGAGCATGAAAATTGTGGTGCTCATAAAAATTAAAATACTAAGAAGGTGAGCGATTTTTCTTTCTCAGATAGCAGAGAATATTATTTGTCCTGCTCACAAATTTTAAAATGCCAACAATTGTTGGCATTTTAAAATTTGTGAGCAGGACACATTTCATGCTCAGGTGAGCTGAGCATAAAAAAGTTTTATAACCTCGGGGCCTGGCTTACTAGGCTAGCAGCTTGACCAGTACTGGGAACAGGAAGTCCAGAAAGTTGTCTCCCTTTGAAACATGGCGGAAAAATCTGCCAGGTGTTCCCATTCCCCTTAATGTCCCCATCAACACTATATAGGTCATTTTGGAGACGTTGCTTCCAATTTTGTGGGACTTTTACCCCAACGCTGAGATAAAATGGAATCTCAAGCCCTGTCGCCCAATGAAACCAATAGTGTTTATAAGCATGGATGATCCAACTCGCACCACTTTTTCTGGGCAGGCTTAGATCCTCTAAGCGGTTTACCAGCACTAATGTGCAGTCAGTTTCAGATCTGCGTGGAAGCATCATGCAGCCCATCTATTTCTTCAATCCCAAAGGGTGGGGGCAGCCAGATACGGAGGTGTAATGAGGATAGATTTTCTTATTACCTAACTAAACCATATGCTATGAGTCCTTGGGCCATCCTTAAAAAATTCTTGGTTTGCCCACACAGATTGCCCCTACCCAAAAAATTTTATTACCATTCTGAGGAAAAGATTTTTTTGTTTTGTTTTTTAGAAATCCTGATTAAACTGAAATTTAACACACTAGGCCAAATTTCAAGGAGATGACATTCTTTTTTTTTTTTTTTTTTGCTGTTTTTTATTTTTTTTTTCAGAGAAAATCAGGCTTGACATTTCATTTGAATGGTCTGCTAGGCAGACCATTCAAATGAAATGTCAAGCCTGATTTTCCCTGAAAAATCAGAAAATAAGTATTTGAAATGATGTTTCCGGTTGTTTTATGGTGCTTAAGGGTCAAATATCTTTTCAGATCTAAAAAAAAAAAAAAAGACCTACCTTCCTACCCAGCTCACATATGATGGGTAGGAGCACAGCAAACAAAAAAAAGTTTAAGGATGGCCTTGTTAGAACTGCCTCCTTGAGGCTGTTTCAACAAGTACCCACAATGTATCATTACGATAACACACCCATGCGCCATACTGAATTTTTCACATCTCCAAAACGGTCAATTTTCTGAAGAAAATTTGTGATATTATTCTTATTTATACTCAAAACATAGGGTGTGGGTACAAGATCACCAAAATCTAACTAGAGAAAACGACCAGTGGGTCACGTATATCCCCAGCCAGTGCCATGCTATAATATATCTTTAGATCTTAATTGTATGTAATATGGAAGCTATAAGAATCTATAAATGTGCTTGTAAAAGCTAAAGCAAGGATAAAATTTCTATATGAACCAAGGGATTGAGGGCATCAAAGTTACTGAAGGGGTGGGGGCATCAATGCTATTGAAGCAGCAGGGTGGGGTATGCATCAATGAAATATTTGGACTGGTATGCAAGATCGATGAAAGTATCAATTGGATTTGTCTTTGAGTTTAGGACATACAGGGATCTATAAACTTTGTCATAAAACTTTAACCAAATGTAAAATTTCTAAGTCTGTGACCTTGACCTGTTGGGGGTGGGTCATGCATCAATGAAATCTTTAGACTAGTATGTAACTTCAGTGTAAGTATCAACTAAATCTATCAAAGGGTTCAGAAGATACAATCTCTTAGAAACTTTGACATAAAACTTTAACCAAACATAAAATTTCTAAGTCTGTGACCTTGACCCCAAGGTCACTGTGGGGGGTGGGACATGCATCAATGAAATCTTTGGACCAGTATGTAACTTCAGTGTAAGTTTCAACTAAATCTATCAAAGGGTTCAGAAGATACAATCTCTCAGAAACTTTGACGTAAAACTTTAACCAAAATGTTAACGGACGGATGGATGGAAGAGCGTCCGCACCAACGAAACGACATTTAGGGGGCAAAAAATTTGGACAGTTTGACACTTAACAAGCACATTTATAGATTCTTATAGCTTCTTCACCTCTTCATTCATATTATATATACCGTATTCGGGGTGTGTATTACCCGTATTTGCGTACTACCCGCACCCCCTTTTTTTTGCCAAAATCTGGGGGAAAACTGTTATACTGTTGTATTACCCGCATGGAACATTTGCTGAAATTTTGGTGGATGCGTAAGTGAGAAAAAGTAAGAATTTGGCCAGTTTTTGTAGCACACAACGGAACGCGCGATCGTCTTCAAAATGCGGGAAAATGCACGTGCGTGCGAGTATCACCAGAAAGCATGTATTTTGATTAAAATGCTGAAAAAACTTTACCTGTTCACCAGTGTTATTTATTTATTAACCCACATATGCTAGCGGCTCTTTTTTGGGACATCGGCAAACAGTGCAGTCCCAGATCAGACGCCTCAGAAAGACGCCGCAGACGTTTCTTTTTTGGGACATCGGCAAACAGTGCAGTCCCAGATCAGACACCTCAGAAAGACGCCGCAGATGTCTGATTTGGATTTACACTGTTTATTGATTTATAACGGTTCAATTATGACACTATTGTTAATCCCTGTCATATAATTGCCACCCTGCAGTGCGTGTCGATAAGGTGTGAAAATATGGTCAAGTTATGTCTCTAATTTGCGTTTATTCCCCAATCATAAAATTTAATCCGCAATCAGTGTGAAAATTATTTAATTGCTCCTAAGACGAGTTGCTACGACTATTCTGCTATCTCGTGAATGGATTATGTTTTGGCGCCAAATAGCAGACGCTTGGCGAGAAAAGTTGAACTCTTTGTGTTAACACATCTGTATTCTGTTGTTGGTTATTGACACGAGCTTACGGAAAGCGCTGTTTTGCTAGCGAGAATACTTTTACCGTTTCCAAACATTTTTTTATGAGACAGATATGCCCCATTAAGCTAAAACAATAGACACGTGTGGGGTTGCTGGGGTACGATGACGTCATTTACCGATCACGTGCAGAAAAAAACTAGCGGTGATTTGTGGGCGGCAGTTTGGATGCGGAAAACTTTGATGTTTGCATTGAACTTGCTTGTTTATTTTGTTTAAAATCAGAGTTTTAGGAATAATACTCACAAAATCGGGCTTGCTAGTAATAGAGATTGTTATATTACTCATGTGTAAGTAAAATTGAGTGGACAATTAAACGTTATTTATGTCGGGAATCGTAAAAGGATAGAGCATAACATGAGATGCATCGTATTTTCAGCTGTAAAAAGTAAAAACAAAATGGTCCAAAAATAATTCGGGCGGATTACCCGCACCCAGAACTTGGGCCTGTAATTTGAGGGAAAAAAACTGCGGGTAATACACGCCCGAATACGGTGAGATCAATATCTCACCACTCCACCCCCAACCCCAATGACCAATAGTTCAAGGTCCTCGACTTGAAATTTGTAATGCTTGCTTCAAGTTTTATCACCAAATTTATACTTATTATACCCCCGGCATATGAAGTATGCTATGGGGGTATATAATTTTCATCCTTCCGTTCGTCCGTCTTTCGGTCTCACAAACGGATACTTAAGTGGCTAGGCGTCGGCATATTGACTACTTAAGCGGCAAATTCTCTTAAGCGGCAAGCCACCTAAGAGCGAATTTTTGCCACTTAAGTACCAAAACAACGAAATAAAGTCCATTTGGACTCACGAATATATACTTAAGTGTCAAACTGTCCAAATTTTTTGCCCCCTTAAAGTTGTTTCGTTAGTGCTGACACACGGACAGATGGACGGCAAGACGAAAACTATATATCCCCATAGCATACTTCGTATGCCGGGGGTATAATCAAATCTTTGGTAGGTTGCAATGATATATTGTACCAAGTTTCACCAAATTTGATCAATCTTTTCATGATATATGGTTCATACAAGCCATTTTTGACCCAAAATCTGATTGGTTGAAAGTCAGAAAGGAGTGCAGTTAAATTTACTTATTCAGCAGGACAAAACTTGAAGGTTCCAAGCTAAACTAAAAGAATTGCATTACTGTTTGTTTGTTTGAACTGATGTTTCACATCCCCGTCAACACTATTTAGGTCATTTTGGAGATGCTGCTTCCAATTTTGAGGGACTTTTACCCAACACTGAGGTGAAACGACATCTCAAGCCCTGCTGCCCAATGAAACCAGAAGGCTTATATGCATTGGTTAATCTGACTCACACCGCTTTGCCTGGGCAGGCTTAGTCCTTCTAAGCGGTTTACCAGTACTCGTGTGTGGTCTGTTTCAGCTCTGCATGAAGGCACCATGCAGCCCAATCTTTTCTCGAAGCCCCGATGGGCAGGGGCTAAAAAAAACAACTCTTTGTGGAGGATGGAAAAACCATCTTATTTATTAACATCAAATTTTTAATGGAAAATCCATCTTGTACGATAAAAGGCCATGTTTGTATGCCATGTTTGTCTGGTCAAGTTTGTCACTCAATACTTCCAAAGCAGATAAATATAGATGGGTATGCAAACTTTAACCCTTAAGATGCCGAGAAAAACTACCGAAAATGTTGTCTGCTCATGTCGTCTGCTAATTTTTTTTTGCAAACTTTTCTAAAAATATTTTTGTGTACAGGAACAGTGTGGACCCCAATCAGACTGCTCCTAGAGGAGCAGTCTGATTTGTGTCCACACTGTTTGCAAAAATAGCTTTTAAAGTAACCAGCAGACACCAAAGCAGACGACAATTGTTGTGATTGGCATGTTATGGATAAAAAAAAAAATTTAGGCTTTGATTATGGCAAATAATGACAAATACATGAAGAATTAATCATTAAAAATGTATCACTTGGGTAGATAGACTCCATCTAAAACAATAACCCTGATCCTGCTGTTCACGACAACCCCTATCTTTGCAAACAGTGTAGATCCAGATCAGATGGCTTCTAAGAAGCCATCTGATCAGGATCTACACTGTCATTCAGTTTGTGAATTTGAAAGAAAACATATCATGTAAGCTGATTGGCTGATTATTCAGAAATGGGTGCGGCTAATTAAAATATTCAGCAGGATAAAGGTTAAAATGGTTTTCCATCTTGGATCTGACTGTTAAAGGTATGTAGTGTTGCTCACTAGAATTGCTATACCTGTGTTAGATGGTTCTTCTTGGAACTAGGTAAGCCAGTACGAGTCGTCGTAACAGACGTAGTGGCTCTACCATGTCGCTCTGTTGGTTTTGCCACCCGTGAAGGATTGCTAGCACTAGAAGTTGTTTGCACTTTCTCCCCGACCTTTGGCCTCCGTCCTACTGACCCCTGTGGTGTACTTGGCCTACTGTTGTCATTGGCTGATACGTTGGATATTGTTGCATTATGGGGTGGTGGTGCATGATGGGGTGGTGTTGCATTGTGGGTATTTTGAGTAGTGGTAGGACTAGGTAAGTTACTGTTGACTGGAGAAGGGATGGGTGACTGGCCATTTACTGTCTCCTCTATAGGACCACTGTAAATATAGAATACAGAAAATCTTTTGAACGGCAAGAGTTAACACAGACAAACGCGAGGGAACACAGCCCCCGCAGATACTAAGGACTTTTTCTTTTGCTCACTGTTTGCCAAATGTGTAGCTGGAATAAATTTCTGCCAGTCTGTTATTCTTCTGCTATGCTCTTTATTTTATTTTGGCAGTTTTTTCCTTGAGCAAATGCTTTTCATTAAGTGTACTGTAAAGCACATATATTTGGCTGTCATTTTATTTTGATGATAAAACACTTAATGAAAAGCATTTGTTTTTTGTATTCTTAAAGAAATACATTTGCTCGGTTTACTCTTAAAGGAAAGCATTTGCTCCATTTACTCTATTCCCTTGACAGAATCATTCCTCATTTTCTCAGAAGGGCAATTAACGCATTGTATACTAGTGGACTCTTCCATTGCTATATGTTGGCCAAGTACATTTGTCATATAAGGGGTGTCAGGCCTATTTTTCCATTTTTATTATATTTTTTACAGAAATTCTGTTTGCAAATAGTGGAGGCCCTGATCAGACGCCACATTCTGCAGGGCCTGCACTGTTTGCCAAGGTACCCCTTTAGGGATTTCCCGCGTACAATGGGTTAAGATATAGCTTAACAGTTCCAAATTAAAATGTTAGTTTAAATTGAGGTTCTACGTCTCTGTCAACACTATTTAGGTCATTTTCGAGATGTTGCTTCCAAATTTGTAGGACTTTTACCCAAAACTGAGCAAGTGAGTGTTTGAGTTTTACGTCTCACCAACAGCTAAGGTCATGTGGAGGCGGGACCTCCTTTTAGAGACTCATCTGAAAGTCTGGAGAAGCCCGGGATCGATCTGCAACTCCTGGTTTACAAGGCGAGTTGCATAACCACTGCACCACGGAGGCTTCTAACCCAACACTGAGACGAAATGACATCTGTCACCCAGTAAAACCAATAGGGCTAATATGCTTTGGATGGCATAATTCACACCACTTTGCCTGGGCAGGATTAGTCCTTCTCAGCGGATTACCAGTATTCATGTGCGGTCCGTTTCAGCTCTGCATGGAAGCACCAAGCAGCCCTATGTATTTCTCCAAGCCCTGATAGGCTGGGACCTTAATTAAAATGTTAGATCTCATGACCATTTACTCCCACCTTCCCTTTGTTTGTTTGTTTGATTTGAGGTTTAACGTCCCTGTCAACACTGTATAGGTCATTTTGGAGATGCTGCTTCCAATTTTGTGGGACTTTTACCCACATTGAAATAAAATGACATCTCAAGCCCTGTCGCCCAATGAAACCAATAAGGTTTATAAGCATGGATGGTCCGACTCGCACCGCTTTGCTTGGGCAGGCCTTGATCCTCTAAGCGGTTTACCAGTACTCGTATGTGATCCGTTTCAGCTCTGCGTGGAAGCACCAAGGAGCCCTATGTATAGGGCTGGAGTCTTAATTAAGATGTTAGATCTCATGACCATTTACTGCCCACCTTCCCTTGTTTGGACAAGTACAATGTCATTTTGGACAAGTGAATTTTTACTATCCACTTGTCCTTGGATGAGCATGAAATTTGGTGTTGCCACAAGCCTGTGTACTGTCTAATCTGGGTCTGAAATGTTTAAGAAAAAGAACAGGAAGTACAGTAAAATTCCCATATTAAGACCACCTTTGGGACTGTTCAAAAGTGGTCTTTAAGACCACTTTTGAACAGTCCCAAAGGTGTTCTCTTATTAGGAGTCACTGGGTGTAGAAAAGACAAGGAAAGAATATCTGAAACCTTCTCAATTAGCTCTTAAGGAGAATGGGAACACCTGGTAGATTTTTTCCCCATTTTTCAAAGGGAGACAATTTTCTGGACTTCCTGTTCCCTTTTCTATAAGCCCTGTCGCACTGAAAAAGGGGTCTACTCTTAAAGGAAAGAATTTGCTCCTCAGGAGCAAATTCTTTCTTTAAAGAGTTGACCCTTATTGAAATGGGAGACAAAAATATTTTTGCAGGAGTTGCCTCCCCTGAAGGTGTATCCATTCCCCTTAAGAGCAGATTTAGTCTTAAATTTAGTGGTCTTAAAAGCGGAATTTTAATGTAACTCTTACTTTCTAACAATATCAGGTGAGTGGGACACAGGTATTGAGGTGTGTGCGGGTAATCTCTGATTTGAGTCGGACACCGTCCGTCGGTACGGCTGTGAACTCCCGGGATTTCTCTTTTCCTCCTTGAAACTGCCAGAACTCTGCACTGGTTTCCTACAAGGAGAAAATGTAACACCCTGTTCATTTCCTACAAATTTCTACTCATGTTGGTGCTAATAAGGTCAACATTGAACTCCTGTCCTGCTGAATAAATTAATTTAGCCACACCCATTTCTGACTTTCAACCGATCAGATTACTTGAAGTAATGTAGTCCTACAAAATTAATGTCAAACAGAGCAGATATTGATCAGATGGCTTCTTCATAAGCTGTTCAAACAGAATGAAGTTGTTAGTTAACATATCGTTAAAACTTTGATCATTTAATATGGCAAATATGCTAATATTTTTGCTGAAAAAATGTGAGCAGCTTTTGCAAATGCTCTCATTTTTTCAGCAAAAAGAACACTGTTATAGATATTGTACTTGCTAGAACAGTTAACAATTTGAATACTAACAAACTTGTTAAGCTAACGATGCTTCGAACAGCTGGCCCCTGATCTGTATCTACAGTTTGCAAAATCTGGTTCAGTAGGACAAGGGTTAAATTTATTGATTACTGTTCAGAAAAACTCATTTTCATTTTAACAAATTTGAGTCTGAAATGTTTGTTTGTTTGTTTTGAGGTTTAACGTCCCCGTCGACACTGTATATGTCATTTTGGAGACATAGCTTCCAATTTTGTGGGACTTTTACCCGACATTGAAATGAAATGACTTCTCAAGCCCTATCGCAGTCTGACTCGCACCGCTTTGCCTGGGCAGGCTTAGATCCTCTAAGCGGTTTACCAGTACTCGTGTGCAGTCGGTTTCAGCTCTACATGGAAGCATCATGCAGCCCAACTATTTCTTCAAGCCCCGATGGGTGGGGGCCAAGAGTCTGCAATGAGAAGGAAATTTAGTCTGCAAGGGTTTGGATACAGTAGTTCCAAGCCCGGATAGCCTGAAAAGCATGTTAGAGGTCAAAGTGTTACTAAGCAGTCAAAATGTTATCGGTTCTAGTAATAACAACAATATATATTACATGCATAACAGAGAAATACTATGATCTCTACCCGATATAAACTTCGTATTTTCCTTTTTGCTAAGAAGAAATATTTCCTCTTTAAGTCGGCGAAATAAATCACTTTAGCTGGAATTACTTTTTGTACAAGATACAAGATACCGCTTGTGCAGTGAAATCCTTATATTCAAACGCGGGAAAGTTTCAGTTACTTCGACATTATTCATGACGCCATCGCAATGGCGTCTGGGAAGATATGAACAGACGTTCAGAATGCGTGACGTTTGAGTTGGATGCAACATTGAAGCAAAGAAACATGGACATGACCATTGAATTGGAAGTATGTTTGGCTTTCTTTAATCACACATTTTAGTTGTTTTTCATTGAAACACTTTGTTTCTTTCTTTCATTTTTTTTTTTTTTGTTGTTTTTATTTCAAAGCTGTAGACAGCGCTTTTAAAATGGCGACCATTCAGTTTTTCTTCCAGCCAGCTTCTGTAACACTACGCTGATTGAACCATTAACAAGAGCTGTGAACAGTCAACTGTACCGAAATTCAGATCCAGTATTCAAGATCCAAACTGCCCTTAAAGTCTATGGAAGTGTATGTACACTGCTGGACACAAAACCGTTCAAACTCCTATGAAGTACCTTTCAATGAATCTCTTTGCATCAAGTTAGTTTGACACGTAAATGTCATTCATCAAATAATTCTGAAACTGGATGGAGCAATTGATTGGGCTGAATTTGGCAAACACTTTCTGGTTGATACACCTGTGGACACAAAAACGTTCAAACTCCTATGAAATAACTTTCAATGAATCTCTTTGCATCAAGTTAGTTTGACAAGCAAATGTCATTCATCAAACAATTCTAAAACTAGATCAAGCAATTGATTGGTCTCATTTTGGAAAACACTTTCTGATTGACATTTGAGATGTATTTTGATTAGACAGTGCAGGAGTCAGCAATGAAAAGTACACCATTTTGTTTTGAATTTATTTCTGTCTGACAGGTGACTGATAGGATGTAAGGATATACTGAATGATGTTTCAAGTCAAAATGAAATGAAGTTCATCAAAGTTTGAACGCTTTTGTGTCCACAGGTGTATTTGAGGTGTTTTTTTGATTGGGCAGTGTGGGAGTCTGCAATGAAATGTACACCACTTTGTGTTTTGAATTTATTTCTGTCTGAGAATTGACGTACAGGATGTTAGGATATACTGAATGATGTTTCAAATCAAAATGAAATGAAGCCCATCAAAGTTGGAACGGTTTTGTGTCCACAGGTGTAATATACAGACTATTCATTTCTCCTATATGAAATATGGGATTTATAAACCTCGGGAGGTAAAACAATCCGTTAAAGAAACTCGTGCGGATTTATAAACCTCGGGAGGTAAAACAATCCATTAAAGAAACTCGTGCTTCGCACTAGTTTCTTTATCGGATTGTTTTACCTCCCTCGGTTTATAAATCCCATATTTCAAATAGGTAAATGAATAAACTCTATTTAATAGTTTTAGCTGAAAAAAAATATAAGTAGTTTTTGCAATAAATGCAAAAGCTACTCAAATTTTTTCAGCAGAAATATTGGCAAATTTGCCTTACTAAATGATCAAGTTTTAAAAACATGTCAACTAACATGTGCCCACCCTTCCCAGCCCAGGCTGTTTTCAGATCAGCATACAGATAAATCCTACTCAGAAGGTCTGAAGTAGTCACGTGAACGGTCACAGGTTCATCTCACATAACCCTGTAGTCCAGTTGCAACACAATTATAATCAAACTTCACCTTACAGGTAAGTCATTTAATTTCATAACAAAGGGACCATCTTGGGCCAAGATGGCCCTGAATCGCTCACCTGATTTCAAGCTGACCTTTTTCTATTTTAGTTCTGGCAGCCATATTTTTCATCAGAGCCAAAGTTTCAGCTACTTTGGTAGAGGGTCACCTAAGCAACATTCCTAAGAAGTTTGAATGAAATTGGCCCAGGGGTATGGGAGAAGCAGTCATTTAAAGATTTTTTTCTATTTTTAGCGCTGGTGGCCATCTTGTTAACAAGAGCAAAACGATTTGAGCTATTTAGCAGAGGGTCACCTGAGCAACTTTCCTATGAAATTTGATTGAAATTGGCCCAGGGGTATGGGTGTAGTCATTTAAATAGTTTTCTATTTTCAGCTCTGGTGGCCATCTTGTTCATCAGAGCAGAACAATTTTAGCTTTTCTGGAAAAGAACCACCTTGGCATTATTCCTGTTAAGTGTAGGTAAAACTGGCCCAAACATTTAGGAAGAGTAAGCATTATAGCAAATGGTTGACATTTTTGTGTCTTTTGCTCTGGCTGGCATCTTGTTCATCGGAGCAGAACAATTTTAGTTATTTTAGGAGAGGGTCATCTAAGCAACTTTCCTATGAAGTTTGAATGAAACTGGCTTTGGGGTATGGGAGGAGTAGTCGTTTAAAGATTTTTCTAATTTTAGCTCTGATGGCATCTTGTTCATTGGAGCGCAAAGATTTTAGCTATTTTAGTAAAGAGCCATCTAGGTAACATTCCTATGAAGTTTGAGTGAAATTAAGCCAAGGGTATAGGAGTTAGCATTTGAAGCAAATTGTTTACGTTTTTCTATTTTTAGCTCCAGTGGCCATCTTGCTCATTGGAGCTGAACGATTCTAGCTACATGAATTTTGGTAGAGGGTCCCTAAGCAACATTCCTATGAAGTTTGAATGAAATTGATCCAGGGGTATGGGAGAAGTAGCTGTTTAAAGATTTTTCTATTTTTAGCTCTGGCTGCCTTTTATTCATCGGAGCAGAACAATTTTACCTATTTTGGTTAGTCCTAGGCAACATTCCTATGAAGTTTAAGCATAACTGAGCTAAGGGTTTAGAAGAAGTTAGCATTTTTTGCAAATTGTTAACTTTTTTCTGTTATTAGCTCTGGCGGCCATCTTGTTCAGCGGAGCAGAACAGTTTAGCTATTCTGGTAGAGGGTCACATAAGCAACATTTGTATGAAGTTTGAATGAAATTTGTCCAGGGGTATGGGAGGAGTAGTTGTTTAAAGATTCTATTTTTAGCTATGGTGGCCATCTTGTTCATCAGAGAGGAACCATTTTAGCTATTTTGGCAGAGAGCCACCTAGGCAACATTCCTGTGAAGTTTAAATGAAACTGGCCCAAAGGTTTAGGAGAAGTAGTCTTTTAAAGCAAAGTGTTGACGACCGACATGGATGACAGACATTCACTGATCACAATAGCACACCATGAGCACTTCGTGCTCAGGTGAGCTAATTAAACTGGCCCGCTAGTTAGTTAAATGAACACAATGTGAAGCAATCTGATCAAGATCAACTCATGCCTCATATGATTGCAATCTGATCAGGATCAAGCTGCTCCAGACCACACTGATCCAGATCATCTTTACATGTTTACACATTTATCATGTGGATCATCTTGTAATAAGGCTTGATAATTTCATGGAAAAAGGGCTATACATTACACGTGAATGATGAATTCTTCAAGCTTTCACATGAAATAGTCATGCCTTATTTTCTCTGATTTTTTTTTTAACCCTTATCTTGCTGAATATTCATTTAAGCCACACCTTTTTCTGTCTATCAACCAATCAAATGACTTATTATTGCTACAAATTCATAAACTGAATGCCAAACAGTGTAGATCCTGATCAGATGGCTTCTTCAGAAGCCATCTGATCTGGATCTACACTGTTTTCAAAGATAGGGGTTGTTGTGAGTGAGTGAGTGTTTCAGTTTTACGTCCCACCAACAGCTAAGGTCATACGGAGACGGGGCCTCGGTTTAAAGACTCATCCGAAAGTCTGGAGAAGCCCGGGATCGAACCTGCGACCCCTGGTTTACAAGGCGAGTAGCGTAACCACTCGACCACGGAGGCTTCTAGGGGTTGTTGTGAACAGCAAGATAAGGGTTAACAGTTAACCCATTTTGTACCAAATGGAACCTTCCACCTTATATACAGCATAAGTCCATTTCAAAATTTAGGGGTGTCATCTTGTGCTTTCTTCAAAACTATTTGGAAATTTGCTCGAAATATTTAAAACAGTGTAGGCCTTGATCAGACATCGCATTCTGTGGCGTCTGATCTGGGGCTGCACTTTTTGCCAACTATCGGTTTTGGGGTTTCCGGTACGAAATGGGTTAATAGCCGACTGACTGTAGATATTTCTATGTAAGATGGTTTATGGTTTGTTACGAAAAAAAAAAAACAATACCTATCGTAAGACATGCTGTAGCTGTTATAATTTTGCCGATTCAACAGATTCTCATTATAACTATCGTAAGCTTCATGCAATCTATCATGGCTGTATGACGGAGGTGTGGGTGGTGTCCATGTGGGGTTGCTACTAGCAACTCTTGGTGGCGGTGGCGGTGGTGTGGTCCGTGAACTATTGCTAGTGGTCGGTGAGGTAGTCTGTACATTCCTGACAGAACTGGGGGATGCACGCTGTTGCCATGCAGAAACCGGAGGCGAGGTATTCCATGCAGTACTGTTATAGTTAGGGCTAACAGGCGACGGCGGTGGTGGCGGCCATGCAGAGTTACTGACATGAGAATTGAATCTATTGATGTAGAAGCTGTAAAAATAGAAACAAAAGGAAACTCATGCAATGATGCCATGCAAATATTGTATTAAATAACAAAAAGCAGCAGACTCTTCTATAAAAAGAAAATATTCTTGAAAACTACAAGTAAGTTTGTGTACAAAAATGAAACAAAAATCTTTAGTTAAAGTTTGCTTTTGGGTTACTATAAACTTAAGCCTATTTCTTACTACTATACTGTAAAATTCCGCTATTAAGGGGAATGGGAACACCTGGCACTTTTTTTCCGCCATTTTTCAAAGGGAGACAACTTTTGGGACTTCCTGTTTGCTTTTCTATAAGCCCTGTCCCACTGAAAAAGGGGTCTACTCTTAAGGAAAGAATTTGCTCCTTAGGAACGAATTCTTCCCTTTAAGAGTTGACCGCTATTGACATGGGAGACAAAAATATTTTTGCAGGTGTTGCCTCCCATGAAGGTGTTCCTATTCCCCTTAAGACCAGCTAAAATTAAGACTAATTTATTATTTCAAAAGCATATTTAAAGGGTTTTAGGTTTTAAATTCTTCTTTTTTGTACACCTTTTCTACACCCTATACCCTCATTTTTGTTTGTTTGTTTGTTTGTTTGTTTGTATTGGAGTTTAACAACCTGGTCAACACTATTTAGGTCATTTTTTAGCTGGTCAGTTTACCTATCCACACTTTCCTGGGCAGGCTTATGCATAAGTGGTTAACCAGTACAGTGTAAATTCTTTCACAAGAAACTAACAAGTGCCCTTCTTGAATAAGCGGAAGGGAGAGTATAGCCGTAGAAAAGATTTCATGATCAATCTCCATGAAAGAATGTTGCTGACCCCATGTACCCTCTTTTAAGAGACCATCTTTGGGACTGTTCAAAAGTGGTCTTTAAAAAAGTGGTCTTAAAGACAGTACCAGAGGTGGTCTTAATATATAAATTTTACTGCTATTTTGTACCCATTTGTATCTGTTCACCCTTTATGCACCAATCATTGCAAGAAAACAATTAAACTTTTTTATTTTTCTTATTCTGGGAAAAAAATAAGGTTTGACCATGCATGTGAATCATCCATGTTAGCAGACAATTCACATGAAATGTCAAGCCTTTCAGAAAAAAACAAGGTCTCACATTACATGTGAATCATCTACTTAATTGTCAAACCTTATTTTCTCAGTAAAGATTGTCTAGACTGTTCTAGAATTTTCTGTCGTGCTTTATGGCTTAGGTCTCGTTCTTCACTCTTATTATTTTGATGCTTGTCTTGCTGAATATATTAATTTTCCAATACCGATTTCTGACTATCAACCAATAAAACCACTTGAAACAATTTATTTGTTCAAATTCACAAAATGAATGAGAATCATTGTAGATCCTGACCAGATCAGGATCTAAACTGTATATAATGATGGGATTACCGTATTTACCCTATGTATTTGGACAGACAGGCCTGAGCAAACAGTGAAGACCCAGATGAGACGCCGCATCTCATCAGGGTCTACACCGTTTGCCGTTCAGCCAGCTACATTTAGACCAAACATCGGATAGTAAATTGTACTTGTTCAAATTTTAGAACAAGTATGGCAAGGAGTTGAGGTGTCCGAATGTTTAAGGTAAAACTAGGTATTGTTGTTCACCAGGACAGGTTTTGCACAAAATGGCAGTTGTTATTGGCCCGGAACCAAATGTCAGCCAATGAAAAGCAATGTTACATCATGGCTCTGGTAGTACTGTCACAAAATCTTCACATTATCCTATCCAATAAGACACCATGTTATGTTTGTTACGTTCACCAGTGCATTAGAATTTTTGGAAATTGTAGAATTTCTCTGTGAGAAATTAAGGTCACACCTAATCTAATCATGCTTTTAATAAATCATAAAAGTTAATAGCCCAATTGTTAAAAGCAAACTTGTTTGTGGTCAAAACATAAAAACATGAGCCTCAGTACGACATCTAGTCTCAGTATGACATCTAGAGGTATTTTTGCTGAAAAAAATGTGAGTAGTAAAAGCGGGAGCAAAAGCTACTCACATTTTTGTCAGCAAAAATATGAGTTTCATACGAAATTGTAACAGAATTAATGTTATCTAACAGATTCATTAGCTTTCAACAACTAGACCTCGCTCGATGAAGCTACACTCCTCAAAATGCATGCAACCAAGAGCTACTTGATGCAACTTAATGCAACAGCCATACCAAAATCAATGCACCTTAAATCATTAACTAGGCAGTTAACCCACTGTGTGCTGGTGGACTCTTCTGTTGCTATATGTTGGACAAGTCCATTTACCATATGAGGGGTGTAAGGCCAATTTTTTTAATTTTTATTCTATTGTTGTCAGAAAATTCTGTTATTCTGTATAGGCCCTGATCAGAAGTTCTGCGGCATCTGATCTGAGCATACACTGTTTGCCAAGGTACCTATTAGAGCCCCCCCCCACCCTCACCCCCAACATACAGGGGGTTAACGAGGCAGTTAATTATGATAAGCCTAAAATTAGCCAAAATCAGAAGAGCAGATAAGGAAATATTTCTATATCTCAGATAATAGTGTGGGTACTGGTCAGAGCCTTCCTTGTTCAGGCAACAAAAGTGGAAGACACAGCATCCATCTACACCACAACCTCTTTATAACACTATTAATGGGGTCCAAAACAGTGTTATATCCCAAACAAAAATGTATAGATGTATAGATCATATAGAAAAATGACCATTTAAGGTGATTTTTATATATAATCGATACATTTTTTGGGATCATAGATTACGTAGAAAAATGCCCATTTACTGTCATTTTATTTTATAAAATCTATACATTTTTGGGATCCATCTTGAAACCGTGTTGTATCCACAACTGTGTTATAACGAACTGTGTTATAATGAAGTTGTGGTGTGTTAGTCAAACTTCAATAGCTCATATACATTTGGGACCATGAAAATTTGTTGGGGATCGGGTTAGTTTGAACTACTGAGGGTTAATCATGCTTTTTTCAAGTGATAGATGCAATACCATTTTCAAGTGATAGATGCAATACCATTTTCAAGTGATAGATGCAATACCATTTTCAAGTGATAGATGCAATACCATTTTCAAGTGATAGATGCAATACCATTTTCAAGTGATAGATGCAATACCATTTTCAAGTGATAGATGCAATACCATTTTCAAGTGATAGATGCAATACCATTTTCAAGTGATAGATGCAATACCATTTTTTTTCTTTTTTGGTTTTACAACCCTTTCAAAGATTATTTCACTCATATCGTTAATCAGAGGTGGGCGAAAACCGGAGTACCCGGAGAAAAACCACCTGACCTTCCGTTGCAGAACTTGGCGTCTCACATGTGACCCGAGCGAGGCTCGAACCCACTGCCGTGAGAGACCTAATGATTAAGAGTCAGCGCTCTTATCCACTAGGACACGGTGGCCCGTAGCAATACCAATTAACCCTTATTGCCACCCCTGCATTAATTAATTTAGCTACACCCATTTACATTTCAACCAATCAAACTAGAGCTGTCAGAGGATCTGACTATAGCCCCGCTATAGCGCTATCAGAGGAGTAAGACACATTGACTCTAAAAGCTTTTAACCTATCAGGGGAGCTTTCTTAGTTCCAGAGAAAACTTTAATATTTTTTTTTTTCTTTGCTGGGGAGATAACCCCAAGAGTAATGTTGTTGGCCATTATTTACTTACATCCACCTAATGTTCATGTTTATACAAAGTTTCAGCTTTCTAGCTTTCTTAGTACCTGAGAAAACTGTATCGAAAATATTTTTCATGGTTTGATGGTTAGAAAAGTGAAATGATTTTTTTACTTGCAGAAAATATCCTATCAGGGGAGATAACTCCAAGAGTTATGGGCCTTTGGCCATTATTTTGGTAAGGGCCATACATCCACCCACTTTTCATGTTCATACAAAGTTTCAGTATTCTAGCTTTCTTAGTTCCTGAGAAAACTGTCACCAAACCTTTTCATTTATTAAAAAAAACTATACTATCAGGGGAGATAACTCCAAAAGTAATGGGCCCTCGGCCATTATTTTGGTTAGCTCCCTATATCCACCCATTGTCCACATTTATGCAAAGTTTGAGGTTTCTAGCTTCTTTAGTTCCTGAGAAAACTGTGACCAAACATTTTCATTTAAAAAAAACCTATATTTTCATTTATTTAAAAAACCTATCAGGAGAGATAACTCCAACAGTTATGGGCCCTTGGCCATTATTTTGGTAAGCTCCCTATATCCACCCATTGTCCACATTTATGCAAAGTTTGAGCTTTCTAGCTTCTTTCGTTCCTGAGAAAACTGTGACCAAACATTTTCATTTAAAAAAACCTATCAGGGGAGATAACTCCAAGAGTTATGGGCCCTTGGTCATAATTTCGGTAAGGTCCGTGGAGGCACCCATTGTCCACGTGTATACAAAGTTTTAGTTTTCTAGCTCTCTTAGTTTCGGGGAAAACTGTGACGAAAAAATAACGGAATAACGGAATTACGGAATTACAGAATTACAGAATTACGGAATTACAGAATTACGGAATGACAGGGCAAATCCAATATAGCCCCACTTTTCAAGCGGGGCTATAATAATTACTTGAAGTGGGTTAGAATCCGGGCAAACACAAGGAATTTATCCAGTCAAATCCGCAAACTGTAGGTCAAACAGTGTAGATCGAGATCAGATGGCTTCTGAAGAAGCCATCTGATCTAGATCTACACTGTTTGCAAAGATTAGGGTTGTTTTGTAAAAAAGGATAAAAGGTTGCAATCTTAAATTGTTGTACCTAAGCAAACAGTGTTGACCCTAATTAGAATGCTCCTTAACTGAGCAGTCTGATCAGGGTCTATACTGTTTGCCGTTGGCCTAGTTGTCCAGATGCCGGCTGTTCACACACACAAATTTTTTTTCTTCTTCTGATGATAGATTCCAATTATTGTCATCCTTATCTGTTCCACTATGTTTTAGCAAGTCAACAAAATATAAATAAGTTCATGTTTTAGTTTGTTTGTTTGATTTGAGGTTTAACGTCCCCATCAACACTGTATAGGTCATTTTGGAGATGTTGCTTCCAATTTTGTGGGACTTTAACCAGACATTGAGATGAAATGACGTCTCCAGCCCTGTCGCCCAATGAAACCAATACGGTTTCACACCGCTTTGCCTATGCAGGCACAGATCCTCTAGGTGGTTTACCAGTACTCGTGTGCGGTCGGTTTTAGCTCTGGGTGGAAGCATCATGCAGCCCATCTATTTCTTCAAGCCCCAATGGGCAGGGGCCATCATGTTTTAGCAACTTGTGAATAATTTTCTTATTATGTATGTAAATTTTTCTGTATAAAATCTTGACAGAAATATCAGGGCCCAGTTGTTCAGATAATGATGGCATTTGTAACATATCGTTAAAACTTCGATAACTTAACCTGCTGAATATTTTTATATGCCACACCCACTACTGATTATCAACCTATCAGATTACTCAATGCAAATTATTGCAACAAATTCTTGAGCTGAATGATAAACAATGAAGATTCTGATCAGATGGCTTCTTCAGAAGCCATCTGATCTGGATCTTCATTGTTTGAAAGATAATACATATCAGGGCTCAGCAGGACAAGGGTTAAAACAGCATATAAACACAAATATTTTTGCTAAAAGTACCTCTTTTACAGCAAAATGCCATGGGCTTGGCACTTTGACCAGTCGTAAAGCTCATTAAGTTTAAAAATGCTTCGAGCACTAAGCAATGCTTTGTACAACTGGGCCCAGAGCTAAAACACATATCATCTTTTAAAAGCATATGGCTGAAAGAAGTTTACTCAAGAAACATTTCTATAAAAGTTTTTTGTCAAAATACCTGCAATGACTTGGTAGTAAATGCCATTTTTCAATTTTCCCCATTGTAAGTCTATGGAAACTCTAAGGTGCCATTGCAACCAAACTAAAAAGCCAATTGTCATAAAAAATATAAACTTTCAATGCCCCAGCCGAAGGATGCAACAGATGAAATTTGGGATTAATCGGTCATGTGGCTTCTGAGATGCCTTTTGAAATTGTTGACGCCAGATGACCAAAGATGCCAGACAACTGCATATCCTATAAGCTCCCCTGAGCCTGGTGAGCTAACAAAAATGTAATTTTTTGACTGCCATCTATATGAGTTCGCTTGGTGTTAAACCCTTATCCTGCTGAACCATGACAAACAGTGTAGATTCAGATCAGATGGCTTCTGAAGAAGCCATCTGATCAGGCTCTACACTGTTTATCATTCAGTTTGCAAATTTAAACTAGATCGCGCAGTCGATGGCGCGCCATCGCAAATCCCCGTTTATTGCAAACATTGCCCTTGTACAGCACATCATAGTTTTAAGCAAATTTGACCTTTTGACCCCTCCCCAGGGCCCCTCGGGGCAGGGTCAACAATGGACGTGATCTCGCACAAGCCATTAATGTAAGCAACTCACATACCGAATTTGGTTGGATTCCGGGCAACGGTTTAGGAGGAGATCGCCGAACAGACGGAGGCGATAACAATATCCCCCCTTTTCTTCGAAAAACGTGGGGATAATGAATACATTATATAAGTTAATATGATTGGTTGATGGTCAGAAATTGTTGTGTCAAAATTAATTTATTCAGCAGGACAAGTAGTTGAAGTATTCATACAGAGATTGTGATATGAAATATACACTGTTTATATGCGTAAATTATAGACATTTGGAACTTATGAGGAAGCAGAACTTAACCCTTATCTTGCTGAATATTCATTTAAGCCACACCCATTTCTGTCTATCAACCAATCAAATTACTTGATGTAATTTATTGCTGCAAATTCATAAACTGAATGCCAAACAGTGTAGATCCTGATCAGATGGCTTCTTCAGAAGCCATCTGATCTGGACCTACACTGTTTGCAAAGACAGGGATTGTCGTGAACAGCAAAATAAGGGTTAAAACAGCCTAAGATAACAGAAGGATATAGCTAAGGTCAGCCCAGAATATATGTACATGTATATTACTGTTCTGCAATACATATACAAGATATAAGATAATAGAATAATTTCACTTAATTTTTGTAAACCATTTTGGTCATCAGGCTGCCAGTCTTTGGTCTGTAAAAAAGATGTAAATACGAAATAGTTCAGTCCATACACAAGCCAGGCCCTCATGTTAGACATACCGTAATTGTGCTCAAATCACCCAAGCATGAAATTTGTCATGTCAACTGTTCATGCTCAGCTTATATGAGCATGGAAAGCTTTATCCGCATTTCATCACATAAACCTCTTAACCCCTAAAATCATGACACTTGTCGTCTGCTTTGCCATCTGCAGGTTACCTTAAAAGTAATTTTTTTGCAAACAGTGTGAACCCGGATCAGACTGATCCTGTAGGTGGGTTACTCAAGACACATTTCTATAAAAGTTTTTTGTCAAAATACCTGCAATGACTTGATAGTAAATGCCATTTTTCAATTTTCCCCATTGTAAGTCTATGGAAACTCTAAGGTGCCATAGGTGGGTTATGCATAAATGAAATCTTTGGACTGGTATGCAACATCGATGCAAGTATCAATTGAATTTGACTTAAGAGTTTAGAACATACAGGCATCTATAAACTTTGTCATAAAACTTTAACCAAATGTAAAATTTTCTAAGTCCATGACCTTGAGGTCAAGGTCACCCTGGGTGGGGGAAGGGACATACATCACGAAATGTTGGAACTGGTACATTGATGCAAGTATCAACTGAATTTGTCTTAGAGTTTAGAATATACGGGCATCTATAAACTTTGCCATTAAACTTTAACCAAATGTAAAATTTAAAGTATGTGTCCTTGACCTCAAGGTCACTGTTGGGGGTAGGACATGCATCAATGAAATCTTAAGACCAGTATGTAACTTCAGTGTAAGTATCAACTAAATCTATCAAAGGGTTCAGATGATACAATCTCTCAGGAACTTTGACGCAAAACTTTAACCAAATGTAAAATTTCTAAGTCTGTGACCTTGACATCAAGGTCACTGTGGGGGGTGGGACATGCATCAATGAAATCTTTAGACCAGTATGTAACTTCAGTGTAAGTATCAACTAAATCTATCAAACGGTTCAGAAGATACAATCTCCTAGAAACTTTGACGCAAAAACTTTAACCAAAATGTTAACGGATGGACAGACAGGACGGATGGACGGACTGAAAGATGGACAGACAGATGAACGGACGGATGAAAAACTATATACCCCTATAGCATACTTCGTATGCCGGGGTATAATAACCATTCAAGACGAAATTTGACAGAATAAAGCAGGGGTTGAGATAAAGCTGGAATAAACAGGGCAGCAATATCCTTACATAACGCAAGATAATGACGAGTTAACGAGGATCATCAAAGGATAATTTTCCTTATTTATTGTTAGAAACATATGTTGTCGTACTTGTTAGAACCGTCTCACTGAGAGTTGCCAAGTTTTGAAAATACATTAACTAAAGACATTATTTTTGAGCAACGAAGCCCAGGTCCTGTGCACCCCCAGCCCACCCAGACCTCAAATTCAAGAGGATACCTTAATCACACGGTTATGAAAATGCCCAAAACATTTTTGCCAATTTTGACAAGACAGATAATTTCAACAGGTAGAAGGTAGGAGGTTGTTCACCTTTTGGTTTGGAGTACAATGGCCTATTCAACACTATTAACCCATATAGTACCGGAAACCCCTAAATGGGTACTTGGCAAACAGTGCAGGCCCAGATCAGATGCCGCAGAACGCGGCGTCTGATCAGGGCCTACACTGTTTGCAAAAAGTTCAGCCATTTTCCAAATCAATTTTGAAGAAAACACAGCCTGAAACTCCTAAATTTCGAAATGAACTCCTGCTATATATAAGGAGGAAGATTCCATCGGTTCGAAAAGGGTTAACAAAGGGAAATAGAAGTATGTATGATGGAGTGGTTCCCCTGAAGGTGTATCCATATTCCTAAACTTTTTATCCCCTGGGTGATAAATTAGAAGGAAGAGAATTTTATTTCATTGCTATACATTATAGCTCCACCAAATGAAAAGTTGACTTTGCTGTCCTCAAATCACCAGGCCAAATAAAAATCAAGCACTGACAGCACTGGTGCATTGATTGTCATTCCAAGTGCAATTTTAGGACTTCTTGCTGGATCACGAAACAAATTTGTAAAAATTTTCAGAAGATTTACAGCAAGCCCTCAAGGTGTCCAAATTTTAAGGATTTTTAAGTTAAACACAATTTTCTCATGTTAAAGCTGAATATTGTAGTAGCCGTTTTTTTTAGGGGAATGGGGACACCTTCAGGGAGGCAACTCCTGCAAAAGTATTTTTGTTTCCCCCTCAATAGGGGTTAACTCTTAAAGTAAAGAATTTGCTCCTGAGGAGCAAATTCTTTCCTTTAAGAGAAGACCCCTTTTTCAGTGGGACAGAGCTTATAGAAAAGCGTACAGGAAGTCCCGAAAGTTGTCTCCCTTTGAAAAATGGCAGAAAAATCTGCCAGGTGTTCCCAATCTCCTTAATCTTCAGATTTCCTATACAGTTTCAACAGCTGCATGATATTCAAGCCGAGAAATGAAGTGATTAATAACTTCCTGAGTATTTTTAAATCTCTTCCTTGATCTTTTTTTTTTCCATATTCTTTTTTTTTTTTAATTTTTGTGGTAACTTTGTTTCTGTAGTTTTTTTATTTACAGTACCTGACCTAACATTTATCCCATGTTATGCTAGTTTAAACTTAGATAAGTTTGTAAAATTTTTTTCGTAAAATATCATCTTTTTTCCTCAATTGTAGATAGGATTTTCCTTTTATTTAATTTTGTTTGTATTGGAGTTTAACAGCCCAGTCAACACTATTTAGGTCAATTTTAGCCAGTCTTTTCTACATTTTATCACACAGCAGACAACTCTGCGAGCTTTTGTTTTGGTTGGCTACTTTTTAACTGAGCCCCCGTGATGAGCCCCTTTGATGAAGGGATCTACTCTTAAAGGGTAGGCCCTTGACGATTTGGTAGAAAAATAAATGTTTTTGAAAGAGTTGACTTTCCTAAAGGTGTATCCGTTCCCCGTACAACTTTTATTCTAATCCTATACAGTTATATAGGGTTTATGCTGCACTTGAGAAAATTTTATTTAATTTTGGTTTGATTCTCACTTATATCGAGCCTCTCATCAATCAGAGGTGGACAAAACTGGAGTACCTAGAGAAAAAGCACCTGACCTTCTGTTGAAGACTATAGCATCTCACTATAATTGTTGTAAATTACGCTTTGGAAATAAAGTATATTTAATTAACCCATTTAGTACCAGAAACCCCAAAACGGGTACCTTGGCAAACAGTGCAGGCCCAGATCAAACGCCGCAGAACGCGGCGTTTGATCAGGGCCTACACAGTTTGCATAAAGTTCAGCCATTTTCCAAGTAAAATTTGAAGAAAACACAACCTTACACCCCTAAATTTTGAAATGAACTTGTGCCATATATAGGGTGGCAGATTCCATTTGGTACAAAAAGGGTTAAAAACTGTGACCAAACCAAAAGGTTTTAGTTTTCCAGGAATCTAGATTAGCCATAAGCAAGAAATGGGAAGTAAGCTGTTGGATCTCGACCAATTCACCTGTACAACATATAAAGGCAAGTAACAAAAAGATCAGTTATTCACCAGCTACGTCTCAGCACCATTGGCCCCCGCTCATAGGGGCCTGAAGAAATAGATGGGGCTGCATGATGTTTCCACCCAGAGCTGAAACCAACCAGCACACGAGTACTAGTAAACAGCTTAGAGGATCTAAGCCTGCCCAGGCAAAGCGGTGCGAGTCGGACCGTCCATGCTTATAAACCCTATTGGTTTCATTGGGCGACAGGGCTTGAGCTGTCATTTCATCTCAATGTCGGGTAAAAGTCCCACAAAATTGGAAGCAACATCTCCAAAATGACTTATATAGTGTTGATGGGACGTTTAACCACCCCAAATTCTTTCCTTTTAGGGTAGCTCCTAATAATATGACAGATAATAAAGGTTTTTGAAAGAGTTGAAGACGAATCCATACCCGTACAACTTTTATTCTAATCCTATACAGTTATTTAGGGTCTATGCTGCACTTGAGAATATTTTATTTAATTTTGGTTTTGCCGACCTTCCAAATTGATTCTCACTAATATCGAGCCTCTCATCAATCAGAGGTGGACAAAGACTGGAATATCTAGAGAAAAATCACCTGACCTTCTGTTGAAGACTATGGCATTATCTCACTATAATTGTTGTAAATTACGCTTTGAAAATAAAGTATATTTGACCTATTTAGTACCACACATATTGAAGGGAATGGAAGCTCTCTGCTATCGATCCTCAGGATAGACAAGCCTGGAGATCTGCTGTAAGATCTGCCATGCGTGCAGCAAGCCAGCTACCTGGAAGGGGGTCCACTCACGTGGACGTTGCCCCTGTACCTGCATGTTGATAAAAACTAGAAATGTGTCCAGACGACACAGATGCCCCCGCCAAGGGCCCCGCCTCACCCCGAAAATCCCTGTTGCAAAAAAATTTTCTAAATGTGTGGCCTTGTCATCAGGAACATTTGAGAGAAGTTATATTGAAATTGGTGAAAAAATGTAAGCGCAAGAGCAATGACAAAGTTTTTCTAAAAATAGCCACAGTGACCTTGACCTTGAAAGTCGAACTCGCTCGAGGTATTGTCATAAGGAACATTTGTGTGAAGTTATATTGAAATCAGTGAAGAAATGTAGTCGCTATAGCGATGACAAAGTTTTTCTAAAAATAGCCACAGTGACCTTGACCTTGAAAGTCGAAATCAATCAAGATATTGTCATAAGGAACATTTGTGTGAAGTTATATTGAAATCGGTGAAGATATGTAAGCGCTGGAGTGATAACAAAGTTTTTCTAAAAATAGCCACAGTGACCTTGACCTTGAAAGTGGAACTTGCTAGAGATATTGTCATAAGGAACATTTGTGTGAAGTAATATTGAAATTGGTGAAAAAATGTAAGCGCTAGAGCAATGACAAAGTTTTTCTAAAAATAGCCACAGTGACCTTGACCTTGAAAGTCAAACTCGTTCGAGGTATTGTCATAAAGAACATTTGTGTTTAGTTATTTTGAAACCAGTGAAGAAATGCAGGTTCTACAGCGATGACAAAGTTTTTCTAAAAATAGCCACAGTGACCTTGACCTTGAAATTTGAAATGGCTCTAGATATTGTGATAAGGAACATTTGTGTGAAGTTATATTGAAATCGGTGAAGAAATGTAAGCGCTATAGCGATGACAAAGTTCTTCTAATAAAAGCCACAGTGACCTTGACCTTGAGGTCTTGACCTTGAAAGTCAAACTCGCTCGCAATATTGTCATAAGGAAGATTTGTGTGAAGTTATATTGAAATCAGTGAAGAAATATAGACGCTAGAGTCATGTTGTGCGAGGGGATAATTAAAATTTTTTAAGTCTGTGACCTTGACCTTGAGCTCATGGGCATGGGTGGGGGTATCGCTGAATAAAATGGACAGGTATCTAACATCATACCAAATATCAACTCAATCCATTGCAGGATATGGAAAATATTGACTCTTAAAATATCTAATTAAAATTTCTAAGTCTGTGACCTTGACCTTGAAGCCATAGGCATGAGTGGGGGTATTGCCAAATAAACATTTGGACCTGTATCTATCATCATAGCAAACATAAGCCAAATCCATAATATAGTTTGGAAAATTTGAGCTCTTTAAAATCTTTCACATTAAAATTGTCTAAGTCTGTGACCTTGACCTTGAGGTCATAGGCATGGGTGGGGGTATTGCTGAATAAAACATTGTACCTATATCTATCATCATATGAACCAAAGCCATCATAAAAGTTCAGGTTCTACCAGGTACAAATACCTTGACTGGAGTCTTTAACATGGAAAATTTCTAAGTCCATGACCTTGACCTTGAGGCCATGGGCATGGGTGGGGGTATCGGTGAATAAAACTTTGGACCTATATCTATAATCATACCAAATATGAATCAATTCCATCAAATGGTTTGGAAAATATGAGTTCTAAAATGTTCAAGTCTACCTGTTACAAAAACCTTAACCTGAGTCTTTAACATCGAAAATTTCTAAGTCTGTGACCTTGACCTTGAGGTCACAGGCATGGGTGGGGGTATTGCTTAATAAAACTTTGGACCTATATCTATCATCAAACCAAAGATGAACCAGTTCCATCAAATGGTTAGGAAAATATGAGTTCTAAAAGTTCAGGCTCTACCTCTTACAAAAACTTTAACCTGAGGTTACAGGATCACGTACGTACGTACGTACACACACACGTACAGACGGACGTACACACGTACGCACGTACGGAAAACCATAAAACTATATGCCCCCGGCATCATATGATGCGGGGGCATAAAAATCCATTGATCATGAGTACCAGAAACCCCAAAATGGGTACCCTGGCAAACAGTGCAGGCCCAGATCAAACGCCACAGAATGTGGCGTTTGATCTGGGCCTACACAGTTTGCATAAAGTTCAGCCATTTTCCAAGTAAAATTTGAAAAAAAAACACAACCTGACACCCTTAAATTTTGAAATGAACTTGTGCCATTTATAGGGTGGAAGATTCCATTTGTTACAAAAAGGGTTAAAAACTGTGACCAAACCAAAAAGTTTTAGTTTTCCAGGAGTCTAGATTAGCCATAAGCAAGAAATGGGAAGTAAGCTGCTGGATCCCATCCATTTCACCTCTACAACATATAAAGGCAAGTAACAAAAAGATGAGTTGTTCACCAGCTACATCGCAGCACCATCAAAAAATTTTAATGGTCGCCAATTACGATATTAGGATTTGAAGCCCTGCAGAATATCTGACAGCCGTTATGTACAGTCAACCCTCTTTATACCGGCATTCGTTATAATGGCAAAACTCGTTATAACGACAATTTCAATGGAATGACTACTCAGATAAAGGCTTATAGCCTCGGTTCCCAGTGGCGTGGGCTTCCCTCGGGTTTGAAATGCACAAATCGAGGCCATAGTCATGAAAAAGCCTTGTAATCTAATACACCAAGAAACCAATGTAATAGATATTTGTTAGAATCGCCTCACCGAGGCGATTCAAACAAATGTCTATAACATTTGTTTCTCAAGAAACAAATTGGAGTAATGATGTGGGAAAGGCCTTATTTTAACTATAATACATAACGGCACATTCTTTATAACAGCATAATAATAGGGAACAAATTCTGTCGTTATAACGAGGGTCTTCTGTAATACTCTGGTGCCAAAAATTAGTCAATTTTTTTAACAATTCATGATAACCTCCTTCTATTTCATGTGTTTGTTTCAAAATTAAATTTGCCAGTCACTGCTATGATTTTAACAAACTATGCAGAGTTAACATTACGAAAACACACATAAACAAATACATTGTAAACATAACCGCCGAAAAAACAAAAATTTCAGATGAAAAATTGTGATATTTTTATTTTTTCTGCTCAAAATATAGATTGTGGGTACTCGTTAGAACCACCTCATTGAGGCGGTTTTAATGAGTACCCACAATCTATAATTTAGAACAGAAATCAGAAAAATAGGGTATATAATACTCCTGTAAACCCCAGTTTTTACCATATAAAAGTGGGGTTCAAGGGGATCAAAATTAAATAGGTGTGTTTTCGTGATGATTTGTAAGCAATTGAAAAACATAATATACAAAATTTAATCAACATCCTGGATTTTTTTACTTTCTGAGAAAAGCATGTTGTGAACACCTTTTAAAATTCTGAAAATCTAATTTCCTATTGATGTCGAAGGTGAAGTGGCCAAAAAAAAATGTGTCACCTGTAAACATTATGAAATCACACCCGTGTGTAGTGCATTTTTTCACATCTCCAAAATGGCTGCTTTTCTGATGAAAATCTGTGATATTTTTGTTATTTTTACTTCAAACATAGGTTGTGGGTGCTCGTTAGAACTGCCTCATTGAGGCTGTTCTAAAGAGTACCCACAACCTTTGTCTTGGGGCAGAAATAAGATAAATAATGAACCCCAGTAAACCCCAGTTTTCACTCTATAAAGTGGGGTTTAAGGGGGTGTTCATATCATAGACTTGTTCACGTGATGAAAAATGTTTTCTCAAGTAGTTGAAATTATACAATTAATATGCACTTAAATGCTGTTTAAATCCACTTTCTACAGGTGTTATTTATACTGAAATCATTTCAGGCAAAGTTACAGGAAATGTTTTCCCTTAAGGAACATACTTGTGAGTCTATGGGAATTTTCAGAAAAACCAACTTATTTTCGGCACCAGAGTGAACAAGTGGGAAAAGAAATTAGTACTACCTAATACAGTTATCAACAGTGTGTCGTCTGGGTTTCAGCATTCTATAGTGACAACAAAGATAAAGATATCATTTACTCTGTAAGAAAACAGGGGCCAGTTGTTCAAAACTAGTCGTCGTTAGTTAACATATCGTTAAAATTTGTACCATTAAATACGGCAAATATGCTAAAATTTTTGCTGGAAAAAAATGTGAGCAACTTTTGCGGATGCAAAAGCTGCTCACATTTTTTCAGCAAAAATACCAAAATTTTCGATATTGTTTTTGCTAGAACAGTTAACAATTTGACCTCTAACGAGCTCGTAAAGCTAATGATGCTTTGAACAAATGGCCCCAGATTTTCCAAAAAAAAAAAAAAGATGTAAAATACCATTCACCCACTTGCCATGGCAAGTGCCTCATCCTATAGGATGAGTAAAAATTTTATCTAGTCCCTATGAAATTTACCGAAATCTAACATGCCCTTGGTCATGCAAGACGAGTGAAATTCTGAAGAATTTTATAGCCATAAAGTATCAGCTGAGCCCAGTCACAAGATAACCTGTCTCCTGGATTTCTGAGCAGGTAATACACAAACAGGGCTGCTCAGATACATAGACTAGCAAGAGATATGAAATATTTGTTGTAGAAACTTGAGGCACTGTATTGCCCTAGCACCGAAACACAAGAATGATGATCAGGGGCCAGTTCTTCAAAACTAACGATTGTCATTAGTTAACATATTGTTTAAACTTTGAACACTAAATATGGCAAAACTGCTACTATTTTTGCAGAAAAATGTGAGCAGCTTTTGCAAAAGCAAAAGCTGCTCTCAGTTTTTCAGCAAAAATAACACTAAATTAGATAATTGTACATGCTACAACAGTTGACAGTCTGTGGACAGTTGTTCAAAACTAACGATGTCATTAGTTAACGTATCGTTAAAACTTTGAACATTTAATATGGCAAATTTACTAAAATTTTTGCAGAAAAAATGTGAGCAGCGTGAGCAGCTTTTGCAGATGCAAAAGCTGCTCACATTTTTTCATCAAAAATAACAAAATTTTAGGTATTAAACTTGCTAGAATAGTTAACAATTTGACCACTAACGATCTCGAATAGCTAACGATGCTTTGAACAACGGGACCCAGAGGTAATGAAATTAGACGTATAATCCCAGCAGTGAACTCAGAGCTGCTGACTTGACTGCACAGATGCACAGGCTGATCTGCACCTTCTTGTTTGCAAAAAGAGGTTTACTTATGACATGGCTCAGATATTCTTGCACACCAGACAAGGAAATCCGCGATTTTACCCTGGGATAGAAATTTATGTTCTGACCCTGGTGTTCCGACCCCAAATCGGATATAATCGCGTGTTTGATAAATGCACTGGTTGATTACGACCTTGTGTGCGCTGTCGTTAAGGTTGACGTCATGCACGATCCGTGACGTCACTTTACATTCCTGCAGTGTCAACACAATATGGCCGACGTTGGTTTGGAAGGTTTGCAAGAAAAAGAATCCAATATGGATGTGAGGGGTGGATAGAAAAATCACTGTCCGGCATCAGTCGGCAAGCCTCGTGATGCCGAACAGTGACCCTTGGGACGGATTTTTCTATCTACCCTTCACACCCATATAAGATTCTTATATTCTTTGTATGATGATAATTCTTGGATTTATAAATTTTTTGTTTTGTTTGTATTGGAGTTTAACGGCCCAGTCAACACTTTTTAGGTCATTTTTTGAGCCGGTCAGTTTACCTATCCACACTTTCCTGGGCAGGCTTATACATAAGCGGTTAACCAGTACAGTGCACATTGTTTTGCCAGAAACTGACAACCGCCCTTCTTGAATCAGCAGAAGGGAGAGAATGACTGTAGAAAAGATTTCATGATCAATCTTCCTCGAATGAAGATCATCAGTCAGAGGCGCAAATGACTGAGCTACCGAGGCCGGCAAATTTGTTGTTAATTTATTTATGCTTTTTTATTTGAACATAAAAGCATATTACTACATTTCCAGTACTCTTCTGGGTAATGCTACCACACACAATAGGTTGGAACTAGATCTGCAGTCGATGGTATACCATCGCAAATACCCGCTTTTTCTAGTAATAACACTAATGACTATGTATTAGCTAGCCAAAACTACATGTAAGTTAAAAAAAGTTGCAAAGAACATTCTAACTGATAAGCAAAGTTTCAGAAGTGTAATTCTTATAGTTTAGAAGATATGGCAAAGTCATACTTTTTGACCTTTGACCTTGGGGTTATGTTGAGGTCCACCTAAAGTATCCCAATTTATTCTATATTCCAACAGCCATCCAATAACCAAGTTTCAGAAATGTAACTCCAATAGTTTAGAAGATATGGCAAAGTCATACTTTTTGACCTTTGACCTTGGGGTCGAGGTCACACCAAAAGTAGCCCAACATATTCTATATTCCAAGGGCCATCCAATAAGCAAAGTTTCAGAAGTGTAGCTCCAATAGTTTAGGAGATATGGCAAATCATAATTTTTGACCTTTGACCTTGGGGTCATGTTGAGGTCAAGGTCATACAAAAAGTATCCAAATTTATTCTATATTCCAAGGGCCATCCCAATAACCAAAGTTTCAGAAGTGTAACTCTAATAGTTTAGAAGATATGGCAAAATCATACTTTTTGACCTTTGACCTTGGGGTCAAGGTCACACCAAAATTAACCTGACATATTCTATATTCCAAGGGACATCCAATAAGCAAAGTTTCAGAAGTGTAACTCCAATAGTTTAGGAGCTATGGCAAATCATAATTTTTGACCTTTGACCTTGGGGTCATGTTGAGGTCAAGGTCACAAAAATGTTGCCCACTGCCATCTACATTCCATGTACTATCCACATGCAAAGTTTCAAAAGTGTAACTTCAGTGGTTGCAGAGGAGATCCAATGACAAGAAACGTGACGGACGGACAGACGGACTGACGCCGGAGTGAACTGTGGTACGAAAACAATATACCCGATTTTTCTTCGAAAAAGCGGGTATAATAATTAACATTATACCAGAATTATGACAGTTTTCAGTGTTCCAATGAGTACTCCCATTAACAGGAACGGATATGTTTTTTTTTTTGTTGTTTTTTTTTTACAAAATTTGTTACATTTATTATTTTTTTATTTTTATTTTCCAAACTTTCAGAAAAGAATTCACTTCAATAGCAGAATCCTTTTTTCTTAATTAAGTGGGTGTGATGGGGTAGAAGATGTTGGAAGAGTGGGGGGCTACTCGTAAAGGAAAGAATTTGCTCCCAATAGGAGCAAATTCTTTCATTTATGAGTAGCCTCCCATGGGAAACAACCCAAATACTTTATCAGAGTAGTCTCCCTTTGAAATGTATCCATTCATGGGCTTAATAGAAAGAGAGAAAAACCTGGCAATATCTGAACCCTATAAATATCTGAAGATTAACTACAAGATACTGAACAATGCAACAAGATACGATGCCAAGCCAAAATGATTTCAGCACCATCATGATATCAAGTTAACAAGTCTGTGTAATGAGTACCCCTGTAAACCCCACTTTATATGAAGAAATTTGGGGTCTACAGGGCTATACATTATTTTTCTTATTTCTGCTCCAAGACATAGGTTGTGGGTACTCGGTAGAACCGCCTCAATGAGGCGGTTCTACTTGAGCATTCACAACTTATGTTTGGAGTATAAATAAGAAAAATATCTCAACTTTTCATCAGAAAAATGTCCGAATTTGCCCTTATTATTCGGACACCTTAACTCTTTTGTTTGTTTGTTTGTTTTACAATTTTAACAAGTATGGTTTACTATCTGATGTTGTTGTGTCTGGAGGTGGCTGGACGAGTGGCAAACAGTTTAGACCCTGATGAGACGCCGCATTCTGCGGCGTCTCATCAGGGTCTATACTGTTTGCCCAGGCCTGTCTGTTCGAATACGTACGGTAAATAAGGTGCAGCTAAATCTGGGTTAAGCAAGCATCTAAGGGATAATCTTAATGTTCTTGCTTAAAGCAGGTGCTTGTTTAATACAGGTAATTTTCTACTCATTTGGCCCGTTTGTGAACTGAATCCCTGCTTGCTTAAGACAGGTTTCTTGCTTAATACAGCAGGTTTAACTATATGCCCAAATGCATATTTTTGGATAAATTATACCATTTTTACATTCCGATTTATTTGAGCATTTCAATACCAAATTAGCCTTGGTTTAAGAAGTCATTAAATTTGTGGGAATACTGTACATGATGCCATTGTGTTGAAAGTTGCCATGACAAAAAAAAAAGGTCCCATACTATGTACAAATTGCATGTACTGTGGTGATAACATTATTTTTCTTTCTTTCTTTGATTCTTTTCACTTTTGCATCTGTATTGCATGCCATTTCTCAGGTAAAATATCACCCAGGTTGAACCATCTGTCAACCCACAAGTGTCATTTGAGACAAAATAGTAATCATGTGTTAATATCAAGAATGTCCATTAAGAATTTGTTGAACCAAGAAGTGGTGAAAACATATGGAATGTAGAAGTTATGAACCTTAAAACATCAAGCAAAATTGCACTGCAAAAGATTTTTTTTTTCAGATAAAGGTTGACATTTCATGTGAATCATCAAGCCTGACTTTGCAGATGATCTGCATGAAACGTCAAGTCTGACTGTGCAGGCGATTGAAATGTCAAGTCTGACTTGCAGACAATTCACATGAAATGTCAAGCCGGACTTTGAAGATGATATGCATGCAATGTCAAGCCTGACTTTCTCTGAAAAGCCTGACTTTCTCTGAAAAATAAACTGAAATGATATAGTTGTCTGCTACATTCATGATTGTTACTTTAAGGGTTAATAAAATAGGCAGAAAAGGAGACATAATTGATTGACAACATACTTGTTTTCTGCTCGGTAATTTCTGGCCTCTTCTTGTTGTTTCAACTGTTGCTGTTGACGAGCCTCTTCTGCTTTACGTAAATCTTCTTGACGCTGTAACTCTTCAGCCTGGAATCAAACACAATATTCTACTATAGTGCGCATATACAAGCAATCATCACGCAAACACGCCTATATAATTTGACCCTTAAACCCCACTTTCATATAGGAAAACTGGGATTTACAGGGGTATCAATTATTTTTCTTATTTGTGCTCAAAAATATAGATTGTGGGTGCTCGTTAGAACCACCTCGCCCAGTCCCGACAATTTGCGGTTCTAACCAGTACAAACAATTTCTGTTTTGAGCAGAAATTTGAAAAATATCAGAATTTTCTATCTGAAAAATTTGATTTTTTGATGGTAAAATTTTCAATATATTTGAATAGGCATGTTTTCATAATGGGTAAGGTTCTGTGATTTATTATGCAATAAATTTATTATGCAATAAATCACTGGGCAGAAGAGCATGATGGGGTAAAGTCACTGTTTTACGAAGTCACCTGAACACTCTTTGTTGTTAGAAGGTGTATCGTCATTTTCTTCCATCAAAACTCTACATATGGACTTAAAGACCGGGGTACAAGTATAAAAGGTACATCATGCAGAAGATGGCCACTTGCTCTTAGCTCTCTGAACAGTCAGAACCACAGCAATCATAAAAGAAAAATGAAAATATTGTTTGAATTATCCAACAGATTTTTTCATATTTTTGGCAAAATATTTCTTCAAACTAATTTACATAGTTCTTGAACTTTTCAGACTAAAAAATTTGTAAGTGTGAAAGGTGCATGGCTGAAAATTTCCTGTCTCTATCCCGGAACATTAATCCCGACCGGTTGGAGAGTGTGTAGCTGATAGATCCAGTACAATTCCTTGATTTTTCGGGGGTTTAACATAAATTAACAATAAATTGCAAATGCGCCTCATTTCAGTAACCCCACAAAGCCTGTAAATAAACAGAGAAAATGTATTCCCTTTCAAAGACTGTCCAAAAATTGGTACCGGTGCTGACAATAAAATACATACGATACATATAAATACATGTATTTAGGCTACCGATAACACAAAGCGGCCCCATATGGACCAACTCATACCACAATCCTAACCACAATAGTAAAGGAAAACGTCGCCGGCCCCTATGCCCATTAACAACAATGGATTATAACGTCACCGGCCCCTTGGAAGTTCTCTCCATTACAACTAATGGAAATAACGTCAACCGGCCCCCAAAGGGCCAGTGTCAGTCTTCACATAAGCAAAAATCGCCAACCAGCCCCCCAATAGGGCCGATCTACATACATAATTATGGGTAACCATGGGTGACCCAGAGGGTATATAAAGAGCGAAAATCGCACAGCTCGTCACAAATCTGTGACAAGCGCACACATCTGCTGATGAAAGCCTACTATTAGGCAGAAACTAGTCAGGAACTAGAATTTGTTTTTCTACAAAAACACAGATGTCTCCCCCGTTTTTGACTGCTAAGTATAACCTTGACATTGGAGGTATTGAGCTGGGTCTTGTGTGCAACACATCATCTAATGAAGATGAACATTTCTGCTTAGTAGCTTTAAAAATGTTCATAGAAAAATAAACAAGAGGCCAATGGGCCACTATGCTCACCAGAGCTCAGGTGGGCACTGCCAAATTGCAGCCATGTATTTTAACATGATATCATTTTAATCTGCCAAATGAACCCCCATATCCAAATGAGCATCCATGTGGACTCAGTATATGAAACATTAGGCCTTTTATGAAGTAGAGGGGGTGGGGCATGGACCCAATGGAGCCCTGGTTGGTATCACTAAATGTGTCTTATCACAAAGAACAAGAATATATATGGTTTAGCAGTGGGG
This sequence comes from Lucinisca nassula, assembly GCA_963580285.1. Lineage (NCBI taxonomy): Eukaryota > Metazoa > Mollusca > Bivalvia > Lucinida > Lucinidae > Lucinisca > Lucinisca nassula. The sequence goes on along the minus strand of OY757024.1, from coordinate 42,694,492 downwards.
ATCTGCATGGCTGGAGATATAAGTGGAGGGGTTGGAGCATGCCCTGTCGTTCCCAGGAAAGCCCAAGATTGTTGTCCCTAAATGTGTCTCATCATTAGGACCAAGTATATATATGGTTTAGGGGTGGGAATCTGAACGGTTTCCAAGATATCCTTTCATGAAGTGGAAAGGAGAGGACTGGCCCCTGCAGACACCCCTACAGTAGGTGTGCTAATAATAAGGAACAAGAACATATATGAATATGGGGTGGGGATTTAATGGTTTCTGAAATATATGGCCTTTTATGAAGTGGAAGGGCGGGGCACATTGCCTCAGCACAAAGAGACCCCCAAGTTGGTGTGACTGAATGAGTCTTATCATAAGGAAAAAGAATATATATGGTTTAGGGGTGGGGATCTGAACTATTTCTGAGATATGTGGCTTTTAATGAAGTCAAGCGGTGGAGCAAGGCCCGGGCATGCCCCGGGGACTCACAAGCTGGTGTCAATGAATGTGCCTTATCATAAGGAAGATGAATATATATGGTTTAGGGGTGGGGCTCTGAACAGTTTCTGAGATATAAGGCCTTTTGTGAAGTGCAGGGGTGGGGCAAGGCCCAGGGAGACCCCCAGGTTGGTGTCAATGAAAGTGTCTTATCATAAGGTACAAGAATATATATGGTTCAGGGGTGGGGATCTGTAAGGTTTCCGAGATATTGTGATATTATGAAATGGAGGGGGTGGGGCATGGCCCCAGCACATCCCTGGGGACCCCCAGGTTGGTGTCACTGAATGTGTCTCATCATAATGAACAAGAACATATATGGTTTAGGGGTGGGGATCTGAACAGTTTCTGAGATATATGGCCTTTTGTGAAGTGAAGGGGTGGGGCATGGCTCCGGCACACCCCGGAAGACCCCCAATTTGGGATCAATGAATGTGTCTCATCATAAGGAGCAAGAATATATATGGTTTAGGGGTCGGGATCTGTAAGGTTTCCGAGATATTGGGCCTTTTATGAGATGGAGGGGCGGGACATGGCCGTGGCGCATCCCGGGGGACCCCAAGTTTGATGTCACTGAATGCGTCTTATCATAAGGAACAAAAGTATATAGGGTTCAGGGGTGGGGATCTGAATGGTTTCCGAGATATTGGGCCTTTTATGAAGTGGAGGGGGTGGGGCATGGCCTCGGCACATCCCGGAGGACCTCCAAGTTGGTGTCACTGAATGCGTCTTATCAATAGGAACAAGAATATATATGGTTTAGGGGTGGGGATCTGTAAGGTTTCTGAGATATAAGTCATTTTATGAAGTACTGGGGGCGGGGCATGGCCCCGGCACAACCTACTGGACCCCCAGGTTGACATAAAAGCATATGGCTGAGAGAAGTTTACTAAAGGAACATTTCTATGAAAGTTTTGTCAAAAAATCTGCAAAGGCTTTGTAGTTAATGCCATTTTTCAATTTTCCCCATTATAAGTCTATGGAAAATCTAAGTTGCCAAAGCAACCAAACTAAAGAGCCGAATTTCATAAAAAACACAAAACCTGTAAAGGCAAATATGGTGAATATTTCCATAAACTTTCAGCCTCATAGAGCATACGGTTTCTGAGGAGATGATTTTTTAAGTATTTTTTTTTCTATTTTTTGCATTTTGGTTTCCATGGCAACCATTAAAATTGAGCAGTAGGCCTAAAATCATATGGTAGATACTAGATTGCTTAAGGAACATTTCTATGAAAGTTTTGTTCCAATATCTGCAAAGGCTTGGCAGTTAATGCCATTTTTCAATTTTCCCCATTATAAGTCTATGGGAGCTCTAAGTTGCTATAGCAACCAAACTGAAAAGCCGATTTTCATAAAAAACACAAACTTTTAATCCCCCAACCCAAGCATGCTACAGATAAAATTTGGGCCCAATCGACCCAGTGGTTTCAGAGGAGATGTCGTTTGAAAGTGTTGACGACGCAGAAGCAGACGACGCCGACGACGACGGACAACTGCCTATCCTAAAAGCTCCCCCGGAGCCTTCGGCTCTGGTGAGCTAAAAAGTTATTGGCCGTAAACAAAAAAAGCACTTTTTTACCTTTGACCTCTAAGTATGGCCTTGACCTTTGCGGTACAACACATCGTCTCATGATGGTTAACATTTCTGCCAAGTAATTTCATAATCCATCAAAGAATAAGGAAGTTATTGACTCCTTTTTTTTACCTTTGACCTCTAGGTATGACCTTGACATTGGAGGTATGGACCTTGGTCTTGCACATGACTCATGGTCCAACTTTCAAGCCTCTAGCTCCAATAGTTTTTGAGATATCTTGCTGACAAGATTTTATTAAAAAAAATTCAAAGGGCAATAACTCTTGAAAGGGGCAGAATCCGGATGAGAAAAAAAAATACGCATCAGCTAATTTTCCATTAGGAATGCATATATGAAATTTCAAAACCATAGCATACACAGTTCTAAAGTTATGCTATGTATCACTTTTAGCATTCATTACAATGGGCACAAATTACCAAAATGACAAAGGGCCATAACTCGCAAAGTATTTTTCAGAATTTTGTCAAAAGTTAATCAGTTCATATACTCATCACCACCAATATACTCAACAACTTTCAAGGCTCTAGCTCCAATAGTTTTTGAGATATTTTGCTGACAAGATTTTATTAAAAAAATTTCAAAGGGCAATAACTCTTGAAAGGGGCATAATCCGGACGAGAAAAAATATACGCGTCAGCTAATTTTTCATGAGGAACCCATATATGAAATTTCAAAACCCTAGCATACACGGTTCTAAAGTTATGTCTATCTATCTTCTTATACTGAGTCGGTCATATCTGGCCATTACCTCAGTTGATTGGGTGGCTAAAGGACTTCGGAAACTTTGTTAAGACATTTGCCCCGGAAATTATAAAATTCTCAAATTTAACCAAACGAACTCATCACAGAGGCAACTTAAAGGTAACACTTTGTTCTATTATGATATGCATTTTGGTCTACAGCTCAAATATTAATTTTGTTGATTTTTGGCTTAATTGAGTCAAGTTTCTATAAAGTTGCATAGGAAACAGAAACTTTTAAATAAGTATATGTTCCCCCCCTTGCCCAATAAAACAATTTGGCATACATTTGTATTTTTAACTTATACATCCTCTGACCAACTGTCGTGTTTGGGCAAGGGGGGGAAGGATGTGAAAAATCCTAAAAACCAACATGCATGCTTAGCACTATCATTGAAAAACTTCACAGGATTTGGAACTATACTGTATCATTATACAGTAGGGTTTATTTTTAAACTAAGGTCATATTTATGCCTGGCTGAGCATATATAGTGTACATACAGAATACAGGTATGTTATACCTGAATGAACAGGCTACCCGTCTTCTATAAATAACAGGTGTATATCTAATATTATTATTTATGTACAGGTGTGTCCATTTGTGATGAGCACTGTACCTCCTGGTGTAAAATGCATTGAAGTAGTGCACCTGCGTTTTATGTGTGCATAGCACTATATGTTAAAATTTTGAGTTGTAATAGCCCAAACTTGATATCAACTTGAAAATGAAACATGGAATTGTCATTTTTTTACCTTATATTTTTTTCAAAAATTATCACCCCCGCCCACTTCAATGTGGAATTTTTCTACTAGTGTGCCATCCTTCTACATTTGGTAAATGCCATGATGTTCGACATACGTCAGTTTTTAGTATACATTAGGTCAATTCCATATATACACACTACAGACGCTTGCAGAAGCTTTCAAAATTGAGGCATAAAACCGCCCATAGTTTCCGAAGTCCTTTAGAATTTAGCTGAAAAAAAAAAGAGAGGCACTGGATGCGTCCTTAAAACTATTTACAATCTGCATAACAGAGGTATCCTAAAACGCATACCTCTGAGACCCAATCTTACACTGTGCGGGCTTTGAACTCTTCTGCGGACTTGGCATTCACCGCAGAGGAGGGAAGACTATTCCATTGGGGAATAGTTCTAGGAAAAAACGAGTTCTTCAGGGCATCACTATAGGACTGGTATCTACGATATTGTGAGTCGTTTAATTTTGATGCCCTTGTTTGGGTCGACAGTGTTACAGGGGTCAAGTACCTATCTTTATCAATAGACACTGAATCAGAGTGTATCTTGTAGAAGAAGGTTAAAGAGGACTGCTCACGACGGGCCTCCAGGGACGGCCACTCTAGCTCATTAAGCATGTCACCGACGCTACTTCTATTTCGCCATCGCCTTCAGGTCCATCGAGCAGCTGTCCTCTGCACCTTCTCCACCTGCTGAGTCTGAGTTTTAACATAGGGGTGCCAAATGGGTGATGCATATTCGAGTTGAGGGCGAACCAATGTTTTATATGCAACATCCTTTGTCTGCCTAGGTGCAAAAGCCAAGTTCCGTCTAAGGAATCCCAAAGTCCTAGTTGCTTTAGATGTAATCTCTGAGATATGTTGACCCCAATCAAGATCGTCAGTGATGGTGATACCAAGATATTTGGCGGATTGAACATGCTCCAAAACTTGCTGGTGAAGAGTATAGTCAAACTTAATTTGCTTGTCCGGAGGGTGTCGTGACACTCTCATTGAGTGACATTTATGCTATGCATCACTTTTAGCATACATTACAATGGGCACAAATTACCAAAATGACAAAGGGCCATAACTCACAAAGTATTTTTTGGAATTCTGTCAAAAGTTAATCAGTTCATCTACTCATCACCACCAACATATTCAAAGGGGCATAATCCTGACGAGAAAAAAAATACGTGTCAGCTTATTTTCAATCAGAAATGCATATATGAAATTTCAAAACTATAGCATACACAGTTCTAAAGTTATACTCACAAAGTATTTTCCGGAATTTTGTCATAAGTTAATCATTTCATCTACTCATCACCAACAATCTATTCACCAATTTTCAAGGCTCTAGCTCCAATAGTTTTTGAGATATCTTGCTGACAAGATTTTATTAAAAAAATTTCAAAGGGCAATAACTCTTGAAAGGGGCATATTCCGGACGAGAAATAAAATACGCGTCAGCTAATTTTCCATGAGGAATCCATATATGAAATTTCAAAATCCTAGCATACACGGTTCTAAAGTTATGCTATGCATCACTTTTAGCATACATTACAATGGGCACAAATTACCAAAATGACAAAGGGCCATAACTCACAAAGTATTTTTCGGAATTTTGTCAAAAGTTAATCAGTTCATCTACTCATCACCATCAATATATTCAATAACTTTCAAGGCTCTAGCTCCAATAGTTTTTGAGATATCTTGCTGACAAGATTTTATTAAAAAAAAGCATTCAAAGGGCAATAACTCTTGAAGGGGGCATAATCCGAACGAGAAAAAAAATACGCATCAGCTAATTTTCCATGAGGAATCCATATATGAAATTTCAAAACCCTAGCATACACAGTTCTTTAGTTATGCTATGCATCAAAAGCGTAATGGACGGACGAAAGTACGAACAAAACAGAACCAATATGCCCCTCCAACTTTTTCAAAGTTGGGGGCATAATAAGAAAGTTATTGACAGAACACAAAAAAGGCCCTTTTTTACCTTTAACCTCTATGTATGACCTTGACCTTTCAGGTATTAAACTGGGTCATGCGTGCAACACATCATCTCATGGTGGTTAACATTTCTGCCTAGCAATTTTGTGTGTGTGTGTGTGTGTGTGTGTGAATTCGGGTTTAACGTCGCTTTCAACAATTTTTCAGTCATATCACGACGGTGTCTGGTTGCGACAGGGAGCTCAATGCTCACATTTATAGTGCTGCCTCACTGAAGTATCATGTCCCAGACACATTACATGATACCACACCCAGTCACATTATCCTGACACTGGATCGACCAGTCCTAGCTCTACCCCGTAAATCTGAGTGCCAAACGAGGAGCAGCTAGTACCATTTTTAACGACTTTGGTATGTCGCGGCCGGGGGTCGAACCCCAGACCTCCCGTTCCCCGGAGCGGACACTCTACCAACTGAGCTATCGGGGCCGGTTCCTAGCAATTTTAAAATCCATCTAAAAATAAGAAAGTTATTGACCAAACACAAAAAAAGGCCCCTTTTTTACCTTTGACCTCTATGTATGACCTTGACATTTTAGGTACCAAACTGAATCATGCATGCAACACATCGTCCCTTCAAATTCTAATTAAAAATAGGCAAGTTATTGACAAAACCTGAAAAAAGGTCCCTTTTTTACCTTTGACCTCTAAGTATGACCTTGACCTTTGAGGTACCAACCTGGGTCATGCGCGCAATACATCGCCTTATATTGGTTCACATTTCTGCCATGTGATTTCAAAATCCATCTCAAATATGAAAGTTATTGACCAAATACGAAAAAAAGGCCCACTTTTTAACCTTTGACCTCTAAGTATGACCTTGACCTTTGAGGTACCGACCTGCCTCATGTGCACCACACATCGTCTCATGATTGTTAATAATTATGCCAAGTAATTTTAAAATCCATCTCAAAATAAGAAAGTTATTGACCAAATACCAAAAACAAGAGGCTCAATGAGCCTAAACCGCTCACCTGAGGAACTTAAGTTTTAACAATTCACAGACTTGACTACTAAATCTGCTAATAGAATCCAGCCCATTGACCCTTACAGGATATAAGTCATGATTATTGCATTGCATTCCAAGTTTGAGACTTCTAGCTTCTATAGTTCCTGAGAAATCTTTGACGAAAATTTAACATTGGTCAAAATGGAGAGAAAGAAGAATGAAAGAACAGATGAACAAATAAGCTGAGAAAGCCCAATGTCTGTTACACAAAATAAGTCATCATTATTCTATTGAATACCAAATTTGATGCTTCTAGCTTTTATAGTTCCTGAGAAATCTTTGATTAAAAATTTAACATTGGTCTATTATCTCTATATGGAGAGAAAGAAGAATGAAGGAACAAATGAACCAGACTAGCTCCAAAACCTAATGCAGCCTTTCCCTTTGCCCAATGGTGCTACACATAAAATTTAAACAAGATTGGTCGACTGCCTTCTGAGATATGCTTCATTGAAAGTGTGGACGACGGATGGACGGACGACGGACTCCGGAGCCTTGGTATACTATCGGCTCACTGGAGCCTTTGGCTCAGGTGAGCTAAAAATTCAAGTCGCTATTTCTGTCACAACATTTTCCCTACGTTAAGTCTATGGGCAAATTTTTTTGTCTCTCAAGGTCACGTAACTCCGAGGTCAATATTCCGATTCGGCCCAAAATCGAACTTAACCGAGATTTTATGCCTGTCCTCGTTACCTGCAAGTTTGAAGCTGATATGAATAAAAATAAAGTTGCTATCGTGGTCACAACTTATTTTTTTATGCTCAAGGGCAGGTAACTCCAAGGCAAATATTCCGATTCGGCCCAAAATCGAACTTAACCGAGATTTTATGTCTGTCCTCGTTACCTGCAAGTTTGAAGCTGATCTGAAAAAAATTCAAGTCGCTATCGTAGTCACAACATTTTCCCTATGTAAAGTCTATGGGCAAATTTTTTGTCGCTCAAGGTCACGTAACTCCGAGGTCAAAATTCCGATTCGGCCCAAAATCAAACTTAACCGGGATTTTATGCCTGTCCTCGTTACCTACAAGTTTGAAGCTGATCTGAATAAAAATAAAGTTGCTATCGTGGTCACAACGCATTTTTTTATGCTCAAGGACAGGTAACTCCAAGGCAAATAATCCGATTCGGCCCAAAATCGACATTAACCGAGATTTTAGATCTGTCCTCGTTACCTGCAAGTTTGAAGCTGATCTGAAAAAATTCAAGTCGCTATATAGTCACAACATTTTCCCTATGTAAAGTCTATGGGCAAATTTTTTGTCGCTCAAGGTCATGTAACTCCGAGGTCAATATTCCGATTCGAACTTAACTGAGATTTTATGCCTGTCCACGTTACCTGCAAGTTTGAAGCTGATCTGAATAAAAATAAAGTTGCTATCGTGGTCACAACGTATTTTTTTATGCTCAAGGGCAGGTAACTCCAAGGCAAATAATCCGATTCGGCCCAAAATCTAACTTAACCGAGATTTTATGTCTGTCCTCGTTACCTGCAAGTTTGAAGCTGATCTGAAAAAAATTCAAGTCGCTATCGTAGTCACAACATTTTCCCTATGTAAAGTCTATGGGCAAATTTTTTGTCGCTCAAGGTCACGTAACTCCGAGGTCAAAATTCCGATTCGGCCCAAAATCAAACTTAACCGGGATTTTATGCCTGTCCTCGTTACCTGCAAGTTTGAAGCTGATCTGAATAAAAATAAAGTTGCTATCGTGGTCACAACGTATTTTTTCATGCTCAAGGGCAGGTAACTCCAAGGCAAATAATCCGATTCGGCCCAAAATCGAACTTAACCGTGATTTTATGTCTGTCCTCGTTACCGGCAAGTTTGAAGCTGATCTGAAAAAAATTCAAGTCGCTATCGTAGTCACAACATTTTCCCTATGTTAAGTCTATGGGCAAATTTTTTGTCGCTCAAGGTCACGTAACTCCGAGGTCAATATTCCGATTCTGCCCAAAATTGAACTTAACCGAGATTTTATGCCTGTCCTCGTTACTAGCTACAGTGATGACAACATTTTCCCCATGTTAAGTCGATAGGCAATTTTTCGGGCGCTCAAGGGGACGTAACTCTTGAGTGAATTATCTGATTCGGCCCAAAATCGAACTTGACCGAGATTTTATGCCTGTACTGGTTATCTGCAAGAATGAAGTCGATCAGAAAAAAATTGACGGAGCTAGAGGGATGACAAGCTTTTTCCTATGTGAAGTCTATGGGAGCTAGATGTTGCCATGGCAACCAGAGTTCCACTCAGATCTGCCTGAAAACCTAATGAAGCCTTTCCACTTGCCCAATAATGCGACACATGAAATTTGATCAAAGTTGGCCAAGTAGTCTTTAAGATATACATTTTTGAAATTCCCATTAACCCTAATGCAAAAACACACAAGGGCAGGTAACTCCTTAGTGAATGATCCGATTCTGCCAGTTATCGAACTTGACCGAGATTTCATGGCTGTGCTGGTTATCTGCAAGAATAAAGCCAATCTGAAAATAATTGAAGCAGCTACGGTGATGACAACATTCTCCCCATGTTAAGTCAATAGGCAATTTTTTCAACGCTCAAGGGCACGTAACTCCTGAGTGAATAATCCGATTCAGCCCAAAATCGAACTTGATTGAGATTTCATGCCTGTCCTCGTTATCTGCAAGAATGAAGTCGATCAGAAAAAAATTGACGGAGCTAGAGTGATGACAAGCTTTTTCCTAACGCTCAAGGGCACGTAACTCCTGAGTGAATAATCCGATTCAGCCCAAAATCGAACTTGATCGAGATTTCATGCCTGTCCTCGTTATCTGCAAGAATGAAGACGATCAGTAAAAATTGACGGAGCTAGAGTGATGACAAACTTTTTCCTATGTTAAGTCTATGGGAGCTATTTGTTGCCATGGCAACCAGAGTTCCAATCCGATCTGCCCGAAAACAGTATGCAGCCTTTCCCCCTACCTGATAATGCTTCACATGAAATTTGATCAAGATTGGCCCACTGGTTCCGGAGATATACTTCTTTGAAAGTGTGGACGACGGACGACGACGACGGACGACGGCTCGTGGTATACTAATACCTCACATGAGCCTTCGGCTCAGGTGAGCTAAAAATTGACGGAGCTAGAGTGATGACAAGCTTTTTCCTATGTGAAGTCTATGGGAGCTAGATGTTGCCATGGCAACCAGAGTTCCACTCAGATCTGCCTGAAAGCCTAATGAAGCCTATCCACTTGCCCAATAATGCGACACATGAAATTTGATCAAAGTTGGCCAAGTAGTCTTTAAGATATACATTTTTGAAATTCCCATTAACCCTAATGCAAAAACACACAAGGGCAGGTAACTCCTAAGTGAATGATCCGATTCTGCCAGTTATCGAACTTGACCCAGATTTCATGGCTGTGCTGGTTATCTGCAAGAATAAAGCCAATCTGAAAATAATTGAAGCAGCTACGGTGATGACAACATTCTCCCCATGTTAAGTCAATAGGCAATTTTTTCAACGCTCAAGGGCACGTAACTCCTGAGTGAATAATCCGATTCAGCCCAAAATCGAACTTGATCGAGATTTCATGCCTGTCCTCGTTATCTGCAAGAATGAAGTCGATCAGTAAAAAAATTGACGGAGCTAGAGTGATGACAAGCTTTTTCCTAACGCTCAAGGGCAGGTAACTCCTGAGTGAATAATCCGATTCATCCCAAAATCGAACTTGATCGAGATTTCATGCCTGTCCTCGTTATCTGCAAGAATGAGGACAATCAGAAAAAAATTGACGGAGCTAGAGTGATGACAAACTTTTTCCTATGTTAAGTCTATGGGAGCTATTTGTTGCCATGGCAACCAGAGTTCCAATCCGATCTGCCCGAAAACAGTATGCAGCCTTTCCCCTTACCTGATAATGCTTCACATGAAATTTGATCAAGATTGACCCACTGGTTCCGGACATATACTTCTTTGAAAGTGTGGACGACGGACGACGACGACGACGGACGACGGACGCCGGCTCGTGGTATACTAATACCTCACATGAGCCTTCGGCTCAGGTGAGCTAAAAAGCCCCTTTTTTGACCTTTGACCTCTAAGTATGACCTTGACCTTTGAGGTACCGACCTGCCTCATGCGCACCACACATCGTCTTATGGTTGTTAATATTTCTGCCGAGTTATTTTAAGATCCATCAAAAAATAAGAAAGTTATTGATCGGACACGATTTGCCCATACATATATACATACCAACAAACTTCCAAGGGAGATAATTCAAAAAGTATAAATGCGAGAGTTATCGTTCTTGCGCACTGCATGTCGTCTAATGCTGATTATCATTTATACGAAGTTTTGTGAAGATAGCTCTAACGGTTTTCAAGTTACAGAGCGGACACGAAAGTGTGACAGACGGACGGACCCACATTTTGGGTTTGTGTGGCTGCACCTGTCCATATTTTATGGGGCTAAAATTTTTATGTGGCTAACGGTTTATGTGGCTATAAGACACACAAATCTGTACATCTAATGTGGCTAGCCACACAAACTTTGGACATCAGCCACATAAAGGCTGTCTGTACGAAACCGTCTTTGTCTAAACTTATGTGGCTACCAGAGGTTGTGATATCTAGCCCTCTAAAGGTAGAACAGAACTTTCTTTATAGTGCACTGATACATCTTATGGGTCTAGCTCCTCACATAGAGGGACTTTTTCCTACTGCAGCATTCAGCCCCAGGACAGCCAGTTAAATTTATGTGGCTCAGCCCCATAATCTCAAAGTTTAGCCTCATAATCCTGGACATCCATGTCCAAGGATGTCCAAGGTGATGGACATAAATTTATGTGTCTTTTTTTTATTTGATTTTTCTAGTCCCCCTGAACCCCTCTGTACTAACAGAAAAATGGGTTTGTGAGGCTAGCCACACAAACCCATTTTGCCACACAAAACCCTTCTGTACCTAAAAGAAGCCACATAAACCCATTTTGTAAGAACGGACAGACAGACAGACGGACAGACAGACGCCCGGGGGAAAAACAATATGTCTCTCCGAAAAAATTTTTTTCGGGGGAGACATAATTATTCACTATGAGTCACAATGAGCAAGACCACAGCTCGACCAATCTGAGTCGTCAGCCACACACCTCCAGCTAAAATATTTGTAAGAAATACTCTTTTCGTAAAATTTTGTTTTGCTGTCTGCTACAAAATTTGAATTTACCCCTAAAATGATTGGCATGTCTACCAGTGGCTGAGAGCAAATAAAATACATTGCCGTTACCGCTGTGAGTAATACAGTGTAGTAGATTAAAGCCTGACAGTTGGCGGAGAAAACTTCTAACACACATTACTTGTAATAATTACTTCGTTTTGTCGTAACAAAAAATTAAATATACCCATTAGTGTTTTGGTGAATTTCGGCATTTAACCCTCAGGTGAGATAATAATTGTAGTCCACTATTTACCATACAGACAAGTCTGAGCAAATAATGTGAGTGTTTAAGTTTTACGTCTCACCAACAGCAAAGGTCATATAGAGTTTAAAGACTCATCCAAAAGTCTGGAGTAGCTCGGGATTGATCCTGCGATCCCTGGTTTACAGGGGGAGTAGCATAACCACTACACCACGAAGGCCTCTGAGCAAATTAATGTAAACCCAGATGAAACGCTGCAGAATGCAGCATCTCATCAGGGTCTACAAAGTTTGCCAGTCATCCAGCTGTTTTCGACACAACATATAGTACAGAGGACCCTCATTATAACGGCAGTATTTGTTCCCTATCACTGTGCCGTTATAAAGAATTTTCCGTTACAAAGAATCCCAATAAGGTGTATGATAGGCAATAAAAGGCCTTTCCCCATTATTACTCTAAGCAACAAATGTTACAGACATTTGTTAGAATCGCCTCGGTGAGGCCATTCTAACAAATGTCTATAACATGTTTCTTGGAGTATAAGATTACAAGACCCTTTCACGACTATGGACTCGATTTGTGCATTTCCAACCCGAGGGAAGCCCACCTCGCTCGGAACCAAGGCTAAGTAGTCAATCCATTCAAAATGCCTTAATAACGAGTTTTTCTGTTATAAGGAATGTCGGTATAAAGAGGGTTGACTGTAAATTGTATTTGTTCAAATTTTAGAACAAGTTTTGATTTTGTTTGATTTGAGGTTTAACGTCCCCGTCAACACAGTATAGGTCATTTTGGAGCTGTTGCTTCCAATTTTGTGAGACTTTTACCCGACATTGAGATGAAATGACATATCAAGCCCTGTCACCCAATGAAACCAAAAGGGTTTATTATAAACATGGAAGGGCCGATTTGCACTGTTTTGCCTGGGCAGGCTTTGATTCTCTAAGCGGTTTACCAGTATTCGTGTGCAGTGGGTTTCAGCTCTGCGTGGAAGCATCATGCAGCCCATCTTTAGAACAAGTATGGCAAGGAGATGAGGGGTTCAAATATTTGGGATAAATATAGTACCTCTCTTTTTCGGGCTTCCTCCCAAGCCCTGGCCTGTTCCTCCTGAACCCGACTCTCCTCCCTCTGTCTATCTAACATTGCTTTCTGCTCCTCCTGCAGTTTCTGGGCCGCCCGCCGTCTCTGTTCCCTCTCGTCCTCCTCTTCCTGCTGTCTGCGTAGTTGTTCGGCAACTTTCTTTTTGCTCTCATACTCAAATTTTTGTCTCTGTAGTTCCTGAAACAGACAAAACTTTACCTATTTCATACTGAATGGAATGTTCTGCCATACATACACATATAGCAGGAGCCTATTATAATATTAAACTGTTAGCAACTACCTACCAACCGCTGCAGTAGTAAAATTCTGCTGAAAATTGATGCAAAAAGCTGTGTAACAGTCCCAAGCTGTATCTTGCCAACATAAATTCACATACCAAGAGGAGTGTAATGGCCCAGTCAACACTATTTAGGGTCATAACGAGCTGGTCATTTCACCTAACCACACTTTTCCTGGACATGGTTATAGTGCTCATTTTTTTCACCAGAAACTGTAACTGGAATTAGCAGAAGGGAAAGAATGACTATAGAAAAGACTTCATGATCAATATCCATGAAAGAATGTTGCCGACAGGTATTATCTGCGACCTCTTGATCACTGACTGAGCAAATGAGGCACAAAATTTAGAGCATGTCTACACTTTTTCCAGTCCGAAAATTGCATTTAGCTACATATTTGAAGGAAAGAAAATAATGATTTTCATGCCAAAATATTTCATATCTGTGCAACTTTTGTTTCTTATGTAAGTTTGAATCAACATAAATGTAGTTACAATTAGCACAACCTAATGCTGATGCAAGTGGTTCCAGAAAAGAAAATACACATGTACCTTTTTGATAAAAGAAACAGCCAAGAAATCAAAGGTCAAGGACATAGGTAAAATTTTTTTGCATGAATGTAAAGCGCTTGTCACAAGGAATCTACATGCCAAATATGAAGGCTCTATCTGAAACGGTTCGAAAGTTATGACCAAAATGTTAATTTTTTCTTTTAAGTAGGTCAAAGGTCAAGGTCAGAATTTTTTGCGTGAATGTGAAGCTCTTGTCACAAGGAACCTACATGCCAAATATGAATACTCTATCTCAAATGGTTCAAAGTTATGACCAACGTTAAAGTTGTCCACGTACAAACCAACAAACAAACAGACAGGGCAACAAGAGCACCACATGCGGTTGCCAACGCTCGGCTGCAGTTTCTTTTAGAAAACAAAAATTCTAAGACGAAAAAGGGGCATAACTGTGCCAAAAATATTTTGAGGGTTACCTCACCTATTGGTATGAGTTACCCTTTTCATTATGAACAACTAGTGTGAGTTTCAAGTAAATATGTTCAGTAATGACAGAGATATTACAAAATGTCCAAGTTTTTGCATGACGACGACGCCAGAGCTATAACAATACCTCGTAGTTTACTTCGAAAACAGTCGAGCTAAAAACAATATGTCCCCACTATCACTACTGGGGACATAAAAATCACTATCACTCAAATAAAAGCCCTCACCATGCTGAACACAGATATATCTCTCTTATTTTTTTTTTCAAAAAAAGTAGAAACAGTATAGATCTAGATCAGCAAGAAGCCAGCTGAACTGGATCTGTACTGTTTTCATTCTGCTTCTGCATCCATGGTAAAAAATGAAATAGTGCAAGGTAAACGGCTGAAAATTTGGAACTATTCAGCTTGATGAGGGTTATAGACATGCATTTCTTAACAGTCAGGCCCCCCAACAGGATCTTTTGAAAATAAAGGTTATTTCTAAAGGTTATTTTAGGTCAAATAATTTTTTTTTTTTTTATGGACTGAATTTTGAATATTTTTTTTCTCACCTTGTTTCTATTTTTTTATGCCATAAATACCTGCTTTGAAGGTCAACATTCATGTGACATGACAAATCTACTTCTGTTGTCTTCAAATCTACATCATGTAGAGCCTCAGAAATGCTGTTTCATCCTCCAGAGATGGAAGATACTATTTATCTAGCATAGTTTTAAGCCACTTTAACATTTTAAGAAATTGGCCAAAATAAAGGTTTTTTTTTCATCAAAATAAAGGTTTTTATGGGGTTTTCAGACAAATTAAAGGTTTTAAAGGATTTCATGTAAAATATAGGTTTTCAAAGGTTCCCCTAGGGGGCCTGAACAGTTGAAAGGATGCAAACTCATAACAACTGGAATTCACATTCACAAGCATAACTCAGGGGGAATAACTGGAATAATTAAGGGCTAATTTTCCTTAATCCACGACATCCTTAATGGGAATGGATACACCTTCAGGGGAGGCAACTCATTCAAAAGTATTTTTGTCTCCTTTGTCAATATGGATCAACTCATAAAGGAAAGAATTTGCTCCTCAGGAGCAAATTCTTTTCGTTCGAAGTAGACACCTTTTTTCCCGGGGACAGAGTTTATAGAAAACCAACAGGAAGTCCTGAAAGTTGTCTCCCTTCAAAAATGGCGGAAAAATCTGCCAGGTGTACCCATTCCCCTAAATACACAACATCATTTGCAGAGATGAATGCCATAAAGTGTGCCGTCCTTCGGATTAGGACGTTAACTAGAGAACCCTTGTGGATGAAGAGTCTTTGTTTTGTTTGTATTAGAGTTTAACAGCCCAGTAAATACTGTTTAGGTCATTTTTGAGCCAGTCAGTTTACCTATCCAAACTTTTCCTGGGCAGGCTTACATGTAAGCTGTTAACCAGTGCAGGGCACATTCTTTTGCCAGTAACTGACAACTGCCCTTCTTGAATCAGCGGAAGTGCATGAAGAGTCAAGGTAAAGGTTCTGACCACAATTACATGATTACTGTGTAGGCTTTCATCCCAGCAAACCTGGATGTATGTAAATGTACGACTGCCAGTAATGGTCAAATATGTCTGAATGCAGAATACAAAGAAAGAAAGAATAAAAGAAACTCGTGGCCTCCTGATCACCAGTCAGACATGCATAATACAGAGCTTCTGAGGCTAGTGTATATTGGATATACAGTAAAATTCTGCTATAAAAAACACCTAACATTAAGACTAAATCTCCTTTTGAAGGCTTAATGAGAAGGTTTCAGTCATTCATTCTTTGTGTTTTCTACACCCAGTGTCTCCTTATAAGAGACCAACTTTGGGACTGTTCAAAAGTGGTAGACCACTTTTGAACAGTTCCAAAGGTGATCTACATACAGGAATTTAACTATACTTCATTACACGTAATACTATCCTTTGAATAATATGACTTAGAAGAAGCTATGGTCTATCCCTTAATTATCAACACATTTCCTTATCTGTTATATATGTTTGTTTGATCTGAGGTTTAAAGTCCCCTTCAACACTGTATAGGTCATTTTGGAGACGTTGCTTCAAATTTTGTGGGACTTTTACCCCACACTGAGATGAAATGACTTCTCATGCCCTGTCGCCCAAGAAATCAACAGGGTTTATTAGCATGGATGGACCGACTCACACCGCTTTGCCTGTGCAGGCTTAAATCCTCTAAGCGGTTTACCAGTACTCATGTGCGGTCGGTTTCAGCTCTGCGTGGAAGCATCATGCAGCCCATCCATTTCTTCAAGCCCCGATGGATGGGGGCGGACCTTATCTGTTACAACACCATCCTTTGTATAGCATGAGTTTTGAAGAAGCTGTGGTTTATGTAACTAACCCTTGTAAAATCATCATCTACAGGAGATCCTATTCCAGGGCCAGGCCCCTGAGGTGTAGGAGGGGTCTGCGGGGTGAGTGGACTAGGCGGGTACACCATAGGTGGTGGTGGTTGTGGTTTAGGACTGATATATGGGGGTTTAGGAGGTTCATATTTCGGCAGACTGTCTGGAGTTGGGATGACAGGTGGCGGAGGATAAATGTGCTGGTTCTCGTTTCTGCTGGGTCCTTTGTCGCGGTAAATCACCGAGGCAGCTGTGGCAGCTTTGTAGGCAAGGATGTTGGCATCTTCTATGTGGGTGTCACTGTTTACCTATAAATGGGAGAACAAGACACATGCTCTACTAGTAAATAAATACCACAACATGCAGACTCACACATGCATACAACATGTACTACACAGCTCCAGATTAGAAGCTTTTTTTCATCCAGAATGTACAGTCAACCCTCTTTATAACGACATTCGCTACAATAGCATAACTCAATATAACGGCATTTTGAATACAATGACTACTTAGCTAGAGGCTTAGCCTCGGTTCCAAGCGGCGTGGGCTTCCCTCGGGTTGTAAATGTGCAAATCAAGTCAATAGCATGAAAGGGTCTTGTAATCTAATACTCCAAGGAACAAATGTTGCAGAAATTTGTTAGAATCGCTTCACCGAGGCGATTCTAACAAATGTCTATAACATTCATTTGTTGGAGTAATAATGCGGAAAAAGGCCTTTAATTACCTAACATACTGCTAACTGGAATTCTTTATAATGGCAAATTCTTTATAACAGCACAATAATAGGAAACAAATACTGTCGTTATAACGAGGGTGCTCTGTACTAATCTTTTTTTTATTTCTGCATGAAACATATGTTGTCGGTATTCAATAGAAGCACCTAGCCACAAAAACATGTTGTGGGTATTCATTAGAAGTGCCTCGGCAAGGCGCTTCTAAAGAATATCCACATGTTTTCGTGCAGAAATAAGAAAAGTAATATATGGATACCCCCTCTTATAATACATAAAATCAGATTATTTTTCTAAGAAATTTATTTGTTATAAAAATAAACCTCTATATAATTCTGTTTGTTACAACATGGTTCTGGATATATATTGAAGATGGATTCCAAAAACATCATTCATAGAGAGATTTGTTTGTTTGTTTGATTTGAGGTTTAAAGTGCCCATCAACACTGTAAAGGTCATTTTGGAGATGTTGCTTCCAATTTTGTGGGACTTTTACCTGACATTGAGATCAATTGACATCACAAGCCCTGCCGACCGATGGAACCAATAGGGTTTATAAGCATGGACGGTCCGACTCACACCGCTTTGTCTGGGTAGGCTTAGATCCTCTAAGTGGTTTACCAGTACTATTGTGCGGGACGGTTTCAGCTCTGCATGGAAACATCATGCAGCCCATCTATTTCTTTAAGCCCCGATGGGCGGGGGCCACTTCACAGAGAGATCAGTACAGTCCAACTGTATTAAGCAAGCACCTAAGGGATAATCAAAATGTGCTTGCATAAGACAGGTGCTTGCTTAATACAGGTAGAATTTAATGCATTTGCCTTTTTGGGCAACCAAATGTATGCTTGCTAAAGACAGGTTGCTTGCTTAATAGAGGTGGCCACTAAGACAGGTTTCACTGTACTACCATATAGAATGTTTAAGGAAGGTTGGCAAAGATATACTTGGACCCTGCCAGAAGCTCAAACAACTGTTTGTTTTGCAGTTTTATTTTGAGATTTTGAGATATGTGTAAGTAAATGACAGACAAATTGAAACTAGCTATCTAAAGAATCATTCAAAAGAAGGAAAAAGTTGCTACATGTACAAGAGCCCACGTCATAAAAAGACCTGGGCCCAGTTGTTCAAATCATCATTAGCTTAACAAGCTCGTTAACCCTTTTTGTACCAAATGGAATCTTCCTCCTTATATATTTCAGGAGTCCATTTCATAATTTAGGACTGTCAGTTTGTGTTTTCTTCAAAATTGATTTGGAAAATGGCTTAACTTTTTGCAAACAGTGCAGGCCCTGATCAGACGCCGCGTTCTTCAATATCTATAATTCTGGTATTTTTGCTGAAAAAATGTGAGTAGCTTTTACATATGCAAGAGCTACTCACATTTTTTTTTTCAGAAAAATATTAATATTTGTTTAAATTGATATTTAACATTCCCATCCACACTATTTAGGTCATTTTGGAGATGCTGCTTCCAATTTTGCAGGACTTTCACCCGACAATGAGATGAAATGACATCTCAAGCCCTGCTGCCCAATGAAAATATTAGCATATTTGCCAATATTAAATGAGCAAAGTTTCAAGGATTTGTTTACTAACACCATCCTTAGTTTTGAACAACTGGCCCCTGTTCATGCAATAAGTGAACAGCTAAGGTTTTGTTTGTTTGATTTGAGGTTTAAAGGTGCATTATTGAGCTACCGGGTCTCAAATTTTCTTTTCTGGTTTTTATCTTCAATGCATACTCCTTTGTCATGTGTACACTTTTGGAGCCAAATTCAGCTTCAGAACTTTGTGAAAATGGTCATTTTCATTCGTGTTTACCCTTCGCTCTGAACATGTGTTCAGAATTTCTGTTCTAAAAATAAATCTGTCACTTTACACATACATGGCCACAGTATCGTGAGTGTCGTTACTTATGGCATGGTATTCAGCGTCATATTTTTTCTGATCCAGGCATGGCCTAAGCAAACAAGGCCAAAAATGAACGTCGCATAACATCTTATATGGGGATTCTATTTTTGTCACAAACTAAAAATAGATCTAACTAGTGTTCAAAACCTAGTTAGGGAATTCCTCTCAAACTCGTTTACCAGTCATCATAATTGTTCGCATTTTTGCATAAAATGCATTCATTTGTATTGTTTTAAAGAAAAATACCGGCTATATGTATTTTATTTTTGGAAGCATTTTTTCCAGACATCTCAATAATGCACCTTTAAAGTCTCCATCAACACTATTTAGGTCATTTTGGAGATGCTGCTTCCAATTTTGTGGGACTTTTACCCAACTTTGAGATGAAAGGACATCTCAAGCCCTGCAACCCAATGAAAATATTAGTATATTTGCCATATTAACTCTTTAATACCCTGCTGTTCATGACAACCCCTATCTTTGGAAACAGTGTAGATCCAGATCAGATGGCTTCTGAAGAAGCCATCTGATCAGGATCTACACTGTTTGACATTCAATTTATGAATTTGTAGGAATAAATTACATCAAGCAATCTGATTGGTTCAAAGTCAGAAATGGGTGTGGCTAAACAAAATATTCAGCAAGAGAAGGGTTAAAAGATCAAAGTTTTAACAATTTGTTTACTAACAACATCGTTAGTGTGAACAACTGGCCCCGGTTAGTGCCGTAAGTGAACAACAAAGGTGCAGATCACCCTGCCCAGCCATGCACGCAGTCCGATCAGTACCTAGATGTTCACAGCTTGGGTGGTACCATTTTCTTTGTTTTGTTTGTTTGATTTGAGGTTTAAAGGTGCATTATTGAGCTACCGGGTCTCAAAATTTGTTTTCTGGTTTTTATCTTCAATGCATACTCCTTTGTCATGTGTACACTTTTGGAGCAAAATACAGCTTCAGAACTTTGTGAAAATGGTAGTTTTCATTCATGTTTACCCTTTGCTCTGAACATGTGTTCATAATTTCTGTTCTAAAAATAAATCTGTCACTTTACACATACATGGCAATAGCATCGTCTCTGAGTGTAGTTACTTATGGCATGGTATTCAGCTTCATATTTTTTTCCGATTCAGGCATGGCCTAAGCAAACAAGGCCAAAAATGAACGTCGCATAACGTCATATATGGGGATTCTATTTTTGTCAAGAACTAAAAATAGATCTAACTAGTGTTCGAAACCTACTAAGGGAATCCCTCTCAAACTCGTTTACCTGTCATCATAATTGTTTGCATTTTTGCATAAAATGCATTCATTTGTATTGTTTTAAAGAAAAATACCGGCTATATGTATTTTATTTTTGGAAGCATTTTTTCCGGACAGCTCAATAATGCACCTTTAACGTCACCGTCAACTCTGTATAGGTCATTTTGGTGATGTTGCTTCCAATTTTGTGGGACTTTTACCCGACACTGAGATGAAAGGACATCTTAAGCCCTGTCGCCCAATGAAACCAACAGGGTTTATAAGTATGGACGGTCCGACTCGCACCGCTTTGCCTTGGCAGGCTTAGATCCTCTAAGCCGTTTACCAGCACTCGTGTGCGGTCGGTTTCAAGTCTGCATGGAAGCATCATGCAGCCCATCTATTTCTTCAAGCCCCAATGGGAGGGGGCTGTGGATAGTACAATACCTCTAGTTTATGAATCTAGAGTTTCAGGCCTCTTGCTTGTACCTGTAGCTGGAGAGGCTGCCCAGAGGTTATAAATATTTATTTTTTCATGCTCAACACAGTGGAGCATGAACTTACTAGTGCCATGAAAATCAAAATATAAATAACTTGGGGCTAATTTTCTTTCTCAGCAGTGAATGTTATTTGTCCTGCTCACGTTATTTGACCTGCTCACAAATTTTAAAATGCCAACTTCTGTTGGCATTTTAAAATTTATGAGCAGAACAAAGTTCATGCTCAAATGTGTTGAGCATTAAAAAATATTAATACCTTGGGACCAGGTTACAAACCTTTATGACAGGTTTCTCATGACGGGCTCAAATTATATTCCAGCCATGGCAAACATACAAGAAGACATGTGACCAGAAAAGAGTCTGATTAGACCGTGTCATTTGCATGAGCCTTATGTAGCCTATGTGATATCAAATGAGCAAAGACTGGTCAGACTAACTTGACGCCATGGCAACAGATGAGGTAAGTATTTTGTGATAATTGAAGGATAGTTTTCCTTATTGCTCCATAAAAACCTATGTTGTGGGTACTCATCGGAACCGCCTTGGTGAGGCGGTTCTAATGAATACCCACAACATAGGTTTTTAAGGAGAACTGACAAAAACTATCCTCCAATTATCACAAAATGCTGACCTTATCTGTTGCTATGCTTGACACACTTATCACAGTTGGCAGTATGGCAGGCGAAACCACAACTATAATTGTGGTAAGTGTTCGGTACAAATGACCAAACTGGATGTGGAACTCAAGATATCTGTCACACACATCTTCTTGTAGGATCTACGGTGCTACATATGGGTGAACGCTAGGGATGACGCATAGTTCACAAAGTCAGTGAACTGTGAAATGTAGATCAAAGACAAATATGAATGCTTGTCCTGAAGTTGCTATCGTTAGATGAAAGTTTCTTGGGCAATGGACTTGAACATTAGGGTGAACACTAGGGCTTATGCATAGATCACAGTCAGTGCACCCATGAAATTAGTTTAAAGTCAAATATGACTGCTTGCACTGAAGTTGCCAATCCTTTATGCTGAAATGCAGACACAAATATAGCCAGATTGTCCTCATAGCAGCCATCTTGGATATTGCAAAATGAATGACTAGCGATTCTGAATCCCCTGTTGCCCTTATGCCTCCCTCAATCTGACTTATGGGCCTGGAGGAGAGGCCGAAAATGTGAGAAGTTATTGATGGACAGATGGATGGACAACAACCATGGCACAAGCTGACCTGATGCTCCATGGACCGATGGATGGACAACAGCCATGGCACAAGCTGACATGGTGCTCCATGGACCAATGGAAGGACAACAGCCATGGCACAAGCTGACCTGATGCTCCATGACAACAGCCATGGCACAAGCTGACCTGATGCTCCATGGACAGATGGATGGACAACAGCCATGGCACAAGCTGACATGATGCTCCATGGACCGATGGAAAGACAAAAGCCATGACACAAGCTGACCTGATGCTCCATGACAGCAGTCATGGCACAAGCTGACCTGATGCTCCATGGACCGATGGATGGACAACAGCCATGGCACAAACTGACCTGATGCTCCATGACAACAGCCATGGCACAAGCTGACCTGATGCTCCATGGACCGATGGATGGACAACAGCCATGGCAAAAGCTGACATTTTGCTCCATGACAACAGCCATGGTACAAGCTGACATGATGCTCCATGGACCGATGGATGGACAACAGCCATGGCACAAGCTGACCTGATGCTCCATGACAACAGCCATGGCACAAGCTGACCTGATGCTCCATGACAACAGCCATGGCACAAGCTGACCTGATGCACCATGACAACAGCCATGGCACAAGCTGACCTGATGCTCCATGACAACAGCCATGGCACAAGCTGACCTGATGCTCCATAGACCGATGGATGGACAAAAGCCATGGCACAAGCTGACCTGATGCTCCATGACAACAGCCATGGCACAAGCTGACCTGATGCTCCATGACAACAGCCATGGCACAAGCTGACATGATGCTCCATGGACCGATGGATGGACAACAGCCATGGCACAAGCTGACCTGATGCTCCATGACAACAGCCATGGCACAAGCTGACATGATGCTCCATGGACCGATGGATGAACAACAGCCATGGCACAAGCTGACCTGATGCTCCATGGACCGATGGATGGACAACAGCCATGGCACAAGCTGACCTGATGCTCCATGACAACAGCCATGGCACAAGCTGACCTGATGCTCCATGGACTGATGGATGGACAACAGCCATGGCACAAGCTGACCTGATGCTCCATGGACAGATGGATGGACAACAGCCATGGCACAAGCTGACCTGATGCTCCATTGACAGATGGATGGACAACAGCCTGGCACAAGCTGAACTGATGCTCCATGGACCGATGGTTGGACAACAGCCATGGCACAAGCTGACATGATGCTCCATGGACCAATGGAAGGACAACAGCCATGGCACAAGCTGACCTGATGCTCCATGACAACAGCCATGGCACAAGCTGACCTGATGCCTCATGGACCGATGGATGGACAACAGCCATGGCACAAGCTGACCTGATGCTCCATGACAACAGCCATGACAAAAGCTGACCTGATGCTCCATGGACCGATGGATGGACAACAGCCATGGCACAAGCTGACCTGATGCTCCATGACAACAGCCATGGCACAAGCTGACCTGATGCTCCATGGACCGATGGATGGACAACAGCCATGGCACAAGCTGACATGATGCTCCATGACAGCAGCCATGGCACAAGCTGACCTGATGCTCCATGGACCGATGGATGGACAACAACCATGGCACAAGCTGACATGATGCTCCATGGACCGATGGATGGACAACAGCCATGGCAAAAGCTGACCTGATGCTCCATGGATCGATGGATGGACAACAGCCATGGCACAAGCTGACCTGAAACTCCAGGTGAGCTAACAATAAATGTATGTTTTTATGGAGAAATAAGAAAATAATATCCTGAAATTATCTGCTTAAGGGGAATGGAAACACCTTGCAGATTTTTCCACAATTTTTCAAAGGGAGACAACTTTTTGGATTTCCTGTTTGCTTTTCTTAAGTTTTACAAGTCCTGTCCCACTGAAAAAGGGGTCTACTCTTAAAGGAAAGAATTTGCTCCTCAGGAGCAAATTCTTTCCTTTAAGAGTTGACCCCTATTGACATGGAAGACAAAAATACTTCAGTAGGAGTTGCCTCACCTGAAGGTGTATCCATTCCCCTTAACACCTCCTTCTTTAGAGCTTTGCCATGGACACTACACTCAGTTTTTCTGTTAGAATGAAGAAGAACTACTCAAAACATTTCAAGCTGTCACACCAACAATACAACATGTTAGTCACGATAACCACATTTCAGGCAGGAAGCTCCTAAACGGGTACTCTGGCAAACAGTGCAGGCCTAGATCAGACACTGCATAACATGGCATCTGGGTCTGCCCTGTTTGTTAATAGGGTTTTCCTCAAAAAAAAAAAAAAAAAAACGAGAAAAACAGGCCTGACACCGCTTAAATGACAATTGCACTTAACCTTCTTACAGCTATGGAACAGCCCACCCGTATACAATGGGTAAACCAAGTACTTGCAAATTTTTTAAGTACGTTGTTGTAGCTAGATGTTTTTGTTTTTCTTTTTGACGCATATTTTCCTTAGAAAAAGGCTACTGCCAGGTTCTGAACCAAAAGAGGAGGGCTTTTTCTTTTGGTATGTGATTGAAAATTAGTACAAGATAAACAACTGATCCACAGACACTCCTTATCCTAATGAGGGACTAAATCTGGTTCTTTGTTGCAGCAAAAAAAACAGGCTATCGTTTCAACATGAAGAAACTTAAACAGGCGGAAATTCTAACCAGACCAGCAAATATATGAATTTGGACAAGTCCATTCTCGTATGAGGAGGGTTAAGTCTAAATCAGGATGACAAACACTGTTGATCGTGATGAGACGGCTCATTATGTGGAGAGTTAAGTCAAATTAAGGATGACAATGTAGATCCTGATGAGACGGCTCATTATGTGGAGGGTTAAGTCAAATTAAGGATGACAATGTAGATCCTGATGAGATGGCTCATTATGTGGAGGGTTAAGTCAAATTAAGGATGACAATGTAGATCCTGATGAGATGGCTCATTATGTGGAGGGTTAAGTCAAATTAAGGATAACAATGTAGATCCTGATGAGATGGCTCATTATGTGGAGGGTTAAGTCAAATTAAGGATGACAATGTAGATCCTGATGAGATGGCTCATTATGTGGAGGGTTAAGTCAAATTAAGGATGACAATGTAGATCCTGATGAGATGGCTCATTATGTGGAGGGTTAAGTCAAATTAAGGATGACAATGTAGATCCTGATGAGCTGGCTCATTATGTGGAGGGTTAAGTCAAATTAAGGATGACAATGTAGATCCTGATGAGATGGCTCATTATGTGGAGGGTTAAGTCAAATTAAGGATGACAATGTAGATCCTGATGAGCTGGCTCATAATGAGCCGTCTCATCTGGATCTACATTGTTTGCATAGGCATCTGTACTCTACCACAGAATTTTAAAATCTTACAAGATAGCTGTTTGAGGTGTCAATCCACCTGGCATATTTTCTGCCACTTTTTGGGGCGTCATGTTTGCTGTACTGAAATCTGACACCATCGAAAAAGATGTCCACTCTTAAAGGAAAGAATTTGCTCCTCAGGAGCAAATCCCTCCCTTTAAGGGGAATGGGAACACCTGGAAGAAATTTCTGCCATTTTTCAAAGGGAGACAACTTTCAGGACTTCCTGTTCACTTTTCTAAAAGCCCTGTCTCACTGAAACAGGGATCTACTCTTAATGGAAAGAACTTTCTCCTCGGAAGCAAATTCTTTCCTTTAAGAGTTGACCCCTATTGACATGAGAGACAAAAATTCATTTTGCAGGAGTTGCCTTTCCTGAAGGTGTATCCATTCCCCTTAAGACTAGGAACAAATTCTTTCCTTTATGAGTAGATGCCTATTGAAAAGGGAGTCAACAATACTTTTGAAAGAGTTGCCACCCCTGAAGGTGTATAAATTCCCCCTAATTCTAGTGAAAACATGTGTTCATCCAAAAAGCAAAGACAGGTTTCTTTCTTACCTCCTGTGGGGACCAGCCACACTTATCTACACTGTCTGTCGTACTGTAGCCGGAATCACTACTAAGAACAGTGTGTCGTTTCCACTTGTCTGGGGACTCTAATAAATTACGGAACTCTTCCGATGAGCTGGAACATAGAAGCATGTACATTACAAAACAGAGAACAATGTACATTCTAAGAGAAGCCCAAACAGTTTTCATCTGAGAATATAACATACAGGGAAATTCGGTACTGGAGTTAACCCATTTTGTACCAAATAGAATCTTCCTCTTTATATATAGTTGGTGTTCATTTAAAAATTCAGGGGTTTCAGATTGTGTTTTCATCAAAATTTATTTGGAAAATGACTGAACTTTTAGCAAACAGTGGAGGCTCAGATCAGACGCCGCGTCTGATCTGGGCATCTGGGCCTGCACTGATTGCCCATTACTCGTTTTGGGGTTTATGGTACAAAAAGGGTTAATGTTCAGCATAATTGATCTGCAAAAAGCAAGTCATATTTTGTCAGCAAAATTACTAGTACAGATGCAATATTATATGATCAATGTTTTTAATGATATCATTATGTTAACATCATCGTAGGCCCCCTAGAAATAGATTGGGCTGCATGATGCTTCCACACAGAGCTGAAACCAACTGCACTTGAGTACTGGTAAACTGCCTAAAGGTCAAGCCTGCCCAGGCAAAGTGATGCAAGTCAAACTGCACATGCAGATAAACCCTATTGGTTTTAATTGGGTGGCTGGGCTTGAGAGAACGCCTCCAAAATGACCTAAATAGTGTTGATGGGGCCGTTAAACCTTAAATCAAATGAACAAACAAACAATAAATAAGCTTGACCAGACATCACTAAAGTTAGCAAATGGACCAGTTTAAACCTATTTAGTGAAAGGGAAAGATTAAATTTAATATAAATAGCTCAATGAATTAGGGGATAACTGTACTGAAAATTGTCATTTGGGGAGGTATATCTGCAGTTTTATGGTTGGAAGTTTTGTTAAATGGCGACACACAAGCAGAGCCAATAAATAGAATTTGCATCCGTAAATCATTGTGCGTCACACTAAAACGAAATTTCTGTTCGTAAAACAGATGATTCGCCTCCCCAAATGACAATTTTCAACACAGTTATCCCCATTCTAATGCACTTATTCACTTGTTTTGTTTACAGAATGTTCTTTTTACTGAAAATGCCAAGTGCAAAGAGCCGCATAAAACCAAATACCAACCAATGGAAAGCGAAGTTATGTGATGACGTCAGGATTTCGACAGTATATCATATCACAGAATGTACTGTCTGAAATTTTTGACGTTATTCAATCAGACGTTGCGCTACATACGTAAGTGCATAAGAATAAACAGATGTCCCTGTCTTTAAGGAGAATGGAACACCTGGGGCAAGTTGTTCAAAGCATTATTAGCTTAACCCATAAAATGCCAATCACAACAATTGTTGTCTGCTTTGTCGTCTGCTGATTACTTTGAAAGTTATTTTTGCAAACAGTGTGGACCCAAATCAGACTGCTCCTAGAGGAGCAGTCTGATTTGGGTCCACACTGTTTGCCTGTATGCAAATTTTTTTTTTAAAACGTTTCCAAAACATTCAGCAGACGACACAAGCAGACGACATTTTCAGATGTAGTTTTTCTTGGCATCTAAAGGGTTAACAAGCTAAGATAGTGGCCAAAATGTTCTAGCAAGTACAATATCTAATACAGTCATGTTTTTGCTTTGCTGAAAAAAAAATGAAAGTAGCTTTTCATCATAGTGCAGATTATATTTTTATTTTCTTTGGATGCATCAAGTCCATTGCCAGTAATTTGAAAATCGAGTACCGCTGAAATCGATGCTAGGGGGCGTATTCAGCCTTGCATACAACATTGCTGTTTATGAAGAAACTCAATAAAACCGAGTTTCCGGTTTTCATTCCAATATGTATTCTTTGCTTCCAAAGTTAATCTTTTTCATTTATTTTACGACACTGCAGCTGGTGTTTGGTGCTGTTCGGCGGCCGTAAAACGTCTCCCCATACTTCATCATAGTGCAGATTATATTTTTTTTTTTCTTTGGATGCATCAAGTCCATTGCGAGTAATTTGAAAATCGAGTACCGCTGAAATTGATGCTAGGGGGCGTATTCATCCTTGGATACAACATTGCTGTTTATGAAGAAACTCAATAAAACCGAGTTTCCGGTTTTCATTCCAATATGAATTCTTTGCTTCCAAAGTTAACCATTTTCATTTATTTTACGACACTGCAGCTGGTGTTTAGTGCTGTGTGGCGGCTGTATCACGTCTCCCCCTACTTCATCATAGTGCAGATTATATATTTTTTTCTTTGGATGCATCAAGTCCATTGCGAGTAATTTTAAAATCGAGTACTGCTGAAATCGATGCTAGGGGGCGTATTCAGCCTTGCATACAACATTGCTGTTTATGAAGAAACTCAATAAAACAGAGTTTCCGGTTTTCATTCCAATATGTATTCTTTGCTTCCAAAGTTAACCTTTTTCATTTATTTGTAAGTGCAAAAGCACTTATATTTTTTCTGCAAAAATGACCAGTACAGATGCCATATTCTATGATCAATATTTTTAACAATATGTTAACTATAAACAACATCGTTAGTTTTGAACAACTGGCTTCTGGTATATATATTCTGCCATTTTGTAAAAGGGAGACAACTTTTGGGACTTCCTCTTTCTTTTTCTGTAAAAAAGGGGTCTACTCTTACAGGAAAGAATTTGCTCCTAAGGATCAAATTCTTTCCTTTTAGAGTTGATCCCTACTTATAAAGGTGGCATTTCTGTTCCTTTTCTGCAAAATGAGCACCACCAAAAAGGGGGTCTACTCTTATAGAGAATTTGCTCCTTAGGAGAAAATTCTTTCCTTTTAGAGTTGATCCCTACTGATAAAGGTGACATTCCAGTATCCGTTTCTGCAAATTGAACCCCTCCAAAAAAGGGGTCTACTCTTAAAGGAAAGAGTTTGCTCCTTAGGAGCAAATTCTCCTCAGGAGCAAATTCTTTCCTTTTAGACCCCCCCCCCCCCCCCCCCCCCCCCCCCACCCCCTACTGATAAAGGTGACATTCCAGTATCCGTTTCTGCAAATTGAACCCCTCCAAAAAAGGGGTCTACTCTTAAAGGAAAGAGTTTGCTCCTTAGCAGGGTGATAAGTGATATTAGGAGTCAAAAATATAGGTTAGGTCCAGAAATATAGGTATCTAGCGGCCAGAAATATAGGATATTATAGGTTGCCATCACTGAAGAAAACAAGCCAGATTTGTATTTTTCCACCACCACCTACCAGCTCTCTCTTTTATTAATAATACAACATAATAGAAATAGATATGGTGGTCAGCTGGTCATAATTAAGGAAAAAATCTTTAATAAATCTCCATAAAAATCAGTCCTTTGTAGATGATTCTAATGAATGCCCTCAATAGATGTTTTATACAGAACAGAGTGATCTACTTAAATATCATCAGATACCTTTGGAACAAGAGATAACAAAACCCAACTGTGTCTATCTGACAATTTAGGCAGAATCAAAACATGCAACATTCTTCCCTTTAAACAAGAGGGCCTTGGTGGCCCTGGATTGCTCACATGATCCATAGTATAACAAGTAGGCCCCTTGGTGGGTCCATTTTTGGTCCCAGGGCTATAATTTGCATAATCTTGGTCAAGGTCCACTATACAAAGCATCATACCAAAAATCCAAGACCTGAACCTTCTGGTTTCAGACAAGAAGATTTTTTAAGGTTTTCCCTATATAAGGCTATGTAAAACAGTGGGCCCTGGGGCAGAGCCGGTTTTGGCCCTAGGGCTATAATTTGAACAATCTTGGTAGAGACCCACTAGATGAAGCTTCATACCAAATATCAAAGACCTGGGCCTTCTGGTTTCATACAAGAAGATTTTTAAATGTTTTTTTCTTATTTTCCCCTATTTTTGTTTGCGTGGCAACCACCCGATAAAAAATTCAGACATGATTCCACATGGAGTCTTTGTGGACAGTAACAGAAGTCATGGTGGAACTCTTTTTTCCTATCTGACTCTAGCAGTACACGGAATTTGGTTACAGATTCCACATGGAAAATGGCCAGATTGTAACAGAACTTCTGCATGAAAATGTTTACCAAATTTCTGTTTAAGTCTGGCATGAAAACAGAGCATAATCACTTCCTGAAACATAATATTTTGGTGGGAGCACTCCTATAACACATTCAAAGGCATCAAGGATGATGGCTAGCTTTGTGTGGTGCTGTACAACTTTACAAGTATTAAGCTGTTCTAAGGATTTCCAACTATATTTTGGGAGACACTATGAGTTACTTTTAGTATTTTAGATTAAGAGCGTTTTAAATAGATTAAATACTTAACTAGTGGGGTGTCAAAAGTTTTATGTTTGCAAACTGCAAAGATTGCATCCCACCCCTATATTTATGTATGTGTTTGCAGACTGAAATTATTAGACCAAATTGAATCTTTGGAAAGCCAAGGATTCAAATTCAAGAGTTACATGAAAGTTTATATGTAAGTAGAATGCAAGGTTTTTGTATGTTCTTTTTCAGCACAAGTTTATTCCTTCCTTATTGTGTATAGATAAGAACTCAAAATTTTTACAGTGTATGTTAAGATGATTGTGTTATGTTAATGAAACTGGACCAAATATTTAAATTAGCAGGAATCCTGCAGGAATATACAGACAGTAATATTGTCACAAGCTCAGGCAGAAATCCTGTCAATAATTCATTCAGGAATCCTGCCAATAATTCATGCAGGAATCCTGTCAGTAATTTATACAGTAATCCTGTCTGTTTTTTTTTCTACAGGATTCCTTCATCAATTTTTTCCTGCTAACTTAAATATTTCACAAGCTTTCCACACTGATCCCCACCTGAATCCCGTCTCGAAGACAAAATTTAAGTGAAAATTCTTTGTGGAAATTCTGTTTGAAAATTTTTCAAACAAGGTTTCATGTTAGAATCCTGTCACAATATTTCTGCAGAAGGACTGCAACTTAATTTCATACAGAATAGAAGTAGAGGCAATGAATGATCAGGAATCGATACAATCAACCCATAGCTCCCATCAGAGACACCAAAGGGAAAGAAACACAAACATGCAGCAACAGACCTAATGGAAACATCAACAGCGGAAAGCCAAAAGGACAGTTACTTTCCCACAAAATGGCCAAAAGGCTATCCAAAATAAAATAACATAAGCGACACAAACACCTAAAGACAAACCATAACAAAAATAAATCGTGACAGAAGAACCGCCTTGGAACGGTCAGTGGAAGCGAATTCCATTGGGGTGCTTAAATCAATTTTACATGGCCTGTGAGAATTCAGCATGGACTGAAATTGGTTGAACAACTTTGAGAGAGGACCACCCAAAGATGATTTCTGTCCAGTTTGGTCAAAATCTATTCAGGGGTTTAGGAGATGTTATTTAAAGGAATTGTGGAGGGACAGACGGACGCACGGATGTGGGACGACGACAATAGCTCACCTGCTAAAAAAAAATGGCAAAACTTGTTTAATATTCATAAAGAAACAATAGTAAAAACAAAATCAAAATGGAACATTTCAAATTTAAAAAATAGCAGAACTTTCACAAGCTAAAACTTTACAAAAGCTGGGCTGGACTAGGTTGCTACACCAAAAAGGAATACAAATTCCTAAAGGAAACAGCTTATTAAGCTCAAATATTATAGAAAACATCTACTTTCAAAGATTTTTTAGAAACTTTGTATTCCTTGCTTACACAAGATTCCAAATTATAGGTATTTATAGGTATTTTGGTAAAATATAGGATTTTATAGGTTATTATAGGTAATGGCCTGAAATATAGGAAAATATAGGTAAATATAGGTAACTTGACGCCCTGCCTTAGGAGCAAATTCTTTCCTTTTAGACCCCCTCCCCCCCCCCCCCCCCCCCCCAATCGGGGCTTGAAGAAATAGATGGGCTGCATGATGCTTCCACGCAGAGCTGAAACCGTCCGCAAACTAGTACTGGTAAACCGCTTAGAGGATCTAAGTCTGTCCAGGAACCGCGGTGCGAGTCGGCCCGTCCATGCTTATAAACCCTGTTTGTTTCATTGGGCGACAGGGCTTGAGAAGTCATTTCATCTCAATGTCGGGTAAAAGTCCCACAAATTGGAAGCAACGTCTCCAAAATGACCTTTACAGTGTTGACGGGGATGTTAAACCTCAAATCAAACAAACAAACTTTCCTTTTAGAGTTGATCCCTTACTGATAAAAGAAACAAAAATAGTTTTTAAAGTTGCCTCCCATGACTATTTATCCATTACCCTTAAGCAGAACAAGCCAATGAAATGCAGACTTACACAGATTGCTGTGGCGGTAATGATTTGCGGAACCGTTTCATCTCCACATCGTTCAGAATACCTCGCTTCTTATCATCTCGTATTGCCTCTTTTTGGAGAAACTTCATGATATGTTGCTTTCCTTTTGTACATATCTGTAACATGCAGAAATTAAACTGACCAGTTATTGAACGTTATGTCCCGGCCTGACACAGTCCATTGCAAGTCTAAAATTAAGAAAGGCAAGTGATTTCCATTTCACTAGCCAAGAAAACTGCAATTTCCATTTCACTTGCTAAGAAAACTGCGATTTCCATTTCACCTGCCAAGAAAACTGCAATTTCCATTTCACTTGCCAAGAAAACTGCAATTTTCCTTTCACTTGCCAAGAAAACTGCAATTTCCATTTCACTTGCCAAGAAAGCTGCAATTTCCATTTCACTTGCCAAGAAAACTGCAATTTCCATTTCACTTGCCAAGAAGACTGCATTAATTGTGTAGAGACAAACTGTGATTCTAGCCATTGTTATGAGAATGTGATCCTTTGGGTAAGTGATTGAAAGTTTGATTGGTCAATTTTCAGGCCCTGATGATGTTAACAACTGTGTGTAATGGTTACCCTTGTAAACCCCACTTTATATAGAGAACAGGGTTTGCAAGGGTCAAAGCAACAGATTAAGTATTTTGTGATAATTGAAAGATAGTTTTCCTTACTACTCCATAAAAACCTATGTTGTGGGTACTCATTAGAACCGCCTCGTGTGTGGGTCCACACTGTTTGCAAAAATGGCTTTTGAAGTTATCAGCAGATGACCAAGTAGACGAAAATTTCTAAGGGGTTTACCAAGTAAAACCACATCTCAAAAGGTCTTCTGCTTACGTCATCTGCTGAAACTTCTTGCAAACTTTTTAACAAGAGCAACGCATGTGGGTGCCAATGCTTGGCTGCAGTGTCTTTTAGAAAACAAAAATTCTAAGTCACAAAAGGGGCATAATTGTGCCAATAATATTTTGAGGGTTACCTCATCTATTGGTATGAGTTCCCCTTTTTATAATGAACAACTAGTCAGAGTTTCAAGTAAATATGTTCAGTAATGACAGAGATATTACAAAATGTCCAAGGTTTTGCACAACGACAACGACACAGACTACGCCAGAGCTATGACAATACCTTGTTGTTTTCTTCGAAAACAGCCAAGCTAAGATTGGTTTTGCATACAGGCAAACAGTGTGCGACAAACAGTGTGGACCCTGACATGCAGTCTGATCTGGGTTCACACTTTTAGCAAGAATGACTTTTAAAGTAACTAGAGCTGTCAGTGAAACTGACTAGGGCCCCGGCAGCGCTATCAGAGGAGTAGGAAAATGTTGATGTTAAAAAAGACGTTTTTTTTTCCTTTCACCTCTAAGTATGACCTTGACCTTTGAGGTACGGACCTGGGTCTTGCGAGTGACACACTGTCACATTATGGTTAATATTTCTGCTAAGTAATATTTAAATCCATCCAGGTATAAGAAAGTTATAGATTGGACACAATAAAAAAGACGCTTTTTTGACCTTTTATCTCTAAGTATGACCTTGACCTTTGAGGTACGGCTGTGGGTCTTGCGTGTGACACTTCGTCACATTATGGTTAACATTTCTGCCAAGTAATATTTAAATCCATCCAGGAATAATAACAAAGTTATTAATTGGACACAGGAAAGACCCTTTTTTGACCTTTAACCTCTAAGTATGACCTTGACCTTTGAGGTACGGACCTGAGTCTTGCGCGCAACACTCCATCACATTATGGTTAACATTTCTGCCAAGTAATATTTAAATCCATCCAGGAATAAGAAAGTTATGGAGGATAAAAAAATTTGTGGACGGACAGACGGACAGACGTCCGTTCTCACGAACGGATACTTAAGTGGCTAGGCGTCGGCATATTGACTACTTAAGCGGCAAATTCTCTTAAGCGGCAAGCCACCTAAGAGCGAATTTTTGCCACTTAAGTACCCAAATAACGGAATAAACCCAATTTGGACCTACGAATATATACTTAAGTGTCAAAATGTCCAAATTTTTTGCCCCCTAATGTCGTTTCGTTGGTGCGGACAGACAGACAGACGGACGGACAGAGTGATGCCAAGTAATATTTAAATCCATCCAGGAATAATAAAAAGTTATGGAGGATAAAAAAATTTGTGGACGGACAGACGGACGGACAGACAGACAGACGGACGGACAGAGTGATTACTATAGGGCACCCACACTTTCAGTGCGGGGCCCTAACCAGCAGATAAAGCAGACGACAATTGTTGTGACTGACAGATGTTAGTTATTCTATACTTACATGAGCAGGTGGCATGGTAAGAGGGTTGTTTTCCAGTATAATCTGCTCTATGGTCTCTATTTTTCGGAACACTGTGGGGATTTTTGAGATTCTGTTGCTGGAGAAGTCAAGCTTCCGAAGATTTAATTTACCAATTTCTGAAATACATGTACATTTATACCTTTAGCACTCTCTAGGCTAATTCAGCTGACGGCAAACTGTTGATATTTTTCTTATTTCTCCCAGAAAACAGGACTTAACATCTCATGCAAATTGTCTATGCAGATAATTTGCCCATAGGAGACAACTTGCATGAGATGTCAAGTCCTGTTTTCTGGGAAAATTAGGAAAATATTTCAAAATGTCGTCTGCTGTGAAAAACAAATACTCAGCATGCAGAGCATTACAATAAATATTGGAAACAGAACAAGAATTCATTGTTGCAAACATTGTGGACCCAGATCAGACTGCTACTAGATTTAATCTGGGTCCACACCTTTTGCCTATATAAAAAGTTTGCAACCAGAAGATGCATGAGGTGACAAACAGATGACATTTCAGATGCAGTTTTTGGTTAACCCTTTAGATAATGAGAAATGTCGTCTGCTGAATCTTCTTGCAAACTTTTTAAAAATATTTTTTCATACAGACAGACAGTGTGGACCCAGATCAAACTGTTCCTAGAGGAGTAGTCTTATCTGGGTCCACACTATTTGCAAAAATGATACTGTCCATGATAAATGTATGTTTTCTATTGAACTTCTTTTGAGATAAAATTTCATTTTCTTCATTATATCATAACTATGATAAACAGAATCTTAACCCTTATCTTGCTGAATATTCATTTAAGACACACCCATTTCTGTCTATCAACCAATCAAATTACTTGATGTAATTTATTGCTACAAATTCAAAAACTGAATGCCAAACAGTGTAGATCCTGATCAGATGGCTTCTTCAGAAGCCATCTGATCTGGATCTACACTGTTTGCAAAGGTAGGGGTTGTTGTGAACAGCAAGATAAGGGTTAAGCCTGTGGTTATTTCAAATGAAATTTAAATACTCGCCAGAGGCTGGTTTCGTTAATTACATATGAACTGACAAAGAGTGTAAGATCCTCTGTCTTACAGCGTATTTTCAAGGAGCTGCTACCATTTCTCTCTTCCAGTCACGTGCAAAGCACAATGCTCCATGCCAGCGAGACTTGGCCATTGACAAAACCAATCTCCAACATCCACACAGAATGACAGGGCAAAGATCAGACAGATCTGCAATATCAAGCCGCAAGACACTGTCACCATCGGGTCCAGTAAGCTACTTGCGCGCCTTCGTATTAAGGACCTGGACCTAATCCTGAAGGAGAGAAGGCTCCGCTGGCATGGACATGTGGAATGCTCCAAGGCTGCAGTCAAGACAGCCTTTGACAAACAGGTGGATGGAAAACATGGGCCTGGAAGGCCCAAAATGTCCTGGAAGCAGCTGACAGAGGAAGCTCTTGGCTATCAACCCTCATGATAGACATACCTGGAGATCTGGTGTGAGATCTGTCAAAAGTGCAGCAAGCTGGCTACCTGGAAGGGGGTCCACTTATGTGGATGTTGCCACTGTACCTGCACGTTAATGATAGTGATGATGACGATGACTGTATGTATTCGTACAGATAGGCTGAGCAAACAGAATGTGGCATCTCATCAGGGTCTACAATGTTTGCCACACATCCAGCTAACTCATAACGCAACATCGGGTAATAAATTGTATTGATTCAAATTTTAGAACAAGTATGGTAAGGAGATGAGGTGTCCGAATATTTAGGGTAAATACTAAATACGGTACAACTAAAACTTACCTATAGGTAATTCTACAAGGAAATTTCTTCGCATGTTCAAAGACTTCAGTGACTTGAGATCACCAATTTGTAAGGGTAGGTGAGATATTTGGTTACAACTCACATCCTGCAAACAAAGAAGACATGAAAAAGAATACCTTCACACAAAAACAGTGAGTAGTCCTTACCCCATTGTATACTAGTGGACTCTTCCATTGCTATATGTTGGACAAGTCCATTTGTCATATAAGGGGTGGTAAGCCTATGTGTTCGGTTTTTTTTTTCATTTTTTGACAGAAAATTCTGTTAGCAAATAGTGCAGGCCCTGATCAGACGCCACATTCTGCGGCGTCTGATCTGGGCCTACACTATTTGCCAATGTACCCCTTTAGGGGTTTCCTGCATACAATGGGTTAATGCATCAACCTCAATGGTAGAAGATGGCATATTCAAGTAATATTTCTTGCTATCTTTTTAGAGAAAATAAGGCTACACATTTCCTGTAAAGTGTCTTCCAGCAGATAACTCAAAATGCGATGGCCCCCGCCCTTCGGCGCTTGGAGAAATAGATTTGGCTGCATGGTGCTTCCATGCAGCGCTAAAACTGACCACACACGAGTACTGGTAAACGGCTTAGAAGGTCTAATCTCCCCTGGCAAAGCGGTCCAAGTCAGACCATCCATTGCATATAAGCCTTTTGGTTTCATTGGGCAGCAGGGTCTGAGATGTCATTTCATCTCAATGTCGGGTAAAAGACACACAAAATTGGAAGCAACGTCTCCAAAATGACCTAGTGTTGATGTGGACGTTAAACATCAGTTCTTTCAAAATAAACAACCACAATGGTAGAAGATGAAATATTCAAGTACTATTTCTTCTAATTTTTTTTAGAGAAATAAGGCTACAAATTTCCTGTAAATTGTCTTCAAACAGATAACTCCAAATGCTAAGCCTGATTTTTTTGTTCCCCTGAGCCATGACCAGTTTGTTCCCCATGTATGTAAATGACTTCGATCTATGGTTCTTTAACCCTCAAGCTGCCAACAACATCTTCTTGTAAACTTTTTAAAAATATTTTTTTTGCATACTGGCAAACAGTGTTTAAGATTTCTAGTCTATTTACCAGTTCCAGGAGTTTAACAAGAACCCCAATCTCCTCTAGGAGGGAAACTAACCTGTTATGGACTGCTATGAGATTTCTAGTCTATTTACCAGTTCCGTGAGTTTATCAAGAACATCTTCTTGCCAAGAACTTTCGGTCTACTTACCAAGCACATGTGTTTATCAAGAACTCCGTCTCCTCTGGGAAGGAAACTTACCTGCTATGGCATGCTATACGATTTCTAGTTTACTTACCAGTTCCATGAGTTTATCAACAACACCTATCTCCTCTGGGAGGGAACCTAATCTGTTATGGCTTGCTATAAGATTTCTAGTCTACTTATCAGTTCCATGAGTTTATCAAGAACCCCTGTCTCCTCTGGGAGGGAAACTAATCTGTTATGGCTTGCTATAAGATTTCTAGTCTACTTATCAGTTCCATGAGTTTATCAAGAACACTTGTCTCCTCTGGCAGGAAAACTAATCTGTTATGGCTTCCTATAAGATTTCTAGTCTACTTACCAGTTCCATGAGTTTATCAAGAACCCCTGTCTCCTCTGGGAGGGAAACTAATCCGTTTTGCTTTCCTATAAGATTTCTAGTCTACTTACCAGTTCCAGGAGTTTATCAAGAACACCTATCTCCTCTGGGAGGGAACCTAATCTGTTATGGCTTCCTATAAGATTTCTAGTCTACTTACCAGTTTCATGAATTTATCAAGAACACCTGTCTCCTCTAGGAGGGAAACTAATCTGTTACAGCTTGCTATAAGAACTTTTGGTCTACTTACCAAGTTCATGAGTTTATCAAGAACACCTAACTCCTCTAGGAGGGAAACTAACCTGTTACGACTTTCTGTAAGATTCTAGTCTATTTAATAGTTCCATGAGTTTATCAAGAGCACCTGTCTCCTCTAGGAGGGAAACTAATCTGTTATGGCCTGTTATAAGATTTCTAGTCTACTTACCAGTTCCAGGAGTTTATCAAGAACACCTATCTCCTCTGGGAGGGAACCTAATCTGTTATGGCTTCCTATAAGATTTCTAGTCTACTTACCAGTTTCATGAATTTATCAAGAACACCTGTCTCCTCTAGGAGGGAAACTAATCTGTTACAGCTTGCTATAAGAACTTTTGGTCTACTTACCAAGTTCATGAGTTTATCAAGAACACCTAACTCCTCTAGGAGGGAAACTAACCTGTTACGACTTTCTGTAAGATTCTAGTCTATTTAATAGTTCCATGAGTTTATCAAGAGCACCTGTCTCCTCTAGGAGGGAAACTAATCTGTTATGGCCTGTTATAAGATTTCTAGTCTACAAACCAGTTCCATGAGTTTATCAAGAACACCAGTCCTATCTTCTCTTAGATGTAAACTAACCTGTTATGGCTAGCTATAAGATCTCTATTCTACTTACCAGTTCCATGAGTTTATCAAGAACCCCAATCTCCTCTAGGAGGGAAACTAACCTGTTATTGCTTGCTATAAGATTTCTAGTCTACTAACCAGTTTCGTGAGTTTATCAAGAACCCCAAACTCTTCTAGTAGGAATACTAACCTGTTATGGCTTGCTATAAGATTTCCAGTCTACTTACCAGTTCCATGAGTTTATCAAGAACCCCAATCTCATCTGGGAGGGAAACTAACCTGATATGGCTTGCTATAAGATTTCTAGTCTACTTAACAGTTCCATGAGTTTATCAAGAACCCCTATCTCCTCTGGGAGGGAAACTAATCTGTTATGGCTTGCTATAAGATTTCTAGTCTACTTACCAGTTCCATGAGTTTATCAAGAACCCCAAACTCTTCTAGTAGGAATACTAACCTGTTATGGCTTGCTATAAGATTTCTAGTCTACTTACCAGTTCCATGAGTTTATCAAGAACATCTTCTTGCCAAGAACTTTCGGTCTACTTACCAAGCCCATGTGTTTATCAAGAACCCCCTGTCTCCTCTGGGAGGGAAACTAACCTGTTATGGCTTGCCATAAGATTTCTAGTCTACTTACCAGTTCTATGAGTTTATGAAGAACATCTTCTTGCCAAGAACTTTCGGTCTACTTACCAAGCCCATGTGTTTATCAAGAACCCCCTGTCTCCTCTGGAAGGGAAACTTACCTATGGCTTCCTATATGATTTCTAGTTTACTTACCAGTTCCATGAGTTTATCAAGAACACCTATCTCCTCTGGGAGGGAAACCAATCTGTTATGGCTAGCTATAAGAACTTCTAGTGTTTGCAGTTGACTGATGAAAGACGGAATAATGGACAGCTGGTTACGACTGAAAAAACAGTGAAGGAACATGATTGTATAGATTAGAAATGGTCCTGACTAAAGCTGGACAGATTTCTTGTTCACTCACTGAAAGAAGCCTGGACATAGCAAAACCCACATGGACACATAGCAAAAGAGGCGGTTCTATGAATACCCACAACATAGGTTTTTATGGAGAATTGACAAAAACTATCCTTCTCTTAACTACATGTATTATGCAACAGATGCCCACTGGCTTTGTCAGTCATGCAAGTCACGAATTTGAAATGTCTAATCAACTCTGATGCTCATAAAGCTTCATTTTATACAGCAGATGGCAATGTTCAAATTTATTTTTCAAAGAAAATAAGGCTTGCAAGGGTTTCATTAACCTATAAAATGCCAATCACAACAATTGTCATCTGCTTTGTCATTTTTTGCAAACAGTATGGACCCAGATCAGACTGCTCCTAGAGGAGTGACCCAGATCAGACTGATCTGGGTCCATTCTGTTTACCTGTATGCAAAATATTTTTTAAAAAGTCTGCAAAAGGATGCAGCA
This sequence comes from Lucinisca nassula, assembly GCA_963580285.1. Taxonomy (NCBI): domain Eukaryota; kingdom Metazoa; phylum Mollusca; class Bivalvia; order Lucinida; family Lucinidae; genus Lucinisca; species Lucinisca nassula. Next base: position 42,653,856 of record OY757024.1, on the reverse strand, counting down.
GACGACATAAGCAGATGGCATTTTCAGATGTATGCAAGAAAAAGAAGCCTACATTGTAGAAAAATCGATCCCTCGGGATCACTATCTGGCATCACTCGGCAAGCCTTGTGATGTTGGACAGTGACCCTCTGGAGGATTTTCCATCCACCCCTCACACCAATGTAAGATCCTTATATTGTAGATAAGCAGACAGAATTTCACTTCTAATCTGGGCCCCTGCCCATAGGGGCTTGGAGAAACAGATTGGGCTGCATTGTGCTTCCATGCAGAGCTGTTTGTTTGGTATGTTTGAGGTTAAACGTCCCCGTCAACACTGTATGGGTCATTTTGGAGACGTTTCTTCTAATTTTGTGGAACTTTTACCCAACATTGAGATGAAATGACATCTCAAGCCCTGTCGCCCAATGAAACCAATAGGGTTTATAAGCATAGATTGTCCGACAGGCACTGCTTTGCCTGGGAAGGCTCAGATCCTCTAAGTGGTTTACCAGTACTCCTGTGTGGTCGGAAGAGCTAAAACTGTCCACACATGAATAGCAGTAAACCACTTAGAAAGTCTAAGCCTCCCAAGCAAAGTGGTACATGTTGGACTATCTATGCATATAAACCCTATTAGTTTCATTGGGCTTGAGATGTCATTTCATCTCAATGTCAGGTAAAAGTCACATAAAATTGGATGCAACATCTCCAAATGGACCTAAATAGTATTAATGGGGACACTGAACCTCACGTAAAGCGAAAACTTCTAAACAACAAGAGCTGTCACTATAAGTGAGCAATGCCCCAGGGGGAGCCAATTTGAGGAAACAAAAAGGGAGGACTAACCCACAAACCCAAACACAAACCAACAAACAAACGGACAGTACAAAAACTATATGCCCTCCTACGGGGGCATATAAATTTAACAAAATTTTCGAAGAAATGTGAAGTAGTTCGCATCACAAGGTTTAAAAACGCATTTTTCAGAAAATAAAGGGCCGTAACTCCTTCGCAGATGATAGGATCAACAGGAAAATTGTGTTAGGCACCCCATCACCTCACAAGGAATGCATGTACAAAGTTTCAGCTCAAATGGTGAAGAAATGTGGAAGTAGTTCGTGTCACGAAGTTTTCGAACACGTTTTTCAGAAAATAAAGGGCCGTAACTCCTTCGCAGATGATAGGATCAAAGTGAAAATTGTGTTAGGCACCTCATCACCTCACAAGGAATGCATGTACAAAGTTTCAGCTCAAACGATGAAGAAATGTGGAAGCAGTTCGCGTCACAAGGTTTTCGAACGCGTTTTTGAGAAAATCAAGGGATGTTCACTTCCTCGCAGGTGATAGGATCAACTTGAAAATTGTGTTAGGCACCCCTTCACCTCACATGGAATGCATGTGCAAAGTTTCAGCTCAACCTGCGAAGAAATGTGGAGGTGGTTTGCGTCACAAGATTTTCTAGCGCATCTTTGAGAAAATCAAGGGCCATTACTCCAAAACGCTTCATCTGAGCAGAATGAATTTTGTGTTAGGCACCTCTTTACCTCACAAGGAATGCATGTGCAAAGTTTCAGCTCAAACGGTGAAGAAATGTGGAAGAAGTTTGCATCACAAGGTTTTTGAACGCGTTTTTCAGAAAATCAAGGGCCGTGACTCCATCACAGATGATAGGATCAACATGAAAATTGAGTTAGGCACCCCTTCACCTCACAAGGAAAGCATGTGCAAAGTTTCAGCTAAATAAGTGAAGAAATGTTAAAGTAGTTGCATCACAAGGTTTAGCACTTTTTTTAGAAAATAAAGGGCCATAACTACTTCAAAAAAGATAGAACCAACGTGAAAATTGTGTTAGGCATCCCTTCACCTCACAAAGAATGCATGTGCAAAGTTTCAGCTCAATCGTTGGAGAAATGTGGAAGTAGTACGCATCACAAAACAAGAGGCCCATGGGCCACTATGCTCACCAGAGCTCAGGTGGGCACTGCCCAATAGCAGCCATGTATTTTAACATGATATCATTTTAATCTACCAAATGAACCCCCATGTCCAAATGAGCACCCATGTGGACTCAGTATCTGAAACATTAGGCCTTTTATGAAGTAGAGGGGGTGGGGCATGGACCCAATGGAGCCCTGGTTGGTATCATTAAATGCATCTTATCATAAGGAACAAGAATATATATTGTTTAGTGGTGGGAATCTGAACGGTTTCTGAGATTTGAGGCTCTTTTATGAAGTGGAAAGGATAGGAATGGCCCCTGCGGACCCCCCTACAGTAGGTGTGCTAATAATAAGGAACAAGAACATATATGATTATAGGGTGGGGATTTGAATGGTTTCTGAAATATAAAGCCTTTTATGAAGTGGAGGGCGGGGCACATTGCCTCAGCACAAAGAGACCCCAGGTTGGTGTGATTGAACGAGTCTTATCATAAGGAACAAGCATATGGTTTAGGGGTGGGAGCTGAACTATTTCTGAGATATATGGCTTTTAATGAAGTAAAGCGGGGACTCCCAAGCTGGTGTCACTGAATGCGTCTTATCATAAGAAAGATGAATATATATGGTTTAGGGTGGGGTTAAGAACATTCTTTGTGATATAAGGCCTTTTGTGAAGTGGAGGGGTGGGGCAAGGTCCCAGGAGACTCCCAGGTTGGTCTCAATGAATGTGTCTTATCATAAGGAACAAGAACATATATGGTTTAGGGGTGGCCATCTGTAGGGTTTCCGAGATATTGTGATATTATGAAATGGAGGGGGTGGGGCATGGCCCCAGCACATCCCTGGGGACCCCCAGGTTGGTGTCACTGAATGCGTCTTATCATAATGAACAAGAATATATATGGTTTAGGGGTGGGGATCTGAACAGTTTCTGAGATATATGGCCTTTTGTAAAGTGGAGGGGTGGGGCAAGGCCCCAGGGCATCCCTGAGGACCCCCAGGTTGGTGTCAATGAATGTGTCTTATCATAAGGAGCAAGAATATATATGGTTTAGGGGCAGGGATCTGTAAGGTTTCCGAGATATTGGGCCTTTTATGAAATGGATGGGGTGGGGCATGGCCCCTGCGCATCCCAGGGACGCCCAGGTTGATGTCACTGAATTATCTTATCGTAAGGAACAAGAATATATATGGTTTAGGGGTGGGGATCTGAATGGTTTCCGTGATATTGGGCCCTTTGTTAAGTGGAGGGGGTGAAGCATGATCTTAGCGCATCCCTGAGGACCCCCAGGTTGGTGTTACTGAATGCGTCTTATCAATAGGAACAAGAATTATGAATATATATGTTTTAGGGGTCGGGATCTAAATGGTTTCTGAGATATATGAAGGGATCGCAGGATCGATCCCGGGCTTCTCCAGACTTTCGGATGAGTCTTTAAACCGAGGTCCCGTCTCCGTATGACCTTAGCTGTTGGTGGGATGTAAAACTCAAACACTCACTCACTGAGATATATGGCCTTTTATGAAGTGGAGGGGGTGGGGCATGGCCCCAGCACAACCTGGGGGACCCTCAGGTTGGCATAAAAGCATATGGCTGGGGGAAGTTTACTAAAGAGACATTTCTATAAAAGTTTTGTCAAAATGTCAGCAATGACTTGGCAGTAAATGCTTTTTTCAATTTTCCCCATTATAAGTCTATGGAAACTCTAAGTTGCCATAGCAACCAAACTAATGAGCCCATTTTCATAAAAAACACAAACTTTCAATCCCCAAGCCCAAGGATGCTACAGATAAAATTTGGGCCCAGTGGCTTCAGAGGAGATGTTTAAAAGTGTTGACCCCAGACATACGACGACGGACAACTGCCTATCCTATAAGCTCCCCCGGAGCCTTCGGCTCTGGTGAGCTAAAAAGTGCGGACTTACAAACCCACAAATGCACAAACAAACGCACAAACAAACGGACAGTGCAAAAAATATATACCCTCCTACGGGGGACATAAAAATTCTTTCAAGCTCACACAAATCGGGACAGTCCAGTAATCAGGTAATGATTAACTGTGATCTGAATCAATGCGAATTATTGTTTCATTATTGAATAACCATGTTTCAACATTCCAAGGCACACCAAGGCACCTCAGAAATCAATGTGCCACTCAGGAGAACAATAACAGCAAGCTGTACAATCAACGCAGTAAGATAACCCACAGTTTCAGATAAGGATAATATGGAGGCAAGTTGTACCAAGAATCATTTATGCAGGCCTCATATTGATCAAGCTTTGACATTCCTGAAAGGCCTGAATTGGCAGCTTTAAATAGTCATTTCAACCTTTATCAGGCTAAACACGACAATCTCTACCTTTACAAACAGTGTAGATCCAGATCAGATGGCTTCTGAAGAAGCCATCTGATCAGGATCTACACTGTCATGTAGTTTGTGAATTGAATGAACAAAGTATATCAAGTAATTTGATTGGCTCACAGTCAAAAATGGGTGCGGCTAAATTAATTTATTCAGCAGGATAAGGGTTAAACAGTATTCAAGAAGAAAAATCAAAATCTAATAGTCTGAAATCAAGAAAACAAGAGCTCCGAAAGCCTGAAATCCGGCAAACGCCTACAAAATTTGAGTCTATATAGTTCTTGAGAAACGGGTGAACTCTAGGGGTTGTCGCAAATGTTGAAGGCTTGACAAATGGCCCAAATCATTAAGATAAAACATCAGTGAGACATAGTGTATTGTTTATGTCTCAAAAACTTAACTTTCCGAAGAAAAATTGTGATATTTTCCTTATTTGTACGCCAAACATAGGTTGTAGGTGCTCCTCAATGAGGCGGTTCTAACGAGTACCCACAACCTATGTCTTGAAATGGAAAAAAAAATAAATAAAACCCCTGTTAACCCCAGTTTTCTCTAAATGAACTGGGGTTTAGAGGGGATTGTTAAAGTGATGCAAAAGACGGTAAACCAGACTTCCATTTTGCACCTGGTCCATGCTTTTTTTAAATTCCTTTATGACATGGAATCTACAGCCCTTTCAAGAATATTTCCAATTGTGAATGCTTGGTTGTAGTTTAACTGCCCAACCAACACTGTTTAGGGCATAGCCAGCTGGTCCGTTTATCTAACCACACTTTTCCTGGGCAGGCTTATTCATTTTTTTTTGGGGGGGGGGTTAGGTTTTACGGCCCTTTCAAGATTATTTCACTCATATCGAGCCGATCGTTAATCAGAGTGAAAACCGGAGTACCCGGAGAAAAACCACCTGACCTTCCGTTGCAGAACTTGGCGTCTCACATGGGACCCGAGCGAGGCTCGAACCACAGCGGTGAGAGACCTAATGATCAAGAGTCACCGCTCTTAACCACTAGGCCATGGAGGCCCGTCCAGGCTTATTCATGAGCAGTTAACCAGTACAGAGCACATTCTTTCGCCCGATGTTGAAAAAATAAATATGCGCTTCCTGAATCAGCTGAAGGGAGAGAAAAACTAGAAAAGGTTTCATGATCAATCTCCCCACTGAATATTGCTGACCCATGATACCAATCATATAATGTTCAAAAATACTAGAGAATCCATTCTAAATGTGCAAGCAAATTTGGATAGGACAGCCTATCATCACATGAACAATTCAGATAACCAGGAAAAGAATGTGTACACCTCAATCATCTCAACACAATGAACAGACTACCTATGCATTCAAGGCATTAACCCATTTTATGCAGAAAACCCAAAAACAATACTCCCAAACAGTGTAGGTCAAGATCAGACGCCATAAAATGCAGCGTCTGATCAGTGATTAGGACCTTCACTTTTTTGCAAAAATTTCAGCCATTTTCCAAATAAATTTCAAAGATAACAAAACCTACACAGTAATTTCCCTAAATTTTGAAATGGACTCCTGCTAAATGACAGGTGGACGAAATAGGTCATTGGCGCTTGCAAAATGAACAAGGAAAGCTGTAAAATGCACAGCTCCATATAAGGCACTTTTTTCATCCTGAAAGATAGCCCCAAATAAGAGGGGGTACCCAGATATTATTTTTCTTATTTCTGCACATACATGTATGTCGTGCCCACGACATACATTTTTCTTATCTCTGCACAAACATATATGTCAAGGCCTTAGCACTTCTAATGAGTGCCCATGACATACATTTTTCTTATTTCTGCACATACAAGTATGTCGTGGGCACTCATTAGAAGTGCCTAAGAACTTCTAATAAGTGCCCACGACATACATTTTTCTTTTCTCTGCACATACATGTATGTCATGGGCACTCATTAGAAGTGCCTAAGCACTTCTAATGAGTGCCCATGACATACATTTTTCTTATTTCTGCACATACATGTATGTCGTGGGCACTCATTAGAAGTGCCTAAGCACTTCTAATGAGTGCCCACGACATGCATTTATGTGCAGAAATAAGAATAATAACATTTGGATATCCCCTCTTATCAAGTATGAAAATGGGCTGTCGAATTGACCTGTTCAATCTTTGATTTCATGACAAAACCAATGGCTATGATCTTTTCACCTGAGCAAGCAATCAATAGTACTTTATTGAAAGACATTTACAAGAAAATTTTTCTTCTAGTACGTAAATATTGATTTAATTGGAATTTCTACAATTTCTGGGTTGACTGTCAGTTTGGATAGCTGCTTCCAATTTTGTGAGAATTTACTCGACATTGAGATGAAATGATATCTCAAGCCCTACAGTTCAAACAAACTGCTAGGACTGTCAGACTCACACCACTTTGCCTGGATAGGCTACAGTTGGTCATTTTCAACTTTGCTTGGAGCCCAATGTATTTCTCCAAGTTCCGATGGGTGGGGCAAATTTGTCATATTTTATGATAAAAATTTTAATGCTATGTTAATGACATCAGGGCCCAATTGTTAAAAGCATCATAACATCATAAGCTTAACGAGGTTGTTGGTGATCAAATTATTAACTTTTCCAGCAAGTACATTAACTGACATTGTGTAATTTTTGCTGAAAAAAAAATGGAAGCAGCTTTTGCTGCTCACATTTTTTCCAGCAAATAAATTAGATTTTTGTTGAAAAAAAAGAGAGCAGCAAAAGCTGTTCACATTTTTTACCAGCAAATATATTAGAATATTTGCCGTATTAAATGAACAAAATTTTAACAATACATTAACTAACGATGTCGTTCCTAGTAGTTTTGAAGAACGGGTCCTTGGCTATGGTGTCCAAAGGCAGCAGCTGCCTGAAGCATGAAATTCTGATAATTACCTGAGATTTAGGTAAGTTAGAGCTTGTAGCTGGACTATAGCATCGGGAATAGACTTTATCACATTGTGGTAGCAGTTCAACTTCTCCATAGAGGCGTAGCCACACACCTCCTTAGGCACTTCATTGAGGCGGTTCTTTGACAAATCTGAAAATCAAAATCACAAGGGTGTCATTGTCATTTTTCTCTAAGTGAACAGATGCTGCTGAACAATCCCACTTCATAAATTTGGACCGGTCCAATTCCAATATTAACAGGCCTCATGCTGACCAAGCTTTTCCATGCCTGAAATGCCGGATTTTACAGACTGAATGCGACATTTGTTACCTTTGCAAACAGTATAGATCCAGATCAGATGGCTTCTGAAGAAGCCATCTGATCAGGATCTACACTGTTTGTAATGCAGTTTGTGAATTACATAAAGTAATTTGATTGGTGAATAGCCAGAAGTGGGTGTTGCTAAATAACTTTTCAGGGTTAAATAGTCATTTTAAACAGAATATTGGAACAAAAATCAGAATATAAAAGACTGAAATCAAGAAAAAAATCAAGGTCTAAAAGCCTGAAATCCTGCAATTGCCTGAAAAGTATGAGGTCTGTATTAGGGGCTCAATATTAGGGTTTGGTTCAGTTTGGTGATTAATGGCATGGTCAATGCTATTCACAAGTAGGTCATTTGTTTGTTTGTTTTTATTTGAGGTTTAACGTCCCCGTCAACACTGTAAAGGTCATTTTGGAGACGTTGCTTCCAATTTTGTGGGACTTTTACCTGACATTGAGATGAAATGACATCTCAAGCCCTGTCGCCGTATGAAACCAATAGGGTTTATAAGCATGGACGGTCTGACTTGCACCATTTTGCCTGGGCAGGCTTAGATCCTCTAAGCTGTTTACCAGTACTTGTGTGCGATCAGTTTCAGCTCTGCATGGAAGCAGCATGCAGCCCATCTATTTCTTCAAGCCCCGAAATTATGGCAGTTAAAACAATCCCACTTCATAAATTTGGACTGGTCCAATTCCAATATTAGGGGTCCAATATCAGGTGTGTCTCATTCGTCTTAGTTGTTGCAAGATTTATGAACTTGGCTGTCTTTGGTTTGGTTCAGTTTGGAGTTTAATGGCACTGTCAATGCTATTCACAAGTTTTGTTTGTTTGTATTGGGGTTTAACGGCCCAGTCAACACTGTATAGGTCGTTTTTGAGCCGGTCAGTTCACTTATCCACACTTTTCCTGGGCATGCTTATATGTAAGCAGTTAACCAGAACAGTGCACATTCTTTCGCCAGAAACTGACAACTGTCCTTCTTGAATCAGCAGAAGGGAGAGAATGACCATAGAAAAGATTTCATGATCAATCTCCACGAAATAATGTTGCCGACCCCGGTAGGTATCGAACCTGTGTCCTGATCACCAGTCAGACCCGCATCCGACTGAGCCACCGAGGCCGGCTAAATAATTTGATTAGTGAATAGCCAGAAGTGGGTGTGGCTAAATAACTTTTCAGGGTTAAATAGTCATTTTAAACAGAACATAGGAAGAAAAATCAGAATATAAAAGCCTGAAATCAAGAACAAGAATTCAGCCGAAGGCTATGTCGCGCCTGTGGGGGCGCAAAGTCACCGAACCATGACATCTAGGCCAAGATCAAACATAGATGCTTGCATAAAAGGCTTGTACTAAGTATCATTAATGAAGTTCAAATAATTCTTGAGAAATGAACTTAACCATTAGGGTGAACGCTAGAGTGGTGGCAATATTTTAGTGAAGTCAGTGAACTATGTAATGCAGGTCAAGGTCAAATATGGATGCTTGCATTGAAGTTGCCATCCCGAGTTATAAGTTTGTACCAAGTATCATTAATGAAGCTCTTATGGTTCTTGAAAAATTATCTTGACCAGTAGGGTGAACGCTAGGGTGGTCGCAATATTTTACAAAGTCAGTGAACCATGAAATTAAGGTCAAGGTCAAATATGGATGCTTGCATTGAAGTTGCCATCCACAGATTCAAGTTTGTACCAAATATCATTAAAGAAGCTCTTATAGTTCTTGAGAAATATTTTACAAAGTCAGTGAACCATGAAATGTAGATCAAGGTGAAATATGGATGCTTGCATATAAGTTGCCATCCCCAGACACAAGTTTGTACCAAGTATCATTAATGAAGCTCTTATAGTTCTTGAGAAATAAACTTGACCATTTGGGTGAACACTAGGGTGGTCGCAAATGTTGATGCCTTGACGAATGGACGAACAAACGGACAAACGAATGGACGGAAAACCGGGGCCCTATATCGCGCCATGCTAATAGCAGGCACGACAAAAAGAATCAAGGTCTAAAATCCTGAAATCCTGCAATTGCCTGAAAAATATGAGGCCTGTATTAGGGGCCCAATATTAGGTTCAGTTTGGTGATTAATGGCATGGTCAATGCTATTCACAAGTAGGTCATGCAGTTCTGGTCGGTTAACCTACCAACATTTTTCCTGGCATCATGCGTAGAAGTCTGTGAAATGAACACCCCCGTAAACCCTGCTTTATATAGAGAAAAACTAGGGTTTAGGGGAAATACATTATTGTTCTTATTTCTGCTCCAAGACATAGGTTCTGGATACTCTTTAGAACTGCCTGCAATGAGGCCATTCTAACGAGCACCCACAACCTAGGTATGTCTAACAAGCACCCACAAGAAAAAATATCACAGATTTTCATCAGAAAGTAGCCATTCTGGGATGTGAAAAAAATCCACTATGCACTGATAGGGTTTGCACTGTTGGCCAGTGGGACACTAGATATAGCCAAGTTAACTAGAGGCCCAAGTGGGCCAGAATCGCTCACCTCGCTGAGGCTGATATATTACATTGTGCCTTGGTGGCCATTTTGTCTATCAAAACACATTTGCTTGTTATCTTGATGCTTCTCATTAAATTTCTGAACAGCTTAGTCTGAATTAGGATTCAGGAAGAGGTGATGTTGATGCAGAGTTGAAGTGTATAGTTTGGCAGGCCAAAGCTATCGTTTGCACCTGCCTTTGGCATATTCTGTTATCAGTAGTAACCAAGTCAACAAATCATGTGAATACAAATGTTGCACAAACAAAGCTATGGTGTATAAACTGTATATGGCTGCTTTCAAAAAAGCCACAATACCTAATCTTCTTGTGAACTCAGCGAGTTTGACATATACAGTACTGACAACACCTGAGCTGCCCCTCCCTGTAAACTTAAATGCAATTACTGTACAGATGCTTTTATGAATTTCGAGATGGCCACCATCTGGGATATCATAATGCAACAATTTTAGCAATTCTGAATCTCCATGTTACCCTGACGCCTCCCATCAAGTTTCAGCACAAATTCGACCTTTGGTTCGGAAGGATATGTCATTTGAAGAATTTCAAGATGGCCACCATGGATATCTGAACAGAACCATTTCATACATGTACCTGTGATAATTGTTTTAACTGTATGAGGGAGAGGGAGATGTAAAGAATATATAGGGAAATTCTCAGTTCAAATGATGGATACTCCAAAATTTTACTAACATGTAGAATAAATTTGGCAAAAATGAGCATTAAAATGAGGGAGTCTCCTTCCTGATGAGGGAGATATCACAGGTATGCCATTTTAGCAAATCTGAATCTCCATGTCACTCCAATGCCTCCGATCAAGTTTCATCTCACTTCGACCTTTGGTTCAGGAGATGTCATTTGAAGAATTTCAAGAAATCTGAATCTACATGTCACCCTGATGCCTCCCATCAAGTTTCAGCTCTATTTGACCTTTGGTTCGGGAGGAGATGTCAGCTGAAGAATTATCGGAATGGAACCACTTTAAAAATCTGAATCTCCATGACACCCCGATGCCTCCCATCAAGTTTCAGCTAAATTCGACCTTTGGTTTGAGATGAGATGTCATTTGAAGAATTTCAAGAAGGCCGCCGTGGTGACCATCTTGGAAATCGAACTGATCCAATTTAGCAAATCTGAATCTCCATGCCTCCATGTCTTTGGATACCACCTTTGGGAAGAACCAAAAGTGGACCCTCAAGGCAGGGAGGATAAATCAAGATTCGTTTTGTTCTGGAAACATTTAAAGTCAATTCATTAACGTCTCGTACGCTGACGAAACGTTTCTTCTCTTGCGATCTGACAGGCACTGTTCTCAAAGTCGTCGATCAGTTCACAATTCGGCGTTTTGATTGACTGGATTTGTGTTATTCCCATGCCTAACTCATCGCCACTTGCCTACACATTTTGCCGTTATCTATCTGCTTTAAAACATTAATTCTTTCTTTTCCGCTTCAGTGTTCCAGCCATTTTTAAAACATATGATTGATCCCTTTGTTCGCAGTAGATTGATTTCAGACTGGTTCACAATATTTTAACCGAAAGTAACACTGTCCAATTATCTGATAGGTAAACCAATTGCAAAAATACACCATTCAATCATTAGATTCAGGAATTTCGGTTTCCAATGACAACAGATAATTATTTGGAGATACTGATTGGTATTTGTTCACCAGTGGATCTTCCAGTGTCATAGTAAACTTATTTGGTCGCACATGGCAGAGAAATTTTACAATTTGGACAATTTTTAAGCCGTCGTTGGTCGCGTTGGGCAGCTGGGTGCTCTGGACAGGTAATTTAACATTGAAAATTGCTCAGGAGGATTGTAGGACTGTCGTTCAAGATAAGTGGTAGCTCCCACAGGATCAACTGTACAGGAATTATAATCCAAAATGCTCAGTACTTACATGTAGCTAACCTAGACCATTCACACAATGTTGGAAGAGCAGCTATCGGAGGGTAGAACATCAGGTGTGAACTTGGATCAACAGGCATTTTGCATCAGCCTATAGGAGACGCAATATTAGGAGTGGTGGTTCAGTGACCGGAAAAATAATGACTGACAAGGCTTACTGTACGCTCGCTTTCACATGGCAACTGGTAAACAAACTGTGTAAATTGTTAACAATAACGTATTAATTTGCTGATTGGTGTCACAAAGAGTTTAATAGTGATAGGCCATCAACAGATAAATGGTAATCCAAAGAAACCGCAAAGACAATATTAATGACAAATGACCAATGTCAAATTTTTCATGACTGTAAAATCATATTCTTTTTTTCAAATTCACTATACGTGTTTTGAGATTAATACTGGTTACTTCTATTTTACTGGTTAACCCTTCTCTTGCTAAATATTCATTGTAGCCACACCCATCTCTGACTTAGAACCAATCAGATTACTTGATGTAATAAATTCCTACAAATTCATAAACTGAATGTCAAACAGTGTAGATCCTGATCAGATGGCTTCTTCAGAAGCCATCTGATCTGGATCTTCACTGTTTCCAAAGATATGGGTTGTCTTGAACAGCATGATAAGAGTTAAAGAATTTCTGCAATTCCACCAATTCCGAGGATAACAATTTGAACAACCAAATAAAATAAAACTTCGCAGCCAGGGACCACGTAAAACACTGTCTCACAGTGAAATCCCACAATAGAGAATGTATAACAAATAATTAATGTGGTATGATGCTCTGTTTATTTGTCTTTTTCTTTAATTTTTGAAAGTTGATTTTTAAAATCAAGTTTCTATGCCATTACATTTCTACTTCCGGTACTGGACCATGTTATTCCACTTCCGCTGTTCGTTCGCTGCATAAAATAGTCCAAATGAACTCTTGAAAATTAATTTTGCAGGCATGGAACGTCTTTCAAAATAATTCATATTTCGAGACTTTAAGGGGCTCTTACACTGTCACGATTTTGGCCACGACTCACCACGATTTTTTAAATCGTGGTAAATCGTGACCAACGTCGTAGAGAAGTCGGCAGAGATCTTGAGGAATCGTGGTTGATCGTGATAGTTCGGGAGTGACCACGACTGTTTTGGACATGTTCAAAACACTCGTGACGAGTCGGCATCATTTTCCAAATCGTAGAGCGGTCGTAGAGAAATCGTAGCTCAGTCGTGAGCCGTCGTCGTGGTAATCGTGGCCAATCGTGAAGAATCGTGACTGAATTCTACCACGATTGTGCTACGACGAGACAAGATCATCTACGATGCCTCTACGATTCCGTTGCGACTACCGTACGATCTACTACGATATCATGACGACTGCTCACGACAATGCAAGATTCACCAGGAATGCACTACGATTGATGACGACGCTAGCACGATTTATCCCGATGCTACGTCGAACGCACTACTTTCTCCACGTAACTTTGTACATATAATTACCCAAGCAACTATGGTCAACTGTCACCTGTCCCTCCTGTTCCTCTGCACCTCCAGTTGTTCAGCCATTGCAATGTCATTTTCGATCATGTCTTGTTCGAGCTGAACTAAATTTTGAAGATACAGAAACCTTTGACCTGGCTGCAAAAACATTTTCGTCAGATGCTCTCTACAGAAATGGTTGAAACTGAATGACACTGTGCATTTGATGAACACTTTTATATACCCAGATCGTTATAAATCTTGGCGAATCGGGAGAAGTCTTGGTTAATCATGAGTAAATCGTATCGAATCCTCCATGATCGTACCGAGTCTTTGATCATCGTGCCTTGGTCGTAGAGCAGTCTTGCAGGGATCGTGAGAAATCGTGTATGATCGTCTGATATCTTGAAGCAATCGTGGTGCAGTCGTAGAAGAATCCTAGCGGATCGTAAGACATCGTGGTCGATCGTAGAGGATCGTTGTAAATCGGCTCCATTATCGTACAGCAATCGTAATTGTTCGTAGAAGTGTCGTAGCAATGTCGTGAGTATTCGTAGGGTAGTGATATCGGAACCGTGTATGCCCCGATTTGCCACGATTTTCATGGTCCCAATTGGTCGTGGACAGTCGTGGACAATCGTGGTCAGAGTCGTGACAGTGTAAGAGCCCCTTTATACGGATTGAATATAAATTGGCACAGAACAATACTCTGGGACTATTTTCCTACGCGTTTATGTAACTGGTTTGAGAATTTACTCTTTCATCCCTGAGTTTCTGAACACGAGGCTTCTCGCTTTAAATATATTCTAAAAGAAAGGGATTTCTGAGTAGTCCATTGACATGATGGCAAACAGTGTTAATGTAGATTCTGGCGGGACATGCTAGCTACGTGCCGTCTTATCAGGATCTGCAAGGTTTGCTTTAGATACAGTGTATTTCTGCCTCGGCGTCTGCACCGGTCTACAGGGTTAAAAGGGTAAGCTTGCTTCTCTGTGACTATACAACCCTTTACTGACCGACATCGAACACAGTTATTTACCTGCTTTCGAGAGCTCTTATTACAAAATATGTGTCGTTTAAGGCTTTAAGCTGTGAGTTTTAAATCAAGTTCTGTACTTTAAGCAAATAGTGAAGACACCGATCAGACGCTACATTCTGTGGCCTCTGATCCATCTTAACTGTTTCCGAATGCCAAAGTATTGAAACAATGAGCATTTATGGGTTAATGGTTCCGCACAGGTTGGAATAAACGTATTTTAGTTCGCCTTGGGTAGTCCAAGTTCGCTAAAGGTGGCGTCTGATCAGGGATATAATGTCTAAATGAAATGGTTTAAAAATGATCTTTTTTTCCGTAAGTTATTCTCCCCACACCAGAAGGAACATAGCTCCGAGCGGCTGCACAACATATGTGCATCTTCGTATCAACGCGACATTGCGAAGATGTCATGTACCCGCTAGAACTTCTCTGTAAGATTATTAGCAGATGAGACAAGCACAGAATGTACAAGCCTCCGTGGTGTAGTGGTTTCGCTACTCGCCTTTGTAAACCAGGGGTCGCAGGATCGATCCCGGGCTTCTCCAGACTTTCGGATGAGTCTTTAAACTGAGGTCCCGTCTCGGTATGACCTTAGCTGTTGGTGGAACGTAAAACTCAAACACTCACTCACTGAGCTAATCTATAAATTTATTTATTTTTGGTTTTGGTTTTACGGCCCTTTCAAGATTATTTCACTCATATCGAGCAGATCGTTAATCAAAGGTGGGTGAAAACCGGAGTACCCGGAGAAAAACCACCTGACCTTCCGTTGCAGAACTTGGCGTCTCACATGTGACCCGAGCGAGGCTCGAACCACAGCGGTGAGAGACCTAATGATCAAGAGTCAGCGCTCTTAACCACTAGGCCACGGAGGCCCGTTCTATAAATTAATGGTTTTGCCATGAAGAAATTGGCAGACACGTTTATATTTCATCCTTTCTTCCTTTTTTCATGGGTTTGGTTGGATAAGGCGATGTGTACCGGGTATCTTGTATCATTGGGGATGTCCAGCTGATATTGACTTCCATTTGGGCAAGGCCTGTTGACCTTGCAGCAGGCAACGGTAGATGGGGTGGGGGAGGGGTGGGGGTGGGGGTTGTTGTTGTTTCTTCTTTTTCTACACTTCCATTCAAACTCTAAACAATCGATGAACCATTTTTTTTTCGTCAAATTTTTTTAACCCTCTGGGACCTTGTTAACAAAATATCTAGATAACTGCTTGATCTACGACTGACATTGTTATCATAATAATTATTCCTCATAAATCAACTTTCCTCAGTACTTTCAGTACTTTGATTACCCATTGTATGCAGGAAACCCCTAAAGGGGTATCTTGGCAAACAGTGCAGGCCCAGATCAGATGCCGCAAAATGCGGTGTCTGATCAGGGCCTGCACTATTTGCTAACTGAACTTTCTGTCAAAAACAGAATAAAAAATGAAAAATAGACCTGACACCCCTTATATGACAAATAGACTTGTCCAAAAATAGCAATGGAAGAGTCCACTAGCATACAATGGGTTAAAGATTTTTTCTTATAAACAACTAATATACTATAATACAAACACTTGGAGTTTGAAACCTGCGGTACACCACAATACATAGAAACCTCCGTGGTGTAGTGGTTACGCTTCTCGCCTTGTAAACCAGGGATCGCAGGACCGATCCCGGGCTTCTCCAGACTTTTGGATGAGTCTTTAAACCGAGGTCCTGTCTCCGTATCACCTTAGCTGTTGGCGGGACGTAAAACTCACTCACACCACAGTACATGGCAGTGTTCCGAATAATCGGCGGAGCATCTGACAAGTCCGTAATATACCGACTTGGTCCGGGAAATATCACAGCTACGCAGAACCGTTTGTCCGGTGCAATTTTCTGGGCAAATCGTGATGTTTCGGCCGAAAATACTGAGTTGAATCTACTATCGGAAAATTGACCAATAAAAAAATTTGTTGTAAAATCAACATTTGGCTGGTTTCTGAAGTGCTGTAGCAGGGGCTGACAAATCCATTGCCCGGCTGCCCGGGACAAGTCCGAAATCACGCCAGGCAGGTGCACTTTGGCCTTATGATGCCCGGTCGGGCAAGTGCAACAAAATTGTCTGAAACTGTCAGTCTTTTGAGTCCTTAAATACGGTAAAACTAGACCAGTAAGTAAATCACAATAATTGCTGCACTGTCCCGCTTTGTCTCTTAGACAAACCATCTGTGTATCTATAACGATTCAATTATGACCTGTCATATAATTGCCAATTAAACACGATTGCCCTACCGAATTCAGACGTAGTCGTAAGGTTTAATTTGGACATGAAAATAGTAAGCCTAAGGGTAGGCAAGTTTGAGACCCTGATGAGACGCCGCATTTTGCAGCGTCTCATCTGGGTCTACACTGTTTGCTCAGGCCTTTCTGTTCAAATACATATGGTAAACTACATAAAAATAGTAGTTGTCATGCTCAGACAGAAAGCCAGACAGGTAAAACTATAACCAAATCTTAGTGATTAGTAGTACTGATTACTAATCGATTATCGATCACAATGGCAGAACTGATAATCGATTATCTTTTCAGCTCCGATTAGCCAGCCTACTTTAGTTCAAAACACTATCGGCGATAGTCATCAATGTTTAACTTCACCATCGATGCAGTACTATCAACCCAGTGCCTATCGCAATGCATCGATGGTCAGATGCATCGTTACACTCCTAGTGTAGACCCGCTCAAAGATGGAATCTCAGTGTGTAATGGGCAGTAAAATTCTTCCTGTTTTCAGTTTCTAGGTGTTGCTAATTTAATGAAATTATGAACAGTTATATTTATGCGCCTTGTCGCGGAGAAGGGTCTGAAACTGAGCTTTGTTCTGTAAATGGTGTATCACCCGGGAGCGCAAAGGCGCAGTCTGTTCAATTGCCTCTTGCCTGTGACGATGTGAGGAATACGAATTCTGTGGGTATTGTGCTCAGTTTTAGTGAGCATGAAATTGATTTCAATAGCTCAGTTAGGGAGTGTACAGTATACAAAAAGGGTGACCCATCAAATCCTGGAAACTACAGAGGAATTAACTCTTATCATGCTGTTCACGACAACCCCTATCTTTGGAAACAGTGCAGATTCAGATCAGAAGAAGCCATCTGATCAGGATCTACTCTGTTTGGCATTCATTTTTATGAATTTGTAGCAATAAATTACATCAAGTAATTTGGTTGATAGACAGAATTCAAATGGGTGTGGCTTAAATGAATATTCAGCAAGATAAGGGTTAAATGTCATTCCAGTGCTCTTGAAGATTCTGGAGCATATCCTGAATGTTAGACACAACAGAACTGAAGACAATTCACAAACACTTTTTGAAGAAGACAATTCACCAACATATTTGTTAAAATATAATCGACCTGTGACTGATAATTATGGTAATCAAAAGTAATTAAATCATATCATGCTGTTCAGGACAACCAATATCTTTGGAAACAGTGTAGATCCAGATCAGATGGCTTCTGAAGAAGCCATCTAATCAGGATCTACACTGTTTGACATTCAATTTATGAATTTGTAGGAATAAATTACATCAAGTAATCTGATTGGTTCAAAGTCAGTAATGGGTGTGGCTGATCAAAATATTCAGCAAGAGAAGGGTTAAAGGTAATTATATGGATATGCGGTGTATTGTGTTTGACTGACCATATCTGTGAATGACCAAACCTTGAACTGTCTGAGAATGGATCATTATGCTACATACATGTATGTAAGAAGGGGGAAATGTTCAAGTCATGATGTGTTCTGCACCATGTAGGATGCAGCTGCTGACAGATGCACGCTCATCGTACAACTGGAATTGGAATTAGGTTGCCTCCATGAACTGATGTCACTTTGGTTTGTCTGAAGGTGAGCTATTTCAAAGACTCAATGAGGCTAACCTGTAGCTTTTCGGATGTTTATTTATGGCACTGCAATATTCATGACTCAATCATTGAAATCGTGGGATAAATTAGAACTGTCAAGAGGATCTGACAATAGTCCAGCTATAACGCTAACCAAAAAGAAATATACAAGAAAACAAATGTTTTCAGCTTTCAGCCTCTAATAAAAGGTGACAATATACACTTTAACCCTTTCCCGTTTTTTACGTGTCTGCACCCCCCCCCCCCCCCCCTTTTAAGCCCCAGAAGCACTAATATCTGCATTTCCTACCCCTGGATAGTGTTATTTGCTTTACGATTTGTTGGCTTAAAAGGTGACCTGTTTTTTCGCCTGTCTCCCCACTAAATATATTCTGGGGGGTTTGGGGGGGGGGGGGGGGCAATTTTTGGTGTATGGCCCAACCGGCCGCTAAAATTGATATCTGAGGGTGTATGGGGTCAAAAATGCCTCAAAACTGATGCTGATAAAACATGCTGCAAACAGTGAAAATGGCCAGTGCCAAACACCTTAATTGTTGCCTTGACAGCTGTGTGAAGATTAAGATTTGGTCAAAAATTCATGTGAAATCACACTTTTTGCCAACTTTGAGATGCCCCCTCATTACCATGACAACAATGATCAAGTCAATTGAAAGGCTACTGCCCAATGAACATTCATACTGAGTTTGGTGTAAAACAGACCATCCATTATGAAACAATGGCTAGCTGAAGTTACTGTCAGGTGCAACACTGTGATAATCAGCATACAGGTAATTCACAAAATCCCTGAGTGGGAAAGGGTTAATAAATATCGCAAATATTGCAAAGAGTTCTATATAAAGTGACACAAATTATTATGACATCTCGCCTCATTGTGCTTTACACTTGTGTGAAGTTTCATGAAAATATCTCAAACTGTTTTTGAGTTATCATGAATAACGGAATTCCGGAAACACAGAAGGGCAAGGCAAATCCAATACAGCCCCCACTTTTTCAAAGCGGGGCTATAAAGAGGCTCAAGCCTTGAACAAGGGGCACTCAATCACACCCCTAAAATAAAATGTGAAAATTTATTTACATCAGTCATCCTTTGCAGTTGAAAATGGTCTCTGTGTATAAGCAGCAATTAATTAGTCTCTTGTCATAAATATGCAAAAAAAAAATCATAATGTAGGGGTCCATAGAAACACCAAAACGCACCTGTATTTATCGTAACCCACTCATTATTGCCAAATTGGAATATGATGTTTTGATAACTTTGAACTTTGACACTCAGGGTCCAGTTGTTCATAGCATCTTTTGCCTAACGAGCTCATTAATGGTCAAATTGTTATCTATTTTAGCAAGTTTAACACCTAAAATTTTGTTATTTTTGCTGAAACTAGAAATGCGTCCCCGCCCGAAAATATGTCTATGTTCGTATTCATCCATAGAAAGTTATTGACAGTGTTTAAGTTTTGGAACCTTTTTATGCCATTTGACCTCCAAGTATGACCTTGGAGGTACAGATCTGGGTTTGCACGTGACACATTGTCCCATGATGGTTAACATTTCTTCAAAATAATTTCAAAATCCATCCAAAAATAAGTAAGTTATTGGCTGCGTTTAAGTTTCGGACCCTTTTTTGACCTTTGACCTCCAAGTATGACCTTGAAGGTACGGACCTGGATTTTGCATGTGACACATCGACTCATGATGCTTAACATTTCTACAAAGTAATTTCAAAATCCATCCAGAAATAAGAAAGTTATTGACTGCGTTTAAGTTTCGGACCCTTTTTTTTTACCTTTGACCTCTAAGTATGACCTTGACCTTGGAGGTATGGACCTGGGTTTTGAATGTGACACATTGACTCATGATGGTTAACATTTCTACAAAGTAATTTCAAAATCCATTAAGAAATAAGAAATTTATTGACTGCGTTTAAGTTTCGGACCCTCTTTTTGACCTTTGACCTCCAAGTATGACCTTGACCTTGGAGGTATGGACCTGGGTTTTGCATGTGACACGTCGTCTCATGATGGTTAACATTTCTGCCAAGTAATTTTAAAATCCATCAAGAAATAAGGAAGTTATTGACTGCGTTTAAGTTTAGGACGCACGGATGGACGGACAGGGGCAACGCTATATGCCCTTTCCACCATTCTTCGAATGGCCATGGCATAAAAATGTGAGCAGCTTTTGCGGATGCAAAAGCTGCTCACATTCTTTCAGCAATTTTTTTTAGCATATTTAGTGATCAAAGATTTAACGAGTTGTTGACTAACAATGTCTTTAGTTTTGACTTACTGGCCCCAGATGTTCATTATGATGAAACATCAACGGATTAACAGTAGTCGATAAAATATCACATTTAGTTAAACCAGGGTTACGGCGAAGACAATATAATTGACGAAGTACCACTTTCATGTATTTTCGCGACTACACGATCGTACTATTTATCGCTCAGTGACGTCCAAGTGTGTTTTGATGTTTATTGGTGACAAAAATGTCTGTAATTCTTCAAAATGCAATCATTTTAACAATTACAGGAAGTCAGACTTAGTTAGGCTGCTTCCCCTACGTATTTGTTTACACCAGTTAAAAATTATGAGCTAGTGTCACGTACATGTACGTCCGAATTTAAAAGCACAAACATGGCTGTATAAAATGCTACTTTTCTGATCTGAGTTTACATTATATCTACTGTTATCCTAATACAACATGATTTTTATGATGTGGCATTATTTGGCTAGAAGTGTGAGAATAAATCGGAGCAACTGCATGTGTTTTTTTGGGGAGTGGGGAGGTGGGGGGATACTGGGGTATAAATTATTTTCCTAATATCTCTACAAAACGTGAGTGATTCTATTTGATTAGTTTGATTTGAGGGTTAACGCCCCCGTCAACACTGTAAAGGTGATTTTGGAGACGTTTTGTTTGTTTGATTTGAGGTTTAAAGTCCCCGTCAACACTGTAAAGGTCATTTTGGAGACGTTGCTTCCAATTTTGTGTGACTTTTACCCAACATCGAGATAAAATGACATCTCAAGCCCTGTCGCCCAATGAAACCAATAGGGTTTATTAGCATGGACGGTCCGCCTCGCACCGCGGTTCCTCAGACTTGCCTACCCACTGAGACAGAAAATAGTAAGATCTCATAAAAAAATTGTACGATTCAAATTATATTCGTAAGGGTTTTAAGGTATCAGATGCTAGGTCAACATAAGCCCATTGCCACTCTTTTTTTTTGTTTGACTGCAGTGAATTAGCCGATTCAGCTTTTCTTTCCCCACCCCACCCCCCCCCCCCATGTTTTTTTCCGTATCAGAGGCACCCATCTTGCCGATCATACCGAAACGAATTTGTTAAATGAACTGCGATTGAATTACTTCTCTACCATTGGCCAATGAAATTTAATTTAATTTTGCAACGAGAGTAAGCCAGGAACGACAACTATTGTCTTCTTCCAGTATAAACGCGTGCTTACCCGAACAGAACCGGAATAATCGTGCCGATTTACTGATTTTGCTTACATACACCGAAAATTGTACAGAATTCGGCCCGCGTAGTGAGGTCGCAATTTTGACATGAAAATAGTGAGCCTTACAACAAAATCATAAGGGTAGGCAAGTCTGGGTTCCTGGACAGGTTTAGATCCTCTGAGCGGTTTACCAGTACTAGTGTGCGGGCCGGATTCAGCTCTGCGTGGAAGCATCATGCAGCCCATATATTTCTTCAAGCCCCTATGGGTGCCACGCTTGAACGTTGAACTCTCAAAGGTTGTTAATAAACTACAATTTGTGTGATCAGAAAACATTTAATGCCTAATAGGGGTAAACCGTTATACAATGAAAAAAAAAAACAAACTATAAATAAATAAATTTATATGTGAAAAAATAGAGAGTTAAAATACTATTTTTTTCATAAAGCACGGGTTTTCATCCTCACCATTAATCGTTGCCCACTGACACTGTTAACTTAATGAACCAACCGACCAATTTAAAACAAAACTGATTAAGGTGCTAAAAAGATACTAAATGTCGTTTAACTTTGCAGAGAGCATGTGTTTTCACACCTCATCATTAATCACATTAACTGCGTGATTAATGAGTCAATTCAGTTAAACCAGTAAACAATGTGATTGATGGTACTGATCAAAACAGGTAATACTTAACATCAATCCTAATTAACATTTCCATTCAAACTACATGTTCTCTCTCTCTCTTCATAAATCTTTAAATACAAAATGACTTGATGAAATGGTTTGGGGCGAAACGACTAGGGTTTGGGGGCAAAATGACTAGATGCCAAAAACAGGGGCAAAACAACTAGGGGGGAACGTCTTGGGGACGAAACATCTTGTTATCCGAACACTCACCTGAGTCCAAGCCCTAAGTATATGTGATTTCAGCCGAAGGCATGGGCAAGGGCCTTAAAGGCTTGAACCCCAATAAGGCAGGACCAGATCTTCCTGCACAGGGGGCCTCCAGTTAATGTCCCGGTCCGAAGGATGGTGCACTTGATGAAATTCATATCTATCTATCTTCTGATACTGGGTTGGTCACATTTGACCATTACCGCAGGTGTATATCACATACCGGAGGAAAGCCTACAAAGTAATCATGTAATTACGGTAGGGATCATTAACCTGCACAGGGGGCCTACAGTTAACGTCCCGATCTGAAGGCCGGTGCACTTTATGACATTCATCCCTGCAAATGATGCCAATGGAGTGTGTTCAGACCGGTGCGTAAATTTACCGGAAAGGACCAGAAAGGACCTGTTTACCGGAAAGGACCTGTTTGTACCCAGTTTCCTCCCTATTTCATGATATTTTTTTATTGTCTGCACCCTAACTACACTTTTTTCATCGTTAACCACATACTACATATTTTTTTTGGCATAAAAAAAGTTGATTTTTGAAATCAGAGTGCCCAGTGCCTGCCTCAGTCTAATGTGGAACGGATTTGATTGCAGAAGGTCTGTACATATTCTGTATCTATACCTATTTGCTAGTTTGACCATGAAATATTATTTACTGTTTTAATTTAGGCCAAGAAGTGCAGTTGTCAGCTTCTGGCGACAGACTTTACGCTACATAACCACATACGTATACACAGGCCCTGGAAAGGTGTGGATAGGTCAACTGAACTGGTTGACATGACCGTAATATTGTTGAATGGGCTGTTAAACTCTGAGTAATTATTTCAATAACCAGCCATTCCCTTCGTTCCACCCAGTCATGAAAGGGCAGCTTTCAGTTTCTGTCGAAAGAATTTACTATATAACCCAGCACCAGAAAAGTGGATCGCAAGACTGACCGGCCGTGACATGACCTTTACAGTGTTGACTGGGCTTATCGGTACTAATGTATGTTTTAGCCTGAGCTCTGTGTAAGAACTTCATGCAGTCCCAATATTTAATCAAGCCCTGGGGCGGGGGCGCATTTGTGTCATCATTTGTAACATGTTTTCAGTTTTCAATGACCTTAATAATGTTGACTGGGCTAACCAGTTTTCATGTCCTTGTAACTCTGCTCTGCGTTAGAACATCATGCGGTCCTTATACTTCTCCAATTCCCGGTGGGTGGGGGTGCTCTTATTGTGTCAAACTTAAGTCATTTGGATCACGTATTCAGTTTTTTTAAAATGACCTTTAAAGTGTTGACTTGGCTGACCAGTACTCATTTGTGGTTTTGCAGCTCTGCGTCTGCATAATATGCAGTAAATCTATATTATAGAATACGATCAACGAGTCTTTACTCGTCGCACTGGTGTTATTGTAGCTTTTTTTTTTTCATCTTATTGTAGATTTTTTCATGTGCCGGCTCATATGTATTTACATTTATATAACAGTATGCACAATGTAACTTCCTTATTCTTCTTTTCAGGTCTGACCTTGTGCGGGCCTCTCAACATTGAAATACGGCGTGCACGCCGGTTTTTTCCCCTCCAGTCAAGATGTCTAAGAAACGTCCCATCAACGTCAATGTAACGCCAGGGCTTTACATAGACATTGATACGACGTATTCTTATTGGAAATACATTGGCCGGTGAAGATACAAAATCCTGAATTATTTTTATGAAAAAAATGAAGAAAAAGAAAAGAAAACTGACCGCTACTACCCTATTCGTCGAGGAACGGCGTGCGCGCCAGCTTTCTTTTCTACTTTCCTTTTCTTTAATTTAACGACGTCGTAGCAACGTCGATGTAACGTCAGTACATCACGACGTAGCATTGACATTGATACGACATTGCTAAGATTCTATTCCATTCAAAAGAAAAACAGAAACATTAAACATTATTAGGTTATAACAGTAAGAAAAATTAAGGAATAGGAAAAAAGAAAAGAAAATTGACCGCTCCTACCCTAAGCAGGGCTCCTCAACGTCAAGGAACGGCAGGCGCGCCAGCTCTCTCTTCTACTTTCCTTTTCTTTAATTTAACGACGTCGTAGCAACGCCGATGTAACGTCAGTAGATCACGACGTAGCATTGACGTTGATACGACTTTGCTAAGATTCTATTCCATTGAAAAGAAAAACAGAAACATTAAACATTTTTAGGTTATAACAGTAAGAAAAATTAAGAAATAGGAAAAAAGAAAAGAAAATTGACCGCTCCTACCCTAAGCAGGGCTCCTCAACGTGGAGGAACGGCGTGCGCGCCAGATTTCTTTTCTACTTTCCTTTTCTTTAATTTAACGAGCCTGAGCTCTGTGTAAGAACTTCATGCAGTCCCAAAATTAACATGAACTACATTACCTTGGTGTCATCTGACATTACATTGACGTTGCTAAGATGTCGTTAAATTAAAGAAAAGGAAAGTAGAAAAGAAAGCTGGCGCGCACGCCGTTCCTCGACGTTGAGGAGCCCTGCTTAGGGTAGGAGCGGTCAATTTTCTTTTCTTTTTTCCTATTCCTTAATTTTTCTTACTGTTATAACCTAATAATGTTTAATGTTTCTGTTTTTCTTTTGAATGGAATAGAATCTTAGCAATGTCGTATCAATGTCAATGCTACGTCGTGATGTACTGACGTTACATCCACGTTGCTAAGACGTCGTTAAATTAAAGAAAAGGAAAGTAGAAAAGAAAGCTGGCGCGCACGCCGTTCCTCGACGAATAGGGTAGTAGCGGTCAGTTTTCTTTTCTTTTTCTTCATTTTTTTCATAAAAATAATTCAGGATTTTGTATCTTCACCGGCCAATGTATTTCCAATAAGAATACGTCGTATCAATGTCTATGTAAAGCCCTGGCGTTACATTGACGTTGATGGGACGTTTCTTAGACGTCTTGAATGGAGGGGAAAAAACCGGCGTGCACGCCGTATTTCAATGTTGAGAGGCCCGCACAAGGTCAGACCTGAAAAGAAGAATAAGGAAGTTACATTGTGCATACTGTTATATACATGTAAATACATATGAGCCGGCACATGAAAAAATCTACAATAAGATAAAAAAAAAAAAGCTACAATAACACCAGTGCGACGAGTAAAGACTCGTTGATCGTATTCTATAATATAGATTTACTGCATATTATGCAGACGCAGAGCTGCAAAACCACAAATGAGTACTGGTCAGCCAAGTCAACACTTTAAAGGTCATTTTAAAAAAACTGAATATGTGATCCAAATGACTTAAGTTTGACACAATAAGAGCACCCCCACCCACCGGGAATTGGAGAAGTATAAGGACCGCATGATGTTCTAACGCAGAGCAGAGTTACAAGGACATGAAAACTGGTTAGCCCAGTCAACATTATTAAGGTCATTGAAAACTGAAAACATGTTACAAATGATGACACAAATGCGCCCCCGCCCCAGGGCTTGATTAAATATTGGGACTGCATGAAGTTCTTACACAGAGCTCAGGCTAAAACATACATTAGTACCGATAAGCCCAGTCAACACTGTAAAGGTCATGTCACGGCCGGTCAGTCTTGCGATCCACTTTTCTGGTGCTGGGTTATATAGTAAATTCTTTCGACAGAAACTGAAAGCTGCCCTTTCATGACTGGGTGGAACGAAGGGAATGGCTGGTTATTGAAATAATTACTCAGAGTTTAACAGCCCATTCAACAATATTACGGTCATGTCAACCAGTTCAGTTGACCTATCCACACCTTTCCAGGGCCTGTGTATACGTATGTGGTTATGTAGCGTAAAGTCTGTCGCCAGAAGCTGACAACTGCACTTCTTGGCCTAAATTAAAACAGTAAATAATATTTCATGGTCAAACTAGCAAATAGGTATAGATACAGAATATGTACAGACCTTCTGCAATCAAATCCGTTCCACATTAGACTGAGGCAGGCACTGGGCACTCTGATTTCAAAAATCAACTTTTTATGCAAAAAAAAAATATGTAGTATGTGGTTAACGATGAAAGCAGTGTAGTTAGGGTGCATACAATAAAATTTATCATGAAATAGGGAGGAAACTGGGTAGAAACAGGTCCTTTCCGGTAATCAGGTCCTTTCCGGTAAATTTACGCACCCTGTTCAGACACCGAAATTTGATCGCCGGTGCTGGGGAATGAACCCGGGACCTCTAGCATCAAGTGCACTAACCACTGAACTATCACGCTCCATCTCTGCAAATGATGCCAATTGAGCGTGTTCGGACACCAAAATTTTATCACCGCTGCCGGGGATTGAACCCGGGACCTCTAGCATCAGAGGCAAGTGCACTAACCACTGAGCTTTCATGCTCTATTAATTACATAGTTACTGTGTGGGCTTTCAACCCTGCAACCTGGAGTGTATGTAACGTGCACCTAAGAGAAATGGTCAAATGTGGGCCCAAATGTGACCGATCGCAGTATAAGTAGAAAGAATGAAAGGATTGCCGGATGAGGGTGATTCACCGGTTGATGAAGTTGCGCAAACTGACAAAAACAAACCGACCTGTGGATATCGTATCCACTAAATCATATTTAGATGCGATCTTCGGGTACTCTCTCAATTTCCTCCCAGAGAGTTGAATTTCTCCTGTATGCTGCGCATCTTCAAACACTCGTTCTATCGGTTTTGAGAGAGCTGTAGGACTTTGAGTGCCAGCTCCGTGATAAGTTGTCGCCATTTTCTGGCAGCATTTCGCTAATAATGCGCATGTGCAAACAGGTACCCGGTCAAGTTGATTTCCGCATTTCACTGGTTTCTGGCTTGAAGTTTAAGAAATATTGCACAAGTTATTTCCCTTTGCGTGTGGCTCACCTGCGAAACCATCCTTAACCCTTCTCTTGCTGAATATTCAGTTTAGCCACACCCATTTCTGACTTTGAACCAATCAGATTACTTGATGTAATTTATTCCTACAAATTCATAAATTGAATGTCAAACAGTGTAGATCCTGTTCAGAAGCCACCTGATCTGGATCTACACTGTTTCCATAGATAGGGGTTCTCGTGAACAGCATGCTAAGAGATAACAATAAGTCAGCGGAAGGAGTAGTCCAGAGAAGCGGCCAAACGACAGAGACAGCAGAGGCATTTACTATGAACTTAGGCACAGCCTAGATGCGGAAATGAGCATTGTAATCATTGTAATGAAATAAAGGCACAGTCTTTTGGGCGAACACACTTATTTAGACATGAACATAGAATATTTATTTTTAGTTAAATATAGGGCCTATCAAAGGCCCAGTAGGGCTTTTATTTCGACAAACAGTTGTAAATAAACAAAACGATATATATCACAGTGCATGCAATAAAAAATTTAAACATACTTTATACAAGTAATGTCACTGTAGACACTGTAGAAATCACCATTCGTTGGCGTTTCAGACCCTTACTGCAAGAACTGACATTTATAAAGAGTCGTTCTTCCCCAGAACCATTAGAGATTGGAATGCCCTTCCCGATTCGATTATTTCGACAGCTGAAAGTGCTGATGATTGTGTAGCTAAATTGCACGACCCGCAGAAAAAGCGACCGACTGAAGTCGGTTGATTTCTAAGAGTGCCCTAAAATCACCGTGTCATTCTGTCAGTCTGTCTGTCCGTCCGTAACCCGTTTGTGAAAATTGGTGATAGTGACTTAACCGCTTGGAATATTTAAACAATTTTTGGCATACTGATAGATATCAATGAGATCTAACCAATGAACTTGCGAAATATTACATTCCATTTAGTATAGCCTCGCCGAGGCGAAAAATGTGAAAATTTTCGAACTGCTTCTCCTCAGAAACCGTTGGGCCGATTGAAGTCAAATTTCATATGGAGCCTCTATGGGATGGGGAAACCAAACTTTGCTCATGGGGTCCAGGTCACATGACCAAAATGGCCGCCAAGCCATATATGGTAAAAACCCCTTCAAAATAGTCTTTTCCAGAACCACTGCGCAGATTTCCACGAAACTTGATAAATAGCATCTGGGACTTAGGCCCATCATAAATTGCTAAAATGGTGACCCTGGGTTGACCTTGACCTTCTTTGTGCCTAGGTCAAACTTTGACACAGGTGCTTTTGTATGGGAAAAGTGAGAATGCATTTTATCATGCAAACGATTCAGAATACAGTACTAAAGTATAAGATATATTTTTGCTCCTTACGATAAGGCGCATTTATTGGGGGAACCGTTTTAGGTCCAGGGCACATGACCAAAATGGCCGCCATACCCATATATGGTAACACTCATAAAGCTAAAAGCATCCGGCAGGTCGTGCACTTCAGCTGAAGCACTGGTTTACCTCTTTGGTTAGAGCGAGGGACTAACTTCCCACATCACAGGTCCTGGTGTATGGATGTCATTTGACGTGTCACCAGTAACAATTCTGATTCTGAGTTACTGAATATTTTACAATAAATACATGTCACAATTAAGATAGACATACTTTGTTCTTTGTCTTTGTCGTAGGTATAAACCTCCACTAGTTGGAACTCCGCTCCATACCGGAACATAGATAAAAGTTCAGATAAATGATATAATTGGTAAAAGTTTGTAAAACCACAGGCACAAGTAAAACTGGCTAAAACTTGATAAAAAGTCTATGTACAGTAGCCGGATTGATGCAGGCAGCCATTATCTCCTCTGGTTTTCTAACTGTAGTTTTCGAGAAGCCTCCGTGGTCGAGTGGTTACGCTACTCGCCTTGTAAAAACCAGGGGTCGCAGGTTCGATCCTGGGCTTCTCCAGACTTTCGGATGAGTCTTTAAACCGAGGTCCCGTCTCCGTATGACCTTAGCTGTTGGTGGGACGTAAAACTCCAACACTCACTCACTCACTCACTGTAGTTTTCGGTTATGTATTTTATAGAAAAAGTCTCTGGATAACTTCTCTATGCTATCAACACTGCTTTTCAACTATGGGAATGTTCTAAACACTGACTCAGCACAAACTAATATCTTTAAAATGAAAACTAATAATAATAATAATAATAATAATAATAAAAAAAACATAAAAAAATTGAATGCAATTAAATTAAATGAATCGTATGAAGTTTAAAATGGGCTAGGTCCGGTTTAAGTTGAGATTTTGTCCGAAAGCGAAACAATAAGAGCTCAGCTGGGGAGTCATCACAAAAGCACGCCTATACAATCCCGACCCCCCCCCCCCCTCCCTAGACCCCACTCCCACAAAGTAGAAAATGGGACGCCAGGGGTATATATATTACTCCTACATGGGGGCTGTAAAAATTATAATGATAATATAATAATGACCAAAACATCAACTGGTAAACTTTTTTTTTATTTTACGGCCCTTTCAAGATTATTTCACTCATATCGAGCCGATCGTTAATCAGAGGTGGGCGAAAACCGGAGTACCCGGAGAAAAACCACCCGACCTTCCGTTGCAGAATTTGGCGTCTCACATTATTGAAGTCTTAGTATGTTCAATGGCTGTTAAAATTACCCTTCTTACTTATACTTATGTTATTTTTCATTCATTATTTGATGAAAAATCTGATTTGAAGGGAAGGAACAAAGAAAATGATTCATTACCTAACACACCCGTGCGACATAGAGCATTTTTTCACAGCTCCAAAATGGCTACTTTTCTGAGGAAAATCATTGATATTTTTCTTAATTATAATTAAAACATAGGTTGTGGGTGCTCGTTAGAACCGCCTCAATGAGGCGGTTCTAACGAGTACCCACAACCTATGTCTTGGAGCAAAAATAAGAAAAATAATGTATACCCCTTAAACCCCAGTTTTCTCTATATAAAGTGGGGTTTAGGGGGTGTTCATTTCACGGACTTGTTCACGTGATGGTACACAGTCACACAGGACCTGGTCAGCCCCACCTGTAATTTTACTGGCCGTTCGAAGTGGGTCTTTTATTGTGGTTCATGCCTGTTTTATGTTGGTAGTTCTGATTCTTTTTCTCATTATGTATGTTGTTATGTTGGTGTTCTGATTTTTTTCCCTTTCAGTTGTTCTTTTTCAGTTACTTTTATCCTTCCCCGCATTATGTATACTGTTCCTTTATAGTCTGAGTGGTAAGGCTGACACGATTAATCGCATAATCGATAAATCGATCGATAAAGTCCACAAAAATGATTATCATTTCTGATTTGCTTTTAATCGATTACTTGATAGGTACAATTTACTACCCAAAGTTATGCCTAAAATAGCTGGATGAGTGGCACACAGTGCAGACCCTGATGAGACGCCGCATGATGCGGCATCTCATCTGGGTCTTCACTGTTTGCTCAGGCCTGTCTGTTCAAATATGCATATGGTAAAGTGCAACATATGGTAAGAGTCATGCTCAGACAGAAAGTCAGACAGGTAAAATAATGACAAAAACCTTAGTGATTACTAATCGATTATCGATTGCAATGACATGACTGATAATCGATTATCTTTTCAGCTCCGATTAGCCAGCCTTACTGAGTGGCCACCTGTTTGAGAAAGAGCTGCTGACTCGGTTTTCGTATACTCTCGTAATTCCATGCATCGAAGTTTTCCCTATTGATATTATGGGGAGGATTTGGGGTCGGACTGTATCAGTTCCAGATCGTTTCCCTTTTCAATTTCCCCCTTTTCATCGGTCGCCCAACTATATAGTGTATCTTACATGAGCGCTCATGTATTACTGAATTTATTAAACGAGTTGAGGAAACGGTGTGCCGAACATTTTATCTCTTTTTCCCAACGAGTTTAATAAAGTCAATAATACATGAGTACGAATGCAAGATTCTATTTATCATATGGCATTTAAAAGGCATTTTATTCACGATTGTTTTATGAAAATGTTAATATTCCACCATCAGTAATTAATGCGTAACTATACCAAATTTAGTGACACAGAGGCCTCTCTGATATTTAATCTTCAGCAGTGTGTCTCGACCCCAATGTTATGAAACCGAAACGGATGATGGACAAGACCCGGCAAACACAGCACCCCCCTCCGAGCACACACAGACCGACGTAGCCTATGAGACAGGTCAACTGGAGGCATCAGGCAAGCGACACCCACCCGCGGACTTGTAGGCGTCCCGAACCGAGCCAACGTCAGCAAACATGACCCACCCTCCACGGAGTCCCGGGCATCAGGAAGGTGATGTACAAAGTAGCGAGACTTGCAAAATTTAAAATATAACAAAATGTGGCAACCAAATCCGCTAAGATACATGTCTCACCTGACAAGCCGGTCTTAGTTTTAGAAAAATTAGAATTTAATACTGCAAAAATTAAAGATATTATATAGTTGTTTAAATCGGTACTCGAGTACTGACGTCAACACCGCAGTATCAACCTCAGCACTAAAGGAATTGATACTGATACTAGAAAACGCGACGTCGTTAAGGACGTCATACATGTAACGTTGTAGGGCATATCTAACTAATTTGCATATTTAATACACTGGTGGATTATACACTGGTGGATTATCGAATTTATTACATGGCTTTATTACATTCTCAGACGCGACGTCATACAATAAACTAGAGAGAACCATAATTTTAGTTTGACGTCATCTAATGATCATGTGATGCCGCTTGAGTAGATGTATTCATTGAAGAATGAACAGCATTGTGTCCCAACAGTTACATTTGTTTTTTTTTTCTGTAAATGCACCGAGAATGCACGCATGTGCCTTGTTACCTCACTGGAGCACTGAGCACCTTGGAAGTTATTGAGACCGTCCGCTGTCCATCGTCCGTCATCAATTGTTCTTCAACGTTTCATTACAACATAGACCGATCGACATGAAATTGTACTGGAGTTTTTCTTTTAACAGTCTATCATTTCTTTGGAATCTTGTGGATACATGCAGAATAGAAGTGAAGGCAATGACTAGAGCCCTGGTGTTGTGGACATGGAAGCAAAATAATTTAAAATCTTCTTCCCAGAATCTGTTAAAGATATTGTAATTAAATATTGCAAGGCAACACATCAGCAAGACAGTCACACCCATGGATGAATGGGTCTATCAAACGTGCCATTCGACGGAAACAGAGGGCTCATAAGAAGTCGAGGCGGACCAACTCTAAAAGGGACAGAGATAGATACAAGCAGCTACAGAAAGTGGTCCAGTGGGAGACCAGAAGAGCTAAAAGGCATTACATGCAAGACATAGTCAGCGAGAGCTAAATGGGCAAGCTAAAACGTTTTTGGTCATATGTTAAAAGTAAGGGCCAGGAGTCAATAGGTGTAGCGCCCCTCAAGAACAAAGCTGGCTTCCTGCAGAGCGACAACGAGAGTAAGGCCGAAATCCTGAATCAGCAGTTCATCTCAGTATTCACACGGGAGGACAACAACAACATCCCTGAAAAAGGAGACAGTCCTTATCCATCAATACCAGACATCCGCATCGACAAGAAGGGAGTTCAGAAGCTGTTGAAGGACCTGAACCCACATAAAGCGACGGGCCCTGATGAGGTACCATCAAGAATCCTTCAAATTGGAACTGAGGAATTTGCATCAAGCCTGATTAAGCTCTACCAGTACTCATTTGACACAGGAGAAGTGCCACACGACTGGAAGGAGGCCAACGTGATTCCCATTTTCAAGAAGGGGGATAGACACCAGCCTTCCAACTATCGTCCAGTGTCACTCACATCAGTTGTATGCAAAGTTCTGGAACATATAGCTCACAGCAGTGTAATGTCCCATTTCGACAAATGGAATATACTGTGTGATAGTCAACATGGCTTCCGAAAACGACGCTCATGTGAGACGCAGTTGATTGAAACCATAGACGACAGAGCCAGGCACCTTTCAGATGGCGATCAAGTTGATGTAGTCCTTCTCGATTTTGAAAAAGCCTTCGACAAGGTGCCCCATTCAAGACTACTTTACAAGCTGGACTTTTATGGGGTCAGAGGAAACAACGACTGGATCAAAGCTTTTTCTTAGCAACCGGACCTGGCAGGTACCAAGTCCAGACAAGAAGCTGTACTGTCAGGTGTGCCGCAAGGAACAGTTCTCGACCCTCTGCTATTCCTGACATACATAAATGACATGCCGGAATGTTCAGACTCTCAGATACGCCTCTTCGCAGACGACAGCCTCCTGTATAGGGTGATCCAAATGCTAGAATACCATGAACAACTACAGCTGGACCTTCAAGCTCTTGAACAACTGGAGAAGGAATGGCTTATGAGTTTTAACGCCACCAAATGCAGCGTGATACAAATATACCCAGGTCCAAGAAAGCCAAGGAGTTCAACTATACATGCTACATGGCCAAACCCTAGCAGTTGAGGAATCCAGCAAGTACCTTGGTGTGACGCTGACCAACAACCTCTCCTGGAATAGACATGTGGAGAATGTGGCAGCTAAAGGAAACAGGACCCTAGGTTTCGTCAAGCGTAACCGTAGGGAATGTACCCGACCAGTCAAGGCAGCAAGCTATACACTACCCTTGTCTGCCCAGTCCTCGAGTACGCCTCAGCAGTGTGGGATCCAGTCACTCAGGCAAACATACAGACGCTGGAACAAGTACAAAGGAGGGCTGCCAAATTCGTCATGAACGATTATACAACAGGGACACCTGGCTGTGTGACCCGCATGCAAGAAGATCTGGGATGGAATACACTGCAAAACAGACGGCTGGGCAGCAGGCTTTCCATGCTATACAAGACTGACTATCAGTTAGTGGACGTGAAGAAAGAGAATTGCCTTCACTGTGGTGACAGTAGAACCCGTAGAGGTCACAAGTTCTACCAAAAGAAACCACTAGTGAGGTCTATTGCTCAGAACAGACAGTCGTGGACTGGAACAGGCACCCACACACGGTCACAGCAGCAGATTCCTTGGATGCATTCCGCGGGAGTCTGCGAGCCATTCCACCAACGACTAGTTCCGTCATCATCACCTGTAAATAGTTTTACATAGAAAGTTTTATCCTGTACATAGCCATTTGAAGGGATGCTGTGTCAGTTACCATGTTGCACTCTTGCAGAGCCTACAACGTTCCGACAGGATCCCGGCTCTCATAACGGAAAAAGAAGAAGAAGAAGAAGAAGAAGAAGAAGAAGAAGGCTTTTTTTTTGATGATTGTCATATTACATTGATTGAAAACCATGATCTACAATGCCAAATATAAGGCTAAATTGCAACTTCAAAACTCTTCTCGGAATCTGTTTAACCCATTAAGTACCAGAAACCCCTAAAGGGGTACCTTGGCAAACAGTGCAGACCAAGATCAGACGCCACAGAACGCGGCGTCTGATCAGTGCCTGCACTATTTGCTAACAGAATTTTCCATCAAAAATAGAATAAAAACGAAAAATAGGCCTGACAACCCTTATATGACCAATGGATTTGTCCGACATATAGCAATGGGAGAGTCAACTAGCATACAATGGGTTAATTTGTACAGAGCTGGGCTTTGGTTGACTTTCTATCAGATTCCTTCATTGTAAAACAGGATCACAATACGATAACACACCCGTGCGACATAGTGCATTTTTCACATCTCCAAAATGGCTACTTTTCTGATGAAAATCTGTCATATTTTTTGTTATTTTTACTTCAAACCTAGGTTGTGGGTGGTCGTTAGAACCGCCTCATTGAGGCGGTTCTAAAGAGTATCCACAACCTATGTCTTGGGGCAATAATGAAAAAGAATAATGTATACCCCCGTAAACCCCAGTTTTCCATGTATAAAGTGGGGTTTAAGGGGGGGGGGGGTGTTAATTTCACCGACCTGTTCACGTGATGCCAGTGGATGGGGCTTGTTTGCCATATATAAAGAGGATCTTACATGAGTGTTCGTTATTATTATTTATTAAACGATTGAGGAAAAGGGATAAAATGCGAGTCTTCTCAGAGCATTTTATCCATTTTCCTCAACGAGTTAAACAAGTTTGATAATTTATGAACACAAATGCAAGATTCTATTTATCACATGACATATAAAGCGCATTTTAATCACGTCTTGTCTGATGCCTCCAGTTGACCTGTCTCATGATCTGCGTCGGTCGGTGTGTGCTCGGAGGGGGGTGTGCTGTGTTTGCCGGGACTTGTCCATCAATGATCATCCGTTTCGGTTTCAGAACTTTGGGGTTGAGACACACTGATGAAGATTAAATATCAGAAAGGCCTCTGTGTCACTAAATTTGGTATAGTTACGCCTTAATTACAGAACTGTCAATATTAGTAAACGCGACTCCATAAAGGACGTCGGGCGTGTAACGTTACGGGACGTATCTAAATTTATCATATGACGTCGCTTCTGAGAGTGTATTAACGCCATGTAATAAATTCAATAATCCACTAGTGGATTTAATATGCAAATAAGTTAGATACGCCCTGTTACGTTACATGCACGACGTCCTTAACGAGGTTGCGTTTACTAATGGCGCAATATTGACATTTTAGTTAAACAATCCTGAATAAAATGCGTTTCAAATGTCATATGATAAATAGAATCTCGCATTCGTGCTCATGTATTATTGAATTTATTAAACTCGTTGAAGAAAAGGGATAAAATGCTCGGCAAAACCTCGCATTTTATCCCCTTTCCTCAACTCGTTTAATAAATTCAATAATACATGACCACTCATGTAAGATCCTATGTAATTTCCATATTTAATCCACTAGTTACAGAACCAGGGAAGGGGCATGCTTGTTTTGTTTTTGAAGTTGTCTGCACAAGTGCAAACAACATACTATCTTGTGAACACATTATCTTGTGAACACATTATCTTGTGCGCACAAGATGTTATTTTGTGCAAACAACATAATATCTTGTCCGCACAAGATAATATCTTGTTGGCACAACCTATTATCTTGCCCAAAATTGTTAACTGCCGAAATGTAGAATTTTGAATACCAAATCTTTGAATGCTAATTTTGAATCCCAAATCTTTGAATGCCTCTCACAAAGAAGCCCTCCCTTTATATATGGTGTCATTAATGCTTCCAGCTGGGGTGGAATCTGCATGAACTTGTGTGCGTAATATGCTAATTACATCTGGTTATAAGAATTAAAGCTCGAAAAATGTAAATAGATGTCTAGAAACTCTGAAAATATCTTGGTAGTGTACTCTGTGCTTGTAAATTTCAATGTGTCATATATGATACATCGGGCATTAAATCTACTGTATCATATATGATACAAGAGAATTGAATGTTAGAAGGTAACTGTGTCTTGTTTACACTACATCTATCAACATCTCTTATTTTATCTGATATTATTGATATAAAA
Organism: Lucinisca nassula; assembly: GCA_963580285.1. NCBI lineage: Eukaryota > Metazoa > Mollusca > Bivalvia > Lucinida > Lucinidae > Lucinisca > Lucinisca nassula. The sequence goes on along the minus strand of OY757024.1, from coordinate 42,616,945 downwards.
TTAAGACACATCATACATTATATTTCGACACTTGCAGTTAAACGTGCACATGCTGCCGTTTATTTTGTGTATCATATATGATACATTGGGCATTCAGCTTGAAAACACAAATCTTGACTCCCTTAAACCCCACTTTCTTGTAGTAAAACTGGGGTTTACCGGTGTATAGATCTTTTTATCCCCCGACCAATTAGGTTCGGGGGGATATAGCAATCAGCCTGGCACCCATCCGTCCGTACGTCCGTCCGTATGTACGTCCGTAGACAAAACCTTTTGGTGGCCTTTTCTCCAATCCCCTTTGAGATATGATGGCACTTGGCACAATTGTGGACAAGTTTGAGAAGGTGTGTGATGTGCAAGTACCACAACTCTGGGTGCCATAGTATTTGAGTTATATCCCCTTCCAATATCATAGTATGACGACATTGTGTTTGCCTTATTTCCAATACCCTTAGTGGCATATAAATGGTTTTGGTTTGGTTTGGTTTCAGGTTTAACGTCCCCTTCAACAGCGTCAAGGTCATTTTGGAGTCGTTGCTTCCAATTTTGTGGGACTTTTACCCGACATTGAGATGAAATGAAATCTCAAGCCTTGTCGCCCAATGAAACCAAAATAAGCATGGATGGGCCGACTTTGCCTGGGCAGGCTTAGATCCTCTAAGCGGTTTACCAGTACTCGTGTGCGGGTCGGTTTCAGCTCTGCGTGGAAGCATCATGCAGCCCAGCAAATAAATGGTACTCAGTACATTGTTCATAAGGATGAGCAGGTGTAACATGCACAAGAACCACAATTCTTGTTGCCCTGGTCTTCGAGTTATCTCCCCTGACAATAAAACCTTGTGATGTCCATGTCTTCAATACCCTTTGTGATATATTGATCGTACTTAGCATAATTGTACACAAGGTTGAGAAGTTGTGCCATACGCAAGAACCATAACTCTCGGTGCCATGATATTTGAGTTATCTCCCCATACAGTGTAATATTATGACTACCTTGGGATCACCATATCATCAAATACCCTTTGAGGCATATTGATGGTATTCAATACCATTGTACACATGAAGTTAAGCAGGCGTAACATGCACAAGTACCACAACTCTTGTTGCCCTGGTTTTTGAGTTATCTCCCCTGACAAATCTTGTAATCTTGTAATGGCCATAACTCAAATACCCTTTGAGATATATTGATGGTACTTGGTACAACTGTACACAAGGTTGAGAAGGCCTTGGCCGATTTGAGTCTCTCCTGGATGCCTATGGACTTTTGTAGGCAATACTTTGCACCTTTCGAATTCATGAAATTCGATGCTTAGTTTTCAGTGCCTACATCATAGTGTAGATTATATTTTCTTGTCCTTTGGGATCATTAATTCCATTGTGGAATTTTGAAAATATCTGAGGGTCACTGATGAGGCCTAATTGGCCGAAACTAGCTAGTCTTGCCCAGAAAACATATACACACCATATTTATCAGTTCTGTGGTGTATTCCTTGCTTCCGAAGGATAACCCTTTTATAGAACATATTTAACTTCACTACAGCTGGTGTGTGGGAATGTGTGGCGGCGGTAAAACGTCTCCCTGCCCTACATCATAGTGTAGATTATATTTTCTTGTCCTTTGGGATCATTGATTCCATTGTGGAATTTTGAAAATATCTGAGGGTCACTGATGAGGCCTAATTGGCCGAAACTAGCTAGTCTGGCCCAGAAAACATAAACTCCATATTTTTCAGTTCTGCGGTGTATTACTTGTTTGCAAAGGATAACCCTTTTATAGAACATATTTAACTTCACTACAGCTGGTGTGTGGGAATGTGTGGCGGCGGTAAAACGTCTCCCTGCCCTACATCATAGTGTAGATTATATTTTATTGTTCTTTGGGATCATTGATTCCATTGTGGAATTTTGAAAATATCTGAGGGTCACTGATGAGGCCTAATTGGCCGAAACTAGCTAGTCTGAAAACATATACACTCCATATTTTTTCAGTTCTGTGGTGTATTCCTTGCTTCCAAAGGGTAACCTTTATAGAACATATTTCATTATTTTTGTTGTCCCCCTGTTACATATAACTGTGTTAAAATTGTTTAAATTAATGTTTGAATTAAATTGTACTAATTGTATTCCTCATATACCTTAATTTAGTTAAGGACAACAATATACAGTAAATGAATCATATATGATACATGAAAACTTAATGCCCGATGTATCATATATGATACATGCCATAAAATCACACCGGGACATAAATCCCTGAAACGTCTTTGATTTTGTGATTAACTACTTGACAGGAATCACATATTTCAGTTTGAGAATTTTTTCCACACTAGAAAGGGGTTTGGGCACTAGAGGGTTAATAGACAGCGCGCATTATTAGTATTAGTGTTCTTTCTTCGATTGTCTTGGTTTTCTCTCAGAAGGCAATTAAGGGGATAACTGTATTGAAAATTGTCATTTGGGGAGGTAAATCGTCGGTTTTACGATCGGAAATTTCGTTTTAATAGGCGACGTGTTAGCGGAGCCGTAAAACGGAATTTGCGACCGTAAAACCGACGATTTACCTCCCCAAATGACAATTTTCAATACAGTTATAACGCGTCGCCGTAAAACGAAATTTCCGACCGTAAAACCGACGATTTACCTCCCCAAATGACAATATTCAATACAGTTATCCCAATTCTTATGCATTTATTCGGTTGATTTCTTAAAAAAGTGTGCTAATTTGCTCAAAGCGGCAAGCGCTGTGAGCTGCGTAAAACCAAATACCAGCCAATGGAAAGCGACCTTACATGATGACGTCTCGGGTTTCCGAACGTATATCGCAGAGTGAGTGAGTGTTTCAGTTTTACGTCCCACCAACAACTAAGGTCATACGGAGACGGGACCTCGGTTTAAAGACTTATCCGAAAGTCTGGAGAAGCCCGGGATCGATCCTGCGATCCCTGGTTTACAAGGCGAGTAGCGTAACCACTACACCACGAAGGCTTCTAAGTATATCGCAGAATATACTGTCGCAAGTTTTGACGTTATCCAACCATACGCCAGTGCATTAGAATAAAAATTTAACCACATTACACAAACCAACCTTCCAATTATGTTTTGATTGTGATTTCTTTGTTTACAGAGTTGATTCACTGATGAGTTAGAAAACCTTCCAATACTTGGTTGATGGCCCTCGCCCATAGGGGCTTGAAGAAATATATGGGCTGCATTATGCTTCCACGCAGAGCTGAATCCGGCCCGCACACTAGTACTGGTAAACCGCTTAGAGGATCTAAGCCTGCCCAGGAACCGCGGTGCGAGGTGGACCGTCCATGCTAATAAACCTATTGGTGTCATTGGGCGACAGGGCTTGAGATGTCATTTCATCTCAATGTCGGGTAAAAGTCCCACAAAATTGGAAGCAACGTCTCCAAAATGACCTTTACAGTGTTGGCGGGGACGTTAAACCTCAAATCAAGCAAACAAACAAAATACTTGGTTGAACCACAGTGAAAGTGAGGGCGAGGGTTGGGATCCCGTAAAGTTAACTTAAACCCACCAGTAATTTTTACTGACCGTTCCAAGTCGGTGCTTTTGCGGTAATTCCTTCATGTTTTGTGTTGGTGGTTCTGATTCTTTCCCTAATCATATATGTTGTTACGTTGATGATTCTGATTCTTCCCCCTTTTTTGATTGTTCATTTTTAGTCACGTTTGCCCTTCCAGTTTAATGTTTGTCATGTCTTTCTTGCTCCTTTTTAGTTAGGTTTAGATATTCTGAGTCACCGCCTGTGCTCACTCGGTTTACCTGTTGTCCATTTTGTTTATTATCGTCATACTATTACATGTTTGGACTTCTTTCCCTAGTCATATTATGGGAAGAATTTTGGATCTGATTCTATCAGATGAGCCCCGCCAAGCGAATTTGTGTCTTCGAGCATTCCGTCATGACAATTTTTAACTGCGCATGCCAAGCCATTCAGAGGGGCCAGGGATATGGCTTTCTGTCTGAAGGTTCCTTTTGATTCACTGCTTGTATGAGCGAGCAGCGAAGGTTCTGGCGAGACTGCGCGAATGCGCAGGCTCGCCTGAACCTTCGCTGCTCGCATAGGCGATAAGGACCAAAATCGCTTGACGGGGCCCAGATTCTGATCGTTTCTCTTAATATTTTCCGGAAACGACAACTGATTGAGTCAATGCATGACAAAACCTACAATACCACCTGTGCGAGATCAGCATGAGCAATTCGTTACAGAGTCCAAATGGACCACTTAGCATTACTGATCAACTGGCCTACTTCAGGCTTTGCAAGCGACTATTTGGCTAGTCCAAAACCAATTACGGATATCATTAAATCGAATTTTGGATATCCATAAATCTATTGAATCTATCTGAATTATGGATGGATATCTATTATTCGATTTATGGATATCTATAATTCGAATTATGCATATCCATTTTTCGGTTGATGTATAGATATCATTAATTCGAATTATGGATGTCCATAAATCCAGTTATGGATATCCATCATTCGATTTATGGTTATTATTAATTCAGATCGATTAATGGGTCCACACTGTCTGCTTGTATGCAAATACATGTATATACATGTATATTATATTTGAAAAAAAAAAATCATCAGACGGCCTTACATTACTATAACACACTCGTGCGACATAGAGGATATTTTCACATCTTCAAAATGGCTACTTTCGATTTATGGATATCCATGATTCGAATTATGGATATCAATTAATCAGCAGAATAATGGATATCCATATTTTGATTTATTGATATCAATAATTGGAATTAGTGATATCCATAATTCTAATTATGGATATCCATAAATCGATCTGAATTGATGATATCCATAAATCGAATTATGGATATCTGTAATTCGATTTATGGATATCTATGATTCGAATTATAGATATTCATTATTTGGCTGATTTATGGATAGCCATAATTCGAATTATGAATATCCATAAATGGAATTATGGATATCTATAGCCGGCCTCGGTAGCTCAGTCCGATGCGCGTCTGGCTGGTGATCAGGAGGACTGCCGGGGTAGGCTTCATTCTTTCGCGGAGATTGATCATGAAATCTTTCTACGGCCATTCTCTCCCTTCCGCTGATTCAAGAAGGGCAATTGTCAGTTTCTGGCGAAAGAATGTGCACTGTACTGGTTAACCGCTTACGTATAAGCCAGCCCAGGAAAACTGTGGATAGGTAAACTGGTCGGCTAAAATATGATCTAAAATAGTGTTGACTGGGCCGTTAATCTCCAATACAAACAAACAAATATGGATATCTATAAATATGGATTAAATAGCAAACCGGCACCCTATAGCTATCCAGGAACACGCAACATGAAATCAAAGTACTGACAATACTGATAGGTGATAGTAAGCTGGAAAAAAATGGTTCCATTCATTTGATCCTTCAATTCCTGTTGTTTTATTAAACGTTGTAGCTCCTGATCAGATGTACATCGCTGTATCTGACATCTAATCTGAGTCTACACTGTTTGCTTAAATGTCCCAGGACATGCCCAGAGTCAATGTTTTACAGGAAAATTACTTTCCACAGCAAAAAATAGTGTGGTTTTGAAAAAAAAAAAAAAACAACAACAAAAAAAAAAAACAACCTTACCTGCGTTTTGTAAAAATCAGTTTTAGTCAGGTGGATATCAGCAGCGGCATAAAGCTACTGTACTAAGTAACTTTGGGTCAATTGATAAACAGTGATGTATGACTAGGGAAAGAGGGCATTCTTTTGCATGAGTTTATATTATCTTCACTCTTTTCTTGAGATCTACAGTGTTTGCCAGTTTTTTAAAAGTGAATCGTGTTTTTCCTACATATGGGGCGCCGTTTTACAATTTATTCCCTATTTATAGATAGCCATAATTATTTATGGATATCCATAATTCGAATTATTGACATCCGAAATTATATATGGATATCGATAATCATTTATGGATATCCATAATTCGAATTAATGATACCCATAATTCGATTTATGGATATCTATAGTTAGAATTATGGATATCCGTTACAGTAGAACTCCGATGGCTCGAACACCGATGGCTCGTTTACCATGGCTGGGTCGAACTCGTTCTTGAGCTCCTAGGGAAATCCTCAAAATAAGAAATGGTAGAGGAGATTTTAGTCTTTTATCTTGCAAATGTATGCTGTGTGTACTCATTAGAATCGCCTCGATGAGGCGATTCTAATGAGCACACAGCATACATTTTAATTATAGAATACTGAAAAGATGACTAAAAGTATCTCGTTATGCCTCCTGACAGTAAGCCTCAGTGGCTCGAACTACCCCTGTCTCGAAAAGATTTTCGAGGTCCCAAAGGTGTTCGAGCCATTGAAGTTCGACTGTATTTGGTTTATATATGGATATCATTAATTCGAATTATGAATGTCCATAAATCTAATTATGGATATCCATAATTCGATTTATGGACATCATTAATTCAGATCGATTTACGGATATCCACAAAATTCGAATCATGAATATCATTAATTCGAATTATGTTTATCCATAATTCGCTCCATTTATAGATATCACTAATTCGATTGATGGATATCCATTATTTGCATATAAAGACATTAAATAATGACTGAAACCAAAGGCTTTTGCGGTGAATTATGGATATCCACAATTCGAAATATGGATATCATTAATGCAGCCCCATTTATGGATATCCATAATTCGAATTATGGATATCTATAAATCAGCGGAACAATGGATTTCCATATTATGATTTATATATATCCATAATTGGAATAAGTGATATCCATAATTGGAATTATGGATATCCATAAATCGATCTGAATTAATGATATCCATAATCGAATTATGGATATCCATAATTCGATTTATGGATATCTATAATTTTAATTATGGATATCCATAAATCGAATTATGGATATCTATAAATATGGATTAAATAGTAAAACGGCACCTCATAACTATACTGGTATACATGTGGGTACAAGCAAGAAAAAAGAAAACAACATTCATTTTTTTTATCTTCCCCCAACCCCCACCCCACGTTTTTCGGCATTTTTTTCGGAGTGGCTATTGACAAGCGTTTGTCAATAGCGATTTCACGTTAAAATGGCTATTGAGAAACGTTTGTCAATAGCCGTCAATAGAGATTTCACGTTAAAATAGCCATTGACAAACGTTTGTCAACAGCCATTTTTACGTATATTCGGTGAATTTTACGTGAAATCGCTATTGACAAGCCCTGCCCATCGGGGATTGGAGAAATAGATTGGGCTGCATGGTGCTTCCACGCAGAGCTGATACTGACCGCACATGTGTACTGATAAACCACTTAAAGGCCTTAGTCTGTCCATGCAAAGTCGTGAGAGTCGGTGCATATAAGCCCTTTTGGTTTTATTTTGCGGCGGACATGAGATGCCATTTCATTTCAATGACGGGTAAAAAGTCCCACAAAAATGGAAGCAACGTCTCCAAAATGACATAAATAGTGTTGACGGGGACGGTAAAAATCACTACAAACAAATTAACAAATGAGGCGAAATTTCGTTGATATCTGGCTATAACTGACCACACATGAGTACTGGTAAACCACTCAGAAGAGCTAAACTTGCCCAGGCAAAGTGGCGCGAGTCAATCCAATGCATATACGCCCTTGGGGCGGCAGAGCTTCAGATGTCATTTCATTTCAATGTCGGGTAAAAGTCCCATAAAATTGGAAGCAACTTCTCAAAAATGATCTAAATAGTGTCGACGGGAACGGTAAACCTCAGTTCACCGCTGAGAAGACTTAAATATGTTCTATAAAAGGGTTATCCTTTGGAAGCAAGGAATTCACCACAGAACTGAAAAATATGGAGTGTACATGTTTTCTGGGCCAGACTAGCTAGTTTCGGCCAATTAGGCCTCATCAGTGACCCTCAGATATTTTCAAAATTCCACGATGGAATCAATGATCCCAAACAAGAAAATATAATCTACACTATGATGTCTGCCTAGGCAAAGTGATGCGAGTCCAATGCATATAAACCCTTTTGGTTTCATTGGGCGGCAGGGCTTGAGATTTCATTTCATCTCAATGTCGGGCAGAAATACCACACATTTGGAAACAACGTCTCCAAAATGACCTAAATAGTGCAGACCTAAATATAAATAGTGTTGACAGGGACGTCAACCTCAATTCAAACAAACAGACAGACAAAATAAAAACGAGGCGAAATTTCGATGATATCTACATGTATCAGCCCGGCTGAAACTGACCGCACATTGTACTAATTAACCCCATAGAAGGCTTAAACTTTCCATGCAAAGTTGTTGACGGGGTGGTTGCTGTGCTCTGCGGAATTAACAACCTTCCTAAAGATGACCCAGACGTCCTAGGCCCCGCCCTACGGGGCTTGGAGAAATAGATTTAGCTGCATGATGCTTCTGATTTTGATTGGTAGTCCCATGTCAAAAGGAAAGTTTGAGTTTACGACCAGTCAACATCTAAGGTCATATGGAGACGGTACCTACGTTACAAGACTAGTCCGAAAATTCTGGAGAAGTCAGGAAACCAACCCAAGATCCCTGGTTTATGAGGCGAGTAGCTTAACCACTTCTTGTTAAGGTACGATGATAAGTATCAAGGGTCTGGCATTGTAAGCCCAAAGCGAAAAGATTAAGTCCACAGCAACTCCACCCCACCCTTTCACTCTCTTCTCCAAGAAATGTTATCACAGTTGTGTCAACAATATGAGGACAAGGATACACGAACGATAATCAAGACATCACTATTACGAAATACTGTTTTTGCTTGTTTCATTACGCTAACACACCCGTGCGTCATAGTGCGTTTATTCGCATTTCCAAAATGGCTACTTTTCTGATGAAAATCCGTGATATTTTTATTACAAATACTGCAAACATAGGTTGTGGGTGCTCGTTAGAACCGCCTCATGGAGGCGGTTCTAACGAGTACCCACAGCCTATGTCTTGGAGCAAAAATAAGAAAAATAATGTATACCCCCGTAAACCCCAGTTTTCTCTATATAAAGTGGGGTATAGGTGGGTCTTCATTTCACGGACGTGTACACGTGATGGTTTGCTTTTGTGGAAGTTTTGCGTCTTTAGAAATCTTCCGATTCTGTGGGATTTTTACCCGACATTGAGATGAAATATGACGTCTCAAGCCCTACAGCCAAAAGGCATGTCCAGGGTTTAAGGAATAGTCCACCTGTAACCACTTTTTCTGGGTAGGCTAAGATTTCTATGCGGTTTACAAGTACTCAAGTTGCTCTGCGTGGAAGCACCGTGCGGTCCAATCTATGTCTCCAAGCCCCGATAGGCTGGAACGCTAAGAAAACAGGCGTTTGTAAATAGCGATTTAAAACGCAAAACCACTATTGACACACGTTTGTCAATAGCGGATTTAACGTAAAATGTCTATTAACGTTTAATAAAACGTTTGTCAATAGCCATTTTGACGAGAAATGGCTATTGCAAGGGGTGCAACGTATTACAGTTTTATGGTCAGTGGGTCAAAAATATATCGTTTTTGGTAAAAAATGGCGTCGTTTCGCGTACGGCGATAGAAAATTTGAGAACAAAATTATGAGGAGAAATTATGCAGTATTCAAGGAAACATGGAAGTATTGTCTAGCAATATTGCAACTTTACATGCATGTGCATGCGCATAAATCGTACTGGCATTGCCAGGAAGTGAAATTGCCTAAAGTGATCTATACAGGCTCCGTTAATAACAGCGAGAGAATAATCAAAGCGCCAAAGGCACTGAAATGACAGATTCTATGAGAAAATCAAAACACTGTGAAAACTTACAGAAAACCTTTCTAAAAAGAGCTTAAAGTTTAGAAAGGTAGTTCTGCAAATTCCAATACATTTATATGATATGTTTGCAGATGTCTATAGACCGGTGGTATTATGAAACGCCATTCGATGTTTCAAATTTTTGAAAGAAACTATTTACGTTTTCAAAACCAAACATTAAAATTCAAGTTTTAACAATGCTACTGTCCATAAGTAACAGTTTTTGTCTGGTCGGTTGTGAACACCTCTACCCAAAGATACTCTATGGGAAAGAGATCGGAGGAGAAAGGCTGGCTAGTCCAGTACATGAATTCCATTGGCTTGAAGACATTTTTGAGTAAGAACAGCACTATGAGCCCGCTCGTAATCCTGCTGGATAAGATATTCCGGATTCTGAGCGTAAACAAATAAATGGAACCATGTGAGGCCGAAGCACTTGATTGATGTAACGTCTCGCTGTTCAATCCACGTCTCAGCCATGATCTTGAATGTTCTTAATGGCACTAAGCTGCGTTCGCTAACTACACACAATTACGCTTATTTCATCCGATATGTCATGCTCTGTTACGCACGCGTCGCCTCGGCATACCTTACACCTATACGTCGAAACACCCGGAAACGACAACCGGCGTGATTCACGCTGAAGTGCAATTTGTTACTGAAACGCATATGTCAGTCGCTTAGACGCCCATTTACGTATTTCATACACTAGCGTAAGTGTTCCGTACTGTGTCGACACGTTAACTTTGGTCATGACAGGGACGTCTTGCTCTCAAACGTGCATCGAATAAGGGCGACGATCAGTGTCGGTGCTTATTAGTCGGTAGTTGAGACCCCTTGTTTATCAACAGGTACAGTATAGCAGCTGCTGGCAAAAATCTGTTTCGCATATGCGTCTGACGGTTGAATCGATCTTGACGTACGGACGCCGGCTTTCCGCTACGTCGACGTCCACTAGCGTCTTCTGTATATAGTAAGATGTCACTCCAATAGACGATAGATCACACACATGTGGCAGCCAAAATCAGAGTCAACGTCATCCGCTTTCCGACCAGCTTCTAACTGTCCAGGGACACGCTTACGATCCTTTAATGAAAAATGTTGCAATACGCTCTCACTAAATGCTTTTTTGAGAACAAATTTCAGTTTCTTCTTTTCTAGGCACGACCTTAAATTACACATCAAAAGTTTGATCCTGAACGTGTGGTTTCTATCCGTACTGGTGTGAGGGTGGTGCACAGGATCGACGTGGTCGGACTGGAAACCCGACGTCACGGTTGATTGATTTAACGTTTTGAGCTTATGGGCATGGTGCCTAAGCGTGCTGTAATCGTTTGATTTCAGAATCAAAGCACAGAGAGTGTGGGGTGTAGGTTGGAGTAATAGGCCTGGGCTGAGATTTAAACTGTTTCATTTAATTCTGAAAGTCCAAACAAATAGTGAAGATTTTGATATGAAGACGCGTTCGGCAGCGTCTGATCTTGGTCTACACTGTTTGCCAAGCTCACCCTATGATTCCAGGATAACCCTCTTCCGTCATATTGAATACCCCGATTTCACTGCGGCTATTTTCTTCAAGACAAAAAGTTATTCTGACAAGTCAGTGATAGTCACGTAGACATTAGCACTGAAGCGTTTTTCTTATTATCAACTTCGGGTCGAATGCCAAACAATCAACCCAAACATAGCCGCGTCGTTTGTCAGTGTTGGGTACATGTAAGTGTTATCTGTAAAATCTGCACATGAATCAAATGTTGGATCTGGCAAACAATGTAAACTCAGTTCAAAAGCCACACAACACGGTGCTGTTCTTGTTCTACACTTTTTGCATTAGTTACTAACATCTTAAGTTTAAACGAATCAGTCCAAGTTCCCGTTCATGACCAGCCTGCATTTAGAGACAATCGGTTTGAGTGTTGTCAGTGCTTTGATGTATTCACTGCCTTGGGTTTCTGGAGTGCACTCTTCCATCACTGAAGTTGGGCTCGTCCATTCTGCTATATATATGGCCGACCTAGAATTATATCACAGGACCTACACTAAGTATCTGTACCATATTCCAGGGGGTTGAAAGGAACAGCCTTTCTTTTCAATTTCTCCACGCAAAGTCAATATACACCTAAGTTGTAAATGACCTAAACTTGACCTCGAAAGTCAGAAAGAAAACCCATTAATATTCTTGTCTACAGCTGACCTGGTCCAACAGCAGGCTGGTCTTTAAGGATTAAACATTGACAGCACTGATAGAAAACAGTGTAAAACCTGAGCAGACTGCTGAGCAGACGCCGCATTGATCTGGGTATACCCGTCGCATGATGCAGCTGATTCATATGGAATGCCGAATCGTCAAGTCGTCTGCTTCAAAAGTTTGCATTACGCTTACAGGATAACTAATACGCTTGTACAATTTGGATTTCTGCACCAAACCGGACTACAATTTGTGCGGACTCATATTTCTATGGCGGTCAAAGTGAGAAGAAAAAGCCTGAATTACTTTAAACGTGCAGCACAGCAAGAATAGACAGATGGAATCTGTCATTAAAATTGAATAAATAAAACGTTATTCACGATGATTTGACAGCTCCATCGGAGCTATGCAACTCCGTCAGAGCTGTATCGCGAAAACCATGCAACCCCGTCGGAGCTATATGTCAGATGTCAACTCATTTTATTTATTTATTTTGTTTTAAATCTCGCATAAGATGCAGCACCGCCTCGATATTGCGATTTAAATGAGTACCCACATTATATGTTTTAGAGTAGAGAACAATGTTACCCCGTGTAAACCCCATTTCTTTCCCTATTTAAAGTGGGTAGGGATAACTGTGGTTTTCATCACATAGGCTTGTTATCTACCTTGATGCTGCCGGGCACCGGGACACTCTGTATTAATGCACTTCGCGCATATATAAAGCACAAAAACACACGGCGAAGAACACATGAACCATGAATGAATATGATGTTTTGCCCATTATGAAACCCGTTATGTGGCCATGGAATAAAACACCTGTTTGTTCGTTTGTTTATTTGAATACCTCAGATTGGTTTACCTGCTTCTGAAATGTAGACCAAATGAGCAATGGAAATAGCTATTTCGGTCATATATTCGTATAATCTATGCTTCAGGTCTGAAATAAGAAAATTAATGCGCACTGCCCAGTGAAAGCTCCAGTTTCACTGTATCAGTGGGCTTTACGAGGGTAAATTATAATTTAGCTTGTTATCATGAATGCCAGGACATTTTGACTGCTTTAGAAGTGATTCCAATAATACTTGCTGAATGACCCTTAATCCCATTATTTTGGTCTATTTTCGTACCCCATCTCCACGACAAAAAGAGTAAAATATAAAGTTCTGCGCCTTTCAAAATAGTTTCTAGCTGTGTAGCCGTATTTCTGCGCTGAAAAAAAGGTGTTATTCGGCACGCACATGTACATTCGTAGCACGTCAGATATATTCAGGTAGCCCAAACCACCACCCCAGCCCCCGCGGCTCGGGGGCGAATAGAGGAACAATTTTATATTTTCTAGACCGCAAAATATGGTTCTATCTCAGCATTTATAGAAATCATAATTCTGAATCGAATGTGAGGTTAACTAGAAGTGTTGATTGCGATTTCATTTCGACCAGTTAGCAACATAAGTGTCGCACGGTTGCATTACGATAACACACTCGTACAGCATAGTGCATTTCTCACATCTCAAAAATGGCTACTTTTCTGATGCAAAATCCTTGATATTTTTTCTATAAATGCTCAAAACATTGGTTGTGTGTGCTCGTTAGAACCGCCTCATTGAGGCGGTTCTAACGAGTACCCACAACCTGTGTCTTGGAGCAGAAATAAGAAAAATAATGTATACCCACGTAAACCCAAGTTTTCTCTATATAAAGTGGGGTTTAGGGGGGTCTTCATTTCACGGACTTGGTCACGTGATGGACCAAAAACAATATTAAATGACTTATACCTTGACTCCTTGGGATGGAGGGGTTTTCAGAGATTAAAAGTAGAACCAGACTATGTGGTTTATTGTTTTAGTGATGTAGACCCTGACAATAAATCCAAAATAACCTTTTTTCTCTGTTTAGCGTGATTCTATGCAGGTCAAAATCTGTTCCGATTTTCCCGTCGTTTCGAGCTTCGCACGTGATCGAGCTTCACTACAGTTTGAGGAAAGATCAGCAGATACGGTCATGTTTCCATGAACACTGCATAATTTCTCCACATCCTGCGCCAGGTTACATCATATTTCAGAGCCAGCAAACATACTTACTTTGCGATTTTGTCCTCAAACGCGAAACGACGCCATTTTTGACCAAAAACGATATATTTTTGACCAATTGTCCATAAAAATGTAATACGTTGCACCCCTTGCATTAGCAAAGTTTGTCAATAGCCATTTTTACGAACAATTGCTATTGACAAAGGTTTGTGACCAGTCCCTTCTTGGTTTTGAACAATTTGTCCATCGGGAAAGTTGAAGAGGAGAGCTCGCCCAACTTCTAAAAAAGATTTCATTTGGCTGTAGTCAGTTAGAGATTTCTGTAGTTTCCTGTTTACGCGAATTTTTCTGTTTCCACAAGTGTGCTTTGACGAGTTGTCGTCTGCTCAACGCAGGTTTTATTGGTCGCTCACTTAGTCACAAAAAAGTGACAGCTTCATATAATCAAAGTACTGAGAGTGCTGATGGAGCGTAGCTTCGATAATTTGATTTAGCGTCTGATTGGTATTTTAATTCAGGCTTATATTGATCCAATGAACATAGCTGTTTGAAGCTATTCTGGGCCAGAAGTCGTGTTAAAGCAACAAGACCTACATTGAAATTAACTCACGCTAAGGTGTAGACCCCGCAACAACCATCACGAAAACACGCCTGTACAAATACATTGCCAATTTTTCGAAAAAAAAAAAAAAATAGAAATTTTAAGATACAAAATTGTGATATTTTCTTATCTCTGCTCAATTGTATTGTTGCGTGATATCTAATACCTGCCGCCCAATGAAACCAACAGGATTTATATGCATGGGCGGCCCGACTTGCACTTGTTTGTCCATTGACCCACTCCTCTACTAGTAAGTGTTTTTCCAGTACCTGTACTCATGTGCAGCTCTGCATGGAAGCACAATGCAGCCCAATCTATTTCTCCAAGCCCCGATGGGCGGAGGCACATCCACTGAATATAAAGACGCAACAAGATAAATTATAATGATAAATGTTTTAGCTTCTAGGAACCCTTTTGTGGGAATATTGTACACGTAAAACTAACATTGGATGCATAAGCGTAGGAACATTGGACCCGCTTTGCCATAGGGTCAGTTTCACGTGTTATGTACCGACGCCCCCCCCCCCCCTCCCCCAACACGCCTGTCCCAAAATAAAAAAACACTAATCCAGCCGTTTGAGGTCCCCTTCTGAGTTCAAAATATTAAGAACATTCCTACGTCATTGGGTTTGTCTCACACATTTTTTTTTCTTGCCAGCAACGTTATGAAAGGACGCCTTCACAGATGATGCTTAACTTCATCTAGGGAAGAAAGTGATTTTTCTTGGAACATATCTCAGTGCCTTGGAAACGCGAAACACTGCTCTATTTATTGCACACTTTGACACATCAAGGGAATCTCCAACCGGGAAAAGTGGCCTTGTAGGTACATGTAAAAGCGCTGACTCCTAATCATTAGATCTCTCACAGCTCTGGTTCGAGCTTGGGACATATCTCAGTGCCAACACTGCTCTATTTATTTCACACTTTGACACTGTCAAAGTGTGAAATAAATAGAGCAGTGTTCAGCGTTTCCAAGGAGATCTCCAACCGGGAAAACGGCCCCGCCAATCGGGTCTTGAAGAAATAGATTGGGCTGCATGATGCTTCCACGCTGAGCTGAAACCGACCGCACATGAGTACTGGGAAACCGCTTAGAGGTTCTAAGCCTGCCCAGGCAAAGCGGTGCGAGTCGGGCCGTCCACGTTTATAAACCCTATTGGTTTCAATGGGCGACAGGGCTTGAGGTGTCATTTCATCTCAATGTCGGGTAAAAGTCCCACGAAATTGAAAGCAACGTCTCCAAAATGACCTATACATTGTTGAAGGGGACGTTAAACCCCAAATCAAACAAACAAACCAACCGGGAAAAGTGGCCTTGTAGGTAAGAGCGCTGACTCCTAATCATTAGAGCTCTCACCACTTTGGTTCGAGCCTGGCTGGGGCCATACGTGAGAATCCAAGTTCTGCAACTGAATGTCATTAGGTTTGTCTCTGGGTACTCCGGTTTTCGTCTACCTCTGGTTAACGATCGGCTCGATACGAGTGAAAGACTCTTGAAAGAGAGCCATAAAACCAAAGCCAAAAAATAAAGAAAAAACTATAATAAAATAAAAGCAACAAAACACACACACACACACACACACACACACACACACACACACACACACACACACACACACACACACACACACACACACACACACACACAAAACAAAAACAAACAAACAAAGAGCTGTCATCAGATAGCACAGCTTGCCTGTAAGTGCCCTTGCCGCCATGGTATAGGTCGGGATATTGCAAAAAAAAAAAAACAAAAAAAAAAAAAAAAAAAACACACACACACACCTTTGGACTTTTCTCTATCATCATTCGAATTATAAACCGAAACCTAACCCGGCATATGATTTTGAAAACACGAGGTCTTAAAACACTTTACCAAGAAAGTCTGTGACCTTGACCTTGATGCCAGGGTCATGGGTAAGGGTATTGCTGAATAAAACTTTAGACATATATCAATCCTCATATCAAATATGAACCGACCCCCGCCCATCGGGTCTTGAAGAAATAGATGGGCTGCAGGATGCTTCCACGCAGATTTGAAACCGACCGCACACGAGTACTGGTAAAGCACTTAGAGGATCTAAGCCTGCCCAGGTAAAGCGGAGCTAGTCGGGCCGTCCATGCTTTTTAATCCTATTGGTTTTATTGGCGACAGGGCTTGAGATGTCATTTTATCTCAATATCGTGTAAAAGTCCCACAAAATTTGAAGCACCATCTCCAAAAATGACCAATGCAGTGTTGACGGGGACGTTAAATCTCAAATCAAGCAAACCAAATATGAACCAAATCCGATTTGGTATTGAAAATTTGAGCTCATAAAAAATAACCTTTTCTGAGTCTGTGGTCTTGACCTTGAGGTCATGGGCATGAGCGGTTCTACTGCTGAATAAAACTTTGTATTTAGATGATGTATTTGTATTTTAAGATGATATATCTATCATCATACCAAAGATGAACCAAATCCATCATTTTGTTTGGAAATTATGAGCTTTTAAAAAACTTTAACAAAAACTCTTCTGAGTCTGTGACCTTGACATTGAGGTCATTGGCATGAGCGGGTTACTGCTGAATAAAACTATGGATCTATATCTATCATCATACCAAATATGAACCGAATCCGTCATTTGGTTTGGAAAATATGAGCTCTTGAAAAACTTTAACATAAAATTTTCTGAGTCCACCGCCTTGACATTGAGGTCATGGACATGAGCGGGGGTACTGCTGAAGTAAACTTTGGACCTATATCCAACACCATGCCAAACATGAACCAAATCCATTGTACTGTTTAGAAATTATGAACTCTTAAAAAACTTTAACGTACATGTGGACGCCGACGCCGATTCCAACGCCAACGCCGAAGTCGACGCCTGGGTAGTGCGATAGGTCTTCCTGGACTTCGTCCAAACCAGCTAAAAACAGGAAAAAAAACGCCCCAGTAGCATAGAACCTCAGCAGCAAGAGAACTAGCAAAAGGGGTGATAAATGCTATGCTCCGTTTCGTTGCGCCGAATCGAATATACAGTGTACATGACATGATGGTTTTAGATGAGAAGTGATTCCGATTCGGCAGTTTGCGTAGTGTGTGTGTGTGTGTGTGTGTGTGTGTGTGTGTGTGTGTCTGTCTGTCTGTCTGTGTGTGTGTGTGCGGGGGTGGGGCTAAAAACGTTCCTTTATCCCATATTCGATGCCTGTTTCTCAAGGAAATCCAAGCTCTAACGTTTGCCTTTGTTTACATTATATGCATTCATGTGTCAATGTCAAATTTTAAAAGTTCAGGTACGTTAAATATTTAAGTTTTTTCTTAGGTTCAGAACGAGTTAACCGAAAGAATTTCTTTGAAGTTCACTTTATACGACAAATAAGGAAACACTTAATTTAAGCATTATTTAAAATTTAAGCAAGCATTGTAATCATGGGCCCTGGTCAGATGTCGCAGAGCTTGCCAATGTTTCATTTCAAGGTTTCCCGTGTAAAACAAATTTACCGCCCACCCAAGAACTTCAGTTAAATAAAGCAAATTCTTCTGATACCGAGGCCCCGTTTTTGGATTTATATGTACCTATTGTAGATGGGTTTGTTTCTTGCAAAATTTATGATAAACGCGATGATTTTGATTTTGAGATTGTAATTTTCCTTTTTTGATGGTGATGTTCCTCGTGCGCCATCATATGGCGTTTATATTTCGCAATTAATTCGATTTGCCAGAGTGTGTAGTCATGTAACTTACTTCAACACTCGTCATAAATTGTTAACGGCTAAACTTCTTAATCAGGGTTATCGGTACCATAAACTACGCAAAGCATTTTCAAAATTTTATAGACGTCATTCTGATTTAATTTCAAAATTCAATATTGGACTTAAATCTCTTCTGCAACAAGGTCTATCGGAACCCGAATTTTATGGTGACTTAGTGTATAAATTCAGAAAAATATATAACCGCAATGACTTTTCAGCACACAATTTCGTAAAATCACTCTTCGATATAAAAATATTGGGTACAACATAAATGTTATACGATAGACTGCATGCATGGTAGTTAACCCAATCACGGTTGACAACATTGCTTCCCTCTTTAATTGCAGGCCAGTGGGTCAGGCCTCAGATTCCATTAAGGTTCCAGCGTAAAGGCTTACTGAGAATTAGAGCGATCTAATTCAATGCAACGTTGGTTGGTGCCTGATACTCTGTCTCTGGTTGGGCCCATCGGAGTCTATTGGTTTTCTTTTGCTCCGGCATTTCAGTGGTTTCTTGCTGTCGAGTCCTTACCGTTGTTTTATCTCTGTGGTTGTTTGATTTTTTTGTGCTCACGGAGATGTTGCACTGATGAGTTAGGAGGCCTTCATGCGGACTGAACAAATTATTTGTCTAAATCACGACTGAAGTAAGGGCGAGAATTGTGGCCACGTAAAAACGATTTAAGCCCACCAGTGGAATTCGTTTCCTCTGACGTTCCAAGGCGGTTTTTCTGTCGCGGTTTGGTTTTGTTATGGTTTGTCTTTGGGTGTTTGTGTCGCTTATATTATTTTATTTTGGATAGCCTATTGGCCATTTTGTGGGAAAGTAACTGTCCTTTTGGCTTTCCGCTGTTGATGTTTCCATTGGGGTTTGTTGTTTCAAGTTTGTGTTTCTTTCCCTTTGGTGTCTCTGGTGGGAGCTGTGGGTTGACTGTATCGATTCCTGATCATTGCCTCTACTTCTATTTATTTTTGTTATGGTTTGTCTTTGTGTGTGTCGCTTATACTTTTTGTTTTGGCTAGTCAATTGGCCATTTTGTGGGAAAGTAACTGTCCTTTTTGGCTTTTCGCTATTGATGTTTCCATTAGGGTCTAGTTATTTGATGTTTGTGTTTCTTTCCCTTTGGTGTCTCTGATAGGAGCTGCGGGTTTATTGTATCAATTCCGGATCATTGCCTTCACTTCTAATTTTATTAATTAAAACGGCTTGAATATAATCAATCCCATATGACACATTCTAATGGAAACACCTGTACTCCAATTAATCATGGAATGAATACCATATATAGAATGTTCGTATTTGTTAATCACGATTCTAACACACGCCAATCTGTTCGGCTTTTCAGGTTGTTGTATATATATAAATTAATGCTTTAAACTAAACATGATACAATGTTAAATAGGTGGGGGCTGTAACATTTACGTGTACTCATGTTTCTGGAAAAAAACTTTTTGCCAAAGCACTTGAGAGTTTGTTTCTTTGTTTGGTTTTATTACTTCAAACTAGATTGTTGTGACACGTTATAACGACTGCGCAGTATCTATATTGAACAAAATAACGCTTCGGAAAATATCTATCTATCTATCTCTCTCTCTCTCTCTCTCTCTCTCTCTCTCTCTCTCTCTCTCTCTCTCTCTCTCTATCTATCTATCTATCTATCTATCTATCTATCTATCTATCTATCTATCATCTATCTGTCTGTCTGTCTGTCTGTCTGTCTGTCTGTCTGTCTGTCTATCTATCTATCTATCTATCTATCTATCTATCTATCTATCTATCTATCTATCTATCTATCTATCTATCTATCTATCTATCTATCTATCTATCTATCTATATCTATCTATCTATCTATCTATATATACAGGAATTCACAAAAGTGCTAAACACACGAAATTTTAACGTAATGGATATTTTATAGAAGAAATTATTTTTATTTTTCTGTGTCATAAAAGTATGAACGCAGGGGTTCATTTTAACCTTGCTAGCGACCCGCTATCGTCCTTAACTAGTTAATCAATTGTGGAGCGCTTTGGTGCAGTGGTAGCGCATTGGATTGGTGATCGAGAGGTTGCGGGTTCGAGCCTCACGCTGTTGAGCAAGGCACTTCATCCACATTGCTTTAAAAAAGTACTGGTTACCACCCAGGAAATCCTGCTCGTAATGCTCAGATGTGAGTGAGTAGCAGCAACAGGAGAAAAAAAAAAAAGAAAAATTCCTGGTGTAGACAGACGTTTGATTGTCCAGCTGAACAAAGATGGACATGCGGATGTGAAAAGTCAGCATTGATGACAAAAAGGACATACAATATTGGCAAAAGATATACATAACAGCAGATAAGGTAAGTATTTTGTGATAATTGAAGGACAGTTTTCTTTCTTACCCAATATAAACCTATGTTGAGGGTTTTCATTAGGACAGCCTCGGCGAGGCGGTTCTAATGAAAATTCTAACATAGCGCGCCTATATAGGCAATGGAAAATAACTGTGTTTTATTCTACAACAAATCACGGCAAGGAAGAGCGTGACGAGTGACGTCATTTAAAACTGCCAATTTATGACGTCACTAGTCGATTTCCTTGACGTTAGACGGTGTAACGTCATTTTCTCGCATCGAAAACGTTAGAAAAGGATATAAATGCATGTGTTTCAGTCGATAACTTTACCGGGATTTCTTCTAATAATGGCGAAAAGTTGTGAGAATTTGAAGGAAACAACAGCATTATTGCCGAGTTTCAGCGTGTTAGAATCGAAATAGATCAGCTCTAGCCAGTGATTTGTTAGGTAATAAATCACAGTTTGTTGGTCAGTTGTAAGTAGACAAATCACGCGCGCTACGCGCTCGTGATTTGTCTACTTTACAACTGACCTCCAAACTGTGATTTATTACTCAACAAATCACAGTTAGAGCTGATCTATTTCTTAATCCACATTATAGGTTTCTAAGAAGAACTGACAAAAAATGTCCTTCAATTATCATACAATTCCTACCTTATCTGTTGCTATGATATACTTTCGGATCCATTTACTTAGAGTTTAAAATGGTACTTCTAGTGAAACTTGTATTGCATATATTAATCATGCCAGTTTGGCATTGTAGCGGAGTCGACGACGAAATGGATATATTCGCTAGTATCTTCAACATGGTTGTAGATTTGAAAAATAGCAGTGATAATATGTTGGATTTTTTTATCAAAGTACAGACAATATTTTGTCCAGGGCAGCCAATCTGTAGCGTCGAGGGAATGCAGAAAAGAGAAAATTTTTTGAAAGTTTTACCAACGAATATGACTTTAGGGAATATGTTAGTTGAAACAGCCGATATACCAGACATTGTTGGACTGTGCTGTCTCCCTTGTTCTTGTGAGAATTCTTGCAGAGAGGACAATAATTGTTGCCCAACAATGGACGGTTTAAATATTACTTTTGATACAGCCCACTTTGTAAATAATTCCGTGCGTGAAAATCAAGTGAGAAGTGAATGCACCGTAGCAACGCTTAATGGCTTTCACGGCATTGGAAGACAGGGCAATGATTACTCGAGGTATTTAATGATAAGACAGTGCTTTGGTGACCTATCTAACAGTACCGTGGTATCCAGATGTGAGCACCCAAACAAATGGCCTTTGAATGATACTATTCCAGTGACATCAACTCAAACAAATCGAATTTACTGGAATAAGTATTGTGCGATCTGTAATGGAGATGCCGAGGAAACTTCAGCTTGGACATCTACTTTGAAATTTAGAAAGGATTTTGTATATTATTCCAATACACTTACTCAAACAGAATATCTCGAGACAATGGATGAGAATATTAACTTTTTCACTACACTGGGCGAGTTGGTCTTCTCACCACCAAACCTGATGACCCATAAGCTGTGCATTGAGAAACGAGATATGCTCACGTGCAACAATAATGACGTGATATTCAATTCACAGGACAAATTATTCATGAAAGATCTGTGTAAGGCTATTTACCATCCCGTGATGATTTATAAGCACGTTTGGTATCCATATCAGAATATATTCTGTTTCTTTTGCCGTTCTAGTTTGATTTCTGGTACAAGGCCGGTTGATTGCTATAGACTGGAGGAATCGAAGGCAAATCTACCTGACCAAATGACAGCACTTCTCTACTACGAACGGAATCGTGAGAAAACTTTAGTTACAACAGAACCATCGAACTTTGCATGTCATTGTGATGAAATATATGATCATCAACTGGTGAGTCACTTATGTATATTATAGGAATGAATTTCATTTTTGTGTTTTTATCGATGTGTCAACTCCGGCGAATCACTCACAAACCTCATAGCTTCGTGCTAAAATTGCGGGGGATTCGCGGAATTTACACATCGATAAAAGCCTCAATAATGAAATAATGATATATTTATCATATGACGTCGCGTCTGAGATTGTAATAACGCCATGTAATATTTTCAATAATCCACTAGTGGATTAAATATGCAAATTATGTAGATACGTCCCGTAACGTTACACATATCACGTCGGCACAGCCTCGCATTTTATCCCTTTTCCTCAACGAGTTTAATAAATTCAGTAATACATAAGCACGAATGCAAGATTCTATTTATCATATGACATTTAAAACGCGATTTATTCACGATTGTTTTTATAAATTGTCAAAATTCCACCATTATTATACGCGACGTCGTTAAGAACGTCGTACATGTAACGTTACGGGCGTATCTAACTAATTTGCATATTTAATCCAATAGTGGAGTATCGAATTTATTACATGGCGTTATTACATTCTCAGACGCGACGTCATATGATAAACAGCGATAAAAGCCTCAATAATGAAATAATGATAATTCATTCCTTATAATTCAAATTTTCTTTTAGAAACGTTAAAAATGCCACCAAAATGGAATGTTTTTGAGGAATTCTTTCGAAAGCGTAATGATGAACTTACCAACGGCCACGGCGGAATGATTATTTAATTAGAAGCTGCCATCTTTGAAAGAAACGAACAAAACGTCAAGTCTATAAACTCAGCTTATTTGTCTTCTAACATTTACGTTTTCAAAAGTTTTCCATCTTTTAATCGAACGCTGCTGACGTCGTTTATATACATTGACGTAACGCGCGTTCTAAACGATCTCTTTGACGTCGCGTTATATTACTACCTGTCGCTGTGTGAAGTCGTTATGAGATTCTTGCTCATGGAATTTATCGAAGTATGAAATTTTCACTTGCAAAACAATTGTAAGTATCGAAGCCGCGTGCAAGGTAGGTACGCGATCTTTTGGTCCAAGAGTAAAAATGCCGTCTTGCGAAAAAAATAATACATCGAGAGGATCTTACATGAGTGTTCATGTATTATTGAATTTATTAAACGAAATGCATTTTATCCCTTTTCCTCAACGAGTTTAATAAATTCAATAATACATGAGCACGAATGCAAGATTATATTTATAATATGACATTTAAAACGTATTTTATTCACGATTGTTTACAAAAATGTCAATATTCCGCCATTAGTAAACGCGACGTCGTTAAGGACGCCGTACATGTAACGTTAAGGGACGTATCTAGCTAATTTGCATATTTAATCCACTAGTGGATTATCGGAAATATTACATGACGTTATTACACTCAGACGCGACGTCATATGATAAATTAATCTATACTATGCAGATAAGAGGAGGTGCAATGAATTTTGCACACGGAATGAGACTTGGAACATCAAAGGCGAATAAACAACAAACGGTGGCTCAGAAAACAAAAAACAAAACCAAAAAAAAAAAAAAAAAAAAAAAAAAAAAGGGGGGGGGGGGGGGCGGGGTGGGGGGGGGGGGGGAAACGAGCTATCGCAAACAAAACTCAAATTTGCAAAGGGTTCTTTACACATTTTAGCCACCTGGGCCGAAGGCTCCAGGGGAGCTATTGTTATAATGGGTCGTCCGTGCGACCACACCTTTGACTAGTTAGTTATATCTCTGCAACCTGCAGGCTGATCTGAACCATTTTTCATCTGTAGCATGCCTCTGTTAGGGCATTGATAACATTAGCATTTTTGTTTCAAAACCGAATGAAAACTTTGGTAGCTACGGAAACCGCAAAGTCCCGTGGCTTGCAATTGGAAAATGATTGTCATCACCGTAGCGCCTTCAGTTTTGATCAGATCAGATATGTAAGGTGGCTCGGATAAGTTCGAAAACCGGCCAAGTCAGCCAAATAATCAGAGAGTTACATGCCCTTGCTTTCTGAAGATGCCTATTGTTGACCTTGTCATCACCGTAGCCCCTTCAGTTTTGATAAGATCTTCCTAAAACTTACAAACAAGTAAGTCAGGGTTAAAAACTCGGATGAGTTCGAAACCTAGCGAAGTCGGTCGATTGCTTACAGAGGTATGTCCCCTACTTTGCTAAAAATTCTTATTTTTGACCTTGTCATCATTGTAACCCATTTAGATATGATCGGATCTTCTTTACTCTTACAAACAAGTAAGTCGGTGATAAAAACTAGGATAATAAAAGTACAGGCAATGATCAGGAATCGATACAATTAACCCACAGCGCCCATCAGAGACACCAAAGGGAAAGAAACAGAAACATGAAGCAACATACTCCAACGGAAACACCAACAGCGGAAAGCCAGAGGACAGTTACTTTCCCACAAAATGGCCAAAAGGCTATCCAAAATAAAATAATATAAGCGACACAAACACCCAAAGACAAACCATAACAAAAATAAACCGCGACAGAAGAACCGCATTGGAACGGTCAGCGATTAAGACAAATAATTTGTTCAGTCCGCATGAGGGCCTCCTAACTCATCAGTGCAACATCTCCGTGAACACAAAAAACAAACAAAAAAATCAAACACAAAAATCAAACGATCACAGAGATGAAACAACGGTGAGGACTCGACAGCAAGAAACAACAAAAATGCTGGAGCAAAAGAAAACCAACAGTTAGACTCCAATGGGCCCAGTTCGAAAACCGGTACAGTCGGGCTTTCTACCCTAGTTAGTACATCCCCTTGATTTCTGAAAATGTCTATTTTTTACTTTGCCATCACCGTAGCCCCTTCACTTTTCATCGGATCGTTTTGAAACATACAAGTAAGGGATAAAAACCTGGCTGAGTTCAAAGATTGGTGAGGTCGGCCTACATTTCAGAGAGTTATTTCTCCCTTAATTACAGAAAATGCCTATTTTGGACCTTGTCGCCATCACAGTAACCCCTTCAGTTTTTATCGGATCATCTTGAAACATACCTGTAAGTAAGTCAGGGATAAAAGCTTGAATGAGTTCAAAAACTGATGAGGTCAGTCCATAAATCATCGAGTTACATCCCTTTAATTGATGAAAATGCCTATTTTCGACCTTGTCATCACCGTAACTCCTTCAGTTTTCATCAGATCTTCTTGAAACTTATATGTTAGTAAGTCAGGGATAAAGGCTTGGATGAGTTTGAAAACTAGCGATGTCAGTCGATAAATCACGGAGTTATATCCCTTACTTTGCGGAAAATGCTTATTTTCGACTTGTTATCACCGCTGCCCCTTCAGTTTTGATCGGATCTTCTTGAAACTTACAAACAAGTAAGTCAGGGATAAAAGCTCGGACGAGTTCGATAACTGGTGAGGTTTGCCTATTTTGCATAGAGTTTTATTCTCTTGGTTGCAGAAAATGCCTATTTTTGACATTGTTATCACCATAGCCCCTTCAGTTTTTATCGGATCTTCTTGAAATTTACATATAAGTAAGTCAGGGATAAAAACACTAATGAATTAGAAAACCTGTAAGGTCAGCCTATTTATCATAGAGTAACGTCCCCCTTGATTGGAAATATGCTTACTTTTGACCTTGTGATCATCGTAGCCTGTTCAGTTTTTATCGGATATTGATGAATGAATTATTAGTTTAGACTCAAATTCTAGACATGTTTTTAATTATTTTAACCTCATTTTGATTTATATCAGTCTTTGAATCGACTGCCTATTCGAAATTCGCAAAATTGCAGTATGCTTCCTCTGGCTTTCGTTGCCGGATCATTGCAGGGTCACTGATGAGGCTTTATTAGCCGAAACTACGTTGTATGACCCATCTCCTTTCTTATGAATATTTTCATTGCTCTTAAAGGAACTCATTTTTGATTTTTATTTGCTTTCACTGCAGCTGGTGTTGTGCCGTGTGGCTGCCGTAAAACGTCTCCCCGTACATCAACCATAGTGCAATTTATATTTTACTTTTGGTCCTTTGAAATCAGCGTGAATATTCTGAGAAATCAGAAATGAATTATTAGTTTAGACTCAAATTCTAGACAGGTTTTTAATTATTTTGACCTCATTTTGATTTATACCAGTCTTTGAATCGACTGCTTATTCGAAATTAGCAAAATTGCAGTATGCTTCCTCTGGCTTTCGTTGCCGGATCATTGCAGGGTCACTGATGAGGCTTTATTAGCCGAAACTACGAAGTATGACCCATCTTCTTTCTTATGAATATTTTCATTGCTCTTAAAGGAACTTATTTTTGATTTTTATTTACATGTTAGTTAGTCACGGATAACAGCTTTGACGATATCGAAAACTGACGAGGTCAGCTTATTTATCATAGAATTACGTCCCTTTGATTGCAGAAAATGCCTGTTTTAGGCATTGTCATCAGCATTAATATTTCAGTAAAGATTGGAACTTCCTCAAACTTTGAATCTATTAGCTGGTGAGTGATATTGGACCATTATGGTCCTCTTTTTTCAATATCAGAGCCACTAATGTGCACCCGGTGTTTCTATCACAGAAGCATTTTACAGGAATCATTTAAAAAGTATTACGTCAGACATCCACTGCATTTGTTTACAGAGAACCCGCGTTTTAACGACAGTATTTGTTCCCTATAATTGTGTCGTTATAATGAATTTGCCGTTATAAAGAATCTCAGTTAGGATTATGATAGGTCTTAAAAGGTTTTTTCCACATAATTACTCCAAGAAACAAAAGTTATATTTGTTAGAATCGCATCGATGATGCGATTCTAACAAATGTCTATAACATATTAAATTACAAGAATATTTCATTACTATGGATTCGATACATACATGCAAAGACAAACAATAGAAAATATTAAACATGGCAGAAGACCAGCCCACAGTCCCACAATCCTGCATATCCTCCCCCCGCCTCCTACCCCCGCACCCCCTGCGCCTTAAAAGTAGTTTCTTTTTCTTTTGACCGTCCCAAGGTGGTCTTCAATTTTCATTTTTGTGTTTTGTTTGTTCGATTTGAGGTTTAACGTCCCCAGCAACATTGTAAAGGTCATTTTGGAGACGTTGCGTCCAATTCTGTGGGACTTTTGCCCGACATTGAGATGAGATGAAGTCCTGTCGCCCAATGAAACCAACAGTGTTAATAAGCATGGACGGGCCGACTCACACCGCTTTGTCTGGGCAGGCTTTGATCCTCTAAGCGGTTTACCAGTACTCGTGTGCGTGTCGGTTTCAGCTCTGCGTGGAAGCATCATGCAGCCCATCTATTTCTTCAAGCCCCGATGGGCGGGGGCGACTTCAGTCTTGTGTCTGTTCATTGAATTTGTGTGTTATGACACGTATTGTCTTGTGTTTTGGTTTGTGCAGTCAAGTTAATGACTTTTTATCTCGTTGGATTGTGACCACGTAAAAAAATTGATTTAAGCCCCCCCCCCCCCCCCAGTGGAATTCGTTTCCGCTGACCGTTCCAAGGCGCGTTTTATTTTTGCTATGGTTTGTCTTTGGGTGTTTGTGGCGCTTTGGATAGCCTATTGGCCATTTTGTGGGAAAGTAACTGTCCTTTTGGCTTTCCGCTAATGATGTTTCCATTAGGGTCTGTAGTTTCATGTTTGTGTTTCTTTCCTTTTCGTGTCTCTGATGGGAGCTGTGGGTTAATTGTATAGATTCTTGATCATTGTCTCCACTTCTATTGTTCAGATGCTCATCACGCAAACACGCCAACTTTTATCCCACTGAAATCCCACTTTTATATAGAAAAACTGGGGTTTACATGGGGTATACATTGTTTTCTTATTTCTGCTCACAAACATGGGTTGTCGGTACCCGCTAGAACAGCCAGCCTCTCGACGAGGTACCCACGATCTATTGATGAGTAGAAATATGAAAAAATATCAGAATTTTTATCTGAAAAGTTTCATTTCTGGGTGAAATAAAGGCTACCAGTATATTTGAATAAGCGTGTTTTCGTAATGTATTTTCAGTAATCGCCTGGGAACGGTTAGTAAAAAGAATTTCACCTGGGGCTAGTGGTGGGGGTGTAAATCGATATTTCGGGACCGGAATCCTTGCCCTTCAGTCCGTCGCGATTTAAACAAACAATTATATAATTTGTTCAGTCCGCATGAAGGCTTCCTTGCAAATCTGTGCAACATCTCCGAGAACAAAATCAGACATTCTAATGCACTTGCGTATGTAACGCGACGTCTGATTGGATAACGTCAAAATTTGCGACAGTATATTCTGCGATTTACTGTCGGAAACCCGACGTCATTACGTAACGTTGCTTTTCATTGGCTGGCATTTGGTTTTACGCAGTTCACCGCGCTTGCCGCCTTGTGCAAAATAGTACAATTTAAACTTAACAACCGAATAAGTGCATTAGAATGGGGATAACTGTGTTTAAAATTGTCATTTGGGGAGGTAAATCGTCGGTTTTACGGTCGCAAATTACGTTTTACGGCTCCGCTATCGTGTCGCCGTAAAACGAAATTTCCGACCGTAAAACCTCCGATTTACCTCCCCAAATGACAATTTTCAGTACAGTTATCCCCTAATTCATATAGATGAATCAACGGTGAGGACTCGACAACAACATACCACTAAAATACTGGGGAAAAAAACCTACAGTTAGACTATAAGAATCTGATATGGGTTTCTGTTGTAGATGAGCGTCGCCCATCTACAACAGAACCCCATATTGGATTCTTTTTCTTGCACAACACCTCCGGTTAGTTTTGAAAGCTCGCACATGTATATTGTAAAAAAATTAAAGTAGTGCGGAAGTAGTTCGGGCAGTTGAATAGAATTGAAGCGCATTTATGTTAGTTGCCTGGGTCGGAACCCCAGGGTCAGAACATAAATTTCTATCCCAGGGTAAAATCACGGATTTCCTTGTCTGGTGTGCAAGAATATGATTGGCCCAACCAGAGACAGAGCATCAGTTACCAACCAACATTACATAAGTAAATTAAAAAGAGAAACTATCAGGAAATGAGACAATCAGATCCCAAATTATTCTCACAATATCCCTAGGGAAAGAAGTCGAAACATGGAGTGACGACAGTAAACAAAATGGACAACAGGTAAACCGTGTCAGTAGCTCTTTCCCAAACAGGTGGTGACTCAGAATATCTAAACCTAACTAAAAAGGAGCAATATACATAATGAGGGAAATAATCGGAGTACAAACATGTCAAACATTAAACTGGAAGGAAAAACGTAACTAAAATGAACAACCAAAAGGGGGAAGAATCAGAATCATCAACCTAACAATATATACGATTAGGAAAAGAATCAGAACCACCAACACAAAGCATAAAGGAACCACAGCAAAAGCACCGACTTGGAACGGTCATTAAAAACGTTGTACCGTCATAGAATCTGAGCCCTGACCCACCGGCGAGCAATTTAAGAGGGCAGCAAAGTTATAAAACCGTGATTGGGTTAACTACGATGCATGCAGTCTATAGTATAATATTTATGTTGTATCCAACCTTTTTATATCGAAGACTGATGTTACAAAATTGGGTACAGAAACCATATATATTCTAAGTCACCAAAACAATTCGGGTTCCGATAGACCTTGTTGCAGGAGAGTTGTAACTCCAAAATTGAATTTAGAAATTAAATCGGAATGACGTCTTAATTAAAATTAAAATTTAATAATAATAATAGTAATATTGGTTGGTACCTGATGATCCATCTCTGGTCGGGCCCATCAGAGTCTAACAGTTTTCTCTTTCTCTAGCAGTTCAGTGTTTTCTTACTATGAGTCATCATCGTTGTTTCATCTCTGTGGTTGTTTGATTTTTGTGTTCTCGGTGAATTAGGAAGCCCTTATGCGAACTGAACAAATTATTCGTCTAAATCGAGAGTAAAATCGATTAAAGCTGTGGCGTCAACCTTAACAACGGCGCATACGAGGTCGTATTCAACCAGTGAATTTATCAAACACGCGATTATGTTCGATTTTGGGTCGGGACATCAGGGTCAGAACATAAATTTCTATCCCAGGGTAAAATCACGGATTTCCTTGTCTGGTGTGCAAGAATCATACTTACATACACGTAAAGAATCGAATGTCTTAAATATATTTGATTAAAAATGGGTGCTCAAGGGGAAGGTGTGTACCTCAAATTCGACAACACGTTACATAGCACAAACACAAATAAAAAGATGAATAAAATAATACTGCTAGGATTATAGCGAAATGTCAAGGACGCCATGGAGTAAGCAGGTACCCAACAGGGTCAGTTCCTACCTAAGAAGCAGCCATCTGCATTTTATCGTATTAAAATGCAATAAAATGTACGTGCGTATGCGCGCGATCATCTACGCACCCATGAACATACACTTACGTATGCATAACATATAATCAACAATATGTTTATTTCGTATGCCAACAGTTTATAATCAAAACTGAAATACTGTCGTTAGTGGTAGGTCCTAGTTTGAAAAATAAATAAAATATGAAGACATAGAGTGTTCATGTATTATTGAATTTATTAAACGATTTGAGGAAAAGGGATAAAATGTGAGGCTATGCCGAGCATTTTATCCTTTTTCCTCAACCAGTTTAATAAATTCAATTATACATGAGCACGAATGCAATATTCTATTTATCATATGACATTTAAACGAATTTTATTCACGATTGTTTAACGAAAATGTCAGTATTCCGCCATTAGTAAACTTACGGTCGTTCAGGACATGTAACGTTACGGGACGTATCTAACTAATTTGCATATTTAATCCACTAGTGGATTATCGAATTTATTACATGGCGTTATTACATTCCCAGACCCGACGTCATAGGATAGAGCAAAATACATACTGCGGAGTGAAATATGCTGTTGACATTCTCCCCCTCCCCCTACTCTGGCTCATTCATATCGTTTAACAATTACACATATGATACAAAATACCGCACATATGATACAAAATACAATTACACATATGATACAAAATACCGCACATATTCACAGAGTATCGTTAACCGGATGATGGTCAAAACCGGGGTATTCCAAGAAAAACATATGACCTCCGCTGCATAACTTGGCGACACACTGACCGGCGCCAGGTTTATTATTAGATTAGAGATTACAGCTAATGAATATACAACCCTCGCCCTCTGCATCACATGGATTTTGAAGAGCAATTAGACTTTTAGCAAGTACGGGTGTTACCACTCACGCCCTGCTACGATAACATTGAATACTTCTAATTATAATGTAACGTACTTGTTTATTATTTTGTTTCATCACGAAAACACGCCTATATAATTTTGAATCCCACTTTTATATAGTAAAACGGGGGTTTGCAGGGGTAAACCTTATTTTTCTTATATCTGCTCTAAAATATAGATTGTGATTACTCGTTAGAACTGCCTCGATGAGGCGGTTCTAACGAGTAGCACAATCTATATTTTGAGCAGAAATATGAAAAATATCACACTTTTTCATCTTACAATTTTCGTTTTTCGGAGGTAAAGCTAAAATGCATTTGTACAGGCTCGTAATGTATCAACTGCATTTATTTATTTATTTAGTTATTTATAGCAACCAAAACGTTGACTAATATTTTCCTTCAGCCTTACTCCCGAGGGTCACCAGGTCCCAAGAAAATAAATCTTAAATATTAATTCTCCCTTTTTAATGTTCCATTAATACATTTTCAATCGTTCTGAAGCCATTTTAGTTTTCAATCAGACAAATCTTAAATTTTCGAAACTTTAACTAAAAAGTTGAAAATGTGAACCGTAGCAATAGATTTGTATAAGCAATAGATTTGTATAAAAATCAAGCTTAATCAAAATTACACTTGATACATATTTTTCTCTTTAGATTTGAAGTATAACATATGATACACATAGGGTTGAGTGATCATCTCCCGCATATATCTTCAAATATTTTCGCGAAACAATATTCATCAAAAATGCGACGGTTTGGATCAAATCATATATAAATACAACGGTTTTACTTTGTTTCTATCTATAATTGGAATAATCTACAATATATATAAAAATAATGAAATCTAGCGCATATTCTATGGTCTGTGCAATGCAAAAGCCTTTGATCTGTACCCACGAGAGTTACCTGGATGAAGCGGTATGACGTCAGGCCATCTTTTCTGATAAGCACTATTGAGGGTGAATGTTTGGGGTCTGTGTAAGAAATATGCTTTTGCTATAGTCTCGAACTTTCTGCATTTCCCACGAATAATATAAAAATCTTATATGGGTGTAAGGAGTGGATGGAAATATCCGTCCCGAGGGTCACTGTCTGGCATCACGAGGCTTGCCGAGTGATACCGGACAGTGATCCCAAGAACGGATTTTTCTATCCACCCCTCACACCCATAAAGGATTCTTTTTCTTGCATACCGTCCATTTCTTCGCGCAGATTTTTAATGCTGCAGTCACTTCGGTAGCGGACGTCCGCTATATTGTGATGACACTACAGGGATGTTTAGTGACGTCACGTAACGTGCTGTGACGTCAACCTTAAACACGGCGCATAAGAGGTCGTATTCAACAAATGCATATATCAAACACGCGAAAATATTCGCTTTACGGTAAGAACACTAGGGTTGGAACAGAATGTCTATCTTATGGTAAAAATATGGATTTCCTTATCAGGTGTGCAATTAGTCTCGCCCACGATTCCAGCGGATTGATTTACTGGTAACGGCCAAAAGGTTGAATATTTAAAGACAAAAGGCCGGATAAAAATTAAAAAATATTCAAACTGTTTTTGTTTATAATATTAATCAGCTTCTCCTTTCTTCCAATTTTAGGAAGAATGTAGACCCATTTTCTGCCCAGTTGGGGAGTTTTGGGTTGAGTGTCATTGCGTACAGCCCTTCAAAAATCTTGCTGGTATGCCTGTCCTCGTCAAGCTCAAGGTGCAAGTTGAACTGGAGAAGAAGCGACCGAAAACACATGCTGGTAAGAAGGTAAACACTGACAATCGACTCAACAATATAGCTGATGAAACACTCAAACCTGGTATAAACAAAAAATTGCTATCAGACACAGTGATAACTAAATTAAACACAAAATTAACGAAAACCCTGCAGTCGACATTTGTCAAAATAACAGCGTATCCATTTGCAACATTCGTACACGACGAACAGCCGTTTTTTGTAGTTTTAGAAATAGTTCGTTCAAACTTGAAGAATGATACAAAGGAAACAATGAGGCCGCTTATGGATTATCTTGATAGCTCTAAGCGTTTGAACTTTCGAAGTGGGGAAACAACATACTCGATTCAATTCACAAATAAAGTGTTTGTATGGCATGATAAAACCAGAGGTACTCCACATGCTAAAGACTTAGATAGTCATGGCAGTGAACTAAGGCTTGTTTATATAGATACCAATCTCATGGATACAAGGATAGGGACCGGCCACTATCAGATACTATCTCCTCTCTTGTACTGCAAACAGATACAGCTTAATGGGACAGAATTTATTGAGGAACGCGGTATTATCAAAGTAAACATCACAGTTCCCAACTTCACAACTTCGCATTTTTACCATGCTGACCAAAATCGAGTTCGTATCTGTCTTAAACAGTACCTGAAAAGTTTCAATTCATCGGCTGCAATGCTTCTGAATGATTCGTACACAATAGCTGTTATACTCTTTGTAGTTTACATATCGTTCTAGAGACAAAAGGCCGGATGAAAGATGTCGAACCAAACACATGATTCAGGCCAGATTGAATATACAGCAAAATTCCTATATTAAGACCACCTTTGGCACTGGTCAAAAGTGGTATTTTAGACCACTTTTGAACAGTCCCAAAGGTGGTCTCAGACAAGAGGGCACTGAATGCAGAAAACACAAAGAAAGAATGACTAAAACCTAATAAATCAGCTTTTTAAAGCAGAATTAGTCTCAATTTTAGGTGGTCTAAATAGTGGAATTTCACTGTTTAATCCTCTTTCTCATTACATTGTCCTCACAGCGAATATTTTCTATAAATAACGGTGACCTGGATTTCAAGAAAATCAGTGATAGTCGTGTGGACGTTACAAACGTAAAACTACTGTGCTTAGTAACTGATGTCGATTGAAAAGCAATCGACCCAAAATAATTAAGAGAAAACACAGACATAATGGCCATGAAGATGTTTGGCGTTAACGGACACGCTAACAGCACACAGCAAATACCCTGATCAAACTGAAGAGACGCACAACTTGCGATAAATCAGCGGGCACACAACGTGTATACAACGTCATATCAATGTCGATGCAATGTCATGACGTTGAAGCAGTGTTGATGCCACATTGCGTAGATCAGTGTCATGTGCCCACTGGCTCAAGCTAAAAGGCGTCACGAAAGCAAGCCTATAAAATTTTGATCCCCTTGAACCCCACTTTTATATAGTTAACCTAGGGTATACAAGGGTAATCCTTATTTTTCTTTTTTCTCTGCTCTTAAATATAAACTGTGGGTACTCGTTAGAACCGCCTAGATAAGGTGGTTCTAACGAATACCACAATCTATATTTTAATATGAAATATAACTACCCATCACTACAATTATAGCCTTTTCACCAGACGCAGGTCTGGGTCAGTCTGACAAAAAAAAAATCTAGCCAGAAATGCCACCGGCATGTCTCTTTTCCCGTGACCTCCCCAGCGTCGAGTCCTGATTGGTCGCTGATGTCACATGACCTATCAGACCAATAGGCAGACGATACAGGTCACGTGACCGCGATTTTCGCGCCGAGAGGTCATTATTTCTTCAGACTTACTTGGGATAGGAACGTGACAAACTACATTCCATGGAAGAATGAATAAACGGATAAGTGTTTTATTCTTTTTTGATTTTGCACTTACCTTGAGTTTCCACAACGTACTTAGGCTTTTTAAGCTTATTGATTATTCCAAAATTCTTAGAGACTTTATTTCGTGTGTTTCTGCCGACATTACACGTGAAGTGGTTGTCCGCCATTTTGAATTTTCACTTGGAAGTTTTGTTTATCATGTGATCAACCGTTTTTGGTTTTTGATAAGCACCACACTTCTTTTCATGTTATGTGCCAGGGTATACGCTCGTATTATTCCTGGTAATGTTTTAATAGAAGTCAGCGTTGTGGAAACTTAAATTGCCAGAAAAGAGGACGGTTTTTGTGCGTGTTCCTTCCACTTTCGGTATCGGAAGACGTTGTATCGCTGAATAAAAATTCTCAGCATTAATTTAGTTTTGAACATTTGCAAGACCCGTCTTCGTTTAGCACTTATAAATCCCACGATGCAGATGGATAATTTTCAGGTCCCTTTGTGGCCTTTCTATAGTATCTTCTAAACAGAATCCATCCAATTCGTGTGGGTCACCATTGCCGAATCAAGATGAGCCAGTCTATGTCCCCTCCTCCCATTTGGGCCTGGGTTGACTAGGATAGGTTCGTCGACCGCCCCGTAGAGACCCTGCTCATAATTACGGGGACTCCGGGGTGCGGGGAACCTATGCCCAAATTTTTTGCCGAATCCATGTTACATACGAATTTTGGTACGGTTCCGATCCCGGTTTTTATCGGGTAACCTTTCCGGACCTTCGGTACTTAGTTTACCTTGGTCATATGCTTCTTTCCTCTTATTATGATAAATTTTTGTTATCATAATCATTAAATTGGATTGTTTTCCCTTGTAAAACATACAGATTTGGGCATTGTTTATTGGAATACCGTAACTATTGCAAGTGAATCCGGGACGTCTCGGTACTGAGTCGTTTCGGCCTGGGTCGTTTTCGACCCGAATTTGCACCTGGGTCGATTCGGCCTATTTCGGTGGGTCGTTTCGGCCTTGGGTCGATTCGGCCTTGATCGTTTTAGGTCCTTTTTATTAGATGCATAAATTCATCGCAGATTACTCAATCTGTTACCCGTTCTGAAGTCATCTAGGGAGGGACAATATTACGATGTTTGTAATACGGTCATTGCCATCTCACGGCTCCTTCAATGCTCAATTTTGATTCGGCAATTTCGCATGTTCAGTGCACTATACATAATAAAGGGCCTAACACTGGGGAAGTTTAATTGAGCCTCAAGTGTTTTGCCCCTAGAGCTGAATCTGGGCCTAGTGATTTATCCTCTGGGGATATATCAATACTCAGAGGTTGGTCTTTTTTCGTCCTTACTAATTAGCGATTATGAGAAGGACATATTTAGAGCCTCAGCACCTATTGATTCTAAAACTATAAGCGGACCATGTCTTCCCAACGTTTTCAGAATCAAGCTTCAAGACCGGGGGCACTCGTGCGAAAAGAACTTGGAACATTGGTTCTAACAACAAAAAACATCAATTTTTTGTTCTTATGAAATTCCAAAATTCGACCCAGATTCAGTCTGTATATATGACGTCAGGGAAATTGGCATTACTTCCTGTTTCGACGCTCTAACATTGGAGCTTCTTACCAGGACTATTGTTAAGTGGGTTCTCATTATGACTGGTATTCTAGTTCTACCCACTTTGCCTTCAAACAAGAGCATTCCGACCATATAGCTGCTATTCTAATGCTTTTGTTTATTTCCCTGTCATTTTTACATGCCATGGCTGACTACCACCATGTTGCATGTTTGGCGCAACTCTGCTCTTGATAACTGGTTCAGTTTTTACTGAGCATAGTAAATGAAAACTTAGAGTCTCAGCGCCTCTTGATTCTAAAACTATAAGCGGACCATGTCTTCCCAACGTTTTCAGAATCAAGCTTCAAGACCGTGGGCACTCGTCTTTTTTGAAGTCTTCGGAGAGCGTATCAAGTACAGGTACCACAACCAAGAGACGCTCTTCGACTACTTCCGATGACTTTTTAAGTGCTTATCACCCTCGACTAGAAGATCTCAATCAGTCCCCATCTACTAGTAGATCATTCTCAGATCAGGGTACACGGTCCTTTCGTTCCAGAGGTCGGACTGGAACGAAATCTCCCAATAGAGGAAGACACAAGTCTAACAAATGACTTTCTTCCTTCCCCTCCTCTTCATCTTCTTCCAGTAGGAGCCGAGCTATTTCAGTTCTATCAAGCCGTGGCTTCTGTTATCAAATATATTTTGAGTTTTATGAGTTTTTAGAAAGGGTTACTGGATTGCGTTCGTTAGGAATCCTTTCTCTTTCTCACATGCAAATACTATTTCTGGTAAATAGTATCAAGAAAAGAATTTTTTTATTGGAAGAGGAAGGGTTCTTCTCCAAAAGAAAGCCGTGTAAGTAGAAAAAGTTCTCCTTCCCCAGGCTTCTACAGGCGGATCTTTCTGGTCGAGAAGAAAATGGGAAAATCGACTCATCATCGACTTCTCACACTTAACAAGATGTTGCGAGTCGATCATTTCGAAATGGAAACTTCGTCCTCGATTAGTCAGGTCAATTTCCCAAATTCGGGGACGATTTCCGTAGTTTTAAAGGACGCTTACCTTCACATCTCCATCCATAGGTCATTACGCAAATACCTTCGTTTCACCCTGGATGGAATTTTTGTGTATCAGTCCGTTGCCTTTCCTTTGTTGGACTTGTCAACGGATCAATGAAAAGAAAAGAAGAAAATGGGAAAATCGACTCGTCATCGACTTCTCACACTTAACAAGATGATGCGAGTCGATCATTTCTAAATGGAAACTTCGTCCTCGATTAGTCAGGTCAAATTTCCCAAATTCGGGGACGATTTCCGTAGTTTTAAAGGTCGCTTACCTTCACATCTCCAACCATAGGTCATTACGCAAATACCTTCGTTTCACCTTGGATGGAATTTTTGTGTATCAGTCCGTTGCCTTTCCTTTGTTGGATTTGTCAACGGATCAATGTTTTCCCTGTTCACCAACTTAATAGAAATTAATTAAGCAGCTCTCATCATAGAATTAGGCCCCAATCTCGTGTAGTGTTCCGATGATGGGTTTTGTCATCATCTTTCCAGATACTGTTTATCATACCTTGTCCTAACGTGTACAGGTTATTGTGAATTTAGATTTCATACACTTTATCGAGAAGTTGAAATTGATTCTACCTCAAAGATACTTCTCCATTTTTTCACGACCCGAAAAACTTTCGATTTATGTCAGAGGTTTGTTTCCCCTTTTTAGAAACTTAGTAATTGGATCCAGTTTCCCTGGACAATCTCATCTTAGACCTTTCCAGTTTTTTTTTGCTAATATTATCACTAGAAATACCATACGGTCTATAGGAGCAATAAATTCCATTATCAAGATTGCTCTCTACGATTTATGAATCCCTCAGTATCAAATGGGGTCTCCTCTTTTAGAGACTATTCCCTATTTGTTTTTTCGCATGCCAGCCTTTCAGGTTGGTTTCCCACTTCGAACCTCAGGGATTAGTTGTTCAGGGAACGTGGGGCCTTTATTAGGCGGGGCTATATATATATATGTGTGTATGCGAATATGTATGTATATATGTATATGTGTAAAAACATTCTGAAACTTCAGACAAATTTCCTTGGTTTATCAGTTCTTCATAGCTCCAAACTGAGGAACAGCTTCATTATTGTTACTCCAGACAAATGACCATAGTGTAGTTTTTTCTACTTATCAGGGAGTGACTCATTACTCTTCCCTGTTGGCTTTTACATGGAAGATTATGACTTGGTGTCTTCAGGAAGGTATGTCTATCCTTGTCGGACACCTCCAGGGCAGATTATGTCATTGGGATCGCCCCTATAGACCAGTTCACGATCCGTTCTCTACAGGGCGTTTTCTCAAATGGAGAGAACCTTTATTGGGCCTTTTTTAATCAAATGTCCAAACAACTCGGTTCTCCAATCAACTTCCATTGTGTTTCCAGTTTCAGATCACATGGAACGTGCAGTTGATTTAAAATCTCTAGATTGGGGGAATCTTTTACATATGCGTTTACACCATTCAACTGAATTCCTCTAGTTCTAGGTAAAAATTCAAGCGTCCAAAAGCCGAGCCATTCTGATTACGCCTCCTATGGCCTCAGAGATCTTGGTTTTTTAGTCTTTCTGAGCCTAGTCTCAAGACTTGCAACCCGTCTTCCAGTAGTTCCAGATCTAATATCTAAAAGGTGTGGGTCAAGCATTCCATTTCAATCCAGAAATGCTTTACTTACACATCCAGATGTTGTCAGGAATCAAACCAGAGGTAGACACTTTTCTGGTTTCTCTGCTGAGTGTATCTTCAAATATAGAAAGATCTCCACTCTCAAGTTTTACTCTGGAAGATGGAAGATATTTTCTAGTTGGTGTAGAAAAAGGGAAATAAATCCAGACAATTCCTCTAGGGAGGTTTTTTTACTGGATTTCTTTTTCTGTCTGTTCTCTGCCCTTCAATTTCTATTTCATCTAAGAGAAGGGTACAGATCAGTAATCTCGAACATGTTAAAATTTTAGTCGGCTTCACACATTTTCATTAAACCCTACCATCACCAGCTTATTAAAGGGGTTTTTCACTATGTCGACAGGTTTCCAGGACTTTGAATCCAAATGGAATCTTGCATGAGTGTGGTGGTCTTTTCTAAACCACCTTACGATCCGGTGAATTCAGCTTCTTTTGTTCATTTGATAGTCAAGCTGTATTTCATTTGACATTTGCTTCAGTTCGTAGAAGTTATAGTCATGCTTTGCCAATTGCAGAGGGTTGTTTTCAGGTATGAGAAGAACAATGACTTCTTTTTCTCTTCTCATTCAACCTATTTTTGTTTCAGGCTACAAATCACCTTGTCTGAAACTACTATTTGTCCTGTCATTTCCAGGATTCGGGGATCGTAGGCTAATGTGAATTTTTTGTATACATTAGAACGTTTAAAACGTTTCGAGATTATCATGAGAATTTTTTATTTCCAATCAAGGGGTTTTGGATATATTTCTAACCATCCTTGATTGCAAAGTGGATTTTTTGGTTTTTGATTTTTATTTGCCTTCACTGCAGCTGGTGTTGTGCCGTGTGGCGGCCGTAAAACGTCTCCCCGTACATCAACCATAGTGCAGTTTATGTTTTACTTTTGATCCTTTGAGATCAGCGTGAATATTCTGAGAAATCAGAAATAAATTATTAGTTTAGACTCAAATTCTAGACAGGCTTTTAATTATTTGGTTTAATTATTTGGACCTCATTTTGATTTATATAAGTCTTTGAATCGACTGCCTATTCGAAATTCGCAAAATTGCAGTTTGCTTCCTCTGGCTTTCGTTGCCGGATCATTACAGGGTCACTGGTGAGGCTTTGTTAGCCGAAACTACGTAGTATGACCCATCTTCTTTCTTATTAATATTTTTATTGCTCTTAAAGGAACTTGTTTTTGATTTTTATTTGCCTTCACTGCAGCTGGTGTTGTGCCGTGTGGCGGCCGTAAAACGTCTCCCCGTACATCAACCATAGTGCAGTTTATGTTTTACTTTTGATCCTTTGAGATCAGCGTGAATATTCTGAGAAATCAGAAATAAATTATTAGTTTAGACTCAAATTCTAGACAGGCTTTTAATTATTTGGACCTCATTTTGATTTATATAAGTCTTTGAATCGACTGCCTATTCGAAATTCGCAAAATTGCAGTTTGCTTCCTCTGGCTTTCGTTGCCGGATCATTACAGGGTCACTGATGAGGCTTTGTTAGCCGAAACTACGTAGTATGACCCATCTTCTTTCTTATGAATATTTTCATTGCTCTTAAAGGAACTTGTTTTTGTTTTTGATTGATACTTGTTTTTGATTTTTATTATTGTAAAGTGATAAAGCTTCTACCAGTATGTGCTTATTTCACTTCTGCCCTGTTATCATTCAGAATACAGTATGAGGTTATAACCTTCTACATTTTGGGCATATTGGAACTCCGTTTTTTTCTTCAGAATGTTTTTCTTACTGCGTAATGGATGTTCCAACGCTACTTTTCATCCCTTCACCTAAGGAGCTTGGTTCCCATTCGTAGTGGTACTCATTCCTTGGGTAGTTTAGTAGCTTCTCAATCTATTATGAGCAGCACTTATTTTGGGATTTTATTTTCCTTGGTTGTTTGTTAGCCTGTTTGAATAGGTGTGAACCTTCTATTTTGACTCCGGTTCCTGTCCATTTATCTTCTCCACTTGTGATTTTTGGATTTGGATCCCTTGCAGTCATGGTGGATACTCCCTTACGTTACCATCATTGGATGGTTTTAAAAGGGGTATAAACAACCAAGGTTGGAGGAGTTAGGTATGTATAACTTTATTTTTCATCCAACCCTCCACTTGCTTTGAATTCAGGCTATAATTGTAGTGATGGGTAGTTATATTTGATATTAAAATGATATTTTTAATGTAAAATTAATTTTAATTAATAATATACCTACCCATCACTACAATGGCATGTCCCGCCTCCCAGCCCCGCCTGAAATATTTGTTTTCCTGAAAGAAATAATGACCTCTCGGCGCGAAAATCGCGGTCA
This sequence comes from Lucinisca nassula, assembly GCA_963580285.1. Lineage (NCBI taxonomy): Eukaryota > Metazoa > Mollusca > Bivalvia > Lucinida > Lucinidae > Lucinisca > Lucinisca nassula. The sequence continues at coordinate 42,574,942 of OY757024.1, read as the reverse complement.
CGTGACCTGTATCGTCTGCCTATTGGTCTGATAGGTCATGTGACATCAGCGACCAATCAGGACTCGACGCTGGGGAGGTCACGGGAAAAGGGACATGCCGGTGGCATTTCTGGCTAGATTTTTTTTTTGTCAGACTGACCCAGACCTGCGTCTGGTGAAAAGGCTATAATTGTAGTGATGGGTAGGTATATTAATATATTATTAATTAAAATTAATTTTACATTAAAAATATCATTTTGAGCAGGAATCAGAAAAAAAAATATTACAATTTTCATCTTAAAATTCACGGTTTTTTCGGTGGTAAAGTTTACAAGGTATTTGTATGGGTATTTTCATAAAGCACGATTTCTGTACAAGCGGCTAATTAGGGGATAACTGTATTGAAAATTGTTATTTGGAGGGGTAAATCGGCGGTATTACGATCGAAAAATCCGTTTTACGGCTCCACAAGCGCGTCGTGTCGCCGTAATACGGAATTTCCGACCTTAAAACCGCCGATTTACCTCCCCAAATGACAATTTGCAAGACAGTTATCCCCATTCTAATGCACGTATTAGGTTGTTTTTGAAAACTGTGTACTATTTTGCCCAAGCTCACAGCATGCCAGCCAATGAACAGTGAGTCGGATTTCCGACAGTATATCGCATAATATGCTGTCGCAAATTTTTGACGTTATCCAATCAGACATTGCGTTACATGCGCAGGTGCATTAGAATTGAAAGTTTAATTACATGTTTCATTTCAACATTCGTAAAACTTTGCTATACTTTAATTAAATATATGACCCATTTCTTGAAAAACATAATTAATCTTCGGGAAAATCTCATCAAACAAAATCGAAAACACATGGTCTTCTACGGCTGAGACTGTAGATTAAGGTTTTGTGCTCCGGCGTACCAACCGTCACCTTTTTCCACAACTTATCACTGTAGTCTGCAACTTAATCCTTACCTTTATCATAAATTACACCACAACCTCTTTATAACACTAATAATGGGTTCAAAGCAGAAACCGTGATAGTTAAACAACCATGTTATATCCAAACAAAAATGTATAGATTATATAGAAAACAGACCATTTATGGTCATTTTTCTATATAATCTATACATTTTTTTGTATAGATTATATAGAAAAATGACTTTTTCTATATAATCTATACATTTTTGGGATCCATCCTGAAACCTTGTTATATCCAAAACCGTGTTATAACGAACCGTGTTATAATGAGGTTGCAGTGAAATATACCGTTTCTGTTTAAGAAAAGAATGCATTTTTAAAATTCATTGCAGTTTGAACAACACTGTTTCACTAACAATGTTGTTCGTACTTCAGTGAACGCAAAATAAATAACACTTCTTACTTTAATATATTTATATTATTTTCTATCCATTCGTATGTGACAAAAATTCTGGTTAAAGGGCTTTAATTGAACGTAGTTTTCCTGACAATACCTATTTCGATGGTTTGATCAGTCAAATTTACCCCCCTAAACTTCAGTTAAATAAAGCAAATTCTTCTGATACCGAGGCCCCATTTTTGAATTTACATCTTTCTATTGTAGATGGGTTTGTTTCTTGCAAAAATAATGATAAACGCGATGATTTTGATTTTGAGATTGTAAATTATCCTTTCTTGGATGGTGATGTTCCTCGTGCGGCATCCTATGACGTTTATATTTCGCAATTAATTCGATATGCCAGAGTTTCTAGTCATGTAACTGACTTAGCACTCGAAATAAATTGTTAACTGCTAAACTTCTTAATCATGTATCATAAACTACTAAAAGCCTTTTAAAATTTATAGACGTTCTTTCGATTAATTTCAAAATTCAATGCCTGTTAACAAGGTCTATCGGAACCCGAATTTTATGGTGACTAAGTATACAAATTCAACAAAATATATATTTGCAATGACTTCAGCACCATATTTCGTAAAATCATTATTCGATATAAAAAGAGTGGGTACAAAATTAATGTTGTACGACAGACTGCATGCAGGGTAGTTAACCCAATCACGGTTGACAACTTTGCTTTCCCTCTTTTATTGCACGCCGGTGGGTCAAGCTTCAGATTCTATGACGGTTCACGCGTAAAGGCTTACTGAGAATTAAAGATAATTTAATTGTATGTAATGTTGGTTGGTATCTAATGCTCTATCCCTGGTCGGGCCCATCGGAGTCTAACTACTAGTTTCTTTAGCTCCAGCATTTCAGTGGTTTCTTGCCGTCGAGTCCTCATCGTTGTTTTTTTGTGTTCACGGAAATGATGCACTGATGAGTTAGGAGGCCTTCATGCGGACTGAACAAATTATTTGTCTAAATCGCGACGGAAGTAAGGGCCGCGTAAATTCGATTTAAACCCCCCATCCCCATCCCAATAGAATTCGTTTCGCAGTCCGTTCCAATGCGGCTCTGCTGTCGCGGTTTATTTTATTTATGGTTTGTCTTTGAGTGTGTGTATCGCTTATTTGGCAAGTCTTGCTACTTTGGACATCTCATTCCTGATGCCCGGGACTTCCGTGGAGTGTGGGTCATTTTTGCTGATGTTGGCTCGATGGGGGACGCCTATAAGTCCACGGGTTGGCGTCGCTTGCCTGATGCCTCCAGTTGACCTTTCTCATGAGCTACGTCGGTCGGTGTGTGCTCGGAGGGCGATATGCTGTGTTTGCCGGGTCTTGTCCGTCATCCGCTTCGGTTTTAAAACTTTGGGGTTGAGACACACTCATGAAGATTAAATATCAGAAAGGCCTCTGTGTCACTAAATTTGGTATAGTTACGCCTTAATTACATTATTTGGTTTTGGATAGCTAATGTGCCATTTGTTAGTGCACTTGCCACTCATGCTAGAGGCTCGCGGTTTGATCCCCGACGGCGGATATTATTTCGGTATCCGAACACGCTCAACTGGCATCATTTTCAGGGATGAATGTCAAAAAGTGCACCTTCCTTTGGATCGGGGCTTTAACTGGAGGACCCCGGTGCAGAGAGAGTCATCCCCTGTGCAGGTTAAAGACCCCAACCGTAGTTATATGATTACTGTGTAGGCTTTCATCCTCCAAACCTGGAACAGCCTTTTAAAGCATCGTTTAAAGTTCAACGAGCTCGTTAGTGGTCATATTGTTAAGTGTTCTAGTTAGTACAATATTTAAAATTTTGGTATTTTTTCTGAAAAAAAAATGTGAGCAGCTTTTGCATTTTGCAAAAGCTGCTCACATTTTTTTCAGCAAAATATTAGCATATTTGCCATATTAACTGATCAATTTCAAAGATTTAACGATACGTTAACTAACGACGTTGTTAGTTTTGAACAACTGGCCCCTGGTAGGCTATATACTTAATAATTCAAATTCTCCATCATAATGTTCATTTCGAGCCATTTGATTGGTTGAAATAAGTTTTATACTTCGATAAATTCCATGAGCATGAATCTCAGATCTGTTTCACATAGCGACAGGTAGTAATATAACGTGACGTCAAATAGCACGTTTAGAACACCCGCGTTACGTCATTGCATATAAACGACGTAAACAGTGTTCGATTAAAAGATGGAAAACAGTTGAAAACGAAAATGTCAGGATACAAATAAACTGAATTTAAAGGCATTTATTCTTGATTATTGAGGACTATCATTTCATTACATAATATTATGTAGCCCTCAGAGCTGATGGAAGAGTCAACAGGTAAAAGGCCTCCTTGGGGAAAATCAATAAATTACTTACTGTTGACTGGTGTACATTATTGATTTTCGTCTTAAGTGCCTGTGTCAGGGGATACAACAAGAGTTACTAATCACCCTATTAAGGGCCGCCTTTGATCTGCTATAGTCAGTATATCACAGGGGCAATAAAACAATTATGAACACACGGTGTGTTCTACTGTTACAGAATAAAAGCCTTTAAAGACTTGGCGTTTTTTTCTCTTGTGTTTCTTTCAAATATGGCAGCTGCTTATGGAATAATTATTCCGCTGTAGCCGTTGTTAAGTTCATTCTTACGCTTTTGAAAGAATTCTTAAAAGTTTGGTGATAATTTTAACATTTCGATGGCAAAATTGGCATTATAAAGAATGAATTATCATTTTTGTGGATTTTATCGATGTGTAAACTCCGGCGAATCACTCACAAACTTAGCATGAAGGCCGCGAATCACTCACAAACTTAGCATGAAGGCCGCGAATCACTCACAAACTTAGCATGAAGGCCGCGAATCACTCACAAACTTAGCATGAAGGCCGCGAATCACTCACAAACTTAGCATGAAGGCCGCGAATCACACACAAACTTAGCATGAAGGCCGCGAATCACTCACAAACTTAGCATGAAGGCCGCGAATCACTCACAAACTTAGCATGAAGCCCGACGGGCTTCATGCTAAGTTTGTGAGTGATTTGCCGGAGTTTACACATCGATAAAATCCACAAAAATGAAAATCAATCCTGTAATGTACACCTGTGGGTAATGGTAAAATGTGACCTACCGCGGTATATATAGATAAATCAGCATCATCAAACCAAATTGGAGAGAACCATTATTCAATTCTGATGTCATTTAATGATCATGTGACGTCACGCGAGTCAATGTATTCATTGAGGTATGATCAACGTTGCGGAGTTTTTATTTTAGTTTTACTCCCCTTTCAATGTTATTTTACTTATTTCGAGCAGATCGCTAATCAGAGATAGGCGAAAACCGGAGTATCAAGACAAAAACTACTTGGCCTTCCGTTGCAGAACTTTGCGTCTTACATGTGACTCGAGATAGACTCGAACCAACAGCAGTGGGAGACCTAGTGACTAAGAGTGAGCACTCTTACCCACTAGGCCACAGAGGCCCGTTAACGTCCAAATAGTTTACCATAGGCAATTTCTATAAATGAACTGAGAATGTAAATATTTACTAATTAACGTCGTGTCATAAAAATGGTTCTGACCGTATGTGTAATAACACACGTTTACCGACTGTCATCGACAAAGTAAGAGAAAGTAATGAATACAATTACGTTTTTGAAACCTTCAGTCCAAGAAACCAACGGGAATAAAGGGCGCACATAGAGCAAAGTCATCATTTTGAAGCATTACACGACTAAGAAGGACAGTTTCATTCCCAAAATATGGCCAAACTGCTATTCAAAATAACATTATTACCAGCACATACATGTACATGCAAAATAATACAATGGTATATGATAACCACAATGGCAAAACGAAACACAATAGAAGCACCGCTTTGTAGCGGTCAATAATTTTAATGGGGGATGCTTAAAATAGAACAGATGGCAATGATTAGAAATCGATACAATACACCCACAGCTCCCATCAGAGACACCAATAAACCCACAGCTCCCATCAGAGACGCCAAAAGGAAAGAAGCACAAACATGAAACAACAAGACCCTTATGTAAACATCAATAGCGGAAAGCCATAAAGACATTTACTTTTCCACAAAATGGCCAATTGGCTTTCCAAAACAAAACAATATAAGCGACACACACACTCAGAGACAAGTCATAACAAAAATAAACCGTGACAGAAAAACCGCATTGGAACGGTCAGTGAAACGAATACCACTGGGGGTGGGGGATTTAGACAAATAATTTGTTCAGTCCGCATGAAGGCCTCCTAACTCATCAGTGCAACATCTCCGTGGACACAAATAATCAAACAACCACACAGATGAAACAACGGCGAGGACTCGATAGCAAGAAATCACTGAAATGCTTGAGCAGAAGAAAACCAACAGTTAGACTCCGTTGGGTCCAACCAGAGATAGAGCATCAGGCACCAACCAACATTACCTTGAATTAGATCTCTCTAATTCTCAATAAGCCTTTACGCTAGAACCGTCATAGAATCTGGCTTGACCCACCGGCGTGCAATTATAGAGGGAGGCAAAGTTGTCAACCGTGATTGGGTAAACTACCAAGCATGCAGTCTGTCGTATAACATTTATGTTATACCCAAGCTTTTTGTATCGAAGAATGATTTTACGAAATTAGGTGCTGAAGTCATTGCGGTTATATATTTTTCTGAATTTATATACTAAGTCACCATAAAATTCGGGTTCCGATAGACATTGTTGCAGAATGGATTTAAGTCGAATATTGAATTTTGAAATTAAATCAGAATGACGTCTATAAACTTTTGAAAAGGCTTTCCGTAGTTTATGATACCGATAACCCTGATTAAGAAGCTTAGCCGTTAACAATTTATTACGAGTGTTGAAGTCAGTTACATGACTACACACTATGGCAAATCGAATTAATTGCGAAATATAAACGCCATAGGATGGCGCACGAGGAACATCACCATCCAAAAAAGGAAAATTTACAATCTCAAAATCAAAATCATCGCGTTTATCATAAATTTTGCACGAAACAAACCCATCTACAATAGAAAGATGTAAATCCAAAAACGGGGCCTCGGTATCAGAAGAATTTGCTTTATTTAACTGAAGTTCGGGGGGGGGGGGGGGGGGTTACTGATCAAACCGTCGATACAGGTATTATCAATATTTAATAAATCATCCAAATATCTTGAAGTGGAGCTAAAAGCTTCAATGATTTCAGACTGGTTTTCAGCAGAAAGGGACATGAAGTCACTCTCATAATAAAACAAAAACAAATCAGCCACAAGTGGTGCGCAATTGGTACCCATCGGAATACCCATAACTTGTCTAAATAACTTAGTACCAAACCTTATGTTAATATTGTTAAGTAGAAAGGTCAGAGCTTCACACACTTTCTGACATGACCATAAAATATAATTTTTATTCTCTTCAGAAGTGAAAAAGCATTTCTTGCATTACATGCAAGATAGAGGGAGTTTTCCCTATGAAATGTCAATTCAATTAAATCATTAAGTTTTTCTTTTGTAAGATTATGAGGAAGTGTAGTTTAAAGGGTGGAAAATCATAAGTAGACAGACTTGAAGCACGAACACGACTAGATTTCAATTTATTTAAAACTTCATTAGAATTCTTTATAGACCAAAACAGATTTCTACCTGATCTTTCGAAGACTTTGTCACAATATTTTATCACATGTTTTTTGATGGCAGTCAAACATGAAGTTAATTATTTGGATAGTTCAGTTGTGGTACAAGAGCTTGAATTTGCAATAAACCGTGCTTTGTATGGTCTTTTATGAAGGTTAGGTAACCAATATAACGTAGGAAGCTTGTCTTGGCCTTCTGTAACACAGGCAGCAAACTTGGTGGCTGAATGACAAATGTGGTCATCAACTAAAGCCCTCTCTACAGCTAAAGGCTGAAGTTCATAGGCCTAAGTACCACCAAGTTCTTGCTGAAGAGTGTTTACATAGTGAAGCCGTCAAACAACGACCACATTGTTAGCGGCCTTGTCAGCTGGAACCAAAACAAACTTCCTATGAAATTCTTGAATACCTAGTTTAAGGTGACGTAAAGACGTCTTAGGTTTATGAGGTAATAAGTTCGTATTTTGCGAATAAAAAGAAATGCGTTTGTTCACTAATTTCAGAATGCTAAGTTTCCATTCCTTAAGAGCTTTATGCTCAACATACTCTCGTTTACACCATCGATTACCAAATTCATTCAAGGCAGCAGCAATTGCATCTCTACATTTACTGAAATCAATTTTAGAAGGAAATTGATATTTCGGTCCTTTAGATATTATATTGCGTATCCTAGAATCAGGAATATTTTTTAAATTGCCAGTAATAATATGACCAGCTGCAGGATAGCAAAACACTGGATTTTTACAATCACATGTATCAGGAGTGTTAGTGTCAATAGCAAGATCAGAAATAAGTTTATTGAGATTAAAAATGATAGATCTAACAGGTTTATTGTATTTATAGCAAATTATAGGTGTTTCAGTATTTTGAAAATAAGCAGGAGTGGATGAAATAACCTAACTGTCCCGGAAGATACAAGGTAAATCTATAAAATCCAAACCCTTATTAATGAAGGATATTTTGATGTGACATCGTGACATCTGGTAAATAATTTCTCCACAAACCACTCATGCATACATCGTATGATATGTGCATGATTTGTGCGTGGAGCGGCATATTTTGCTTGCCGAATTTCACCTAAAATATTTCGGTCGCGCTGCCTTGCCATATACCTACTAAATAATTTAGATGTGCATAAGCACCAGAAAGGTTTCCTATTCCATCTCGTAACAACTGTACACATACTAGTATTGCAAACACTTGGATAAGTCACTTGACCTTTTTTCTGAATCCCATTTGTATAGTGATTGTATTATAATCGTATTCTATACTGTCGTGTATATTTATTGTGTATTATTAATAAAATAAAGTTTAAACCAACAAACCAATGCACATGAAAAAAAAAATTATGGTACAAACTTGTCGAAAGCTCCAGACAGTTTAGAAGGGCTATAATATCTTGTGCGCACAATATATATCTTGTGCGAACAGCATGATATCTTGTATGCACAAGTTATTATTTTGTGCACCAAACACAGATTTTGTGCGGACAACATATTATCTTGTGCGCATAACATATTATCTTGTTCGCACAACATAATATCTAGAGCGCACAAGTTATTATCTTCTTCGCACAAAAAATTATCTTGTATGCACAACATAGATCTTGTGCAGACAACCTAATATCTCCTGCGCACAAGTTATTATCTTGTTTGCACAACTTTATAGCTTGCGCGGACAACTTAATTTCTTTTTCGCACAACATAGTATCTTGTTAGTTTATACTAATTTATTTTAGTTCGATTGCGAGGAAAGCTTCAAGCTTATTTAATCGCTCTCGAACACTCATTCCGGATGTTTTCACGCGCGCGAGAGAAAGAGGCAGTGGCTTTTACACCACTGCTACCCATTTACACTTGGGTGGAGTGGAGCAGTGTCATAACGTGTCTTGCCCAAGGGCACACCTCGATACCGGTGGCCGGATTCGAACGCACAACCTCTCGATCATAAGTCGAACGCGTTAACCACTGCGCTATCGAGGCTGACGAAAGAATTCGAAAGATTATAACCTTATTATCTTGTTAGCACAATTTAATCAGACCCACAAGATATTATGTTGTCCGCACAAAATCTGTGTTGTGCAAACAAGATAATATGTTGTGCGAACAAGATACCATCTTGTACGCACAATATATTATGTTGTCCGCGCAAGATATATTATGTTGTGCGCACAAGATAATGATACATGATTTTGTACGCATAACATAAAATCTAGTGCGCACAAGATTAGCAGTCACTAGCATGTCATCCCTTTCAACCCTGCACATCGCTGCAAATACCGATACAAGTACAGATAACGATAAAGCCTTATTGATCCAGATCAGACGGCGTGTGACGAGCAGTCTCATCAGAATCTGCATCGTTTGCTAGCTGTCAATGAATTTGATTTATACATCTTTGCTTAAGAATTGGAACACCGGATATCAAAGCTAGAAGGGTTCTGTTCAGAAACTGAGGGATGAAAGGGAATGATTTCAAGAATAAACAGCAACGGCGTAGGAAAATAGTGCCGTATTTTTTACTCCGCCTCCAGTGCAAATTTAAGCTGATGTATGAGTACGGTAAACTGAAATTTTGGCTTTTAAAAAACATACAGAAAGCATGTGGTTCCAGAAAACGTTCTTTTTACCAATCAGAATGAAGCTTAACGAAAAATTGCAGAAAAACTGGAATAAGTTTATGTGCATAACCAATTGGCCAGGGGTAGCTGACCGTCATTTATTACCCACGTCACGTTTCCCTAGAATTTGAACAGTTTTCTTGTTGCGTTAGGAGATCGGCTTAGCTATGGTTCGTAGAGTTTTGATGTGTATGAATCGCTTTGCGCGAGAGATTTATCTCCTTACAACTAACCTTAGTGAATGATGACATTATATTTCGATACTAACACATTAAACAAGAGGACCATGATGGTTCTATATCACAAATTCGAAGATTTACACAACTACAGTAGAACTTCCACTGAAGGTTCTAGCCGGATGAATGATCAATTCCCTATAATGGCTATTTTTATTCTTCACGCCCCCCCCCCCCACGCACCCACTCCACAGGTATTTCTCGATATATTTTACCTCTGATAGACAGTCACACGCCATAATATTTTACGATTGTTTGGCCCAATTTCCTCTGTTCTCTGTTGTATTGTCAAAATGACAAAGGAACGAAAAGGACGGGTTACAGTTTAGCCATATTTGTGCCTACGATGGATCTGGATGAAACTTATATGCAATATAGTCCAACATATGCGCGTTCATATGACAACAATATTTAATTAACCATGACATGTGCAGTCTTGTGACTTCCGTTTTTCTACAAGTGGGGTAATTGTCAGTATTTGGTGATTTGCCAAAGTAATATGACATTTTTTTACCAATTAACCGCATTAAAGCGTGTTCATTTACATGTCCATATCATAATCTATATTTCTGGTATCCCGTGACACAATATTATGTACAGTATGTGCATAAGAAATTTATAGTGTTTTGAAGTTATAATTATTTAGTATAATATGTTAAAAGTGCTTAATAATACGAATGTATTTTCGATTCTGAAATATATATTTAAAATGTTGGCAGAAAGAAAACAACAGTACAATATATCATTACAACATACAACAGATTTGATTGGATTTTGGTGACCTTGACCTCATTTTTCAAGGTCACAGCAACCCAAAAACAGTCATTTTTAGGTCAAAAATTGCTTGTCTGTACTCTATCTCAATAACGAATTGATTAATTTTAACTTGGAACAATATATCATTACAACATACCGGGAATTTGATTAGATTTTGGTGACCTTGACATTTTTCAAGGTCACAGACCCCCCAAAACCGTCAATTTTTGGCTAACAAAGGCTTGTCTGCACTCTATCTCATTAAAGAATGACCAATTTTCGTCAAACATGGTACAATATATCAATATAACATACAGCAGATCGGGTTAGATTTTGGTGACCTTGACCTTTTTCAAGGTCACAGGCCCTCAAAGACAATCAATTTTGGGCCAAAAATGGCTTGTCTGCACTGTATCTCATTAATAAATCGCTTAATTTTAGTCAAACTTAGTACAATATAACATTACAACATGACGCAGATTTGATTATATTTTGTCGACCTTGGCCGTTTTTTCAAGGTCACAGGCTCCCAAAAACAGTTGATTTTGGGACAAAAAAAAAGGCTTGACTGTGTCACAGCCCCCCCCCTCCCCCCCCCAAAAAAAAACAGTCAATTTTGGGCAAAAAATGTCAAAGGATAACCCTTTCTACAACTTATTTAACGTCACTGCAGCTGGTTTCTCGGAATGTGTAGCGGCCGTAAAAGTCTCCCTGCCCTACATAATAGTGTAGTTTACATTTTCTTGTCCTTTTGGGATCACCGATTCCATTGTTAAATTTTGAAAATATTTTAGGGTCACTGATGAAGCCCAATTGGTCAAAACTGGCTAGTGTGACCCAGAAAACATGTACACTCCATATTTTCCAGTTCTGTTGTGTATTCCTTGCTTCCAAAGGATAACCCTGTCTGCAACTTATTGTCTGCACTCTAAGGCCAAGGTCTCCCGAAACCTGTTCTTTTAGGGCCAATAATGGCTTATCTGTAACCTATATCATTTAAGAATTCATGAATGTTGGTCAAAATCGGTACAATATTTAATTGCAGTATACCAAATTTTTCTGGTGATCTGAGCTTTTTAATGACTGTTTGTTTTTTAAGGTCATAGGCTCCCACAAAAACTGTCAGCTTTTGACCAAAGGTGGCTGGTTTGCAGCTTACATTTTGTTGACGTTAATCTAGTTATTAAAGTCAAATGGGTGTTTAAGATACATTTATGGTGAGGAGACATTGTTTTCCTCTGAAAACATTTTTATTTATACCAGCATACAGGGTACATCTGCAGAAAATATGAAATGTTACAGTCCCTGTAAACAATATAAGACAGAAACTGGTAATGGAAGGTAAATATGAATGTATGTCATACAAGTAACATGCACCGTCAGCATGTGATAGCAGTTACATGATAGTCCTTTAATTCATCAATGAATAGCATTCCCGTTTGCCCAGCAAGGAATGATGGTCGTGCTCATACAGATGGCCAGCCGCTGTCCTTCTGTATATGTAGACTATATTGACTTTTTCCTGTGCGAGTATGCACAGTACTTTGATTACATTGATTTTCTCACCTTATTTTATCGATAAAAGTTTATTTTTCAACATCCTCCACATCGTTAACCGCCAAAACATCAACATTCTTGAAAGCATTATTGTTTCTGAAATAAAGTGGTGTGTAGTTTTCTCTGGTTAACGATGTGGACGACCATGCAATTTTCCTTTGAACACCACAGGGGTCTTCACTTTTTCCATAGGCGCAATGTTACACATGACCAGTAGTGCATGTATTCAACCAGAAAGTTTGTTACGAAAACGCATGCGGATGAAAAAGTAAATATTTGTCCAACAAACCAGAGATGTTTGGTCACCTTATGAGTGTATTTTGATCAGTTTTTGTTGACTTCAAGAATTAGCTCTTTCAGTAGGCACTTTGCAATAGAAAACTGTAACCCGTCCTTTCATCGACAATGAAATCAAAAGTAGGAAATAAAACATTGGAAATGGGATCTGGGATGCAAATAGAGAGTGAAAAAGGTTTAACCCCCCAACCCCCCCCCTCCCCACACACACACACACAAAAAAAAAAAAAAAAACAAGAGGGCCAAATGGCCCTATATCGCTCACCTGTGTACCAGAAAATCATTAATGATGTTTTAAGAATGCCAATCGGGGCTTGAAGAAATAGACTGGGCTACATGCTGCTTCTATGCAGAGCTGGAACCGACCACACATGAGTACTGGTAAACAGGTTCTAAGCCTGCCTAGGAAAAGTGGTGCCAGTTGGACCGTCCATGCATTATGACCCTATTGGTTTGATTGGGTGGAAAGGGTTTAAGATATAATTTCATCTCGATGTCGGGCAAAAGTCCCACAAAACTAGAAGCAATGTCTCCAAAATGACCTACACTGTGCTGACAGGGATGTTAAACCTCAAATCAATAAACAAGGGTAGGTAACTCCAAAGTTGTTTGTCTAATGCAGTCGAAATTCGAACTCTATGTAGACTATATGTCCCTACTGGTTATCTGCAAGTTTGATGAAGATCAGATCAGAAATGGCAGAGAAAAAGTGGAGACGTCGTTTTCTCCATTAAAAGTCTATGGAACCTTTTTGTTTCCATGGCAACCACAGCTCTGAACAAAAACTGGTCCAAAACCCAATGCAGTCTATCTCCCAACCCAGTGATGCTGCACATAAAATTTGATTTGGATTGGCCAGCTAGTCACCTAGATATTCAAGTTCAAAAGTGTGGACGACGGACGGAGGTTTTATGCTTGTTCTCGTTTACTGAAAGTTTCAAAAAGATCAGATTAGAAATGGCTGAGAAAAGGTGTAGACACTATTTTCCACTAGTATTTATGCTCAAGCGCAGGTAATTTGAAAACCTTTTGTCTCATGCGGCCCAAATTCGAACTAAACATAGACTGTAAGCTCCTTCTGGTTATCTGGAAGTTAATAAAGGTCAGATTAGAAATAGCCAAGCAAAGTTGAAGACATCGTTTTCCCATTGCAATTCTATGGGAAAATTTTTCACCCTCAAGGGGATGTAACTGGAAATCCAGTGGTGAGATTCAAGCCAAAATCGAACTCATTAGAGATTTTATGCATATCCTCGTTAACCAAATGTAACAGATAGATCAGATCAAAAACATTTGCGGAAAGTTGGGTACACCATTTTTCGCTTATATTTATGCTCAAGGGCAGGTAACTCAAAAGTCTTTTGACCTGCGTGGCCCAAATTCAAACTCAACATAGACTGTATGCTCCTCCTGGTTATCTGTAAGTTTGATGAAGATCTGATTTGAATTGGTTGAGCAAAGCTGGAGATGTCGTTTTCCCATTGTAAGTCTATGGGAAAATCTTTCACACTCAAGATGTAACTGGAAAACCACTGGTCAGATTCAAGTCAGCTTCGAACTCGCTCGAGATTTTATGCTTGTTCTCTTTACCAAAAGTTACAAAATGATTCAATCAAAAATGGCTGAGAAAAGCTGGAGACACCATTATTCACTTACATTTATGCTCAAGGGCAGGTAACTCAGAAGCTGTTTGTCACGTGCAGCCCAAATTTGAAATCAACGTAGACTGTAAGCTTGATGAAGATCGGGTCAGAAATGGCGGAGAAAAAGTGGAGACGTCGTTTTCCCCATTATAAGACTATGGGAAAATGTTTTCACGCTCAAGGGGATGTAACTGATAAAACCGCTCGTCAGATTCAAGCCAAATTCGAACTCGTCCAAGATTTTATGCTTGTTCTCGTTTATGAAAAGTTACAAAAAGATCAGATCATAAACGGCTGAGAAAAGCTGGAGACACCTTTTTGCACATATATTTATGCTCAAGGGCAGGCAACTCAAATGCTGTTTGTCCCATCCATCCCAAATATGAACTCGACGTAGACTGTAAGCCCCTCCTGGTTATCTGCAAGTTTGATGAAGATCAGATCAGAAATGGCTGAGAAAAAGTGGAGACGTTTTCCCCATTATAAGTCTACGGGAAAATGTTTCACGCTCAAGGGGATGAAACTGGAAAACGGCTGGTCAGATTCAAACCAAATTCGAACTCGCCGAGATTTTATGCTTGTCCTCGTTTATGAAAAGTTACAAAAAGAGCAGATTATAAACGGCTGAGAAAAGCTGGAGACACCCGTTTTCACTTATATTTATGCTCAAGGGCAGGTTACTCCACAGCTGTTTGTCCCTTGTAGCCCAAATTCGAACTCGACGTAGACTGTAAGCCCCTCCTGGTTATCTGCAAGTTTGATGAAGATCGGATCAGAAATGGCCGAGAAAAAGTGGAGACGTCGTTTTCCCCATTATAAGTCTAAGGAACCTTTTGGTTTCCATGCCAACAACAGTTTTGATCAAAACTGGTCCAAAACCTAATGCAGTCAATCCCCCAACCCAGTGATGCTGCACATAAAATTTGATTGGGATTGGCCAGCTAGTCACTTAGATATTCAAGTTCAAAGGTGTGGACGACGGACGGTCGACGGATGCCTACTTATACTATAAGCTCACCTTGTGAGCCTTCGGCTCAGGTGAGCTAAGACGATCAGATCATAAACGGCTGAGAAAAGCTGTAGACACCATTTTTCAATTATATTTATGCTCAAGGGCAGGTAACTCCAAAGCTGTTTGTCCCGTGCAGCCCAAATTCGAACTCAACGTAGACTGTAAGGCCCTCCTGGTTATCTGCAAGTTTGATGAAGATCGGATCAAAAATGGCTGAGAAAAAGTGGAGACGTCGTTTTCCCCATTATAAGTCTATGGGAAAATTTTTCACGCTCAAGGGGACGTAACTGGAAAACCGCTGGACAGATTCAAACCAAATTCGAACTCGTCCGAGATTTTATGCTTGTCCTCATTTATGAAAAGTTACAAAAAGATCAGATCATAAACGGCTGAGAAAAGCTGGAGACACCATTTTTCACTTATATTTATGCTCAAGGGCAGGTAACACCAAAGCTGTTTGTCCCGTGCAGCTCAAATTCGTACTTGAGGTAGACTGTAAGCCCCTCCTGGTTATCTGCAAGTTTGATGAAGATCGGATCAGAAATGGCTGAGAAAAAGTGGAGACGTCGTTTTCCCCATTTTAAGTCTATGGGAAAATTTTTCCCGCTCAAGGGGATGTAACTGGAAAACCGCTGGTCAGATTCAAACCAAATTCGAACTCGTCCATGATTTTATGCTTGTCCTCGTTTATGAAAAGTAACTAAAAGATCAGATCATAAACGGCTGAGAAAAGCTGGAGACACCATTTTCACTTATATTTATGCTCAAGGGCAGGTAACACCAAAGCTGTTTGTCCCGTGCAGCTCAAATTCGAACTTGAGGAAGACTGTAAGCCTCTCCTGGTTATCTGCAAGTTTGATGAAGATCGGATCAGAAATGGCTGAGAAAAAGTGGAGACGTCGTTTTCCCCATTTTAAGTCTATGGGAAAATTTTTCCCGCTCAAGGGGATGTAACTGGAAAACCGCTGGTCAGATTCAAACCAAATTCGAACTCGTCCATGATTTTATGCTTGTCCTCGTTTATGAAAAGTAACTAAAAGATCAGATCATAAACGGCTGAGAAAAGCTGGAGATACCATTTTTCATTTTTATTTATGCTCAAGGGCAGGTAACACCAAAGCCTTTTGTCCCGTGCAGCCCAAATTCGAACTCGACGTAGACTGTAATCCCCTCCTGGTTGTCTGCAAGTTTGATGAAGATCGGATCAGAAATGGCCGAGAGACGTCGTTTTCCCCATTATAAGTCTATGGAACCTTTTTGTTTCCATGGCAACCAGAATTCCAATCTGATCAGCCCGAAAACCTTATGCAGCTTTTCTCCTTACCAGATAATGCTTCTCATGAAATTTGATCAAGATTGGCCATGGGGTATTAGAGATATACTTATTTGAAATTGTTTACGGACGCACGCACGCACGCACGCACGCACGCACGCACGACGGACGACGGACGACGGACAAAATGTGATCACAAAAGCTCACCTTGTCCTTACGTGACAGGTGAGCTAAAAAGAAAAAAAAGAAAGGAAAACATGGTGATCTTTAATCTTCACCTGGGTTTAGAAAACACCAATGTATCTCAGTGCCTATAACATTCACTAATCTAGAGCACATAACTCTTTACATTTCATTGTCACCCTTATCTTCAAATTAAAAATAAATCCAATTAATCCATTTTATACCGGAAACCCCAAAACGGGTACCCTGGCAAACAGTGCAGGCTCAGATCAGACGCCGCAGAACGCGGCGTCTGATCAGGGCCTCCATTGTTTGCTAAAACTTCAGTCATTTTCAAAATAAATTTTGAAGTAAACACAACCTGACACCCCTAAATTTTGAAATGGACTCCTGCTATATATAAGGAGGACGATTCCATTGTGTACTAAAATGGTTAAATCGATGGAGCAAACAGCCAGCAAAGAGGATTAATTATAGGCATCTTTAGCAATCAAGGGACATAAGTCCATTTATCGGACTCAAACTGTTTTCGAAATCGAACGTTTTTAAAGCCTTATCCATTTCCTCTTCAGATCAAATCATAACGAAGGAGGTTTATCCCCACAGACTTTGTAGCAGTCAAGGACCATGTAAAGCAAGTTCTGTTTGTTTGTTTGATTTGAGGTTTAACGTCCCCGTCAACACTTATAGGTCATTTAGGACGGTGACGGTCCGACTCGCACCGCTTTTCCTGGGCAGGGTTAGATGACTCTAATCGGTTTACCAGTACTCGAGTGCGGTCAGTTTCAGCTCTGTGTGGAAGCATCATGCAGCCCATCTATTTCTTCAAGCCCCGATGGGCGGGGCCGATGTAAAGCAAGTAAGAAGAGATTTAATAGGTCATCAACCTATGGCCTTGTGGCACACTAAAGGTTGATATCAGCGTGCAAAGATATGGCTAGTCAAAGGTGCTGATAGAAGATGGAAGGAATGGTAAGATGAACTGACCCATGAACATGTTAACGGAATGCTTTGGTCAGTTTACAAAATCCCTTGTCACTATCCACCTTCTCTCTAAGTTTGATAAAGAAGTTTTACTGAAAACAAAATGGATACTAAGCGAGTTCATGGTCTGTCTTCGAGTGTGTGTATCGCTTATATATTTTTGTTTTGGATAGCCAATTGGCCATTTGGGGGAAAGTAACTGTCCTTTTGGTTTTCCGCTATTGATGTTTCCATTAGGGTCTAGTTATATCATGTTTGTGTTTCTTTCCCTTTTGTGTCTCTGATCGGAGCTGTGGATTAATTATATCGATTCCTGATCATTACCTTCACTTCTATATCAATTCGTTTAATGTTCGGTCTATGTCCATCTTACATGCAAGTTTCAAGATGCTATCAAAACAAAGGGTACCGCAAAACTTGACACTTCCAAGAGGACATACTTGTGACTAAAACTAAAAGGCCGACATAGCCAGTTTTCAAACTCATCCCAGCTTGTATCCAAGAAGGCTGTTAGGTGAGGTGTGGCAAAGGTCACGCGTATCATGCGTCACTAAGGCGCCCAACTGATATTGGCTTACAGCTGGACAAGGCCTGCTGTCTTTGCAACAGGTAAGGGTAGAGGGGGGCTGTTGTTTAAAAAATAGATCAGCTCTAACTGTGATTTGTTGTGTAATAAATCACAGTTTGGAGGTCAGTTGTAAAGTAGACAAATCACGAGCGCGTAGCGCGCGTGATTTGTCTACTTACAACTGACCGACAAACTGTGATTTATTACCCAACAAATCACTGGCTAGAGCTGATCTATTTCGATTCTAACACGCTGAAAATCGGCAATATTGCTGTTGTTTCCTTCAAAGTCTCACAACTTTTCGCCATTGTTAGAAGAAATCCCGCTAAAATTATCGACTGAAACACATGCATTTATATACTTTTCTAACGTTTTCGATGCAAGAATATGACGTTACACCGTCCAACGTCAAGTAAATCGACTAGTGACGTCATAAATTTGCAGTTTTTAATGACGTCACTCGTCACGCTCTTCCGAGCTGTGATTTGTTGCAGAATAAAACACAGTTATTTTCCATTGCCTATATAGGCGCGCTGTGTTAGAATATTCTGTTTCTACACTTCCATTCATTTTCCGCTTTCTTCTCTCACTCTCGCTTTCATCTCCTCCACAACTCTCTGCTAACTCCTGGGAGACGACACAAAATGACCCACAAGGGTCCACATGTAGTTAGGAACGAGAGTTTCGGTTTTTATTGAAATGCCTCTCAACAGACATTTTCAAGACTACTTTTATCATGAATGTCGGTATTATCTAATCGGATAGGCACATCGGATGTTAAAATATTTCAAAATCCATTAAACCCTTTGAAAGGGCCAGTATGTTCATGTTGTCATATCATGTCCTCTGACAGACTTAAATAGGGAAATTCAGAAAATGCCTATATGCTATACTGACCGGAAATAGAAACTATACACTTTTAAATTGTCTCGCCTGACAAAACAAGAGGATAATTCAGTTAAAAATTACTGATTAAGGACTTTACTAACTATCGACATGATACCTGTAACAATTTAAAGAAAATCTGGGGTTCAAAATAAAAGTTTTTGGGAAAAATGTAAAAAAGTGCATTTTTCACAAAATCTGTTTGTAACCGAATTTTGACTTCAACATTTTTTGCGTATATGTAACAAGTAAAAAGCAAGGAATAAAAAATAACATAAAATCTAAAAATTATCGAGAAACAAACATTGTATTGAAATCTCAAAAACTGCTTTTTTTCAGCGAAATTTTCAAAATAATGTTTCAAGCCAAAAATCGACCCGAAAGTGCTTTCAATCGTTTTAGCATTCTCAGCTGTGTCTTAAATGTTGATAAAAACAAAAACCGCAATCAGAAAGGCCATACTTTTCGCTCACTTCCAGTGGTTTGGTCCAATATTTAAACGTCGATAACATTTCAACCATTGTGAAAATTTTCATTTTGTAAACAATATTCCCAACGTTAGATGATGCGTAATAAGTGGTAAAAATGGTTATCACATTCGCGACACAAAAAGTTTGACCCAATGGAAACTTGAACAGCATAATTTTGACCCTTGCTTTGAGCCTGTGGCTCTACCCTTTAAATAGTAGCTATCATTAAACATTTTATTCGATAAATCAGACATGCCACTGAGGATAATTTATTTATTTGGAATTCAAATTTCATTCAAATGTTTCGCCAGTGACAACTTAAAAGTGAGTGTATAGTTTCTATTTCCGGTGAGTATATATAGATAAAAAATGTATTACTCCGAGGATCTTACATGAGTGGTCATGTATTATTGAATGTATTGAAAGAGTTAAGGAAAAGGGAAAAAATGCGAGGCGAATCACCTTTTTGTCCTTTTTCCTCAACTCGTTTTGTAGCACAGTTCCTTCAAGCTTGTATGACAATGAGCATTTGATCCACAGTTTTATACGGAACCCTGGAAGGGACATGCAGTTTAGTTTAATATGTTGTGCGAACAAGATAATATCTTGTGCGCACAAGATAATATCTTGTGCGCACAACTTAATATCTTGTATGCACAAGATATTATAACTTAATATCTTGTGCGCACAAGATATTATCATGTTTGCACAACATAGATCTTGTGCGGAAAACATAATATCTTGTGCGCACAACTTATTATCTTGTGCGCACAACTTATCCCCCTTGCTGATTACTGCCATAGGAATGGTACTCGAAAAGTAGATGAGACTGTGTCCATCGGTCATACACTCTGCTCCCTGAAGACTGATAGAATAAATTTTAAACATTCATTTATGTATATAATCTATACATTTACAGGGGTGTTCAATACAAAGAATGTGCTTTTAAGCTCACCTGTCACGTAGTGACAAGTTGAGCTTTTGTGATCATTTTTCGTCTGTCGTCCGTCGTGCGTGCGTCTGTGCGTCCGTAAACTTTTTCTTAAAACGACATCTCTTCCTAAACCACTGATCCGATTTTTACCTAACTTCACAGGAATTATTCATAGGTAGTCCCCTTTCAAAGTTGTTCAAATAATTCCGGTCCGTTGCACATCTAGGTCACAGGAGCTAAAAATAGATTTTTTAAATTGAAAATTTAAAAAATCTCCTTCTCTGAAACCGCAATGCCCAGGTCTTTGATATCAGGTATGAACCTTCATCTAGAGGACCTCTACCAAGATTGTTCAAATTATAACCCTGGGGCCAAAATGCCCCCGTCCTGGGGGCCTTTGGTTTTACATAGGCTTATATAGGGAAAATCTTAAAAAAATCTTCTCCTCTGAAACACAAGGGCCAGGTCTTTGATATTTGGTATGAAGCTTCATCTAGAGGACCTCTACCAAGATTGCTCAAAATATAGTCCTGGGGCCAAAAATGCCCCCGCACCGGGGCCCACTGGTTTCACATAGGCGTATATAGGGAAAACCTTTAAAAATCTTCTTGTCTGAAACCAGAAGGCCCAGGTCTTTGATATTTGGCATGAAGCTTCGCCTATTGGACCTCTGCCAAGATTATTCAAAATATAGTCCTGGGGCCAAAAATGCCCCCACCCGCGCCGGGGCCCACTAGTTACACATAGGCGTATACAGAGATAACATTTAAAAATCTTCTTGTCTAAAACCAGAAAGCCCAGGGCCTTGATATTTGGTATAAAGCTTCATCTAATAGATCTCTACCAAGATTGTTCAAATTATAGCCTAGGGGCCAAAAACATCCCCGCACCGGGGCCCACTAGTTTCAGTTTAGCTCGTATAGGAAAAAACCTTTAAAAATCTTCTTTTCTGAAACCAGGAGGCCCGGGTCTTTGATATTTGGCGTGAAGCTTCCTCTAGTGGACCTATACTGAGATTGTTCAAATTATAGCCCTGGCGCCAAACATGTCTCCGCGCCAGGGCCCGCTTGTTTTTCAAAGGCGTATATAGGAAAAACCTTGAATTTTTTTTTCTGAAACCAGAAGGCCCAGGTCTTTGATATTTGGTATGAAGCTTCATCTAGTGGACCGCTACCAAATTTGTTCAAATTATAGCCTTTGGGTAAAGAATGTACTAGAGACACAGATACACAGGTGAGCAGTTCAGGGCCCTCTTGTTGAATTATTTAATTGATTGCAATGTTTGCATTTCTCTTTCATGCTTTGACCTTTATTCCATGTAATCACATGCAATTGAATTAAATGTGTTTATGCTCAATAAATTTTCAAATTAAGGACTGCACTTGATAATTGTTTGAAAACAAACCGATCAATTTCCCCTCAAGTGATAAAAAATATATTATACTCTTTTATAATTATTAAATGATTGAATATGCTAATTATCAAAATATGTTTGATTACCTGTACCATTCAAACTTCATAATCACTGATAAATAAATATAAGAAATTAAAAATCCTAAAATTTCAGACAGATCCAAACAGCCACAGTAATTATTTCAGAATATTGAAAAAAAAAAAGTAATTTCACATTGCAGTAATCCAATGTTGATGAAATTGAAAACAGTGAAGATCCTGATCAGATCTGAACAGGGTCTGCACTGTTAATTACACTTATGATCATAGTTGTATATTTGCTACACCTTTCATGTATTTAAATTTATTGGATGGAATAGCTTAATAAATCTGAGAAAATATCCACTGTTTTAATTCTCAGTATCGTATCATTTCTGTTGAAGATAATGGACAGCAATTACTGGTTTATGAGGAAATAAGATGAAAGAATAAGTAAATAAATAGCGCCGTGAAAAAATATTGCTAGCCAATCACGCCTGTATAAGACTCTATCAAGATTAACTCAGATGAGAAAGTTCTTACATTAAAACCAATTTTGTTGTCTGCCCCAGTCATAATTGACACCTTCAGAGTTAACATTACACCGATATACAGTATATTGCACGACCCGCAGAAAAAGCGACCGACTGAAGTCGGTTGATTTTCTAAGCACCGTGTCATTCTGTCATTCGGTCAATCGGTCATTCTGTCAGTCTGTCAATCTGTCTGTCCGTCCGTAACCCGTTTGTGAAAATTGGTGATAGTGACTTAACCGCTTGGAATATTTAAAAAGTTTTTGGCATACTGATAGATATCAATGAGATCTAACCAATGAACTTGCGAAATATTACATTCCATTTAGTATAGCCTCGCCGAGGCGAAAAATGTGAAAATTTTCGAACTGCTTCTCCTCGGAAACCGTTGGGCCGATTGAAGTCAAATTTCATATGGAGCCTCTATGGGATGGGGGAAACCAAAATCGTCTCATGCGGTCCAGGTCACATGACCAAAATGGTCGCCTAGCCATATATGGTCTGTCTGTCTGTCCGTCCGTAACCCGTTTGTGAAAATTGGTAATAGTGACTTAACCGCTTGGAATATTTAAACAATTTTTGGCATACTGATAGATATCAATGAGATCTAACCAATGAACTTGCTAAATATTACATTCGATTTATTATAGCCTCGCCGAGGCGAAAAATCCGTAACCCGTTTGTGAAAATTGGTGATAGTCACTTAACCGCTCGGAATATTTAAAAAAAGTTTGGCATACTGATAGATATCAATGAGATCTAACCAATGATCTTGCGAAATATTACATTCCATTAAGTATAGCCTCGCCGAGGCGAAAAATGTGAAAATTTTCGAACAGCTTCTCCTCGGAAACCTTTGGGTCGATTGAAGTCAAATTTCATATGGAGCCTGTATGGGATGGGGCTAACCAAAATAAGCTCATGGGGTCCAGCTCACATGGCCAAAATGGTAGCCAAGCCATATATGGTCTGTCTGTCTGTCTGTCCGTCCGTAACCAGTTTGTGAAAATTGGTGATAGTGACTTAACCGCTTGGAATATTTAAACAATTTTTGGCATACTGATAGATATCAATGGGATCTAACCAATGAACTTGAGAAACATTACATTCCATTTAGTATAGCCCCGCAGAGGCGAAAAATGTGAAAATTTTCGAACTGCTTCTCCCCGGAAGCCGTTGGGCCGATTGAAGTCAAATTTCATATGGAGCTTCTATGGGATGGGGGAACCAAAATTTGTCCATGGGGTGTAGGTCACATGACCAAAATGGCCGCCAAGCCATATATGGTAAAAACCCTTCAAAAATAGTCTTCTCCAGAACCACTGGGCAGATTTCCACGAAACTTAATAAATAGCATCTGGGACGTAGGCCCATCATAAATTGCTAAAATGGTGACCCTGGGTTAACCTTGACCTTCTTTGTGCCTAGGTCAAACTTTGACACATATGCTTTTGTATTGGAAAATGTGAGAATGCATTTTATCCTGCAAACGATTAAGAATACAGTACTAAAGTATAAGATATATTTTTGCTCCTTTCGATAAGGCGCATTTATTGGGGGAACCGTTTTTGGTCCAGGTCACATGACCAAAATGGCCGCCATACCCATATATGGTAACACTTATAAAGCTAAAAGCATCCGGCGGGTCGTGCACTTCAGCTGAAGCACTGGTTGTATAAGATATTTCCTGAATTATTTAACGGACGCCATCAAAAGTAACACAATAGGTAAACACATATAAGCCCTTTTTTATTTATGTATGTTTATGTCCCCGGTAGCGAGCGGGGACATATAGTGTCTTGTCCTGTCTGTTTGTTTGTTTGTTTCTCGGTTGGTTTGTTTGTTTGTACGTGGACAACTTTAACGTTGGTCATAACTTTTTAACCGTTTGGGATAGAACAGTTATATTTGGCATGAAGGTTACTTGTGACAAGAACTTCAGATTCATGTAAAAAATTGACCTGTGACCTTGACCTTTGACCTATTAAAAAAAAGAAATTGGTCATAATTTTTGAACCGCTTGAGATACAGCCTTCATATTTGGCATGTATGTTCCTTGTGACAAAAGCTTTACATTCATGCAAAAAAGTTTGACATGTGACCTTGACCTACTTAAAATAAAAAATAACATTTTGGTCATAACTTTTGAGATAGAGCCTTCATATTTTGCATGTAGGTTCCTTGTGACAAGAGCTTTACATTGATGCAAAAAAATGACCTTTGACCTTGATCTTTGTTCTACTTAAAAGAAAAAATAACATTTTGGTTATAACTTTTGAACCGTTTGGGATAGAGCCTTCATATTTGGCATGTAGGTTCCCTGTGATAAGAGCTTTACACTCATGGAAAAAAATGTCCATGACATTGACCTTTGAACTTCTTTAAAGAAAAAATAAAATTGTTCATAACTTTTGAACCGTTTAAGAAAGGGCCTTCAAATTTGGCATTTAGTTTCCTTGTGACAATCGCTTTACATTCATACAAAATGTTTGACCTTTGACCTTGACCTACTTTATAGAAAAGTATTATTGTTCATAACTTTTGAACCGTGTAAGATAGAGCCTTCATATTTGACATGTAAGTTCCTTGCGTCAAGGGCCTCCCATTCAAACAAAAAATCTTAACCTGTGACTTTGACCTTGAACTGTGACCAAATTTAAAAAATGACCATGCCCGGGGACATGTTGGTGTTTCACAAACACATCTTGTTTCATTAGACATTTCACTCTGTTGTGAATCGGCTGTAATTTTTATTCTAAACAATTTAACACAATTTTGAAAAATGTTGTCTGCCCATGTCACGATTGACACCTTAAGAGTTAACAATACACCGGTATACATCATATTGTATAAGATATTCCCCGAATAATTAAAAGGACGCTATAAATGTAACGTAAGATAAGCATATTATATAAGATATTTCACTCCTATTTGAATCGGTTGTAATGTTTGTTCTATACAATTTTAACACAATTTCGAAAAAAAAAATGTTTTCGTCGAGTTATGATTGACACTTTAAGAATTCAAGCAGTTTGTAAAAATTGCCTAAACAATCGTTCACAGAAGATGTATATAGATGCGACATATTTATTTATTCATTACGCAAACACGCCTATACAAATACATTGCCACCTTTATCGTGGAAAAAAAATGAAAATTTTATGATGAAAAATTGTCATATTTTTCATATTTTGCTCAAAATATAGATTGTGGGCACTTGTTAGAACCGCCTCATCGAGGCGGTTCTAACGAGTACCCACAATCTATAGTTTAGAGCAGAAATAAGAAAAATAAGGTATACCCCCGGAAACTGCAGTTTTACTTTAAAAAAGTGGGGTTCAAGGGGGTCAAAATTATATAGGCGTGTTTTCGTGATGTATTAAAATGAGGCATGCAATTCGTATGTGAATGGGCTGCAATATGTTTATGATCACATCACAAAAACACGTCTATTTAATTTTAACCCCCTATAATCCTCTTTTATGTAGTAAAATGTGGATCATTATTTTTCTTATTTCTGCTAAAAAAAACAAAAATAAACATGGATTGTGGTGTGCCGTAAGAGCCGCCTCACCGAGGTGCTTCTAACGAGTTACATCAATCTATGTTTCGAGCAGAAATATGAAAAGTAGCAATTCTTTTATCTGAATACTTTCATTTTTGGGTGGTAATATTTTCAATATTTTTATCCCCTCGCACAACATAGTTGTGAGGGGGATGTAGCATTTGTCCCGTACGTACGTACTTAAGTACTTTTGTCAGCGCTCTAGCGCCTACTCTCTTGACCGATGTTAATATATCTTCACACAATTGTTCCTTATGACGATATCTCGAGCGAGTTCGACTTTCAAGGTCATGGCTTCAAGGTCAAGGTCATTGGTTTTTTTTTAGAAACACTTTGTCATCGCTCTAGCTCCTACATTTCTTCACCGATTTCAATATAACTTCACATAAATGTTGCCTATAAAAATATCTTGAGCGAGATCGACTTTCAAGGTCATTGCCTCAAGGTCAAGGTCACTGTGGCTATTTTTAGAAAAACTTTGTCATCACTCTAGCGCCTATATTTCTTCACTGATTTCAATATAACTTCACACAAATGTTCCTCATGACAATATCTCGAGCGCGTTCGACTTTCAAGGTCATAACCCTAAGGTCAAGGTCACTGTGGCTATTTTTAGAGAAACTTTGTCATCCTTCTAGCGCCTAAATTTCTTCACCAATTTTAATATAACTTCACACAAATGTTCCTTATAAAAAATATCTCGAGCGAGTTCGACTTTCAAGGTCATGGCCTCAAGGTCAAGGTCAATGTGGCTATTCTTAGAAAAACTTTGTCATCGCTCTCGCGCCTACATTTCATCACTGATTTCAATATAATTTCACACAAATGTTCCGTTTAAAAAATATCTCGAGTGAGTTCGCCTTTCAAGGTCATGACCTCAAGGCCAAGGTCACTGTGGCTATTTTTAAAAAAACTTTGTCATCGCTATAGCACCTACATTTCTTCACTGATTTCAATATATCTTCACACAAATGTTCTGTATGACAATTTCTCGAGCGAGTTTGACTTTCAAGGTCATGACCTCAAGGTCAAGGTCACTGTAGCTATTTTTAGAAAAACTTTGTCATCGCTCTAGCGCTTACATTTCTTCACCGATTTCAATATAACTTCACACAAATGTTCCTTATGACAATTTCTCTAGCAAGTTCCACTTTCAAGGTCAAGGTCACTGTGGCTCCTTTTAGAAAACTTTTTCATCGCTCTAACGCTTACATTTCTTCACCGATTTCAATATAACTTCACACAAATGTTCCTTATGACAATATCTCTAGCGAGTTCTACTTTCAAGGTCAAGGTCACTGTGGCTATTTTTAGAAAATCTTTGTCATCGCTCTAGCGATTACATTTCTTCACCAATTTCAATATAACTTCACACAAATGTTCCTTATGACAATATCTCGAGCGATTTCGACATTCAAGGTCAAGGTCACTGTGGCTATTTTTAGAAAAACTTTGTCATTGCTCTAGGGCTTACATTTTTTCACCAATTTCAATATTACTTCACACACATGTTCCTTGTGACAATATCTCTAGCGAGTTCCACTTTCAAGGTCAAGGTCACGGTGGCTATTTTTAGAAAAACTTTGTCATGGCTCTAGCGCTAACATTTCTTCACCGATTTCAATGTAACTTCACACAAATGTTCCTTATGACAATACCTCGAGCTACTTCGACTTTCAAGGTCAATGTCATTGTGGCTATTTTTAGAAAAACTTTGTCATCGCTCTAGCACCTACATTTTTTGATTGATTTTAATAGAACTCCACACAAATGTTTCTCATGATAATATCTCGAGTTGCTTTGACTTTCAAGGTCATGACCTCAAGGTCAAGGTCACTGTGGCTATTTTTAGAAAAACTTTGTCATCGCTCTTGCGCCTATATGTTTTCACTGATTTCAATATAACTTCACACAAATGTTCCTTATGACAATATCTTGAGCGAAGTCGACTTTCAAGGTCATGACCCAAAGGTCAAGGTCACTTTGGCTATTTTTAGAGAAACTTTGTCATCGCTCTAGCGCCAACATTTCTCCACCAATTTCAAGATAACTTCACACAAATGTTCCTTATAAAAATATCTCGAGCGGGCTCGACTTTCAAGGTCATGGCCTCAAGGTCAAGGTCAATGTGGCTATTCTTAGAAAAACTTTGTCATCGCTCTAGCGCCTACATTTCATCACTGATTTCAATATAACTTCATACAAATGTTCCGTATTAAAAATATCTCGAGCGAGTTCGACTTTCAAGGTCATGACCTCAAGGTCAAGGTCACTATGGCTATAGAAGCCTCCGTGGTGTAGTGGATACGCTACTCGCCTTGTAAACCAGGGGTTGCAGGATCGATCCCGGGCTTCTCCAGACTTTCGGATGAGTCTTTAAACCGAGGTCCCGTCTCCGTATGACCTTAGCTGTTGGTGGGACGTAAAACTCAAACACTCACTCACTCACTGTGGCTATTTTTAAAAAAAACTTTCTCATCGCTATAGCACCTACATTTCTTCACTGATTTCAATATAACTTCACACAAATGTTCCGTATGAAAATTTCTCGAGCGAGTTTGACTTTCAAGGTCATGGCCTCAAGGTCAAGGTCACTGTGGCTATTTTAAAAAAAAAATTGTACTCGTTCTAGCGCTTACATTTCTTCACCGATTTCAATTTAACTTCACACAAATGTTCCTTGTGACAATTTCTCTAGCAAGTTCCACTTTCAAGGTCAAGGCCACTGTGGCTACTTTCAGAAAAACTTTGTCATCGCTCTAGCGCTTACATTTCTTCACCGATTTCAATATAACTTCACACAAATGTTCCTTATGACAATATCTCTAGCGAGTTCCACTTTCAAGGTCAAGGTCACTGTGGCTATTTTTAGAAAAAAACTTTGTCATTGCTCTAGGGCTTACATTTTTTCACCAATTTCAATATAACTTCAAACACATGTTTCTTGTGACAATAACTCTAGCGAGTTCCACTTTCAAGGTCAAGGTGACTGTGGCTATTTTTAGAAAAACTTTGTCATGGCTCTAGCGCTAACATTTCTTCACCGATTTCAATATAAATTCACACAAATGTTCCTTATGACAATACCTCGAGCTATTTCGACTTTCAAGGTCAAGGTCACTGTGGCTATTTTTAGAAAAACATTGTCATCGCTCTAGTACCTACATTTATTGATGGATTTTAATAGAACTTCACACAAATGTGTCTTATGATAATGTCTCGAGTTGCTTTGACTTTCAAGGCCATGACCTCAAGGTCAAGGTCACTGTGGCTATTTTGAGAAAAACTTTGTCATCGCTCTACCGCCTACATTTATTAACAGATTTTAATATAACTTCACACAAAAGATGCTTATGATAATATCTTGAGCAAGATCTACTTTCGCGGTCATGGCCTCAAGTCAAGGTCACTATGGCTATTTTTAGAGAAACATTGTCATCACTTAGAACCTACATTTATTGATGGCTTTTTAAACAAACTTTACACAAATGTTGCATATGATAATATCTCAAGCAAGTTGGACATTTCAATGTTTTCCACACACGAAGTTGTCTTGTGCGAGGGGATTAGTATCGCATGCGATGCCTTGTTTAATAGACGTGTTTTCGAAATAAATCAACTCAATACCTGGAAAATGTCATCTCCACTAGTTATGCTTTGCACTTTAAGAGTTAATGGAAACTGTACATTATCTCTGAATAATAAAGCAAGACACCACAAAAAATGTCTAGCTAATCTTTTACAAAAAGTGAACAAAGATGATACTATTCCTATATTTATTTATTTATTGAATCAATCAAAATGTTATCTGTACCTGTTATGGTTTATCTGCACCTATTATGGTTGGCGCTTTAAGGGTAACACATAGTGGAGTGTTTTTAACGACAACAATGTACGTTTGTAAACCTCGTCATCACGATAACACAACTATATAATTCCGACCAACGTATACCCCACTTTTATATTGTAAAACTGGGGTTTATAGAGGTATACATTATTTATCTGACTGTTGGTCTAAAATAATAGTGTGGGTAATCCTTAGAACCGCCTCACCAAGAAACCAGTACTTACAATTTTGCATCATGAACTGCATTTCTGAAAAACAGCTAATAAAGGATTTATATGCTCTCGGGGAAGCAATTTATTATATTTCAATAGAAATAAACTTTATGTCATCGTAAACTTTGAACAACAGTCTAACAGTATATAACAGTGAAATAATTCCAAACAAATCATTTATATTTAATTTTGGCATCCAAACATGGAATTCTGCACGTTTTAAAAACATATACTTTGCCCTCTATGGAGCATATAGGCATGCTATTAAATTGCAGATGGAAGCAATAAGATTTAATTATTCATGACTTTTAAATGCACCAAATAAAAACGGAATAATTTTCTTACATCAGGATAACAGTGATTTTTTTCTAGAGTTAAGGATAAATAAAATACGAGGGGTTATTTTTTTTCCTTCATAATTTTAATATGAAAAACCTTCAATATATACAGGTAACTTTTTTCTGCCGATTTCGTACGGAAATCGATATTCAACTCGGAAATTTACGGCAATTGAAGGAAAAAGTTCAACATGAAAACTTTTCAAATTCAAAACCGATACAATCCAATTTAAAGTGGTCATATGATAAACAGAATCTTACACTCGTGGTCATTTCATATCCAAAGGCTCGTTTCATAAATATCATATGAATGACCACGAGTGTAAGATCCTCTATGTATTTAATATTCAGTGGACCATAATCCCAAAACCAAGCAATCAAGGGTTATGGTTCTTGTTTTCCACATGTCGTCGTTTAGTGTTTTTCAGTTCTTGATGTTTCATGAAAATACATCAAACTGTCCGAATTGAGAAACAGATCAGCTCTATCTGTGATTTGTTGAGTATTGAAACAGTTTGGAGGTCAATTGTAAATGAGACAACTCACAAGCGCGTAGCGCGCGTGATTTGTCTACTTACAACTGACCGACAAACTGTGATTTATTACTAAACAAATAACCAACTAGAGCTGATCTATTTTGATTCTAACACGCTGAAAATCGGCAATGATGTTGTTGCTTCCTTCAAAATCTCACAACTTTTCGCCATTGTTAGAAGAAACCAGTGCTTCAGCTGAAGTGCACGACCCGCCAGATGCTTTTAGCTTTATGAGTGTTACCATATATGGGTATGGCGGCCATTTTGGTCATGTGACCTGGACCTAAAACGGTTCCCCCAATAAATGCGCCTTATCGTAAATATATCTTATACTTTAGTACTGTATTCTGAATCGTTTGCAGGATAAAATGCATTCTCACTTTTCCAATACAAAAGCATATGTGTCAAAGTTTGACCTAGGCACAAAGAAGGTCAAGGTCAACCCAGGGTCACCATTTCAGCAATTTATGATGGGCCTACGTCCCAGATGCTATTTATCAAGTTTCGTGGAAATCTGCCCAGTGGTTCTGGAGAAGACTATTTTTGAAGGGTTTTTACCATATATGGCTTTGCGGCCATTTTGGTCATGTAACCTGGACCCCATGAGCAAATTTTGGTTTCCCCCACCCCATAGAGGCTCCATATGAAATTTGACTTCAAACGGCCCAAAGGTTTCCGAGGAGAAGCGGTACGAAAATTTTCAAATTTTCGTCTCGGCGAAGTTATACTAAATGGATTGTAATATTTCGCAAGTTCATTTGTAAGATCTCATTGATATCTACCAGTATGCCAAAAATTGTTTAAATATTCCAAGCGGTTAAGTCACTATCACCAATTTTCACAAACGTGTTACGGACGGACAGACAGACAGACCATATATGGCTTGGCGGCCATTTTGGTCATGTGACCTGGACCCCATGAGCAAATTTTGGTTTCCCCCGGCCCATAGAGGCTTCATATGAAATTTGATTTCAATCGGCCCAACGGTTTCCAAGGAGAAGCAGTTCGAAAATTTTCACATTTTTCGCCTCGGCGAGGCTATACTAAATGGAATGTAATATTTCGCAAGTTCATTGGTTAGATCTCATTGATATCTATCAGTATGCCAAAATGTTTAAATATTCCAAGCAGTTTTTGTTTGTTTGATCTGAGGTTTAACGTCCCCGTCAACACTGTAAAGGTCATTTTGGAGACGTTGCTTCCAATTTTGTGGGACTTTTACCCCACACTGAGATGAAATGACATCTCAAGCCCTGTCGCCCAATGATACCAATAGGGTTTATTAGCATGGACGGTCCGCCTCGCACCGCGGTTCCTGGACAGGCTTAGATCCTCTAAGCGGTTTACCAGTACTAGTGTGCGGGCCGGATTCAGCTCTGCGTGGAAGCATCATGCAACCCATATATTTCTTCAAGCCCCTATGGGCGGGGGCTGTCCAAGCAGTTAAGTCACTATCACCAATTTTCACAAACGGGTTACGGACGGACCCAAAGAAGGTCAAGGTCAACCCAGGGTCACCATTTTAGCAATTTATGATGGAACTACGTCCCAGATGCTATTTATCAAGTTTCGTGGAAATCTGCCCAGTGGTTCTGGAGAAGACTATTTATGAAGGGTTTTTACCATATATGGCTTGGCGGCCATTTTGGTCATGTGACCTGGACCCCATGAGCAAATTTTGGTTTCCCTATCCCATAGAGGCTCCATATGAAATTTGACTTAAATCGGCCCAACGGTTTCCGAGGAGAAGCAGTTCAACAATTTTCTCATTTTTTGCCTCGGCGAGGCTATACTAAATGGAATGTAATATTTCGCAAGCTCATTGGTTAGATCTCATTGATATCTATCAGTATGCCAAAAATGTTTAAATATTCCAAGCAGTTAAGCCACTATCACCAGTTTTCACGAACGGGTTACGGACGAACAGACAGACAGACCATATATGGCTTGGCGGCCATTTTGGTAATGTCACCTGGACCCCATGAGCAAATTTTGGTTTCCCCCATCCCATAGAGGCTCCATATGAAATTTGACTTCAATCGGCCCAACGGTTTCCGAGGAGAAGCAGTTCAAAAAGTTTCACATTTTTTGCCTCGGCGAGGCTATACTAAATGGAATGTAATATTTCACAAGTTCATTGGTAAGATCTCATTGATATCTATCAGTATGCTAAAAATTGTTTAAATATTCCAAGCGGTTAAGTCACTATCACCAATTTTCACAAACGGGTTACGGACGGACAGACAGACAGACCATATATGGCTTGGCGGCCATTTTGGTCATGTGACCTGGACCCCATGAGCAAATTTTGGTTTCCCCCACCCCAGAGGCTTCATATGAAATTTTATTATAATCGGCCCAACGGTTTCCAAGGAGAAGCAGTTCGAAAATTTTCACATTTTTCGCCTCGGCGAGGCTATACTAAATTGAATGTAATATTCCGCAAGTTCATTGGTTAGATCTCATTGATATCTATCAGTATGCCAAAAATTGTTTAAATATTCCAAGCGGTTAAGTCACTATCACCAATTTTCACAAACGGATTACGGACGGACCCAAAGAAGGTCAAGGTCAACCCAGGGTCACCATTTTAGCAATTTATGATGGGCCTACGTCCCAGATGCTATTTATCAATTTTCGTGGAAATCTGCACAGTGGTTCTGGAGAAGACTATTTATGAATGGTTTTTACCATATATGGCTTGGCGGCCATTTTGGTCATGTGACCTGGACCCCATGAGCAAATTTTGGTTTCCCTATCCCATAGAGGCTCCATATGAAATTTGACTTAAATCGGCCCAATGGTTTCCGAGGAGAAGCAGTTCAAACATTTTCACATTTTTTGCCTCGGCGAGGCTATACTAAATGGAATGTAATATTTCGCAAGCTCATTGGTTAGATCTCATTGATATCTATCAGTATGCCAAAAATTGTTTAAATATTCCAAGCAGTAAAGTCACTATCACCAGTTTTCACAAACGGGTTACGGACGGACAGACAGACAGACCATATATGGCTTGGCGGCCATTTTGGTCATGTGACCTGGACCTCATGAGCAAATTGTGGTTTCCCCCATCCCATAGAGGCTCCATATGAAATTTGACTTCAATCGGCCCAACGGTTTCCGAGGAGAAGCAGTTCAAAAATGTTCACATTTTTTGCCTCGGCGAGGCTATACTAAATGGAATGTCATTGTTCGCAAGCTCATTGGTTAGATCTCATTGATATCTATCAGTATGCCAAAAATTATTTAAATATTCCAAGCGGTTAAGTCACTATCACCAATTTTCACAAACGGGTTACGGACGGACGGACAGACTGACAGAATGACAGAATGACACGGTGATTTTAGGGCACTATAAGAAATCAAGCGACTTCAGTCGGTTTCTTTTTCTGCTGGTCGTGCAATCCCGCTAAAATTATCGACTGAAACACGCGCATTTATATCCTTTTCTAACATTTTCGATGCGAGAATATGACGTTACACCGTCTAACGTCAAGGAAATCGACTAGTGACGTCATAAAGTGGCAGTTTTTAATGACACGCTGTTCCTTGTCGTGATTTGTTGCAGAATAAAACACAGTTATTTTCCATTGCCTATATAGGCGCGCTGTGTTAGAATGTAACATAACAGACGCAAGGAGTAACTGATAGATAGATAGATAGATATTCTTTATTTCCTCCATGATGAAGAGCGACATACATATGATACAACAATGAAACGAAGTATAATAACATATAACTCTAGAAATCCTACATTATGATACAATTATTTACAACAGCAGCAATACCAATGTCCAGAATCATTTTAGATGATTTTATCTTACATGGGTGTAAGATTCATTACGATAGCACACCCGTGCGACAAAGTGCATTTTTTTCCCATGTCCAAAATGGGTACTTTTCTGATGAAAATCCGTGATACTTCCCTTATCCAGCCAGCAAAACACAGGTTGTTGGTACTCGTTGGAACCGCCTCAATGAGGCGGCCCCAACGAGCACCCACAACCAATGTCTCGGAGTCGAAACAAGAGAAATAATGTAAACCCCCGTAAACCCCAGTTTTTTCTTTATTAAGTGGGGCTTAGGGGGTGTTCATTTCACAGACTTGTTCACGTGATATGTATTGTTCACTTGCTCACTTTCCCGTCCATGACATCCTTACCGAAACGAAATGCAAGGATTAACGAGACAAGAAGGCGAACAATTGTCTCAATGACTATATTTGTATGCCTGCCACATTCTGTGTATGTTAAAAATATAAGTAGCTTGGAAAACATCATTCCTATCAGATAAAAGCTGTCTAAATTCTGAATAGTCTGCACCCAGAAATGCATTTGTTAAAAAGTATGTGTCCCGGCTAATCAACTACATATTAATATCTACCCCGAGATAAAAAACTTCCTGCCACAACCTGGCTCTTTCCCTGTTTAGACAAGTGCATTCATGGACGAAGTGATCAACATTGTTACTAGAATATGTATTTCAGCGGTTACATACTGCACCGTCTATGCTGATACAATTCAGGTTAGAGATCACTTGTATTACTGAAATACAAGGTTTTAGCAGTTTTCTGTTTTCCTTTGAAAGTTTCTATAGCCAGTGTGGACTAAACTCGGTGTGTAAAATAGAGAACCTATGGAATTCTGGACTCGAAACTCTGCCATACCATGCTAATGTTGCACACTCGTGTGCTTTTGTCTTTATCATACGTTTCCATGCATACTTGACAGGGAAAAAACCAGATTCAAGATATGTAGTCAGGACATGATAAAGTTCATATTTTAATAATAACCTATGTATATCTGGGATAAATCATGTCTGCTTTGATGACGGATTAATTTGGAAAGCCATCCATCTATAAACAAATAGAGTTTTCACCCAATAATTGGAATTAAGCCTGCAAAACTGACCAAGGAGAGTTAATTTCTTTAAATCAATTTCATTTTCGATGGGAAACATAGCCAAAAGACTTAATGCAACGTCCGTTCTAGCGCGTATCCCTAACGACTGCATACACTTTATACAGAATCGGTGCGACCGTTCTAACGTGAGCAGCTGGCTAGACATAAGAGATGACCAGTTTTCAAACCCATATAGGGTTTTAGGTAAAATAACTGCATTATAAATTGTTTTGCGTGTCAGTGGATGAAGTGTATCTTGGTAAAATATTTCACCTTTCACTAGGCTGAAAAATGTTCTCTTTAGTGTGTCTGTTGCAGCTTTGACATTAGCATACTTGACAGGGAAAGAACCAGATTCAAGATATGTAGTCAGGACATGATAAAGTTCATATTTTAATAATAACCTATGTATATCTGGGATAAATCATGTCTGCTTTGATGACGGATTAATTTGGAAAGCCATCAATCTATGGACAAATAGAGTTTTCACCCAATAATTGGAATTAAGCCTGCAAAACTGACCAAGCAGAGTTAATTTCTTTAAATCAATTTCATTTTCGATGGGAAACATAGCCAAAGGACTTAATGCAACGTCCGTTCTAGCGCGTATCCCTAACGACTGCATACACTTTATACAGAATCGGTGCGCCCGTTCTAACGTGAGCAGCTGGCTAGACATAAGAGATGACCAGTTTTCAAACCCATATAGGGTTTTAGGTAAAATAACTGCATTATAGATTGTTTTGCATGTCAGTGGATGAGGTGTATCTTGGTAAAATATTTCACCTTTTACTAGGCTGAAACATGTACTCTTTAGTGTGTCTGTTGCAGCTTTGACATTAGGGTTAAGATTAAGATATTTGTTACTTATAACACCAAGGTGTTTATAGTTCTCTTCTTCTTCTACTAAGCTATTCCCAAGAAACCAAATGCGATTAGATTTAATGTATTCATATCTTGACCCGTTATAGACAATAACTGAACATTTCATAAGTGCATACTCATAACGCCATTTACAAGAATATCGAAAACAGATCTCCATTAACTCATCAAGCCCCTTTTTTAATAATGATGCCAAAAGCATATCATCAGCTACAGAGGGTGCACACAGCTTATTGTCAAATACTTTAAGCCAAGCAGTACTCTCACTCAGCTCATCCAACAGCCCATTAGCAAAGCATAAATAAAGGAAGGGAAATAACACTCCACCCTGTCTGGTCCCCTGCAATACACCAAACCTTTCGGACTGATACCCTTTGTACAGTACCCGGCTTCTCATGTCAGTATGCAGTTAAATAACAATTTTCAAAAGCTTTGATCTTAAGCCAAGCTGGAAAAGTTTAAGAAAGAGACCGGAATGCCAAACTCTATCAAAAGCCTTCTGTATGTCAAGGTAGCACAGGTAAAGCTTACTACGGTTCTCCTTGGCGTACAGAATGCATTCATTAAATATTACTGACGTCATATTAAAGCCAATATTTGGTCTAAAGCCTCCCTGTAGCCAGTTGAGCGGTGCTGCGATACTATTTTCAACTTTGTCCAGCAAAATTCTCTCAAACAGCTTAAGAACAGCTGAAGACAAAGTGATCGCACGATGGTTATTAGGATCGGTTTTCGATTTATTGCCACCTTTGTGGAGAGTGATTATAATGCCTTCTTTTAAGGATCTAGGAATATACCCATAGTTGTACATATCCGTATAAAACTTTGCCAGCTGCTCATATAAGACGGGCCCACCATAGATCCAATGTTCGTTATAAATTTTGTCCTGACCACAAGCTTTCTTCTTTTTAAAGTATTTAACTGATCTGCTAACCTCGTCTGCCGAGATATATACAGTGTCTCTAATTCCTGCGCTGGATGAAAGTTCGGCAATAATAGTTTTTACTTCGCGCTCGACATTCTTATGGAAATTAGAGTCGTAGTTTTCATGATCTAAGTCTGAGTACAGGTCGCTGAAATATTGGCCCCATCCAGAAGCTATCTCAGCGGGGTCGCGACAAACAGTACAATGAAATCTTATTTCAGATCCCGCGCTTGTATGGCACGCCTTTCGCCTATTATTAACTTTTTTTCCAAAAGACCGCGCTGTCAACTTCGACAGCCTAATAAATTTCTGTATTCAGTTCAATCCAGTAATTTTCTGCACACCTTCGATGGTGTGCACGAAATAACGATTTCGCTGACGTATAATCTTTGTACGAAGGAAAGTTTGCTCCTCTGGGTCGCCCATCATGAATCCACTTACGCAGCATTTCTCTCATCGTCGCATGCAAATATTTCATAACCCTATCCCAGTAGTTTAACGGTTTTAGGTAGGGCCTAAATTTTGTTTTTGGGCAATGTAATATCAGAGGATGTTATATTACTGTCAACAATGTGTATATATTTTCTGTCTAGACACTCGGTAGTGCTGAAGCCTTTTATATCAGGTTCTTCAGACAACGTATGGGGTACCTTGGATTTATATATTTTTTAGTTTTATAATCCATTTTTTCCCACTTCACATGAGCAGGAAAATTTAGCATACTGACATTTAAATCGGCTGTCGGAATGGAGACACTGCTATGAATCTTCTGCCTTGTAAAGAGGCATTAAAGTCGCCGATTAATATAAGAAGGCCATTCTGTGAATATGTACTAGCCAAAACATGCAAATAATCTATGAATTCTCTGTAGACACTAACAGAGTAATTGCTGCATGGGGCATAAACTTGCAGAATATAAATGGACAGGTTCTCATTCATTCTATATTGTATACCGCATATACGATCAGTGTCTATATCTAGGGGTGTTACAGAGTCATTTAAAGCCCTGTGCCATAACAAGGCAACCCCGCCTTTTCCTACTCGTCGCCCACTAGGAATACTTAACGCGCAATCACAAATTGCGAATCCGGTGTACTCATCATTAATTGTGTTTAAGCAATATGAGTTCTGGGGATAAAGCCAGTGCTCAGAGAGGCCCAAGAAATGTAAGTTCTTCTTTCTCAACAAAGCACTAGCATAGGCAGCAATGGACATAATACCAGTTGCATTATTGATAGAATACATCATGACAAGTAAGACAGCATACATCCTGGGATCAATGAGCACTATCATTATCCGACAGACCACCACGCCTGTGCCTACTATCAGCCTGGAAATCATCATACAAATCAGGACCTGAATTGTCATATCTGTTCCTATAAGACCCTAGTTTGTTTCTATATTGATTTTTTGTCAACCATGGTCTACAAGAAATACCAAGTGGCCAAAATCCACGCTCTAGTAGCTTATCAGCTTTATCAGCATCCACATTTAATCGT
The DNA here is from genome assembly GCA_963580285.1 of Lucinisca nassula. NCBI lineage: Eukaryota > Metazoa > Mollusca > Bivalvia > Lucinida > Lucinidae > Lucinisca > Lucinisca nassula. The sequence goes on along the minus strand of OY757024.1, from coordinate 42,535,865 downwards.
ATCACAGCTTTGTTTTGACTCTCATACCTGCGTATGCTTACCCACGAAACAGGGACACCCTTCCTTGAAACATAATGTCTGAGCTTCGTCTCAGATATACTGGGTTTGAACCCGCCTATATAGAAACGCCTACTTCTGCGCCGTATATGTAATTCAAAGTCATCGTCACAATCATCAAAGTCACCCTGAGTACTATCGGGGTGAGAGTCATGATTGGACCGATCACGACGAGAAGCCGAAGATTATCACGCCTGTTTGATATATGAACAGGTATCGATGTCTGTTTATCACTAGTGTAGTCAGCATGAATATCAGGGCAACCCATTTTAAGTGCGTCACTGTGCGATTTATCTTGGCTCCGGACTTTTAAGTTACACTGGTATGAATATTCGCCCTTAGCGTGATTGTGTTCTGTATCAACAGTAATGGGGCACTCAAAGGCTATATCATCCATTTTACTTGAAGGTTTATGAGTCTCGGTTATTGAGATGCTATTGGCTACGATACTGCCTTACAGATCATTTGATGAGGAAGACTTCTCAGAATTGTGAGAACTGTAATCCGGGTGTCCAGAATCAGACCGAAATACCGTCTTAGGGTCCTGATGTCCTTCAATATCTCGATTTTCAGATGAATAAGACAGACTAGATAACTTATTTCGGTTCGTATCCTGAGTGCTAGTTTGGGTTTGCACTCTATTACAACCCTCGGTCGTTCCATTCATAACGGGTGATGGCGAAAAATCTATTAAATTTACACTCTTTTGAGTTGCTGGGGCAGAAACTTGCACACAATTAGTGCCAAAGGAGACTAATTTATTTTGTATTTCTGTAACAGGAACCTTCTGATACGCTTCGACCTCGGTGACTGACACAGAACAGTAGTCTGTTGGAGTCTATTAGACATTCCGTCTTTGCTCACAGTCTCATTACATTTGATGCTCGCAGGCTGTTTCCCGTTTTCCGCATTACTGCTAGGCAAACGATCCGAGTGCTTCGCAGCTGCTTGCACAGAAATAGAGCTTTGTGTCCAATCTATCTCATTATATGGAGGACTTCTAGTTTGATCTTTATTTTGGCTGATTTTGCTTTCAATTTTCGACAGACGTTTTTCAAGTTTATTCAATTCCGATAGCTTTTCATTTAACGTCAAATATTGTAGTTCAGAAGCGTCATCTGCAACCCTTATATCTGCTCTGATTTGCTTGATATCACTTTTGATGCTAGCCACACCGTTTGATCTTTCATCATTAAATCTACCGACCGACTGGTGAACTTCAGCTACTGACGATGTGATTTTCTGAACAGCATCCATAACAGAAGAAAGATCCGTTTTAAGCGTTTTTATATCAGATTTGATAAGTTTAATCCCTTTTAAATATTCATCCTTTAAAGATTTATTTTCCTGCTTCAGAAGCAGAATGTCTGCTTGTACACTAGCTATAACGTTGCGCAGCAAGGTCAGCTCAACATTATTGCTGTCCGCCTTCCAACTATCCATTGTGGGAGTACCACTGCCAACACCCTGATCACAGACACTATCACTCTGGGAGCAAAGTTTTGATATACTAAGAAGATCCTTCATGTCTTCAAATGGGGCCCCATCATAAACAGATATCAGAACATATATGTCGTTGCATAATTTCATTTGCACTCCTTCGCCAGCTCTCGTATTTTTGCGTCTTTTAAGTTTGGAACCTGAGGCGAACGGAAATTCGTCAATTCAATTCATTAAATAGATTGTTAAGTAAATTATAGAGTTCTGTCTCACTAGAATGATAGTCATACAGTGTTTGTGAGAGAAAAAGTTCTTTTGGCAAATTTCTATACATCTGAACAAACTTGTCAGTAACTGCCGTTGTCTGTAGCATCTCATATATACCCCATCAACATTATCACTGGTCACTCGTACTAAAGTTTCGAAGAAATACTGATATCTGTTACCGGCGCCGGCATTCTCTGTGCACAATCAATGTGACTATTCTGACCATCAGTAGGACTGCCTTGCCCAAAAATCTGTTTAACTTTCGTATTTTCAACCTGTTCAAAGTCGTCATTATCGAGAGAATAGACTTGTTTAAAGGACGTTCGTTCTTTATCATCATAGTAGTCATAATCATCGTTCGCTAAAACCAGTGGCTTTAGCGCGGTTAACATTAGATCATCCATATTAATGGTCTTGTGTTTTCTATTACAAGGCGCTGGGAACCAGCTGGTAACCGGCCAAGTAAGTTTGCGCGCCACTCAAGCGTGACCGTTTTAGCGTCGTGCCCTTTCCGGTGGTAAGATCCGTTAATCTACAGTTCACAATTTACTAAGGACTTAAGGGCAGGTTAGTAGGGCGTTTATATGCATATGAATAGTCTATAAATAGAATATGCGTTTTATGAGTTCCTTTGTTAGAAGCGATAGAACAAAGAGATTTGTCAAAGATCAAAAATACAAATTCTTATCTTCTTTGAATTCCAGCATTTTATAATTATCCCATAATTGAAAGTATGTCCGTTTTTGTTGGAATGATTTGAATCCTATAAACCAGCAAAATATCTTTAAATTGTCCACTTATTTAACACAGAGGGTGTGGCCGGTGTTGTACATTTCAGTTTTCAAGTTACAGGGCGGACTCGAATAAATAAAAACACACAAACAAACAAACGCAAAAAAAAACAAAAAAAAAAACACTGTATTCAATATTCAGTGGACCATAACCCCAAAACCGAGCAAACAAGTGTTATGGCTCTTGTTTTCCACATGTCGTCGTTTAGTGTTCATCAGTCCTTGAACACCAAACTGTTCTAATTGAGCCAGCGAACGACAAAACCTACAATAAGACATGTGCGTCCAGCCTGCGCATCCATATAGTCTAACAAGAGACGTCTCTTGCTGCCTGAAGGAGCAATGGGCCCTTAGCTATCCTTAGAGCGCACAGGCTGATCGGAGTATGAACTTGGCGCACATGTCTTATCGTAGGTTTTGTCGTGCGCTGGCTCAATTCGGGGATAACTGTATTCAAAATTGTGATTTGGGGAGGTGAATCGGAGGTTTTACGGTCGGAAATTCCGTTTTACGGCGACGCGTCAGCGGAACCGTAAAACGTAATTTGCGATCGTATAACCGACGATTTACCCCACCCCGGCTCCACCCTCCAATTACAATTTTGCAATACAGTTATCCCCATTCTAATGCACGTGTACGGTTGTTTTGTGAAATACTGTAATGGCTAGTGCTGTGAGCTGCGTACTGAAACCAAATGCCAGCCAATGAAAAGCGACGTTACGCGATGACGTCGGGTTTCCGACAGTATATCGCAGAATATACTTTATCATATACTTATTCTTGTATTGCCCTTGAGACAACAGATTTTGCACCCCCTATCTCACTGTGTTATATAGAATATTACACGGTTCCGGCTCGGGCTGAGACAGGCAACTCGGGCCGAGACCAGGGCCGATATCAAAAGAACCGTGTTATATTTTTTTTTTATTATATACTTATTTGCGTAAAAATATTCTAAGATATAAGAAATATCTCCGTTAAAGCAAGTTTATTAGTTTGAAAATAGCTTAATTAGCTATAATTGTAACTTTTTAATTTGTATCAAAAAAGAAGAAAAAAAAAACATCAACTGTAAACAGAGTAATTGTCAATGGTAAAAATTGAACAACTTTAGTTTGGCTGTCCATGGAAATGCATATTAATATTTCCATTAATTGTTGCATTACGGAACATGGAAAATGGATTTTTTCTCCAAATTCCTGAAGATGTCACACTAATTCCCTGATTTGTTATAGTTATAGGTAAGTCAACAGTTGAAGAGTTATCATGGTATGGCACTTCAACGTTTGGAAAGTTATTATGACCTTCCACTGCATTTATTGCCTGTACAACATCTTGTAAGTCATTGTCATACGAATTATTATTAATTGATTATCCTGTATTACACCAGGTCAACTAATATTCAAAAATCATAAATCATGTTTTTGATTGCGTCAATTAATAAAATTGTCATTAATCAAGTAATTTCGTATTGGCCAAGTTACAGGTCCTCGGTCAGCTGTATTGGCCTCGGCCTTCGGCCTCGTGCCAATACAGCAGACCTCGGGCCTGTAACTGGGCCAATACGCAATTATTTGATTAATAACATTATATTAAAGTCAATTTCCCGAACAGAAGTTTCAACTGCAGTAGGTCTTCGAGGAGAGACAGAAGTGGTAGTTGTAGTTTCTGTCTGCTGGTCATTCTTGTTCGACGCAAAGCTAGAAAATGCACCGGACATGTGCTTCTGTTTATCAAGTGAAAGGGAACTGTAATTGTTGATAGATTGCACATTCTTGTGCCTGTCAACTGCATAATCTCAGTGGGCTGGAAGCCTGCATCAAGGAGTGTTGTAACAGTTGTCTTTCGAGCACTGTGGTTAGTCAATCTCTTGTCTGTTATTCCAGCTGAAAAAAAAATAGAAAAAAAAAAAAACAACAAAAAAAAAAAAAAAAAAAAAAACGTTAGCGTGACTATTGAGTGTTTGGGAAAAATGCTAAATATTTCAAAATCAGGGGTGGGGGTAATATATAGCCTATGTGTGGCATTACACAAACATGCATTTTCTGTCGAACAATTGTCAACTTTACAAACGATAAAACTCAATGTAAAATTGTCATATGATAAACATAATCGTACACTCGTGCCAATTTCATATTAAATTATACCTTTTTTTGTCATGTTCTTTACTAATCCTCCCAATGCGTTCTTCCCCACTGGCTGACGTTTATACCATGTGTCACTCGTGGTCGCTTTGTTTATTTGCAAATAGAATCTACTAGTGGACTGATTTTCTTCAACTGGTCTTCGTCTTTTGTATTCTTTGTACATTTTGATTGGACACAGCGAATCCTCTGAAATAAATTGTATGTAATTTATTACACTTATGTTTATGTCACCGAGCGGACTGGGGTTCAAATCGTGGTTAGGGAAATATGCCCCGATCCCTGCTCATGGGTTCTCCATTGAAATACAAGCCTGGAAATATATTGTAAAAATATATTTAAATGAGATGACATGAAATAAATCTATCAACAACACTGTGTAGTCCAGCAATGTGTAGTACATAGCTCAGTTACCTGAAAAGGAACCACAAGTACATGGAAACAATAACATACATCATGGAAACAATAACATACATCATATCATGAATGGAGTTCAACAGAGTTATGGAACTTGTCAATTCGCCTTGCACATTTTAAATATTAATTCAAATTATTTTCTTATACAAACTATACAAACAAGGTACATACTGCTGTATTCATGGAAAGATGAAACAGATGGAAAATGTGCGGTAGTGATAGTACATAAATGAAACTAACCTGGAAATATATTGTAAAAATATATTTAAATGAGATGACATGAAATAAATCTATCAACAACACTGTGTAGTCCAGCAAAGTGTAGTACATAGCTGAGTTAAACAGGTAAAAAATAGATGAAATACCACACTATCTATACCGGTACTACTACCACTACTGCGATGAAATACCACACTATCTATCCCGGTACTAGCTGCCACTAACGCGGCTGAAGCCTGTCCCTGATATTTATGATTAGCATGGGGTATAAGCTACAGTACAGGAATAATTGGACAGTAGTTATGGTATAGGAAAGGTGGGCATGGGAGGAACAAAAGAAAATAAACACTTGACATCAAACTCTTTATTTCACCCTATGACATGCCCCCCCCCCCCTTCTTAAATGGCGTCCCGGCATTTCCATTTTAAAACATCATCTCATCTGGTCAATTTATCCATCAGGGGATAAGCAGTCACATTAAATTTCAGTTTAAAAATATTTCATTTGAGTGTCCGGTGCTGGACAAATTGATAACAATGACGAAGACGATGATAATGGCGTTTGATGATAAAGATGATGATGCTGTTGATGACGATGATGATGAAATATAGCTGCTGCCACATCCTGATAGCAATTCTGAGATCAGCACTTGAGATCAGCACTCTCTCTCTCCTAGATAGCTCCTACCGTCATCTGAGAAAAAAAAACTGAAATTAAACATAAAACAGAAATCACGATTGCAGCTGATAGTGCCGCAGACTCTACCATCCCCATATTTGCGGCAACCTGTATATTAAAAGAAATACATAGGTTAATGATGGTGATGCTGCTGCTGCTGCTGCTGCTGATGATGATATTCAGTGTTAACTTTCCAAAAGAAGCCATCATTCAAATCTGAAACTGCTGTCTAAGATAACGATGTATCAGTCGTAGTTATCGCAGCTTCTCTCGGCAGGTATACCCATCCTTGGAATCTTTGCACAACACATCTGTAAATAAAAAGCTGTACCCCTAAAAGAAATTAATTAAATGAAATATATATGATTACCAACAATGAATTGGTTTGCACTGAATAGTTTCAGTACTGGAAGTAAAACAACACTATTTACAGTCTTAAAAAAGACTGCTCACTTACAACACCATCCAACCTGTTCACTAGGACCACGATGTATTTTATCAATATTTAGGCTGTCTATGAGAAGTCCCACTCCGGTGACCTCATCCATCCTGGCCTTTTGCGGGTGCGTGTTGGCCTTTTAGGACGAGGCAGAGTTCCAGTAGAAGACTCCGATGTAGTATGGGGAGCGACTGTACGAGGAAGGAGACCCGGTAGTCCAGGTTTCCTCCACATAGGCGGTACATACTTACCCACAGACTGATGACCATCGTCTGACTGACTCTCGCTGGAGAGACCGGCATCATAGCCTACGTCAGAATCTTCAGACACATCTATGCTATCTAGACGTGTCTGATATATTACATCATCGTTCCCTGAGAACGGTTGAATGAATCTGCTTGGAGATTTATCAGGTGAACTGGATACCGAAATCCTCCGACCAGTGCGAGGAGTAAGGCATGAAAACGGCAAAAGAAGGTTTCTGTGAAGCATTCTTGGCTTCCTTGCTCTAGGGTTTTCAGGTCTGACTGCAAAAACGGGAATATCGGGGTTGGGTTGGGCTTTAACCACATACGGGTTACGTTCCCAACGGTCCGCGAGTTTATGCTTGCCCCTTCATCCCACATTTTTGACTAGAACCCGATCGCCAGGCTTAAGACCTGAATGTCTTACCTTCGAATCATATGCTGCTTTATAAGAAGCAGCACATTTTCTTGCTGCTTTCTCTGCCGTTCAGTAAGCAAACTGTTGGCGCTCTTTCAATTTCCTGACGTATTGAGTTTGATCTTTAGCAGACACCGGGTCTGGCGGAAGGCCAAGAAATGCATCTATAGCCAAACGCGGGTGTCTACCAAACATCAGGAAATACGGGGAGAAACCAGTAGAGTCGTGAATGGTGGCATTGTAAGCATGCACCAAAGTTGGAACATGTGCTTTCCAATCGCTCTTCTGGTTCTCCTCTAGAGTCCCTAACATTTGCAGAAGTGTCTGGTTGAAACGTTCAACCTGTCCGTTTCCCATTGCGTGGTACGGTGTTGTGTGGGATTTATCTACCCCAGCAACAGCGCACAACTCCTTAATTAAATGGGACTCAAATGTTTGACCCTGATCACTGTGTATTCTGGCTGGAAAGCCATAATGCACAATGAATTGATCAAACAGAACCATGGCAATTGTCTTTGCTGTTTGGTTCTTCGTAGGATAAGCCTGAGCATAGCGGCTAAAGTGATCCGTAATCACCAACATATGCTCAAATCCACCCTTGGATCTCTCCAACGAAAGGTAGTCCACACAAACAATCTCAATGGGAAACGTTGACACAATATTAACCAGTTCTGCACTGATGCCTGTATTAGTTTTCCTCCGTATGCATCGACCGCATTGACTTACTTTGTCCTTGACAAACGAGTCAATTCCCGGCCAGAAGAAACGCTGCTTCACTAATGTGGTTGCGCGATCTCGACCCTGATGACCGAGGTCATCATGCAGTGCCTTAAATATCTCGTCCCGAAACATCTGAGGCACAACCAGTTGTCGGAACGCCTGGTAGCAAACAGTGCCCTTCCGATAAAGAATGTCGTTGCACAGATACAACTTGTCCCAATCCTTTGCATAAACTAGCATCAATAGTAGGGTCGGCTAGAATCCGCCTAGCTGGTTTTCTAGCACCTGCCTTAATTTCGTTGGTGATAAAGCCAATGACTGGATCTTGTCTCTGTGCTTTCCGCCAGTCCTTATCAGAAAGTGCACTAATTTGCAGAACTTCATCGGGGACTTCCTCTGTTGCGTCTCCATTACTGGCCGTGTCAGTAAGAGCCATGCTTTCCACCAGAGGAGAGCTCTCAGTGGCGACCTGAGAAGCAACCGCAAGTGCTCTCAGAATTTCCGGGAATATGACCTGGTGTTGTTCTTCTTCCTCAAGCGATCGAGAGAGGCCATCTGCATCAGCGTTCTTCCGGCCGCTCCTGTACTTGATTTCAAAGTTGTAGTTTGAAAGTGCGGCGATCCATCTCTGACCGGTTGCGTCCAACTTGACTGTTGTGAAAACATAAGTGAGGGGATTGTTATCAGTAACGGCCTCAAACTTAGTTCCATAGAGGTAGTCGTGGAACTTTTCACAAACAGCCCACTTCAATGCTAAGAATTCCAACTTTTGAGCTGGATAGTTCTTCTCAGCAGGCTTCAAGCTACGGCTTGCGTATGCTATCACTCTCTCAACACCATTTTGACGTTGATAGAGTGCAGCACCCAAACCATTACCCGAGGCATCTGTATGAAGTGTGAACGGCAGTCGGTAATCCGCGTATCCAAGTACAGGAGGTCGTGTGAGGTGTTCAATGATCGTGTCAAAACTATTCTGCTGGTCTTCTTCCCATTTGAATGGAGTAGCCTTTTCTGAAGACTTACATTTTCCAACAGAATTAGTTGGATGACCGACCAAAAGATCATTTAGTGGTCGAACAATGGTGGCATATCCTTTAATAAAGCGCCTGTAATAACCGGTAAATCCCAGAAACTTGCGGACATCTTTGGTGCATTTGGGAATAGGCCAGCTTTTCACTGCCTCTATCTTTAATGGATCGGTCTGTACTCCATCCTAAGCGACGTTAAACCCGAATTCACACACACACACACACACACACACACACACACACACACACACACACACACACACACACACACACACACACTGTACTCCATCCGCCGATACTACATGTCCAAGGTAAACTTCCCGCTCCTTGAAAAATTCGCATTTGGATGGTTTCAGTTTAAGGTTATGCAGTTCAAGGTTCGTGAAAACTGCTTGTAAGCGCTGCAAATGTTCTTCAAAGGTTGACGAGAAAACGATGATATCGTCTAAGTATATAAGACAGTCACGGAGGTTAAGTTCCCCATTGCATCGCTCCATCAACCTCTGAAACGTAGCAGGCGCATTACATAACCCGAAAGGCATCCTATTGCATTCAAAGAAGCCTAGTGTGCCCACCTGGAATGCTGGTTTAGCTTTATCACTTTCCCGGACCTCAACTTGCCAGTGGCCACTCTTTAGGTCAAGAGTGGTGAAGTATTTCGCTCCGGCAAGCGCATGAAGTGTGTCATCAATGCGAGGAATGGCATACGCACCCTTCATAGTGTGTTGATTCAACTTTCTGTAATCAATACAGAAGCGAATCGAGCCATCCTTTTTTCTGTGTATTACTACATTTGAGCTGAACGGGCTTGTAGATTGGCGAATAGACCAAGTTGCAACATCTCCTTGAGATGCTCGCGGACCTCTTCCACAAGTGCAGGAGGAATTTTTCGATAAGGCTCCTTAAAGGGCTGCTCATTGTCCAGATGAATTTCATGTTCCACTAAGTTAGTTCTGCCAAGATCTGTTGGTCCATGCGAAAATATATGTGACCAGTCTGATAAAAATCTTCGAACCTTGATCTTCTGCTCTTCTGTCAGAATAGTTCCATTTAGATCAAAATCAAGTGTCTTTTCGGAATCAGAAACGGTATGTTGGTGTTGCTCGGCCTCATTCCTTCTTGTCGACGCCATATCTTGGACTGGATCCCTCTGTAAGACTTTGACCTCTTCCAGACTGCAGATCTGTGACTGTGCAAGTATTGTCACAAGTGAGGCAGAGAGGTTGCAAAGTTTTACAGGAATGCGAGCAGTGGTACCAGGTTTGTCTGTTTTAACCACTCTTGGACACACTGTAACCTTAGAGAACGATCCATTTTCAAGTGGTTCCGTTAACGCAGACTCAGAATCACGGCCTTTCCTAACTAAGTCTGTAATAGTTCTGGACTCGTTGGGCTTGAGAGTGATCTTAGTTGTTGTCTTAACAACTCCGACTCGGTCGCTACAGATAGACTTGAAAGCTGTATCCCATTCATTAGGAACACCTTCTGTACCCACGGTCATGCCTTTACAAAGCCGGATAATATTGGTGCCTAATATGACTGATATATATTTAATTATTTATTATACACGGTCATAGGGACTACCAATAAAGGTACGGCTAATGTGGCATACCCAATGCAAGCGACTGTCACATCTACCTCCACATAGCTCAAGTACGGTAGTGATTCGCCATTGGCTGTATTCACTCTCAATCCAAGTTCATCAATTGTATGGACAGTTGGTTTCTGTTCTAAAGTGTCCAAAAAGTATACAGCAATGGTGCTGACCATGGAACCAGTATCAATGAGGCCTTTAGTCCTAACACTGTTGATACTTAGATCACTAGTGTTATCTTTTCCAACAAGCCGGTCAAAGAACTCTGTATCAGGGCTTTTGGTTATTTCCCCTTGAGTGTCTCTCATCTGCCATTCGACAAAGACACCTATCCGTTTCCCGGCTGCTTTTTAGAACCATCTTTAACGATTTTTTGTCTTGTTTCTGAATCTCTCTCCTTTGCTCTGTTATCATATGCTCCTTTATTTGGTTCATTCGTAGATAACTTTTCTATGGCTTTTTCTAAAAACTGAAGAATCTAGTATTTTGTTCTTGTAGAACAGGTTTGTGGTTGGCTTTTGGTGTTTGATCAGTGTCCTCTTTTGCACCTGCAGTTGCCTTAGGTAACACAGGTCTTGTTGAAGGAGATCCTACATTTTCAATCTTTTTCTGGTCTCTTTTACCACATGTGTCTATGGCTTTCTTATGTGTTGCCATAGCATATTCCTCAGCTCTTACCTTTTGTCGAAGAATCTCAAATGAGCTAGCAGATTCATACTGCACTCTTGTTGCATTCTGCAGTTCAGTGCTATACAGCGATCTCCAAAATCTTTCTTTTAACATTCTGTCTTTCTGCTCACAGGTCGCATAACCATTCTCTAATGCCCTTTGCAGAATCTCTTCTATCCTTATGCCCCATAGTGTAACACTTTCATTATCTTTTTGTGCAGCTGTATAAAATTCCTGGAGAACACTTTCTCCGCTGGCTACGTTGACGAAGATTTTTTCTAATTTCTGCACTATTTCACTACTGCTTGTGCTAGGTGGTAAAGTCATTAACACATTTCTAGCCTGCCCTTTGAGAGAATTTCAAACTATTTGATTTACATCTCTATCGCTGTATACACTGGACTGTCTTAAGCACTGGATGTCTAACTTCCATTGCTCAAATGTACTCTCATTCTTGGGCAGTGGTTCTTGTCCCCCAAAAAAGTAATATAGGGCTTTACAAAAGGTTTTTTATCCATATTTGAACCGCTTTTACTTTTAGCAGCTTCATTTTGCCCTTGTTCTTGTTCAGTCAGCTTTAAATTTAGCTTTCTTCTTATTTCTTCTTCCTTCTCTAACAGCTGCGTTTCGATTCCCTTGAGGTATTCTTCCCTTCTTGTTAACTCCTGTTCTCGATCATCTAGTTCTTCCCTCTTCTTCACATTCTCTTCTGATTCGTGTTGACTGTTCCCTGTCATCTCGCATAACCTCCGTCTGTATTACATCTACTTTCTCTTGGATCCTTCGATTTCCAGTACTATGGAAATCCGGAGCGGTTTCTTCTTTCAAGATATGGCGAGTCATGCCCAGATTCGTCAGCAGTTCCTTCCCTTGTCGTTCATCTTCTGTTGGTGGATGACAAACCAAGGGTGCAATGTCTTCCTTATCTCTCTTATCCGCTTCTATTTCTTCTATCAGTCTTCCTTCTTCATGTAAAATAGAAGTAAAACAAAGATCAGGAATTGATACAATTAACTTACTCCATCCATAAAAGACACCTACTACTTTTCAAGTCTTTCCATCGCCTCTTTCTCCTCATAAGAAAGATCGCCCACACAAAATACATCACTCAGAGTATCATCCTTGTCTCCGCCCTTTCTGGGCTGGTTATCTTGTCTATAATCATCTATTTTGGACCCTCTATACATGTAGAAAAATGGCGTTTCTCTGTCCTCCTCTACTATAAAGCTCCTATCTGGCAACGGAGTGTCTACTCTACGTTCTGCATCTCTGTCTCCTATCTGAGCCTTCGGCTGCTGTTCTTTTTGCAGCGGCATGTCATGCTTGTCCTTTCTAAGATATTGATGAAGGCTGAGTCCCTCTTCATCATCTTTTGCAAAGGTCTCCGACAGATTCCTTACAGTTCTGTGCGCCTGAGCACCATCTGACCTCATGCTATCAGTCAGAAAATTTGGCTTCGGAAGTTTCCGTGCTTTCTCAAGAGAAGCACTCACGCTCTTCCTAAGTTGCTCGAGTCTTGAGGTTAAGTCAACTGTAGGGTCTGTCAGCTTTCGAGATTTCTTCTGGCTTTCTTCTTCACCTGCCTGCCTTGGAAACGTTTCTATCGCATCCAGCGTCACCCAAGATGTTCTTGAACTTTGCCCTCCAGCTCCCTCATTCTCAGTCATCTCTAAGGCTATATCTTCTGGGCCAAGAACTGTCACTGACTTAAGATGTTCTTGCATCCTATCTGCATCTCTTTCTTGAGTCTGCCGGTCCATCACAATTTCAGCCCCTTTCGCTCTTCTTGCTATGTCTTCTTTCTCTTCCCTCAAGCGTTGTATAAGCTGCCTTTGTCTTTCTAATTCTCTCTGCATCTGCTCATTTTCTTGCTGCAGTATTGTTTGTTGCCTTCTTAAAGCTCTTCTATCCCTTTCACTATCTCAAGACATTATCATTGTATGATTTTAAAGAGATTTTCCACACGAAAATCTAGTTCTGAGATTCCCTTCCTTTCACTTTTTTTTGTGGGTGGGGGATGGGGGGGAGTTGGGGGGGGGTATGGGGTGGGGTGAGTGGAACACGAGATTTTAAGTACACTCAACTTAAAGCACACTAAACACTGTTAACACTGAACACTGTCACATCCAATGAAGAATAAGCACAGTGATTCTTAACACTTCTTCCTGCAGAGTGACTGTAATGTGGTTGACATATTTGTCTAATATATCTACAGTTATGCCCCTTTGTGCACTGTCAACCAAACCCAAACACAGTTATGTGTTCTATAAGGCCCTGTGCATTTAGTAAAGTTAGCCGCAGTTTTATCCCTTTGTACAACTGGAGCCTTATACCTGCACAGTTATAAATGCACTATAGCTGTGGTGTGCAACACTGAGTCACTCTAAACACATGGCAACCAAGTACATACACCCAAGCCTACAGCAGGAACTACCCTCAAAGTGTGATATTTTAATGGTTATGTCCCTTTCTCACAACAGTATCACTTCTTTAGGGACATACCTTTTTTATAATTTGTGACACAGAGAAAATTCTTAAGCACCCAGATTATAAAAATAACCACAAGATAACATGCACAAGTTGATTTTTCAACACTACGCGTATAGTACCACACTGTTTGCGAAACAATATTGCATTGTTAAAACCTTGCGCGATATATCAAAACTGTCGTGTAACAAATCAAAACCGCCACATTAGAAATCAAATGTGTCGCTTAGCAGAATCAGTACTAGAACACAAGCAACTTGTTTTACAGATAAACAACAATGTGCATATGCACAGAAAAAAACATGTTGTGGGTATTTGTTAGAAATGCAAACGTCTGGTCTAAAGGGCAACCGGACAAGAGAATTCCATTGCCTTTAGCCTTATACAAAAGATCACTTCTTATTATAACAAAAAAAAAATAAATAAAATAATGATATAACCACAATAATAAGGAAATAAAGTTCTCTGTCCCGCACTATTCGCTTCGGAATAATAATAAAAAAAAATCTCCGCTGTGGTTCGAAACCACGCCAAACAGACATTCAATATCGTTACAAGTCCATCACTGTAACCACTTGACCACGCCGACTAGTGATTTCTACTAAGTATTTAATTGGTATATAACGTTGAATTTTCATTCGTCGCGTGAGCGGTCTGCTTTCTATCGAATGTTTTAACGCTGCGAAATTTTCTAAGTTATTTATCTATATATTTTTTGCACACTTATAAGATAAACTATCAGAGAAAAGGGTTCTGATTTTAGATTTTATGGAATAAGCCGGCAAGGTACGGGGGAAAGGGCAGGGAAAAAGGCAGGGGACTTAACAGGGGAGGGCTTGGGAAGAGCTAGCACGTGTCATAAATATGGGGAATCACAACATGTTACCGACGGTCTTCGCTTTTCATAAATTAGTGCGGCCTGTATCTACACTAAGCTAATCTACAGGACTAACTAACATTGTACAGTGATGATGAAGCAGTGAAAGAATGATGTATGGTGAAATAATGATAAAAAGGTGACAGATGAGATAAAATGTTTGATGGTGCATTTACATGTGTGTTCTAAAAATAGAACTGTCAAAGTACGATCTACATGTATGTAAACAATCTCGCAAACTGTCACATGCAGCAACGTTTACCATTTTGACCAGAAAGCACTGGAGAGAAGTTCCTGGATATGTCAACGGCAAAGGGAGTACACAGGCATTCTGCGAGGGGTTGTCTACTTACTGGCAATTTATTTTAGCAATAAAAGATGATGTGCAAGGCAAAATCCTACCTTAAAATTTCTAAATCCTTACTCCATCCATGACATGAAATAAAGCACAGTCACAAAACTCACAACACAAGTGATCATAGAGTATTTTCACTGTCAGGAAAATATAACTAGGTGACGTCTCACAGTCTTGTCTGATTACAACGCACGATCCATCGTTGATCTGGCGAAAACTGCACAAGGTGAGGATCCTGGGCCCTTAGAATCGTGACGTCATAGAATATAGTATCCGAGTGTCCCGGAGAAGTGATATCACTTAGAAATCACAAGAAAAATCTGGCACAACATGATCGATCAGTTACTGCTGTATAAGTAATAACAATCCGCAGAATTGATGTAGATCTACATATGATCTCAACAACGGCTTGATCAACAGTTGACACTGGCCACCATTGTCACCGAGCGGGCTAGGGTTCAAATCGTGGTTAGGGAAATATGCCCCGATCCCTGCTCATGGGTTCTCCATTGAAATACAAGCCTGGAAATGTATTGTAAAAATATATTTAAATGAGATGACATGAAATAAATCTATCAACAACACTGTGTAGTCCAGCAATGTGTAGTACATAGTTCAGTTACCTGAAAAGGAACCACAAGTACATGGAAACAATAACAGACATCATATCATGAATGGAGTTCAACAGAGTTATGGAACTTGTCAATTCGCCTTGCACATTGTAAACATTAATTCAAATTATTCTCTTATACAAACTATACAAACAAGGTACATACTGCTGTATTCATGGAAAGATGAAACAGATGGAAAATGTGCGGTAGTGATAGTACATGAATGAAACTAACCTGGAAATATATTGTAAAAATATATTTAAATGAGATGACATGAAATAAATCTATCAACAACACTGTGTAGTCCAGCAATGTGTAGTACAAAGCTGAGTTAAACAGGTAAACAATAGATGAAATACCACACTATCTAAACCGGTACTACTACCACTACTGCGATGAATACCACACTATCTATCCCGGTACTAACTACCACTAACGCGGCTGAAGCCTGTCCCGGATATTTATGATTAGCATGGGGTATAAGCTACAGTACAGGAATAATTGGACAGTAGTTATGGTATAGGAAAGGTGGGCATTGGAGGAACAAAAGAAAATAAACACTTGACATCAAACGCTTTATTTCACCCTATGACATTTTACAAAATTGCAAAATTTAGTAAATGGAATTTAACAGTTAATGTACAGGTAGATGGAAATACTATATGCTATTAAAACAGTTTTTGTTTGATTTGAGGTTTAACGTCCCCGTCAACACTGTAAAGGTCATTTTGGAGACGTTGCTTCCGAGTTTGTGGGACTTTTACCCAACATTGAGATGAAATGACATCTCAAGCCCTGTCGCCCAATGAAACCAATAGGGTTTATTAGCATGGGCGGTCCCGCCTCGCACCGCGGTTCCTGGGCAGGCTTAGATCCTCTAAGCGGTTTACCGGTACTAGTGTGCGGGTCGGATTCAGCTCTGCGTGGAAGCATCATGCAGCCCATATATTTCTTCTAGCCCCTATGGGCGGGGGCCATATTAAAACAGTTATACTGTTAATGTACAAGTAGGTTCAGAGAGAGAGAGAGAGAGAGAGAAAAGAAGCCGCTGTTGCGTAGTGGTTATTCTACTCGACTTGTAAACTAGGGGTCGCAGGATCGATCCCGGGCTTCTCCAGACTTTCAGATGGGTCTTTAAACCGAGGTCCCGTCTCCGTATGACCTTAGCTGCTGTTGAGACGTACAAAATGTAGAACTCAAACACTCATTCAGAGGGAGAGAGAGGGAGACAGACAGAGAGACAGATAGACAGAAAGACCTGGTTTCGAAAACATCTTAGGTGCAAATTTTCTTGTCTCGCCGGTAATGTTCCTAGTCTTCGTTGCCCGCTCCGTGAATTCAAGATATTCTTGTCCATTTGCTGATTGCTTCAACTCTACATCACCCCATAACATCTGTTCATGTTCGTGTCTCCCTCTCAGACCGAAGTGCATGCAGTTGTTAAAGTAGATGGTGGTGATTAAAGCCCCAGGATTAGCTAAAAAGAGAAATAAGAAAATGACTTACTTCAACTGAGTTAGTTCTGAGAGAGAGAGAGAGAGAGAGAGAGAGAGAGAGAGAGAGAGAATTTCAAAATTTCAATTGAATCAGTTGAGAGAGGACTTCAACTCGTCCAGTTCAGAGAGACAGAGAGAGCACTTCAACTGAACAAGAGAGAGAGAGAGAGAGATAGAGAGAGAGGGATATATATATATATATGTATTTCAGGGGAGGTAATAGTTTTTTAAACTCAGAATCAGAACTGCAGTTGGATATATAAATGAATGTGTTGTCGCAGTTGTGTCCCTTGATACGGACGCTGAGGCGATTACAGCTGTCATTTTAATGCAGAAAAACACCATAAAACAGTAGATTTACCTGCTCCAAGTAAGTTTTTATCATACAATAGGTTGATATCTTCTTCTTCAATTGAGTCTGCCTTTCTTTTCTTGTTTCCCATACCCTGTTTTTTAGTCCTTCATTTTGGAATTGAGGACATCTCGACAGTGCTTAAATTTGTCTGATTCCATGATGTTTTCACCATAGACGGATCCAATGTTTTGAAACGTGACCTTGTTTACTTGTCATTGCGCATGCGCAAAACTACTTTTCCTTTTGATAACGATCTTTCGTGGTTGGCAAAAAACCGCTATTCCATATAAACACATTGTAAATAGGTTTAATATTACGGGCATATTTTAGTTGACTGTTACAGAAAATCGACCGAATTACACTTTAAATGAAAAGATAAATATATTCTAGACTTCATTCCTGCATCTTCCGCATTTTTAGTCATTCGTTTTGCGCATTTTTATTACAAATAATACGAGACCATCGATCCCGCCTCCTTACCTGCCTAAGTTTAACAGGTAATTATCATCAAAACATCCTCAAATATTCTAGAAACCAATAATTACTAGCTAAGACATGTATATTTTAAAAGTTTAAAGGTCAATTTTGTCGTTTCGATTCCAAACAAAATACAAGTTTACAGAAAATAACATCGCATTTACAATGGCGACAAACGGCCAAAGACGTTTTTTGCCCACCACCGGTAAGTCCCTGCAAATATTATTATTGAGTGATGACGTAGTGTTTGGATGTGTCTATAGTTTTTCTCCTTTAGATATCTTGAAAAGCTTCCTAAATGACATCGTAATGTATCTGGCTCATACTCAGTGCCATCGTTCCTCCGTACGGCAAGAAAATAAAGGGAGCCCAAAAGACGCTCAACTGGGTCTGAATTCATAGTTGTTGTTCTTGTTTTGAGGCGTAAGAACACGTGAAATAGTTATTTGAGTACTTCCCTTGCACTAACTAGTACACACTTTTTGTGAGCATAAAATTACCATAAATAACACAAAAAAAAAAAATAAAAAAAAGGAATGAAAATCCCATTGTTTTGCTTCTCCAGCAATTTATTATTGTGATTTGAACATTTTATTCCATTTTCCATGTGTTAATATTTGCAGCGCAGACAGGTTGTCTCCAGGGCGGGATAGAATTCTGTCCCGGCCCTCGAAAGTCTGTCCCGGCCCTCGAATCTGCTAGTTAGGCTCTGTAGGCGAGATGTCTACCACTAACATAGTGGGATAGGGGGGTGCAAAATCTGTTGTCTCAAGGGCAATACAAGAATAAGTATATGATAAAGTGGCAGACATCTCGCCTACACAGTCTAACTAGCCGACTCGAGGGGCGGAACAGACTTTCGAGGGCTGGGACAGAAGTCTATCCCGCCCTTGAGACGACCTGTCGGCCCTGCAAATTTCAATACATGAGAAATGGCATAAAATGTTCAAAAGACAATAATAAAAGCTGGATAAGCCAAAAATAATGTTTTTCTTTCATTTTTGTGTTATCAGCTAAATTCTTACCTTCTCGGGCTTTCCTTGTTTGAATGATCCGTTGGAATAATTGCGCACTGCTACTGCGGTTGCGTCTTAACCTCGAAAATAATTTCTAAAGCTAAAATAAACTATTTATTTGCAGATTTTCATACAGAATGTACAGCGCTGAGAAACTTTTATTCGAGCGTCCATATTGTTTCCTACGTCTCTGTGGCGCGGTGACGTCAGAAACTTTGCACTTGTTGACGTCACGTTTAACAACATGTACATGTACGTGTGCGCGCCATGGCACTGAGTGTTCTTTTACATGCCACACCGTCTGCTCTCTCTCTTTTTTTGGCTTAAATTTGCTAAATTATTGCAAAAACCCTTGATTGTTTTGAGTTGCAGTATAAACTAAATACATGTACATGATTAGTGTCTTTAATAATAAAATATAATCGGCCCGCTGCGCTTATTTTATAGGGGATCGCTGAAGCTCGCCTCCATTAAATTCTCTAAGGCTCGCCGATTATATTTTATTTTTAAAGACCCTAACCATGTATGTACACTATCTTAGAATATTTTTACGGAAATAAGTATATGATAAAAATAATATAACACGGTTGTTTTGATATCGGCCCTCGGACTGTCTCAGCCCTCGCCGTTCCGGCTCCGGCTGAGACAGGCAACTCAGGCCGTGGCCAGGACCGATATTAAAACAACCGTATAATATTCTATATGTCGCAATTTTTTGACGTTATCCAATCAGACGTCGCGTTATATATGCCAGTGCATTAGAATGTGACATAACGGACGCAAGGGATAACTAAAACCAGTTGTCAATGCCAAAGGGCCGACTTTCCAAAAGTAGTAAAGTCAGAGTTGTGGTTCTTGTCTTCTGCACATCAATTACGATAACGCATCCGTGCGATATAGTGCATTTTTCACATATCCAAAATGGTTACTTTTCTGTTGAAAATCATTGATAACTTTCTTGTAAATGCTCAAAGCATAGGTTGAGGGTGCTCGTTAGAACCGCCTCAGAGAGGCGGTTCTAACGAGTAGCCACAACCTATGTCTTGGAGCAGAAATAAGAAAATAATATTTACCCCCGTAAACCCCAGTTGTCTCTATATAAAGTGGGGTTGAGGGGGGTCCTAATTTCACGGACCTGTTCAAGTGATGGCTTTGCATTTCTGTTAGAACAACTGTTTTCATTGTTCAAAGGGCCATAATTCAGAAAGTAGTAAAGTCATAGTTATGGCTCTTGTCTTCTGCAAATCGCCTAATCGCGTTTTACCTTTATTTAAGGTTTCAGGATAATGGATTCTTCTTGCTAACATGGCCACTAATAAACAAGAGGACCAAGCTGGTCCTGTATCGCTCACCTGAGCTAACAGATTCAAAGTTTCAGGAAGTGCCAACCTTAACTGAAGGATTTATGGGAGGACATGGTGATGACAGGATAAGCATTTTCTGCAAATCAAGTAGAATGTAACTCTATGATAAATTGGCTTAAATCAACGGTTTTCAAACTCATTCAAGCTTTAATTCCTGACTTGCTAAGAAGATCCGATATAAACTGAAGGGGCTATGGTGATGACAAATTCAAAAATAAGCAATTAACTGCTGCAATCAAAGAGATGTTACTCTATGATAAATAGGCAAACCTCACGAGTTTTCAAACTCCTCCGAGCTTTCTGCCTGACTTACTTGTTTGTAATTTTCATGAAGATCCGCTCAAACCCTCAAGGGGCAGCAGCGATGACAAGGTCGAAAATAGGCATTTTCAAGAAATCAAAGGCACGTAAGCCTATGATAAATGTGCGACTTGGTCTGTATTCGAACTCATCCGATGTTTTATTCCCAGCCACCTAACATATAAGTTTCAGAAAGATCTCATCAAAACTGAAGGGACTACGGTGATGACAAGGTCAAAATTTGGCATTTTCAGCGATCAAAACGGTGTTTCTTTATGATCAATGGGCCGACTTGGCCAGTTTTCGAACTCATCCGAGGCTTTATCCCCAGCCACCTTACATATAAGTTTAAA
The DNA here is from genome assembly GCA_963580285.1 of Lucinisca nassula. Lineage (NCBI taxonomy): Eukaryota > Metazoa > Mollusca > Bivalvia > Lucinida > Lucinidae > Lucinisca > Lucinisca nassula. The sequence goes on along the minus strand of OY757024.1, from coordinate 42,515,047 downwards.
AAAATCCGATCAAAACTGAAGGGGCTACGGTGATGACAAGGTAAAAAATCAACATTTTCAGCCATCAATGGGACATAACTCTATGATAAATGGGCCGAATTGGCCGGTTTTCGAATTCATCCGAGCTTTTATCCCCAGCCACCTAACATATAAGTTTAAGAATGATCCAATCAAAGCTGCAGGGGCTACAGTGATGACAAGGTCAAAAATCGACATTTTAAGCAATCAAAGGGACGTAACTCTATGATAAATGGGTCAACTTGGCCAGTATTCAAACTCATCCGAGGTTTTATCCCAAGCCGCCTTACAAATATGTTTCCAAAAGATCCGGTCAAAACTGAAGGGGCAACGGTAATGACAATGTCAAAAATCGACATTTTCAGCCATCAAAGGGACAAAACTCCATAATAAATGGGGCGACTTGGCCGGTTTTTGAACTCATCCGAGGTTTTATCCCCAGCCACCTTACATATTAGTTTCAGAAAGAGCCGATCAAAACTGAAGGGGCTATGGTGATGACAAGGTCAAAAATCAACATTTTCAACAATCAAAGGGACGTAACTCTATGATAAATGGGACGACTTGGCCGGTTTTCAAACTCATTCGAGGTTTTATCCCCAGCCACCTTACACAAAAGTTTCAGAAAGATCCGAATAAAACTGAAGAGGCTACATTGATGACAAGGTTAAGAATCAGCATTTTTAGGAATCAAAGCGACGTAACTCTACAATACATGGGCCGACTTGGCCGGTATTCGAACTCGTCCGAGGTTTTATCCCCAGCCACCTTATATATAAGTTTCAGAAAAATCTGAGCAAAACTGAAAGGGCTACGGTGGTGACAAGGTCGAAAATCGGCATTTTTAGCCATCAAATGAACGTTACTCTATGATATATGGGCCGACTTGGCTGGTTTTCGAACTCATCAGAGGTTTCATCCCCAGCTACTTTACATATTAGTTTCAGAATGATCCAATCAAAGCTGCAGGGGCTACAGTGATGACACGGTCAAAAATCGACATTTTAAGCAATCAAAGGGACGTAACTCTATGATAAATGGGCCGACTTGGCTGGTATTCGAACTCATCAGAGGTTTTATCCCTAGCCACCATACATATAAGTTTCAGAAAGATCGGATCAAAACTGAAGGCCCAACGGTGATGAAAAGCATTTTCCCATTGCAAGTCTATGGGACCTTGTGGTTTCCATTGCAACCAAAGTTTTCGTGCGATTTCAGAAAAAAAGTTTGTATCATCAGAGGCAGAGATGAGAAATGATTGAGATCAGCCTGCAGGCTGCAGAGATATAGCTGCTCAAAAGCGTGGATGGACAGACGACGGAGGACTCACTATACTGTAAGCTCTCCTGGAACCTTCGGCCCAGGTGAGCTAAAAATCGGCATTTTCAGCAATCAAAGGGACGTAACTCTATGATAAATGGACCATGTTGGCCGGTTTTCGAACTCATCTGAGATTTTATCCCAAGCCACCTTACATATAAGTTTCAGAAAGATCCGATCAAAACTGAAGGCGCTACGGTGATGACAAGCATTTCCCATTGTAAGTCCATGGGACCTTGTGGTTGCCATTGCAACCAAAGTTTTCGTGCGATTTCAAAAAAAGTTTATGTCATCAATGCCCCACCAGAGGCATGCTACAGTTGAGAAATGATTGAGGTCAGCTTGCAGGCTGCAGAGATATAGCTGCTCAAAAGTGTGGACGTACGGACGACGGATGGACGACGGAGGACCCACTATACTATAAGCTCCCCTGGAGCCTTCGACCCAGGTGAGCTAAAAATCGGCATTTTCAGCAATCAAAGGCAGGTAACTCAATGATAAAAGTGCAGACTTGGCCGGTATTCGAACTCGTCCGAGGTTTTATTCCCAGCCACCTTACATATAAGTTTGAGAAAGAACCGATCAAAACTGAAGGGGTCACATTGATGACAAGGTCAAAATGTGGAATTTTCAGCAATCAAAGGGACGTTACTCCATGATAAATGGGCCGATTTGTCCGGTTTTTGAGCTCATCCAAGGTTTTATCCCCAGCCACCTAACATATAAGTGTCAGAAAGTTCTGATCGAAACTGAGGGGGCTACGGTGGTGACAAGGTCCAACATCCACATTTTCAACAAACAAAGGGACAAAACTCTATGATAAATGGGCTGAGATGGCCGGTTTTCGAACTCATCCGAGATTTTATCCCCAGCCACCTTACATATAAGTTTCAGAAAGATCTGATCAAAACTGAAAGGGCTAAATTGGTGACGAGGTAAAGAATCAGCATTTTCAGGAATCAAAGGGACGTAACTCTATGATACATGAGCTGACTTGGCCGGTATTCGAACTCATCCGAGGTTTTATCCCCAGCAACCTTACATATAAGTTTGAGAAAGATCCGATCAAAATTGAAGGGGCTACGGTGATGATAAGGTCAAAATTTGGCATTTTCAGCAATAAAGGGGATGTTACTCTATCATAAATGGGCCGACTTGGCCGGTTTTTGAACTCATCCAAGGTTTTATCCCCAGCCACCTTACATATAACTTTCAAAAAGTTCCGATCAAAACTGAAGGGGCTACGGTGATGACAATGTCCAAAATCCACATTTTCAACAATCAAAGGGACATAACTCTATGATAAATGGACTGAGATGGCCGGTTTTCGAACTCATCCGAGATTTTATCCCAGGCCACCTTACATATAAGTTTCAGAAAGATCCGATCAAAACTGAAGGGGCTACATTGATGACAAGGTAAAGAAGCAGCATTTTCAGGAATCAAAGGGACGTAACTCTATGATACATTGGCTAACTTGGTCGGTATTCAAACTCGTCCGAGGTTTTATCCCCAGCCACCTACATATAAGTTTGAGAAAGATCCGATCAAAACTGAAGGGGCTACGGTGATGACCAGGTCAAAATTTGGCATTTTCAGCAATCAAAGAGATGTTACTCTATGATAAATGGGCCGACTTGGCCGGTAAAGAATCAGCATTTTCAGGAATCAAAGGGACGTAACTCTATGATACATTGGCTAACTTGGCCGGTATTCAAACTCGTCCAAGGTTTTATCCCCAGCCACCCTACATATAACTTTCAAAAAGTTCCGATCAAAACTGAAGGGGCTACGGTGATGACAAGGTCCAAAATCGACATTTCAACAATCAAAGGGACATAACTCTATGATAAATGGGCCGACTTGGCCAGTTTTCGAACTCATTCGCGATTTTATCCCCAGCCACTTTACATATAAGTTTCGGAAAGATCCGATCAAAGCTGAAGTGGCTTTACAGTATTACAGAATTAAAATTACTTTTCATTACACGGACGAATACTCATTTACAGGCCCTAAATGGACAGACAGATGGAAAAGATCAGCATTGTTTTCTATTTTAAGTAAGTAGATCTGTCTTTCTTTCTCGTATAACTGGCTATACCTAATGCTTCCTGTTTCGTGTATCTTATTATGTCCAGTGCAGTCACTGAAAACAATACAGTTAAAATAACGATCAATAAATCAATAGATCGATCGATCAGTCTATCCATCCATCCATCAAACAATCTGGAAAAAAGCACACACATGGAATGAAAACGAAGCTATCTATAACTAGGGCTGGCTAATCGGAGCCGAAAAGATAATCGATTATCAGTCCTGCCATTGCGATCGATAATCGATTAGTAATCGTTAAGGTTTATGTTATAATTTTACCTGTCTGGCTTTCTGTCTGAGCATGACTCTTACCATATGTTGCACTTTACCATATGTATAGTTGAACAGGCATGCCTGGGCAAACAGTGTAGACCCAGATGAGACGCCGCAAAATAATCTTGAAAGGGCCGTAAAACCCAAACAAAAAAAAAAAAAAAATCCTCTGAAAAATAAATAAGGCAGAACATTTGCCAATGGTAAGCACATAGGGGCCATACCAAACTCAACTGTATTTTCGGACATGAGCGTCCAGAGAAGTCTGCTCTGGATGCTATATGGGTGCGCATTGGCCTAAAGCTAGCTGCATGTCAGCAGGGTTTCTTGTTATCTAAACGTATCCGAAGACTTATTTGAGTCCTTGTTAAGTTCGCATGTCCAAAATTCTTTTTTGCTTGATGCGCCCCGTTGTTGTTGTTGTTGTTTCCAGTTTCCCCGTGTCGCGGGTCGTCAGCTGGTGGGGTCCCAGGGAACTAATCCATTCTGGCACTACACCTTAGCCGTTCGGTGCTACCCCCATTCCACGTTGCCGGTGAATGGGGAGACCACCGCTCGGCTCCAGCCCCGTCCGTCCGTGTCTATCGTAAGTCCGCTGCAGTCGGTCCATTTTGTCTTCTACTCGACGTTATAATTTTTTGCTTGTCAATATGCCGAACCGTGTCAGAGCAGGAAAGGGTCAATTTTGATATTGGTATTTTTGTTTTTTATTTTTTTTATTTGATTTTTGTATATTTATGTAACGTATGTACATTTTTACATTGTTTGGTCTGTTTCCCAATGCGCCCCGCAAGTAATGTAGGCTTAATATACCTCATGGGGCTATATAATCATTGTGTCAGTACGTAGTACGCATGCGCGATCGACATATTCATGGGCGATCGAAATGTAACTAGTCTTGCAATTCTTTGACCATCTGCCTGCGACTCGTTTCGCTATTAAGTCTGCTAAAAGTTAACCTTGGAGCTAACTGCCTATAACGCGATAGAGGATTATGTTCTATTTACATTTATTTCGCTCGATCAACATATTCATTCTTTTTGTATCGCAAACTATTGCAGATAAAAATGACAAAGTACATTTTGCAAAGTACATTGATAAACAACCTTTCCGCAAAATTCATTCCGTCAGCTTGCGGGACTGTATAAATCTGTGTAAAATCCGGAAAAGATGTGGACATATCAATTATCAAAGCATGTACCGCTTATGCAATCTCGTCGAAAAAGAAAATCCTAATTTTAGTGGTACTTTATCAACGGAGAATTCCTTCGTGTATGGTGAGAAGAATGACTGGGATATGGTATGAGCTTCTTTTTTTTGTGTCATTACAAAAGCCCGCCTATACAAATACATTGTAAAGTTTACCTTTGAAAAATGAAACTATTCAAATGAAAAAGTAGGATATTTTTTTTTATTTCTGCTCAAAATATAGATTGTTGATACTCGTTAGAACCGCCTCGGCGAGGCGGTTATAACGAGTACCCACAATCTATTCTTTTGAGCAGAAATAAGAAAAATAATGTACACCCCTGCAAACCCCAGTTTTACTATATAAAAGTGGGGGTTAAAGGGGTCAAAGTTTTCGTGACGGGAGGTTTAACGTTCCCGTATTACGATAACACACCCGTGCGACATAGTGCATTTTTCACATCTCCAAAATGGATACTTTTCTGATGAAAATCAGTGATATTTTTCTTATTTATACTAAAACCAGTGGTTGTGGATGCTCGTTAGTACCGCCTCAGTGAGGCGGTTCTAACGAGTGCGAACTACCTATGTCTTGGAGCAGAAATAAGGAAAATAATGTATACCCCCGTAAATCCCAATTTTCTCTATATAAAGTGGGGTTTAATGGGTCTTCATTTCACGGACTTTCCAGCGTGATGGTCTGCAAAATTTAGGTCACTTTGGAAACGTCGCACCCAGTGTTGTGGGACTTTTACCCGACATTGATATGAAATGACATCTCAAGCCCTTCCATTCAAACAATCCGCTAGGGTTTATATGCATGGACTCGAACCTGACTCTTTTCCTTTGCTCTTGGGTATTTGTGTCGCTTATATTATTTTATTTTGGATAGCCTATTGGCCATTTTGTGGAAATGTAACTGTCCTTTTGGCTTTTCGCTATTGATGTTTCCATTAGGTCTGTTGTTTCATGTTTGTGTTTCTTTCCCTTTGGTGTCTCTGATGGGAGCTGTGGGTTGATTGTATCGATTCCTGATCATTGCCTCACTTCTATTAGACATTTTAAGCGGGTTAAAAGTGTAGAGTCGGCTTCAGCTCTGCGTGGAAGCACTATGCAACCCACTCTATTTCTGCAAGTCCCGATGGACGGTGCAGATGCTGTTTGCATTCATGCGATGATTCCACACAGAACTGAAACCGACTACAAATGAGAGTACTGGTAAACTGCCTAGAGGTCTAAATACGTTCTATAAAAGGTTTTTCCTTTCGAAGCAAGGAATACACCACAGCAATGGAAAATATGGATTGTAAATGTTTTTTGGCCAGACTAGCTAGTTTCGGCCAACTAGGCCTCATCAGTGACCCTCAAATATTTTCAATAATTTCACAATGACTCAATGATACCTAAGGACAATAAAATATAAACTACACTATGGTGTAGGCAAAGTGGTGCAAGTCGGACCGTCCTTGTATATAAACTCTTTTGTTTTCATTGGATGCCAGGGCTTAAAATGTAAGTCGGGTAAAAGTCCCAAAAAATTTGAAGCAACGTCTTCAATATGACCCAAATAGTGTTGTCGAGGACGTTAAAGCTCAAATCCTGCAAACAAACTGCGTCTACTGTTTCTTCAAACGGTAGACGCTTTTCTGTAGTAAACATGACCGATTTAACTTGTAGATCTGCAGATTTGATATATGTGTGATAACCTCACATGCTGCAAAATGTAAAATGCAGTACGTCGGGCAAACTAATCGCATGTTAAAACAAGATTTATCATATGTCGTCGCGTCTGATAATGTTATAACGCCATGTAATATTTTCGATTATCCACTAGTGGATTAAATATGCAAATTAGGTAGATTCGTTCCGTAACGTTACATGTACGACGTCATTAACGACGTGGTATTTACTAATGGCGGAATATTGACATTTTGTAAACAATCGTGAATAAAATGGTTTAAGTGTCATATGATAAATAGAATCTTGCATTCCTGCTCATGTATTATTGAATTTATTAAATTCGTTGAGGAAAAGGGATAAATTGCTCGGCAATGCCTCGCATTTTATCCCTTTTCCTCAACTCGTTTAATAAATTCAATCATACATGAGCACTCGTGTAAGATCATCTATTTAACGAACACTATTGTAGAATGAGTAAGCCGAAAACAAAAACCTTTCTATTTTCTGTACAGTCACTGTTTTTGTACAGGTCATTCTGTAAATAGAGGATCTTACATGAGTGCTCATGTATTATTGAATGCAAGATTCTGTTTATAATATGACATTTAAAACGCATTTTATTCATGATCGGTTTGCAAACATATCAGTATTCCGCCACTGGTAAACGCGACGTCGTTAAGGACTCCGTACGTTACGGGGCGTATCTAACTAATTTGCATATTTAATCCACTAGTGGATTACCGAATTTATAACATGGCGTAACTTCATCCTTAGACGCGACGTCAAATGATAAATAACATTTCTATACGTCCAGCGGAAAAAATTCTACGATATAAATTCCTCAGCTAGATTTAAAATTATCAAACGACAAGAAACTGAATTAAAATGGATTAAATTATGCATACACCTTTTCCACTGGGCTTTAATCACAACATTTAACATGAGGGTAATACTTCTTAAATGCCAGATTTTGATATTTTCCCGATTCTGGAATGTCGAAACCGTAAAACACGCTCTCACGACACCAGAAAAAATGACAACTAAAAACGTAAATTACGCGCTTTTAAAAGAAACAAACCTAGACTGAAGTGTACGGAACCCGGGAAGGGCCATTCAATTTTATTTTTAATATGTTGTGCGAACAAGATAATAAGTTGTGCGCATAAGATATTATCTTGTGCGCACAAGATATGTTGTGCGCTCAAGATATTATCTTGTGTGGACCACATAATTTATCTTGTGTGGACAACACAAGATAATATCATGTTCGCGCAACTCAATATCTTGTGCGCACGAGATATTATCTTGTTCGCACAATATACTATCTAGTTTGCACAACATAGATCTTGGGAAGTTTTGCAAACAAGATATCTTGTGCGCACAAGATAATATCTAGTGCGCACAAGATATTTTTTGTTCGCACATGATATTTTAAAAGTTGTGCGAACAAGATAATATTCTGCACAATATGTATGTTGTATGGACAAGTTAATATCTTGTTCGCACAATTTAATATCTTGTGCGCAAAACTTATAAAAAAATCATGTCCCTTCCCGGGTTCCGTAGAAGTGACCGTCCATAATATTATTTAATAATGGACGCCACTCAATGCTTGCGTTTCTTAGTTCATTACCCATTTCTGTATTACGTATTCTGGACACCGAGGCGAATAAATTCTGCGATAGTTCTTAGCAATTATCTTTTAACTAGAGGTTATACTCAGCATGCTCTTCGTCCTTATAATCGAGTTTGAAATTAATCCCAAACGTCATTACATCAAAATATCTTGCATTAGTAAAGGTTTGGATTTTATAGATTTGCATAGTGTCTTCCGGGACAGTTCGGTGATTTCATCCATTCCTACTCATTTTCAAAATAATGAAACACCCATAGTTTGCTATAAATACAACATACCTGTTAGAAATATTATTTTTATTTTCGATAAACTTGTTTGAGATCTTGATATTGATACTAACCCTCCTGATACTTGATATTGTAAAAACTCAGTGTGTTGCTTTCCTGCTGCTGGGCATATACTTGCTGGCAATTTGAAAATGATCTCTGATTCTAGGATACGACATATAATTTCTAAAGGACCGAAATATCGATTTGCTTCTAAAATTGATTGCAGTACGTGTAGATAAGAAATCGCCGCTACCTTGAATGAATTTGGTAATCGATGGTAAACGAGAGTATGTTGAGCATAAAGCCCTTAAAGAAAGAAACTTAGCATTCTGAAACTTCTCAACAAACGCATTTCTTTCTACTCTCAAAATACTAACTACTTGCCTCCTAAACATAAGACGTCTTTACGTCACCTTAGACTAGGTATTCAAGAATTTCATAAGAAGTATGTTTTGACCCCAGTAGACAAGGCTGCTAATAATGTCGTCGTTTTTTGACGTCTCCGCTATGTAAACACTGTTCAGCAAGAGCTTGGTGGTACTAAGGCTTATAAAATACAGCCGTTGGCTGTAGAGAGGGCTGTAGTTGATGACCACATATGCCATTCAGCCACCAGTTACAGACGGCCAAGACAAGCTTCCAACGTAATATTGGTTACCTAAGCTTCATAAAAAAACAATACAAAGCACGGTTTATTGCAAATTTAAGCTCTTGTACCACCACTGAACATTCCAACTTTTAACTTCATGTCATATTGCCATAAAAACACGTGATTAAATATTGCGACAATGTCTTCGAAAGATCAGGGAGAAATCTGTTTGGATCTATAAAAAATCTAATGAGGTTTTCTGTTGTGGATTATTGTTCTTATATTTCGTTTGCATGTGTCAGTTGCTGCTTTTTTGTTTTGGATAGCCGATCGGTCCGATGGTGTATATTTTCCTTGTTTCTTGCTGTATTTTTCAGAGGTAAAGGCGAGGATTGCGGCCGCTTAAAATCGATTCGAGCCCCCGAGTGGAATTCGTTTCACTGACCGTTCAAAGGCGGTTCTTCTGTCGCGATTTATTTTTGTTATAGTTTGTCTTTGAGTGTCTGTATCGCTTGTATTTTTTCTTTTGGATAGCCAATTTGCCATTTTGTGGGTAAGTACCTATCCTTTTGGCTTTCGGCTATTGATGTTTCCATTAGGGTCTAGTTGTTTCATGATTGTGTTTCTTTACCTTTGGTGTCTCTGTGTCGATTCCTGATCACTGCCTTCACTTCTATTTTAAATAAATTAAAATCATTCATTTTCTTGCTTCAGTTCTCTCTACTTTTGATTTTGCCATTCTGTATTTTACACTCCTCATAATCTTATAAAATTAAAAACCTCATGATTTAATTCAAAGGATATTTCATACAGAAGATTCCCTCTATCTTGCACGTTATGTAAGAAATGCTTTTTTCACTTCTGAAGAGCATAGAATTATACGTTTTGTTCTTGACAGAAAGTTTGTGAAGCTCTCACCTTTCTACTCGTTAAACCTCATATCAAACCAAAATCTACTTTACAATATTTACATAAGAATTGGTACTAATTTTAGACAAATGAATTGTTGGTAATCTGATGGGTACAGATTGTGCACCCCTTGTGGTTGATCTGTTCTTGTTTTGTTATAAAAGAGAGCTTATGATGTCCCTTTCCGTTGAAAACCAATCTGAAATCATTTAAGACTTAGCTCGACTTCTAGATTTTTGTATGTTGTATTATGCTGTATTAAAAATTGTCAATGCCTATTTCGATGATTTGATTTTTGGCCCATGGGCTATAATTTGAACAATCTTGGTAGAGGTCCATTAGATGAAGCTTCATACCAAATATCAAAGTCCTGGGCCTTGCGGTTTCAGAGAAGAAGATTTTTAAGATTTTTCCTATATAAGCTTGTGTAAAACAAAATGGCCCCGGGGCATTTTTGGCCTAGCACTGTAATTTGAACAATCGTTGTAGGGGTCCACTAGATGAAGCTTTATACCAAATATCAAAGACCTGGGCCTTGTGGTTTCAGAGAAGTTTTCAGCGAAAAAATTCTATTTTTGGCTCCTGTGACCTAGATGTGCCACGGACCGGAACCATTTGAACAACTATGAAAGAGAGCTTATGATGTCCCTTTCCATTGATAACCAGTCTGCAATCATTTTAGCCTTTAGCTCGACTTCTAGATTTTTGTATGCTTTATTAAATATTGACAATTCCTATTTCGATGGTTTGATCAGTCAAATTTACCCCTCCCCAAGAAAAAAATAATAATAGAAAAACCTTCATTTAGATAAAGTAAATTCTTCTAATATCGCGGTCCCTTTTTTGGATATACGTCGGTCTATTTTAGATGGGTTTGTTTTGGGCAAAATTTATGATAAGCGTGATTATTTTGATTTCGAAATTGTAAATTTTCCTTCCTTGGATGGTGATGTTCCTAGTGCGGCACCATATGGCGTTTATATTTCGCATTTAATTCGATTTGCCAGAGTGTCTAGTCATTTAACTAACTTCAACACTCGTAATAAATTGTAAACCGATTTAATTTCAAAATTCAGTGATGGACTTAAATCCTTGCTGCAACAAGGTCTATCGGGGCCCGAATTTAATGGTGACTTAAGTGTAGTATAAATTCAGAAATATATAAACTTGCAATGACTTCTGTACCCGATTTCGTAAAATCATTCTTCAATATAAAATGATTGGGTACAATATAAATGTTATATGACAGACTGCATGAATGGTAGTTAACCCAATCACGGTTGATAACATTGATTTCTTCTTATTGCACGCCGGTGGGTCAGGCCTCGGATTCTATGACGGTTCAAGCGTAAGGCTTATCTGAGGGTCACTGATGAGGCCTAATTGGTCGAAACTAGCTAGTCTGCCAAGATAACATGTACACTTCATATTTTCGTCTTCTGTGGTGTATTCTTTGCTTCCAAAGGATAACCTTTTTATAGAACATATTTAAAGTCACTGCAGCTGGTGCCTGGGATTGTGTGGCGGCCGTAAAAAATCGTCCTGTCCCACATCATAGTGCAGTTTATATTTTCTTGTCCTTTGGGATCATTGATTCCATTGTGGAAATTCGAAAATATTTGAGAGTCACTGATGAGGCCTAATTGGCCGAAACTAGCTAGTCTGGCCCGGAAAACATACACTTCATATTTTTCACTTCTGTGGTGTAGTGATAACCCTTTTATAGAACGTATTTAACGTCACTGCAGCCGGTGTCTGGGAACGCGTGACGGCCGTTGAAAGTCTCCCTGCCCTACATCATAGTGTATTTTATATTTTCTTGTCCTATGGGATCAATGATTCCATTGTGGAATTTTGAAAATAATTGAGGATCACTGATGAGGCCTAAATGGCCGAAACTAGCTAGTCTGGCCCAGAAAACAGGTACACTTCATTTGTTCCACTTCTGTGGTGTATTCCTTGCTTCCAAAGGATAGACCCTTTTATAGAACATTTTTTTACTTAGAATTAGAATTTAATTTTATGTAATGTTGGTTGGTACTTGATGCTCTGTCTCTGGTCGAGCCAATCTGGGTCTAACTGTTGGTTTTCTTTTGCTCCAGCATTTCAGTTATTTCTTGCTGTCGAGTCCTCACCGTTGTGTCATCTCTGTGGCTGTTTGATTTTTGTTTTTTTCGGAGATGTTGCACTGATGAGTAAGGAGCCTTCATGCGGACTGAACAAATTATATGTCTTAAGCGCGACGAAAGTAAGGCCGGGGATCGCGGCCGCGTAAAATCGATTTAAGCCCCCATTGAAATACTTTTCATTGATCGTTCCAAGGCGGCTCTTCTGTTGCGATTTATTTTTGTTATAGTTCGTCTTTGAACGTGTGTATCGCTTATATCTTTTGTTTTGGATTGGCAATTGGCCATTTTGTGGAAAAGTAACTGTCCTTTTGTCTCTCCGCTTTTGATGTTTCCATTGGGGTCTTTATAGCCCCGCTTTGAAAAAGTGGGGCTATATTGGATTTGCCATGTCCTTCTGTCATTCCGTGATTCCGTTAATTTGTGTTGGCTCCATAACTTTGTATCTGCTTAACATATTTTCATGAAACTTCACACAAATGTTAAACACCATAAGACAATGTTTCTTTAAAACCCATTTGAAAAAGTGGGGCTATATTGGATTTGCCATGTCCTTCTGTCATTCCGTGATTCCGTTAATTTGTGTTGGCTCCATAACTTTGTATCTGCTTAACATATTTTCATGAAACTTCACACAAATGTTAAACACCATAAGACAATGTGCAGAGCGAAGGAATTATAACTGTGGATTGCCTACTTTTGGAGTTATTTGCCCTTTGAACATTTTCCGTAATTCCGTAATTCCGTGATTCCGTTAATTTGTGTTGGCTCCATAACTTTGTATCTGCTTAACATATTTTCATGAAACTTCACACAAATGTTAAACACCATAAGACAATGTGCAGAGCGAAGGAATTATAACTGTGGATTGCCTACTTTTGGAGTTATTGCCCTTTGAACATTGAAAAATGGCAATTTTAATTGTGTCCGCTTCATAACTCGAAAACCGTTTGAGATATTTTTAGGAAACTTCACACAAATGTTAAGCACTATGAGACGATGTGCAGAGCGCAGGAACCATAACTCTGCATTGCTTATTTTTGGAGTTATTGCCCTTTGAACATTGAAAAATGGCAATTTTAACAGTGTCCGCTTCATAACTCGAAAACCGTTTGAGATAATTTCATGAAACTTCACACAAATGTTAAGCACTATGAGACAATGTGCAGAGCGCAAGAACCATAACTCTGGTTTTCGTATTTTCTGTGTGTCTGTCTGTGTGTCTGTCTGTGTCTGTTAACAATTTTCGTGTCCGCTCCATAACTTTAAAACCCATTCACATATTTTCATGAAACTTCACACAAACATTAAACACCATGAGATGGTGTGCTGAGTGCAGGAACCATAACTCTGGATTGCCTAATTTTTTAGTTATTTCCCTTTGAATATTGAAAAATATCAATTTTAGCCGTCTTTGCTCGATAACTAAAAAACCATTTGAGATAATTTTATGACACTTCACATAAATGTAAAGCACCATATTACGTGTGCAGAGCGCAGGAACCCAAACTCTGGATTGTCTACTTTTTCAGTTATAGGCTTTTGAATATTAAAAAATGGCAATTTTAACTATGTCCGCTCCATAACCGTTTCTGATATTTTCATGAAACTTCAAATAAATGAAAAGCACCTTGAGATGATGTGCAGAGTGCAGGAACCATAACTCTGGTTTGCCTACATTAGGAGTTATTGCCCTTTGAACATTTAAAAAGGCAATTTTGACTGTGTCGGCTCCATAACTCACAAACCATTTGAGATATTTTCATGACACTTCACACAAGTGTAAAGCACCATGAGACAATGTGCAGAGCGCAGGAACCCTGACTCTGATTTGCCTACTTTAGGAGTTATTACCCTTTGAACATTGAAAAATGGAAGATGAAATTTAGTATAAACATGGACATTCTGGTAATGTATCATGCTCATTGAAATGAGGGACAAGGGCTCACAACTCTTAGAGTTTTTCCAGATAATGTAAAATTTTCAACAGTTATTTCTTGTTCATAACTGTTTTCTCTGCAGCTTAAATAACTTTCTTCTCTGACAGCGCTGAAGCGGGGCTATAGTCAGATCCTCTGACAGCTCTAGTTTTATTTGTTTGTGGTGTCTCTGATTGGAGGTGTGGATTAATTGTTTCGATTCCTGATCATTGCCATCACTTCTAGTTTGAAGAATTTGCAAAACGATGGCTTCTTTTGTTCTGCCGTTAATCGTTACCGACACCTTTAAAAAGATATTTACATCTATTTAAAAAAAACAATAATGTAATGTATCTAGACCAAAGATTATCCATCAAGTATAGGAAATGTAGAACATCATCAAAAGACAACGTGACTCTGGAAAATACACAAACGAATAACACCTTCATCTCAAACCCCAAATAATAAGAGACGAGAAAAAATTGACATGCGGGGACAAAAGATATAAAATAATGTTGATCAATGGCACAAAGCCATAAGCACAAAGCCACAAACAAATGAAAAAATTGCAAAGGGATGTCCGCATTTGGATATCAACAGAAATCCTACGCCTGCATGGAGGATGACAGAACCAGTAGACAGTCATGCGTCTTTTACTGGACTGAACAATAGGCTGCGCTCAGAAGGAACGGAAGAATACACCCAGTTATACCCCTATTCTATACAGCCCACGAACCCCATGAATTTCCACGAATTGACAAATCTTAGGGTTTGGGGATTCGTGAATGTGTGGCTTGACCTCGACAAAATACTTTTGCAGGAGTTGCCTGCCCTGAAGATGTTCCATTTCCCTGAAGAAGTTAAATCAGTAAAATTGCCTACCTTGTTTAAGTTTCCATTATTATTGGCATTACAAATCTCACGCTCAAGTGAGTTTAGCATAAAAAACTTTTACAACATCGGGGTCTTGCAGACGGCATATACAAATAGAAATTTTGGGCATAACGTGTCCTCACTTGAAAGGATTACATACTTCGCATTTACGCACTCAGGCACCTCAATTTGCCAGTTTCCGCATGGAAGGCCGAGATTGATAAAATATTTCGAGCAGGTAAGTAAATAAATAAACAAATACGAGAATCTAATTTGAAGAATGCCATTCCCGTTCTGCGAGCATCTAATTTGAAGAATGCCCTTCCCGTTCTGCGCCCTCCATCTGATACATGTAATTACTAAATATAAAATTCGTATGAAGTGTTTTTCATTTTTTATCTTTTAGAAATATGTCTGTGTTGTAGTTTTTGGACTGGCATATGACGTCATTCTCTGATGGTAAACCTTTACTACTAAAGATTTCTCGCGGCATTTTCATGTAAAAATGATGGAAAAATAAAAAAGTTTTACTCTGTTGAAGGTTCAACCAGTCAGTGGTTCTGTTCAGGAGCTAACATAGCGTTCAGGTGTGAAATGGCTGGCAGTGTGCTGAGACAGAAGAGAAAATACAAAAAAAATGTGGATCAAGTTTTTGAATTTGATTCATGTGAAGGTTGCGATCTCAGTCGGCATCGAAGTGCTGAAGTTGTGCACAGAAAAAGGGCCAGAGTGTATGGTCAACGACAGTAAGTGGTAGACAAGTTCACTACCTCGGGAGCAAATTGTCAGGATTAGTGTACAGTCACGATTAAACTAGTGCACCATTTAACCGACTATGCGGGAAGATCGAAGTTGAATCCGAACTGAAGTCTACAAAGCTGTGGTGCTGCCAGCATAATTATTCACATGTTTACCAACAACATGCCAAATGAATGAACCACTTTAAACTGTCTTAAAACGTTTAAAGATCAATTTGTAAAGCAATATGGCCTGACTCAGAAGTCCGGAATAGGCAAGAATGTAGAGTGAACATACTTTTACGAGATGAAAGTCACCACCTAGTTTTTGGCTGTTCAGGGCATTTACAAGTCAGTATTTATAGTATTAAGACTTATTAACGGAAAAAATCACCCGTGCGTTCAATAAGTTCTGAATAGTTAGATCCTTTGGAGGCAAAGAATACACCAAATTAACGCAAAAAGCAGACTTTGTTTTATTGAATCTGTTCATGAGCAACACCGGCCCTGCCCTCTAGCGCCGGCTTAAGCAGAACTCTACTTTCAAATGATTCTAAATGAACTCAGTGGTCCCAAAGGACCAGCATATATGATCTGCACCATGATGGTGTACGGGGAGACGTTTGACGGCCGCCACACGACACAACACCAACTACAGAGAAGCTGAATAAGTTCAGAATAGTTAGATCCTTCGGAAGCAAAGAATACACCAAATAAACGAAAATAGCAGACACGGCTTTTTTTGGTCTGTTCATGACCAGTACTGAAATGTACAACACCGGCTATGCCCTCTAGCGCCGTATAAGCAGAACTCTATTTTCAAATGATTCTAAATAAACGCAACGATTCCAAAGGACCTGAAAATTTAATCTGCACCATGATGATGTACGGTGTAAAATGTCTGGTCTTATTTGTAAGTCTTGCGACATTTGTCAAAGGACTGTTAAAAAAAAGTCATGGTACTAAAGTACCGTTGGGAAAGTTAATAGACACCCCATTTATGCGCGTAGCGGTAGATATAGTTCGACCAGTTGAGCCATGTTCTGACAGAAGGTTGCGCTATTATATTCTAACAATGATTGACTATGCAACAACGTACCCAGAGCGACAGCATTACCTAGCATTGAAACAGGGCGTGTTGCGGAAGCGTTGGTGGATTTGTTCAGCAGAGGGGCATTCCTGATGAGATGTTAACTGATTTGGGGCCCCAGCTTACTGCTGAAGTGATAAAAAAGCAATATAGGCTCTTATCACTTCATCAGTTAACGACGATACCTTTGCTACCAAAAATGAAATGGCCTGGATGAACGTTCCACGCAACACTGAAGCAAATGTTACGTACGTCCTAAAGATTGGGATTAGTAGCTCCCAGGACTGCTTTTTGCAGTTAGGGAAGTAAAGGTTTTCTCCATTCTAGCTACTATATAGAGGATCTTACTTTAAAGACACATTTTTTTCCTTATATAAAAGGGGTGGCCTGTCTAATGATCTCGAATAAACATTACCTTCGGACCATAGTGCACATCAAAGGCTTATCTTATCTAAGTGATTATGAGGTGATTATGAGCAGATTTCTTGTTTAAGAGGGGGCTCAATAAGGGTACTTGAGTGATAGTATGATTTACTGAGATTGTTTCCAACAACATATTGTTTAATAAACTTCTTTTTTATTTTAAAATAAAGTAAAGAAAAACACTGATATCCATTGTTTCCTTTACTTTACTCAAAAGTGCAAAGAAGCAAAAACAAAAAAGGTAAATGAATTGATTAACCTCAAAATTTAATCAATCAATTTACCTTTATTTATTTATATCTATTTATTTTTTCATTTATTTATTTATTTTATTTTGGTTGAAAGTATGTGATACACAAATCATATAGTGTCTGAAACATTAGCATTTTATAGTTTCAGTCAAGATGGAACTATAAAATGTTCTTTGTTTTAGACACAATCATATCAGAAAAGAGAGAAAAAAAAGATTTTTTTTTTAGATTTTATTTTCACCTTTTCAAGTTTAAAACTAAAGTAACAAACACAATTAAATTTATTTTTCTTATTTATATTGCAAACGTAGGTTGTGGGTGCTCGTTAGAGCCGCCTCATTGAGGCGGTTCAAACGAGTACCCACAACCTATGACTCAATGAGACGATTCTAACGAGCACCCGCAACCTATGCATTGGAGCAGAAATAAGGAAAATAATGTACACCCCCTAAAGACCCCATTTTCTCTATAGAAAGTGGGGTTTAGGGGATGTTCCTTTTTCCTCAAAAACATATATTGTGTGTTCTCGTTAAAACTGCCTCATGGAAGCAGTTCTAACGAGCAGTCACACTGTAAAAACAAATTGTGGGTACTCGTCTGAACCGCTTCGCCGAGGTGGTTCTAATGAGTACCCACAATATATGTTTAGAGTAGAAATAATAAAGTAATCAGGATTTTATCTGAAAAAAAAAATTTTTTTTGGTGGAAAAAAATTACCAATATATTCGAATTGGCATTTTCTGTATTGATTATAAATAATGGCTACTAAATATAAAATCGGAAAAAAGTGCTGTTGTTTCTTCCATGCAAATCAAAATAAGGACTTAGGTGTAAATGAATAGATGTCATTTGTCAAAGTCATATCCCTAGGTAATTTATTACCCTCTCTTGGTCCCCTACCTGTATGACAGCCTGAATACCCCAAGTGCATTTTATCTCAATGATGGATTCTTTAATAAACGGTCATTAGGATGTTATGTAATCGAAAAATGTGTCTTTAATGCATTTATTATTGTAACAGAAGGACACACCGTGTGTTAATAATTGTTTTATTGCCCCCCCCCCCCCCCCCCCCTCTGATATACTGACTGTAGCAGACCAAAGGCGGCCTTTAATATGGTGATTATTAGCTCTCGTTAAATTCCCTGACTGAGGCACTTAAGGGAAAAATCAATAAACACGCTAGTCAACAGTTCGTAAATTATTGATTTTCCCAAAGGAGGCCCCTTACCTGTTGAAGACAGAGGCATTAGCACTGAGGTTTACATAATATTATGTAATGAAATGATATTCCTCAATAATCAAGGATAAATGCCTTTAAGTACTCATGTATTATTGAATTTATTGAACGAGCTGAGGAAAATAGTCCGCCATTAGCAAACGTGACGTTTTTAAAAGACGTACGTATGTTTCTAACTAATTTGCATATTTAATTCACTAGTAGATTATCGAATTTATTACATGGCGTTATAGCATTAACAGACGCGACGTCATATGATTAATGGACGTAATGTCCATGGTCCAATGGCAATACTTAGAGAATTTTGGTCTTGTGAAATAAGAGACGAACACGTTTTATTAACGTATCAATACGTGATAGAATTAAGAGAAAGGTTAGAGTAAAAGTGTAAGATAGCGCGTTAAAATTGAGAAAAGGTTCAGATTAAGCAAAAGACTTATTATGACAGCCGCGTAAGGTCGCGAAAATTTGACGTCGGTGATAAAATACTGCTGTTATTACCGAGAGACAGCAATAAACTGTTACTTCTATGGAAAGGTTCATTTGAAGTTGTTGAAGTTGTTATAGAATGAATTATAAAGTCGGCGTCAATTGTGTAGTTAGGACATATCACGCTCACATGTTTAAGCAAAGTGTGAAACGTCAAAACGTGACGTGACATTGGTTGATGCACGTTGAAACCGTATCAGTTAACGAGGATGGGTATAACGGTGATCAATCTTTGATGTTTGTGCTTTTCCAAGGGTAAAGCAGCCTGAGTCTTGTAAAGACGTCAATATTTCAGGATATGACGTCAGAGCAACGTTTACAAGTAGAAACACAGGGCAGTACTCAGATATTTGACTAACTTTCCAGGTTGCACTGATTTAATTCAAACGATATAAAGCTACTTACGTCAGATCCTAGGATCGATCCCGGGCTTCTCCAGACTTTCGGATGAGTCTTTAACCCGAGGTCCCGTCTCCATATGACCTTAGCTGTTAGTGGGACGTAAAACTCAAACACTCACTCACTCACGTCAGATCCTATAAGGTCGAAGAGATATCCTATACTATTTCAGAAAAAAGCATGTCAGGAGAACAAAAACAATTTGGGGCAAATCACCTTTCTTCATTGCAAGACAATCTAGGGGCAGATTACCTTAGTATTCGTGCTGTCGTGCTGTTAGTGTAAATACTCATTTTTATTTATTTTTTTTTTCATTTTATGTTATTTTATTTTATTATTATTATTATTATTATTTTTACAAAATCTGTGGTTGTATTTTCATCTTTGTACAATCAAAAGAAAAACATATGGCATTATGTTTTTCACCTAAATCACTACTTTTTTTTACGCTCTCAGGGCATTTTCAGGTCAGTATGTATTGTATTTAGACTG
The DNA here is from genome assembly GCA_963580285.1 of Lucinisca nassula. Classification (NCBI taxonomy): domain Eukaryota; kingdom Metazoa; phylum Mollusca; class Bivalvia; order Lucinida; family Lucinidae; genus Lucinisca; species Lucinisca nassula. Next base: position 42,495,032 of record OY757024.1, on the reverse strand, counting down.
TATAAACTGTTCCTTGACACGCAAGAAAATCATGGGCCACAGTGTGGATTTTGCGTCACATCTTACCATATAATCTCAAATGGTAATTTCGCTGTTTGTCCAGGCGAGACTAAATATCAGCAAGTTTTTTGGACGATTGCTTTTCGGCGGAAAAGGCAATTTTGTTTAGTTTTTTTATGGAGGTCAACATTATATATTTAGGTTTTATTTTGCTCCAGCATTTCAGTGGTTTCTTGCTATCGAGTCCTCACCGTTGTTTCATCTCTGTAGTCGTTTGATTATTTGTGTTCACGGAGATGTTGCACTGATGGAGGCCTTCATGCGGACTGAATAAATTATTTGTCTAAATCGCGACGAAGTAAGGGCGAGGATTGTGGCCACGTAAAATCGATTTAAGCACCCCCCACCCACCCGGTGGAATTCGTTTCCGCTGACCGTTCCAAGGCGGTTCTTCTGTCGTGGTTCCAGTATTGATGTTTCAATTAGGGTCTGTTGTTTTATGTTTGTGTTTCTTTCCCTTTGGTGTCTCTGATGGGAGCTGTGGGTTGATTGTATCGATTCCTGATCATTGTCTCCACTTCTATTTATAATAACCCTATGCTTTTTAACGGCGAGACTTGCCTCTGCGAGGCAGATGGCCGGTACCCACTTTGTCCTTGAAAACGCGTCCATTCACCTTAAGGTAATGGTGCGTTGCAATGGAGATATGGTCTCCTTTGGTTAAATGATGTTTAGTCGGGTTTAGGTTCAAGGGAATGGGTACACTAGATGTTATTACTTCATGGGAATAATTGGTGATAATGCTCATGTTTTGTAAATGAAAAGTTCAAGTGAGTTAGAGTAATCACATCAGTGCTTGGTTTACTAAGTTAAATATGGACTTCCGCATTCCTAGATGAAAATAGAACGTGGGTACTTGATAAAATTGCTTTAAATGAGTATTATGAGAGTCGTGGCTGGGCAGGGATTGGTGTGTCTGTGCCGTCCGCATTTGATGCAAATTCCCGCATGACCTAGTTTATCTGTGTGCATACGTAGTTTTTGTAAAACAATTTTTCCGAGTTGTATTTCACGAAGTAAATCAATCAAGTGTGCTTATGTCATTTTTTCTTCATTTATTTAGGAACATTATTAAACGTTCCTTTATAAGCGGTGGGTAAAGAGAAATACAGTTTTAAACAGTTGCAGAACTTGTATCGATCGTGTCTCGGACTCAGGCAGAAAGAGACCTCATATCCTACCAACATGGTCAATATTACAAAACATGCCATTGTTCATCTCTGAAATCAAATTGCGTGTCAAACGAGTAATTTAAAAGCTTAACATGGTTCTGTCTTTTCTGACAAATTTTCCACCAGCATAAAACTTGTGCAAGTGAGCAGCTCGCCACAAACAGCCTTCGCTGTTCATAAATGCCGTTTTGTTTAACCATTACAGTTAGATGCGCACCGACGTTGCGGTTTCGCTCCTCGCCGGGTCCGTGAAAATGTTTCTACGTACATTGTCCTCCTTTCAATGGTTTAAGACGGACAGCTAACACTGAAACAGTTTTCGTAAAAGTCTTACCAGGAAAATCATACTTATTTAGAGCGACAACGTCGATGCAACGTCAAGACGTGGCATCGGCTTCATGGGCATGACATGGGTCTTTTTCACAAAGGCGACCAGCACCGACTCAGGCGAGCCTGCCAGTACGCGCAGCCTTACCAAAGCCTTTGCTGCTCTCGGATATGTAGAAGAGTAGATGCGTTTTAGTTGGCTACGCACCGATGATGCATTTGACAAAATGTATGCTTATAAGGGAGGCAATACAGAGGAAATGACAAACTTTTTAAGCCCCAAAACCTGGGAAATCGAGTGAAAAAGAATGTGAAAAAATATATATATATATATTTTTTTTTACCAGTTGATAACTTTACTTGGAAATAAATTTGTACAACAGCGCAAATGACTGCTTGCAAGTAAACTTTAACCAAATGCGGACGCCGATGCTTACGCCGACGACGGACGCCGGGGGTATGGCAATAGCTCCCCTTACTTTGGAGGGCGAGCAAAAATGGCGGATTTTCAACTTTACAAACTGGGGAAGACTTCCTTTTAAAAGGAAACTTTATTTCATAATTGTGTATCTATCCCTTTGGTGTCTCTGAAGGGAGCTGCGGGTTAATTGTATCGCTTCCTCATCATTGCCTTCACTTCTATTTTTTTTTAAAGAAACTAACTAGGCTCTGATTGTTATGACTGTACACCATTCTTATTAATTTTGCAAGCACCGACATAGGAGTTGTTACAGCGATTGTATTGATAGGGTCAGTTTGGGCATAAGATGGACACATCTTTGGCCGTTGATCCGAGTGCGATGTCTATCGTATGCAGAAATATATAGAGGATATTTACTTTTTCGAGATGAATATCAAAAATATTTCATCGAGTGTGTTGAGAATATCAGAATTTTCACGAGTGCGAAGCACGAGTGGAAATTCTGATATTTTCAACACACGAGATGAAATATTTTTGATATTTATCGAAAAAAAAGTAAATTTTCTTTTTATTTTATAATATTTTAGGACACTTACTGTAATTGATTGATCGAATCTTACGTCACAATTTTCGACTTGACAATGACGTCATAACTGTCAGTTGCAAAACAGAAACAGATCGCCATTTTTAATACAGCATTTTACAGTTCAAAGAATGCTTTTTCAAGGTATTTTAAAGAATTATTTCATTGATTACTTATGACTTCGGCGAAAAAAGTAGATCGGGCTGCTACTGTGAAAATAACATTCACACTGTGAAAATATCACTTTTATTTGTTTCAGATATGCATTGATTTCACTGCTATGTATAATATAAATTGATATTTTGAACATATAATGTCCACGGATGTGGTTATACGCCGCGAGGGAGATGACGTCATTCAGTGATGATTCTGTTCGAACGAATGGCTATTATATATACAGTCGAACTTCAATGGCTCGAACACCTTTGGGACCTCGAAAATCTGTTCGAGACAGGGGTAGTTCGAGCCACTGAGGTAACTGTCAGAAGGCATAACGAGATACTTTTTTGGACATCTTTTCGGTGTTCTATAATGAATATGTATGCTGTGTGTACTCATTAGAATCGCCTCATCGAGGCGATTCTAATGAGTTCACACAGCATACATTTGCAAGATAAAAGACTAAAATCTCCTTAATTATCCCCTACTATTTCTTATGTAGAGGATTTCGCTAGGGACTCAAGAATGGGTTCGACGCATCCATGGTAAACGAGCCATCGGTGTTCGAGCCATCGACGTTCTACTGTATATATATACTAGGGACAAAAAATAAGGGAACCCCCAGATTCAAATAGAAAGAAGCGAAACTTCAATGTCACAGGGAAGGTTTATATGCAAAGGGGGTCAGTCTCGGTCCATGCACCACGAGCATTGATGCATGCACGACACCTTCTGGGCATGCTAGTGATTGTGCGACGGATTATCTCCCTTGGTATCCGTCGCCATTCTTCTTGCAATGCTCGGCCAAGCTGTTGCAGATTGATTCAACGCTGCGGTCTGTTGCGCACGCGGCGACCCAAGACATCCCAAATGTGCCCAATCGGTGACAAATCGGGGGATTTGGCGGGCCACAGCAGTGTCCTTACACCTTGTTGTCTCAGAAATTCGACGGCAACACTTTACACATGCTGTTGTAAAATTGTCATGTTTGTAAATTTTGCACATAATTGACTCATATAAATGATTCTAAACTACTATGAATTTCCTTTGTGATTTTGCCCCGCAGTTTGAGAAATAAATAAGTAGCATATGCGTACATACATACATACATACATACATACATACATACATACATACATACATACGTGTTTGGGTGTCGGCGTGCGTGCGCGCATGCGTGCGTGCAGGCGTATGTGCGTGCGTGCGTACCAATCTACCTACCTATATACATACATAGGCCGGGGCTTCTCCAGACTTTCGGATGAGTCTTTAAACCGAGGTCCCGTCTCCGTATGACCTTAGCTGTTGGTGGGACGTAAAACTGAAACACTCACTCACTCACATACATAGGCCGTGCATGCCATGAAAAAAAAATCACGAAACAACCATGATCAAAATAAAAAAGACTAGAATCAGTTATGAAACACAATTCCCCCAACTGCTTGACTCTAACACTGCTTGACCCTAACACTGCTTGCCCGTAACAGTAAGTGAGATATCTTTTTTTTTATCTGGCTGCAATGCTGAAATTTTAGAAGGTGTTTTGTTATATATTTGGGAAGACAACAAACAAGAGTTGTAATATACAAGGTAAGTTATCAATACGGAAGCTGGAATAAGAGTGATTCACGCAGCAAAGGCGTCTGAGTAAAACTAGCTAGGTAGACTAGCAGTAGATACTGAAACATCTCCCTTCTTTTAAAATTAATTGTAATTAATTGTACTGATTAATGCACAATCAAGCTGCCAAACGTTTCTAGTCAATGACTGTAGCATCAGGATAACTATGGTAATTCAGCTAAGTAAATCTCGCATGTGAATTGTCTGATTGATATCGCTTGTAAGAAATGTAAACATACCGAAATCCGATACAACCAGCGGTGTCTATTAATGTCTGATAAGTATCATAATTGTTGTGGTATACATGATCCAGATAAGCAGAATTACATCAAAATTTGTTCTTAACCACAACTGTTTCTGTTCAATCAGTACTGCTCCAAAACTCTCGGTTTCACCTGTCTTCCGTAACGAGTTATGTAAACAGGCTTATCAACCTTTGGAGTCTCTGACTTTGTTTTTGGAGAAATGGGAGGCTGGGGTGTTTCCGATATTGCAGGCTGTTCTGGTTCCGAAAGTGAAGTTTCCTCCGGAATATGCATTTCAACATCTGGTGTTACTGGCATGCATTCGTTTGTTTTAATAAGATGTCGTCTGTTGCGTCTGTAAGTCGCTCCATTTTGAGTGCGCACTGAATATGATCTGTCATTGTGTTTGTCAGTGATGACTGCTGGCTGCCATGTTTTGTTTTGCATGTTTTGTACTCGTGCGGAACCTCCAAGGTCAAGAGGTTCAAGCGGCTTTGTTCTCCTATCAAAATAGGATTTTTCCTTTTGCCGGTACGATTGTAACCTTGAGCGAACTATTTCTGGGGAAATAGCACGTGGTTTCAACTTTTCTTTTGAGGTCGGTAAGATTGACCTCAATTCGCGGGACATGAGAAGCGCGGCAGGAGAAAAGTTTGTGCTGCTTAACTTCGTGTTCCTATATTCCAATAGACCAATAAAAGGGTCTGTATTTGCAGATTTTGCTTTTGTGAATATGCGCTTGCATATCTTTACATACGCTTCCGCGAACCCGTTTCCTTGACTATGATGCGGTGACGACGTCACATGCTCAAAATCCCAATCTTTCGCGAACTGCGCAAACTCTTCTGACGAGAAGCATGTTTGATTATCAGATATGACTCTTTCCGGGATACCTAAACGAGAAAAGATACCTTTCATTCGTTTGATGATAGTCGAACTTCTCATGTTAGGTAACTCCTTAACTTCCAAGTAATGGCTATAGGGGTCTGCTATCACAATAAAATCTTTTTGATTCCATGTGAAGAGATCGGTACCTACAATCTGCCAAGGGTACTCAGGGATAAAGTGAGGCATCAACGGTTCCTTGGGATTGGAGCTTCGATGCTCTAAGCATACGGCACAGTTTAGCACAAGTTGAGTGATATCATTCGAGATTCTAGGCCAAAAGATCAAGTCACGTGCTCGACTGAGGGTTTTTTCCACTCCCATATGACCTGCATGAACTAGTTCTAGCAAGCTAGAGCGCATCGACCTAGGAATAACAATCCTCTCACCTTTCATTATCAGCCCATCAAAAACCGCTAATTCTTCACGAAAACACCAGTAATCGATAACCTCAGGCTGACAGTGCTTCCTATAGACTGGCCACCCATCCAATATAACCTGTTTCAATACGACTAGCTGCTCATCCTGCTCAGTTTGGCTTTTAATTTCCTGCAGTTTTCTGTCACTAACAGGCAAATTTGAGATGACCATATTCACTTGTACATCCAAAGTTTCAGATAAATTCGGACATGTGTCACTAACAGATTTCCGAGACAAGGTGTCCGGGACAGGGATGTCTTTACCTGCCCGAAATCGAACTTCAATGTCATAACGTTGCATCTGAATCATCATTCGTTGCAAGCGGGCGGGACACAGGTAAAGGGGCTTCTTAAAAATCGGTATCAAACTGAGATGATCAGTTTCAATTATGACCTTTCTGCCATAAACCCAATGGTGATACCTCTTTAACCCAAACAATATGCCCAAACACTCAAGTTCAATCTGCGCATAGTTCTTCTCGCTTGATGTCAGCGATTTGGAAGCATAAGCTATAGGTTTTCCCTCTTGTAGAAGTGTGGCCCCCAGACCTGACCTACTACTGTCAGTTTGCAAAACAAGCATTTTTGCAGGGTCATAGTAAGCTAACACCTGACCTGGTTCCTGAGTGATTATTTCTTTAACCTTGGAGAAGGCTGCTTCTTGCGGTTTGCCCCAGTAAAATTCCACTGAATTACCAAGCAACTCACGCAAAGGACACGTGGCTTCCGCCAAATTGGGAGCGAACCGTGAGAGATAGTTTACCATCCCAAACCAAGTTTCAAGCTCTTGCCGATTGACTGGCGGCGGCATATCTCTAATGGCTGCGATTTTGGCCGGATCAGGGCGCAAACCCCCTTCAGACAAAACGTGGCCGAAGTACTTAACTTCACTGAGACCGACTTCAAGTTTGTCCTGATTAAGCCGAATACCCTTTTTTAATGCCCTGTCCAAAGCTGCTTTCAAATTATTGTCATGATCCTCCCTAGTTTTGCCGTAGCACAAGATATCGTCTACAATGGCGACCACCCCGGGTAAGCCCTCAAAACATTCATCCATTTTTGATTGGAAGATGTCCATACTCGATTTTATGCCCATGGGAAGTCGGAGGTACATATACCTGCCAAAACAGGTGTTAAAGGTAGTCAAAAGTGAAGAGTCCCTATTTAACATGACGCTCCAATAAGCTGACGTCGTATCCATTTTCGTGAAAAATTTTGCGCCATTGAGTTGCGGCAAGACGTCATCAATGGTTTTAATTGGATAATGCGGGCGTTGCACATTTTTGTTAAGGTCATGCGGATCCAAACATATCCTCAGTTTACCTGACTTTTTCTCTACAATGACCATAGAATTGACCCACTGACTGGGTTCTTGGACTCTCTGAATTACCCCTAATGACTCCATTCGGTCAAGCTCGGCTTTGCATCGGTCCTTGAGCGCGACCGGTATTTTACGCGGCGGATGGACGACAGGTATAGCGTCCGGTTTGAGGTGTATTGAACATTTGCCAGGAATGGAACCTAAACCGTTAAATAGTTGCGGGTAATCTTTCAAGACTGACGACTTGGTCATGTGACCATGCACGACCGGCTGTTTGGTATCGACGGCATAAGTGATCTTTACGAGATCGAACTCAATGCATGATTTCAAACCAAACAATGGTGTCGATTGAGTATCAACAACATGAAACTCGACCTGTCCGGTGTGTTTTGTGCCTGCATGTGTGCATGTCAAATTAATAGTACCCTGTGAGTGCAGCGGATTGCCGTTGTATGCTGAAAGCTTAGTGCTTGAAGGTGTGAGTGCAGCCTTAACACCAAGTTGTTGAAAAGCATAGTAAGGTAATATGTTTACCTGACTTCCGGTGTCAACTTTGAAGGTAAGCCTCTTTTTTGACGGACCTACTTCCATTTCAGCAAAAATTTGGTCAGTGTTAATCCGTGACTCCACACTATCAATAAACAAGTCATCAAATGACACATCCTCCGAAATGTCAACATTGTTCACATTTTTAGATCTACACTTTTCTTTGAAATGGTTCCATTTCTTACACGAAAAGCACTGTTTACCCTTCGCAGGGCACATCCCTTTTGCGTGATTTTTACCACAGTTCCCGCACTGTCTCTGATCCGTATCCACCGGTTTCGTCTGTTTACCCTTTGTTGGATTCCAGTTGGAGCCCCTGTGTGGTCCTTTCGGTTTGGCACCCCTGAACTTAGTGCCCTGGCCCGAACCATGTCCTTTGTCTACGTAATTTACTGCAGCGGTTGCTGCACCCATGCTGGCTCCCGTGGTTAACGTTGACGTCATTGTTTTTAGCTGCTCCTGAGCGTACTCATACGTTTTACATATTTGTACTGCCTTGGCTAACGTAAGGTCAGCACCAACCGTTAGGAGTTTCTTACGTATGTCCTGTGAACGTACTCCAAATACCAAACGGTCCCTTATCATATCATTTATGTATGTGTCTTCAAACGAACAGTCCTTGGAAAGCACTTTCAGTCGTGTAACAAACTGTTCCAACGAGCTGTCCCCTTGGACCTCATTATTAAATTTATAACGAGCAAAAACTGGATTTGACTTTGGTTGCACATGATTCTGAAATGCCGTGCAAATGGCATCAACACTTTGTCTCTCCTCGGCTGTTAGGGTGAGTGTGTTGTAGATCTCACGGCCCTTTTCGCCCACCCAGAGAAGCAAATATGTCACATGTACTTCTTCTGTCTTTTCTGCTAAAGCACCTTGGAAAATTAATTCCGCATGTTGCCTGAATTTCTTGAAAGCTTCAAGAAGATTGACACTATTCCAGTCCATGCTGGGTATTGGCACGCCTGATAACTCCATATTGTGTCCGATAATGTACAATAATTAGTATCCAGAAAGCTATTTATGAGTTCTCCAATTATCTGTAATTATCACTTTTACTGTCTGACACCATGTTTTGTTATATATTTGGGAAGACAACAAACAAGAGTTGTAATATACAAGGTAAGTTATCAATACGGAAGCTGGAATAAGAGTGATTCACGCAGC